>JAAIXJ010001890.1:385604-997137 GCA_013403705.1 Heliconius hermathena | reverse complement strand
GAGCTGCTTAAACCTAATGAAACTATCACGGGAGCTCGCTATCGACTTCAGTTGATGCGTTTGAGTCGCGCTCTGAAAGAAAAGCGGCCACTATACGAGCAGAGACACGACAAAGTGATTTTATTACATGATAATGCTCGGCCACATGTAGCAAAACCAGTCAAAACTTACCTGGAAACAATCATCAATGGGAAGTTCTACCCCACCCGCCGTATTCCTCGGACATAGCCCCCTCCGATTACCACTTGTTTCGGTCGATGGCGCACGGCTTAAGCGAGCAGCGCTTCCATTCTTTTGAAGAAGCCGAAAAATGGCTTGATTCCTGGATTGCCTCGAAAGATGAGGCGTTTTTCCGACGGGAGGTTCAATTGCTACCAGAGAGATGGGAGAAAGTGGTCTCTAATGATGTACAATACTTTGAGTAATGTCATTGTAAGCATTATATTTTAAATTAATTAAAAAAAAAGAACGAGAACTTATTTAAGGTCCTAATATATTTGTAAAATATTTTTTTAAAAATACGTCAAAGAGATGAGCTCCGTTACTGAATATCTAATATTTACAAATAAAAAAAACCGGTTAAGTTCCAGTCGGATGGGACGGTGGGCGGCCATTGTGGCTCCGCACCAATTTCAGGATTATAGGTCAACGTGAAGTAACTTATGAAAGTTGAGAAACATAAATTTATAGACCTATGCACTCATCTTGTGTTTTTCCTATGATTTCAGAGGAAATAGGTATTTACCTATAAATAATCATAGAATTTTCCTTTATTTGTATTGTAAGTTCTCACTTTGTGACATAACTGTAGCTGTTTTGATTCACTTGCGAGTTTTGAAAATTTCCGGAAATTTGCGGCATAAATATAATGAGATAAAGCCGGTATCTCTTGATTGCATAGGCTTAGAAGTTTGATTTTCTTATATCTCCAAGGTATTGTAAACATGAGTATTTGATATAAATTTTACCTTGATACTGCCATGCGTTCCTGAGAAAAAGGGTCTTGACAAACTTACGGACGGTCAGACAAAAAAGTGATCGAATAAGGGTTCCATTTTTTTCCTTTCGAAGTACGGAACCCTAAAAATAAAATAAGGTTTAACTAGTTACTTATAGTGCCTGACTCTATTTACACGTGAAAACAAATAGGGTCCGTATAATAAGCCTTTCAATAGCACATTAAAATGAACGAGTGGGCGTACTTCAATAAATACATCGGCCACTATCTATTCTGATACAGCTTTTACAGTACTGATAGAACAGTTCGAAACTTTCTCTTGATAACATGCTTTATACTAATAATATAATAGCTTTTAATATTAGATATTCAGGCACGGTGTCTGTCTGTACATGTATCGCCTGTGGATTCAATCCCCACTCGAGAGAGTGATTATATTTTAAATTATTTTAATTTTCCCATTCTACTGGTAGACAACATGAAGTGTTGAACTCAACACAAATAAAGAACCTCCAAACGAATAAAGAGTGTTTTTTTTAAAGAATCAAAGGAATTTAATACATAATAAACTATTTGTAATACAGGATAATAGCAGTTTAGATAACAAATGATGCATTTAGAAAGTTCAACCGCCTGTGCAAAGTTGTGGCCTAGATTAAGTTTGGCTTTGTGATTTAACTATACATACACTACAATATTAATATTTTATTATTTTTAAAGTATTATTTACACACTTAGAATAAGAAATACATACATATAATATATTTAGAACGCATTCAATTATAAAAAAATATCGTAACGGGATTCGAACCCGCGACTTTTGAAATCTATCCAAGAGCCTTAGACTATATAAAAAAAATCAACTTCACGCTGTACCCCGCACAGAGCAGGGAAGGCTGAGGGAACCTAGGGTTAAGATACTCCGTTCTCCATTTTCCGCCGAATTCTAGAGGAATTGCGTGTTGAGTGCCGGAAATCAACCCCGCCCCTTACCTGCGAAGAAATGTAAATATAAATTTAAATTAATATTTCATTTCCTCGCGTTGGGATCGAACCCACAACCAGTTGCGATTACCATGTGCCACTGCGTCACAACTGGTCTCGACTATATTATATTACTATAAATTAAAATTCTTCGAGTATTCTTCACGACTGTAACGTAACATTTGAGTAAATGTGAAAAATAAAAGGTAAAATTGTATTAACCTATTCAAAACTCCGTTGAACGTTACATATTTTTAGAAAGTATTATTAAAGGAAGAAATGGATATTTCATGTGTATCGTTGTAAAAATAAAGTGTAGTCGTATTATGATTAAAATATCATAAAACTATTTACTTCAGCAGAAAAGTAGGACTTTCTTTCAGTTAAAGTAGAACTCTCTATCAATAAAGGTAAGTTCATAAAACAAGTTTTAAGTTCACATTGTCATGTTCTGCGTTGGCACTCTAACTCACCTCCAAATTATAACAAATTGAGACAAATGCCGCGGTTGTGGGTTCGCTTCCGATTCAGAGGAATGAAATATTTTCATTTCCTAGCAATTAAACAAAGGGGCGTTGAGTTACGCCACTCAACACGCAATGTCTCTAAGGTTGAGTGAAATCCTTACTTTTCACCCAACCAGCACTAGGTTTCCTCGTCTTCTTTTTCTTCGTGTCATATGATTCGAATGCTCACATTGTGGTTTGCCAATATTTAGCCAGGCTGACTGCTTTATCCCTTGAAATTGGACTATTCAGGTTTTCTTTGCCCTTTCCTTTATACGGATTAACTAAAGCTATAACAAAAATGTTTGATTAAAAGCACTCCCTAAAAACAACGCCTGCAAAATTTACAATCACCTAAAAAAAATGTTTAAACATTCGTTAATAACAAACTTAGTCAAATAAATTCTAATTTAAAAGATTTAATAAAAAAGTTAGGGAATTCCATTATTTATAGATAAACAAAAAACTAACATTCATTTAAACATAAAAGTTTTGCCGTGAACAGACTGAAAGGGGTGCTAACGTAAAAAGATCAACTGATTTTAGCTTGATAACTATAGGCGTGGCTACCCCTACTACTGAGGCTTATAGATAAAATGGTCCTAAGTTACTATTTAATATTTTAATACATTGCCCGTTTTGTATGTATTTCATTTGTACCATCGTAGAGTAGTGGGACAACATTTAAAGGTGGTTGTGGGTTTGATGCCCACTCGTGATTATTAAATCATTAAAAAAAATACTATTCCATAATCGAAATTGGCGCAGTTAAGGTGTGGTTTTACCTTTAATTGAGCGAATGCTTCATGCGTAATCGTCAGACTAGATAAATCTTAGCGTTAAGCTCTGCCATTCTATACGTAATGTATCTTAAACTGACACTTTCGGAGAGAACGGAGAAATGGTTAGCTTTTCTAATAACGTCAGACGGACTAGATTTAAGCAAAAGAATTCAGCAATGGACAGTACTAAACACATTTTACCGTAACACTGTACAAGCATTATAGGAGTAGAGTAAATAAGCTATATAAATCATTTTGTTACACTATAACAAACAGAGCGACGCGACGATGTTTGTACAAAAGGGGTTAAAGAATAACACCGAGGATTTATATTGAGAGATATTTTTGAATGGGTCCCGATGAAGTTATAATGCTTTAGACGCCCGCCTTTTCGCTGTTTTTCTTATTATTTTGGTATATTTGCAAGGTTAAATAGAAAGTGAATGTAAAGATTACTCTTTCTTTTCTTAGTTAGAGGATCTGTTTGTAATATTATATTTACTATGGCTGACCTTTTGGTTTCCATGAGGCGTAAGTTCAAATCGCGATAAGTTAATTTTTTTATACGTTCACTAAACAAAATATTTTACTTTGGAATAAAAGCTTAAAATGTTAAAACTCTTGGTAATGTTGTTAATTTTTTCCTACGATTCAAGGTCATAGGTTTGATAGATATTCGTGTGATTACCGTAAGAGTTTTTTTTTTGCCAAAAGAATCATATACATATTTAATAAATAGATAAAAGACTAAAAAAGCCCGGTTCAGAGTGCGAGTCTTGTTTTTTATACAATTTTTTTAGAACAAAAGCAGTACACATGACATGGCGCTGAAAACGTTATTTTAATTTAGCTTATTTACTAAATTACTTCACTATATATAGATATCGCTTGGTTTTAGTTAGTTGAAAAATATAGAGTAAAGACTATTCAGACTCCTATCTGGACTGAAAGAGGAGAACGGAGTATTAAGAGTTAAGAACTCTAGGTTCTCTCTGCCAACCATGCTAAATGCGAGATACAGCGTGAAGATGAAATATGTAAAGGCGAAATATATAATAAAATCCATAAAACTTTATTCCACTGCCGTTAACAATAAAAAATTAAGAGATCCTTTTTAAATACATTTCGAAATAAGTAAAATCGGCGCTCAAGAAATTAAAGTAGCGGTTAAACAAATTTTCATAATTTCGAATATTGGATAACGAGATCGAGTTGCGAATTTTAATTTGACTAAGTGCTTGTTATGATTTAAGTATCGACTGTAACTGGGATTTTTTTTGCTTCACGCCGTATTCCACATATAGACCAGGTTCCTAGGTTCTCTCTGCCTAGTGTAGACAGGCTGGGAACCTAGTGTTAAGACACTTCCGTTTCCCAGTTTCCGGCGAATTCTCGAGAAATAAAATATTAAATACTTCATTCCCCCGAATGGCTGTCAAACCCACTACTGTCGCGTTTTTACTTTCGAACGCCTGTGCTCACCGACCACGACGACAACCTCTTTTTGTATTTTGTTAATAAATGTTAGTGATAATCAATATGCCAACTCTAAGATAATGTTTAAGGCTGTTGCGTCGAGAATGGGGCTTATGTAGGTTCCCTCTGGTGTACCCTTTTTATAACTGGTAGATAGGGTAGATTTTTTTTTCTGTCGTCGATTTTTTATGAATTTATTTTTTATTGCTTTTTCTGTACTTCCACCCGACAAAAATATATTTTAAATATTTAATATAATATATAATTAATATAATATTATTTCTGTTTCTATTAAGCTCTGTAATATAATTAGTATAGTGTAATTTGCAAATTGCATGAATTTTGTCAAAGTCAAAAAAGATGAAAAGCGAAAATTTATAAGAAGCATTTCAACTAATTTTCCTCTGTCAAATCTTATAATAAAGTGAATTTTAAAAAGTTTTTTTTATTTATTAAATTAATTATGTCACGTTCATTTAGTCCAGCGGCAAGTCTCTGCGAAACTACTAGTTCTCAATCTTGCCCAGCAAAAAACGGCCGCGAGGTTAATTCATTTGAAATAGAGCAATTAAAAATGTTAAGTAACCAAAGCAAGGCTGCTGTAAGTGAGCCCCAGATGCACAGTATAAATCGTCGTCGGGCTCTTTCCGGCGCTCATATTTTTTTACCTAAATACCCACCATTTCGTTTGGTGAATCGTTAATTTTCTGTGGTTCCATGTATTTATTTTTGTTCGCCGTTTAATTTTGTTAGGTATTAAATTGTATTAAATTGACATACGTTCGGTCTACGACTATACACGATTGTTGTGGGTTCAATTTCACGTCACATTTTTTTTATTACGTTTCGCGCTTTCTCTATAGCGCAATATTGAAAGAAAACATAGCGACGGATTGTATGGATTTTTGTTTGTTAAATTATTTTCATATTTCCATTAATTATAATATATTTCCATTTCTTCGCTCTGGTATCGAGGTTAAGCCCGGCGTTGAGTTCTGCCATTCGGCAGAAAGTGGGGAACGGAGTGTCTTAACACTAGGTTCCCTCTGCCTACCCTGCTGTGTGCGGGATACAGCGTGAAGCTGATTTTTTAAATTATTTTCATTTTCCAGTTTCAAAATAAGGCGAAGTGTAGCGTTGAGTTCCATCACTCAATACTCAATGTTTTTTTATAAGTTATAAATTTAGAATGAAATGTGGATCTATATTTCATAATAAAACATAGAAATTCTATGAGCTTAGTTAAAATGTAAATATAATATAATTCATCGAGGCGCATAAATATTAAACAGTGTTTGTAGGTTCGATTATCACTCTGGAGAATGATTATATAATATTAAAATTATTTTTATTTTCACGCTTTGTAAATCAAAACGAGGGGTTATTTTCGCCACATTTAAGCGAAATATTGACAACAGAGTGTCAACACCAGGTTCCTGCCCACTTTACCTGCCATCCCTACTGAGTATATATATATTTCTTTTCAAATAAATAACTTACATTATAAAAGAGAGAATATAAATAAAGAAGAAAACATAAATAAATAGATAAATAAAAATCCTCCAGTTACCTTCCATACTGCATTCTGCACTCTTATCAGTAGTCTACTTACCAACACACCGGTAGTTTTATACCATAAATAACATTAAACGTTGCGTTATAAATTATCTAGCTGATACATTTGTATACTATTATATATAACATTTATGAAAGTGTCTGTTTGAATATTCGCGTGCTTGGTATCGGCCGAGATCTCTCGTAGCGTCGCGCCTACTATTTCTAAACCATTTACTTGCGATGTGTAAGCGTTTTGATATACATTGACGGTTTTTTATAGAAATTTCCTTAAAATTTTTCTATTTTTCTTCAATTGATGTGCAATGTATATCTAAAGTTGATAATATGATGTTTTATGTGATATGTTAGTGGGAGGGTAGCGTTTCACGTTTTCTGTTCTACAAATTATATCGCGTCATCTATTCTAGTACATACAATGCTCGTTCTTTTAACACTTGTCGTTTTTATTTATTTAAGAGTAGTAAAAGTATTCTATTTTAATGTTTTAGTTTAATTTTAATGTTTAAGTTTTTTAGAAGGTAAATTTAGAATCTTTTTGGGTATTAGATTATTCTGTTTGCGTTTTGAGGGACCAAACAACAATTTTTATTGTGATTGAGGTGATTAATACCATATGGTACTATTTATCGACGAAGAATCTTTTCTTAGAATTAAGAATATATATAAGTCTATTGCCACTCGTCCACTGCTAAAAGTAGGCCTACGTTAAACCAGACCGACCAGAGCGAGGAAATGAAATAATAAATATTGAGATCCAGTGGGTATCGAACCTAAAACCTATCACATTTATAGTCGCATACTTGTGCTCCTGCGCCACGACTTATGCAGCAGAAATAAATAAAATCCTAATAAAATTCAATTATACAATTTAAATTTAAAAGAAAAAAGGTGAAACTTTAATAAAACTTAGACCCGGCACTATAAGAGACAATCAAGGAAACTAAGAAAACTCATTTTACTTAAAAACTAAGTAATGCAAGGAGAACGTTGTAATTTTACTTTCAGCGGTGCACTCAAATAGTACCGCAAGTAAAAACTTGGAATAACAAACGCTAAGAGCTATGGCAACTAAAACTTCAATTAGTTACAGTAAGATAGCAATAAAGTATCAAAATCTTCTTAAATGTATACATCTCTGGATTTAAATATTTAATTACTTGCAGTTGATGCTTTTTAAAGCAGAAAGTTAGTAGTGAAAAGTATATATTTATTATTACTTCGGCCGATGGCCATAGATTGGGCTTCTGTATTATTTTTTTTATCTTCACTCTTTATCTCGTATATAGCAGAGAAGACAAAGAGAATCAAGTATTAATTTTTGTTAGATTTTCGTTGAATGGCAGAACTATACGCCGCGCTTTGGCTTCTTACCAAGACCGGGAAATGTCATTTACATGTTATTCCTCCGAGCGTCAATCATTTATTTATTTAAAAAGTATGTATATAAAAGCAACCAAGAGCGTCATGTCGTGTCTACTAAACAGGCTGTGCCTTATGAACTGCTGTTACACACGCAAACGGAGAGACAGACAAACAGACGGACGAACAGCGGAGTCTAGGTAATAAGGCCTTTTTTTAGGCCCGTTTTGCCTTTTGGGTTCGGAACCCTAAAAAAATAACAGACTTATCTATTATACATACAGTACTGAATAAATATTTAGATACACAGACTTCCCACATAAAATAAAAAAAATATTAATCAAAACAAAAAAGCATCTCTCAACATTTACCGACAGTATTTGATACTTACACTCTAAACATAATTAATAAAACACCTAACACAGTTGAAAACTAGCACTTCCCTTAATCTTATTAATCGAACCAATTGACCGGTTCCGAGTTTCTTAGAGCAATTAAACTTGCGCTAGGACAAAATCAAAAGGGGTAGCCACCCCTTTCATCCCCCAAGAGTAAACTTCCAAGACTACGAAGATGCAGGAAACTTGACCGGCTTTATCCGCACTTGCCAACTCCTAACTATCCGATCGGCTCTCACAAAAGCTTTACGAGTAATTTGCTAAAAGTCCGACCCTGAGATTTGGGATTAGGAAACAGGATAATGACTGTTTGTTCGTTTCACGGAGTGTGCTTAGATAGTGATTTCTAGATTTGTGATTTAGATGACCTAAATATTTGACTAGAATTTAGGTAAGTAATAAATAAATTAAATGTAATAGTCAAAATATTTTGACTATATATATTGAGTATATATTGAGTTCCGCCACTCAAGAGGCAATGACTCCAGAATTCGGTGTAAAATGGGGAACGGAGTGTCTTTACACTAGATTATCTATCGACTCTGCAGGATGCGGGATACAGCGTGAAACTGTATGTATAACCTTAGTGCCGCCATTTTTTTTATGAATATATCCATATAGAATACTAGATTTTTAAGTTATCTTATACACATACTAAGATCTGACCATCTCTGCTATATGCAGGATACAGCGTAAAATAAAATTCATAGCACCATTGAACATGCATTCGAAGTGAAGATTGAAAATACTGAAGACGTTGAGAAAAAAAAGTTAAGAACTCGTCAGCTACATGAATATTCTATTCTACACTTTATTCTATTGCTTAAAGAAAATCTCAAATGCAGCGCTTATTTTAATAAAAACGCAAGAATGGTATTAGCAAGTTGATTTACTTTGCCCTGGCACTAAAGGAAATATGATAATGACATTGTGTTTTTAAGTGACAAATCTCTATTATTTTAGTAGTTCACTGAATTGTAAGTGACTTGTTATTTTGTATCTCCATATTCCACTATTTAGATGTAAATAATTCAACGTTAATTTATAGTACCTCAACCACAAGAATTCTTAAATATACGAATAAAGTACTAAAATTATAAACACATTTTTTAATTTCCAGGTTCGATTTCCACTCACGAATATATTTAAGTTATTTTCATTTTTTCGTGGCATTGAGTTCCACCACTCAACAAGCAATGTCAACGAATTAATCCGACTCAAACGTATTATAATATCGTTTGGAGTTGAGTTCCACCATTTAACATGCAATGCCTAAAGGATTTGGCGGAAAGTGGAGAACCGAAATGTCTTAATGGGGAACGGAGTGTTGTAACACTAGATTCTTCTCAAGAAATATTATACAAAATAAAAACATTTTACCATAAAAAATATAAGAAAAAAAAAAGAAACGATTTCCTCTTAACAATAAAGTATTCAACTTTAAAAAATACATTTACATTTAGATTTTATTCCGACCGCAGCCGACTATCTGCAGGTAGAGGAAGTCCACACAAAAGCTCCGCGAAGTTATCGAAAAGCTGTGATAAAAAGTGTATCAAATAATTTAGGTTCAACTTAAAAAAAAACTTAGCGTTTCATTTAAATACCGCTAGTTAGTGCTAATTTCTTGCAATTTTGTTTCTGTTTAGGGTTCCGTATCTCAAAAGATAAAAACAGAACCCTTAGAGAATCACTTCGTTGTCCGTCTGCCCGTCTGTCATATCTCAAGATCGCGTGAAGATATCAAGCTAAATGTAACATTATATACTTAAGTCTATAGTCCCTCGAAGCATAGAAAAAAATCAAGTTTCTAAGCCAACGTATTTAAAAGATAAAAGCAATTATGCACTGATTTTGCTGCATAATGCAGCAAATGTATGATTTTTTGCGTAATCAAAACCTATTATATATGGAATTTTCCGTGGACCTAAAGTTATTAAATTTAGCAAGAAGAGAGAACCTACAATACAAATAAAGGGAAAATCCCAAAAACTTGAAATTTATAGATATTTAACAGAAAAAAATCATTACAAACTTACATTTATAGTTTATTTCATACAAGACGAGTGTATTTGCCTACAAACTTAAATTTGTCAACATTTATAAATCACCTTTTTGTTGACCTACTATCCTGAAAATCGTACGGAAGCCATGGTGGGCGAGTCCGACTCGCACTTAACCTTTTTTTTATTTATTTGCTTTAATTGAACTTCTTTGTGATAGTTAAATGGCGCAATGACATTTTCCAGCTTTAATTTTTCCACTTAAGTATACTGCAAAATACTTGAGTGGAATATGAATTATTCCATTCCACATTGCACTGAGGCCGTCGTGGTGCAGTGGGGAAGTGTCTTATTAAAAACGTGATGGTTGGGAGTTCGATCCCGCTCGGGGAATGATTGTAATATTACATTTATTTTCATTTTCTCGTTCTAATAGACAAAGTGCAGCATTGAGCTAGGTTTTATGTTATGTCTCAAAAGTTGGACGGAAGGTGGAAAACGGAGTTACTAGGTTCCCTAAATAGAATGAAGCTGCTTTTTGTTATCAGTTCATAGTGTAAGTGTATGTAAAATAAAAAAAAACTTCCAGGTGTCTTTGTGAAATCCAAATCCAACATATAATTTATGTACTTTTGTTTGTTTGTCAGACGTTGTCTTTTAAAGTGCTGGATGGATTTTGATGCAACATTATTTTATTATATAGATATACGACACGCCACAACCACTAAGTACTTTTTTTTGGACATTTTCTATTTGTTTCTAAAGTAAAATTGAATTCCTTGAAAAGTTTTATCCTCTCAAAAATTGTAGTGTGAACCAAGAATATTAAGGCAAATTCAAGTATAAAGTAGGCTACATTGTATAAGAATGAAGCACATGTGTCCCGTATATTGGTAGTCTTCAAAAATGCAATAAATGCTGCTCCCGGTCCGACGCATTGTCAAGAGTACTCTTGAGATCTTGAATGTCTATAAATATATGATGATATTTCTTTATTACTATGCTAATACAAGTTGCCCGCAACTTTATTTGCGATATCGAGACGTAAAATGGAAAATACCCGACGTACGATGTCTCGAAAAATTGAAAGGTGAGTAAGTAACAGAGTGTTCTAACACTAACTAACTCTAAGACTATGCTGTCTCTACCGAGATTGAGACCTTCCATGTGTTTCCTTTTATTTCTTAATACAAGACACTTTGTAGTATCCATTACTACAACCATTTAATATATAAGAGAGCGTAAAACAGAAATGAAAATAAATCTCCTAAGTGGAAATAGAACCCATAACCGTCGCAGTAACTTTTAGATACTGGGCCTAAATAAAAATAAATAAATAAATCAGCTTCACGCTGTATCCCACACACACAGGGAACCTAGTGTTGAGACACTCCGTTCCCCACTTTCTGCCGAATTCTGGAGGCATTGCGTGTTGAGTGGCAGAACTCAACGCCGCGCTTTGCCTCGACACCAGAGCGAAGAAATGGAAATATAAATTTAAGTTAATATTTAATCTCTTTGAGTGGGGATCGAACCCGCAACTAGTCGATTTTACAGTCACTGATTGGTCTGGTCAATGGCGTTTTCTAATACTGATTAGTAGTGTACTGGTTTTAATATTATATAATATTATATTCACTCCGCAAAACTTCTAAAAAGCCAACTCATCATTTACGAATATCCAAGTATATAATAAAAAATATTCTAAAAAAAAACGTATTGCGGCATTATAAGTTATCAATGGTAATTTCCCTCAGGTATCGAATTGACTGAAATTGTTACGGGACCGGAATTTTAAGATTCATCATTTCGCTCGAGAGCTTTATAGCCCACTTTATAATACCTACTCGTTAAGATCAAACGTCTTGTCAGTTTAATTATTATTGAACTTTTACAGGTTCAATCATGGAAAATTCGTGGTTTGAGTTCAACGGGAAAATAAAAGTTCTTGTCGTGAAACTTTTGTAGGCTTGAAATTATTTATATTCGTAATATTCGATGAGTTGATTTCTAGTGTTGTATCCCGCATACAGCAGGGTAGGCAGAGGGAACCTAATGTTAAGACACTCCGTTCCCCACTTTCTGCCGAAATCTGAAGGCATTGCGTGTTGAGTGGCAGAACTCAACGCCGCGCTTAACCTCGACACCAGAGCGAAGAAATGGAAATATAAATTTAAGTAAATATTTCATCTCCTCGAGTGGGGATCGAACCCACAACCAGTCGATTTTACAGTCACACCTCGTGCCGCTGCGCCACGATTGGCCTCTAGTGTTGTGTTGTGGTTTGTGGAAATGAGGAAAATTTGTAAAGTCTGAGGGGCATAAGTTGAAATCTATTGAGGCAATTGCAAAAAATAATATATCTTCTCTTAAAACAAAATACAGTTTAAATACAAAAGTTGCTATGATTTTATAATAAATTATACTGATTCATCTGAACTAATGTCACGCCGTATCTCAGTCGTAGCAGGGTAGGTGGGAAAATCCTAGAAACCTAGTGTTAAGACATTTCCATTCTCCGCTACCTGCCAAAATCTGTGTACCTGAAAACAACATTAAATATTTCAGTCCCCCGAGTGGGAATCGAACTCGCAACCGTTGCGATTACAGTCACATGCCCTTGCGCCGCAACGGCTTCATAATATGTTATTATTTAATAATAATAGTAATAATAATTGTACACGATACCTCACATTTAGCAGATTAGGCGTAGCAGTATACAGTTTTACTGTATATCTATACTGACGGTTATGAGTTCGATTCCTATACGAGAAATTTGTTGTTTGATTGTTGTTGTTTCATTGTGTTTCTTTATTCTTTAGTAACAAGTAAATCGCGGCGTTTAGTTTCTCCACTCATCATGCAATGCTGGATACAACGTGGAGCTGAAAAAATAATTTCAAGTATATTAGTTATATTATATTAGTTTACCACATCGCTGGTCACAGCAAGATGGCACCGCGTCCAAAACTTTTTTAATTTCACTGAAGCTTTCAACGCCTCGGATAAAGATTAAACGTCTTCATGATCAGGTATCGATTAGCAAGTAATTTTTAAAGTGAATTTTGTTGATTTATTATTGGTGCTAAATTACTTAATATTTAATGTTATATCATAGTTGCTATAATAAGTACATATATTATTCATATCTTCACGTTGTATCCTTATCGTAGCAGTAGTATATCAGTTGAGGCAGTGGCTATGGTGTTTAAAAATTGTATTTCTATTGCGTGTTGAATAACAGAATTTAATAACGCGCTTTGTCTACCAGAATGGAAAAGAAAACTTTTGGAAACTCTCCCGAATGAGGATCGAACTCACAACCATCGCGTTCCACTATGCCACGGTGCCCCGACAACAAATCAGCTAGAAGATTTTTTTTTATTTATTAAATATACGTATATTAAATAAATAGACCTTATAAATAAATATATATAAAACTCAGTTTTTCCATAATCATTCCGTTATCGAGTGTCGAGTGTCTGAAAACGCACAACCAAAATGACTGAACTTTAAAGATTGAAATTTACCATGTAAGCTTAGAGGTACAAGAAGAAAGAGATTCCCAAATTTCTACGGATACGAGAAAAACGGGAAATTCACATCTAAAAGTCCTAACGCTGTATCCCGCACACGGCAAGGTATGCAGAGGGAACCTAGTATTAAGACACTCCGTTCCCCACTTTCTGCAGAATTCTGGAGACATTGTGTGTTGAGTGGCAGAGCTCAACGCCGCACTTTGGTACAATAAAGGTATCCTTGCATAATATAACTTCATTAGCGAAGGCATATTTTTGTTCCACTGTAATATTTTATATTCAATTTGACGGGCGTCAATGAAACGAGTTGGGTTATTGGATTGGACACGCACACTAACTGCCAATATTGGCTCGCGATATAAGCGTTTTGTTTGTAATGCACACGGCGCAGTGTTTTATGAAAAACCTAGTGAGGTTTTTTCTGTTTTAAATTTTAGTATTCTGTAGCTTGTGTAGATAGATGGGTTTTACTATATTAGAGCTGAAGATTATTAAATGTATAGACAATTTTGATAAGAAAATTGAATTTAAAAACGTTGTAAGAAATAGAATAATAAACCTTTTATATATTAATCTTAATAAGTAATTTCTTTAAGTATTTAATTAATTAAATTTACCTAAGAAATTTTGATCCGCGCTGCGATGCGCGTTTTTTTTAATAATTTTAACTCATCGCTGGATTTTCTTCGATCATTGATTGTTTAGCGCCTCCTGAAAATTTACTTTTATAGCTTCACGCTGTATCCGCACATGGCAGAATAGGCGGAGAGTACCTAGTATTTTAATACTACATTCCTTTCCCATTAAGACACTACCGTTCCCCACTTTAAACCGAATTCTTGAGGCATTGCGCGTTGAATGACGGAACTCAAAGCTACGCTTTGCCTCGTTACCGAAGCGAGGAAAAGAAAATATTAAATATCTCATTCCCTCGAGTGGAACTAGAACTTTTGTATTTGTATACGCCACGATGGCCTCCCTCGGTCTCTAAAGTACTTAGATCGAATAAAATCAATTAGAACCAAAACCGGCTAGACTCGAACCCACAACTATCGTTTCTATTAAATACTATCCGTCTCACTCACTTAAACCTATAGAACAAACATCCATAATTCCGAACCACACAAGCAAAATCAATAGAATCTATTCCAATTATTAAATTGAGAAGAAAATTAATTGCATTTCACTATAACGAAACTCCAAAGAAAATATGACAAAGGCTCTCGTTAAAGTTAATGACCGATTTAACGCCCCTTTCTAGACGATTTGATTAAAAACGTTCTTTCATTTGATTTCCTTTTTATAATTCATTTTTTACTAGAGTTCGACCTATTATGAGTACTGTAAATACTATAATGGATGTTTAAATGCTAAATATTTTCTTTTTCAAGGTACTGTGTTTGTACGGTTGGTTCGATTTTCGCTCGGGGGTTATATTTAAATTGTTTTCATTTACTCTGGTTAGTAAAGAGCGGTGTTTACTTCCGCTGCTCAACACATAATGTCTTAAATATAGCTTGATACTATGTTCTCTCGACAAATCTTGCTATATAGAGGATACAGAGCCAGGCTGGAAATATTTCATTAAAAATATAACCTAAGTAATTGGTTAAATTTATTGACCAATTTCTAAGGTTTCGAACCTACTAACACCTAGAAAAGAATCCTATACTATCTACTCACTATTGTTACATAAATAGAATTTCATTTCCATGAGAAATAAACTAATTCGAGTAACAAATATTGCCTGTACTTCTTACTTGTAGTCTTGCATCATTTTACCGGAGGCAATTTACTCAGTTCTCTAGAGAAATGCAGGTATCTACTTTAATATTATATGTTTTTTTTTTATTTTAAACTTTACGCTGTATCTAGCATACAGGAGGGTAGCTAGAGGGAACCTTATGTTAAGGCACTCCGTTCCCCCGGCATTCGAGACATTGTGTGGCGGACTTCACACGCATGTCTTATGCGAGACCGAAAGAATAAAAATAATTCATTCTCCCAAGTGGGAATCAAATCCTCAACCGTCGTGTTTACGGTCAGACGTTGTACTACGACGACCTCAACATAGCAATTTAATTTTAACGTAAGCGGTTTATATAGTGAATAAATATGTTTATGGAAGAATTTTCTATATTATTTGAAATACACAAAAATACATCAGTGTCAAACAAATGCAATAATTCTTCATATTTTACAAGAAATCCAATGTTAAAATATTCCGTTCCGTATACACTGACCAATTACCGACACATTAAATATTGAATGGCGGAATTAAACGCTGCGCCTTGTCTACCAGACCAAAAAAATGCGAGTAATTTAAATATATTCATTAATATAATTTAAAAAAAAATAGAATATTATTAGAAGATAATAAATAAAAAATATTTACTATCTATTATAGTGGCCGTAATTGAATTCGTCTGGTCGACTGAAACACTAAATGCGTTACTAACACGATGTCTCTTTATTGGCTGCATATAGTAGTCTATTTATTTTTAGGTTACACTGAATTAAATCAAAAGCTTTTAATAAACCATTCTTTTTTAGTTAGTTTTATTAAAATTATATAACGTCGTAGAAATGCTAGGTTTCTGATAATGGGTTCGATTTCCGTTTAGAGAAAAAACGCAGCTCAAACTCAAAGGCAAAGGAAATTTAGTATAGAGATACTTATAAATATACTCCCTTAACTACTTTTCATCTAATTATCTGGTATTGTGTATTATCGAAACTCAACTCCCCCACGTCACCCCAAGAAAATGATTGGTTGTACATGTTTCTCGCTGTATTCCGCACATGGCAGGGTAAACAGAGGGAACCTGGGAGCCTAGTTTTAACACACTCAGTTGCCTTTAAGACACTTCTGATCCCCACTGTACTCAGAATTTTGAAAGAATTGCATGTTGAGTGGCGGAACTCAACGCCGCGTTTAGCCTCGTTACTAGAGCGAGATAATAAAAATATTCAATATTACATTTCCTTGAGTGAGAATCGATCCCAATACCTGTAGTGTCAACAGTCGCACGCTTGTGTCCCTACACCACGACTGACTGAAGTATATATTTTATTTATTAAAGTCTAATTAGACAAAGAGCGACGTCGAATTACGACACCCAAATTTATTATATATATATATTATATATATATTTTATTTTACAGATATTGTATAATATCTGTAAAATAAAAGAAAATTAGAGAACGAACTAAATTAACACAATTTGTTTTTCATTTTGTTTTTTTTATATTTTTTTTGCAGCTTTACGCTATATCCTGACAGAACAGGGTAGGCAGATGAAAGCTAATGTTAAGACACTCCGTTCTCTACTTTCCGTCGAATTCTGAAGGCATTGCGTGTTGAGTGGAGGAACTCAACGCCGCCCTTTTGCTTCGACACTAATTCTTTATAGGAAACTTGTACTTACATTCAGTCTTGTCGAACTGATCAAATGGGAATTACCTAAGACTTGTCTATGAAACATGGTGATCAAAGTTACAATGGGCTACATTAAAGCAATAAACGTTATGCTATATAAATTTTCTACAAAAATGAACTATCCAATACAAAAATATTTTTTTCAATACATACGGAGAAGAAAAAAAATGTAGGATCGCAGTCAAACACCAACTATTCCAATTAACTATTAAGATTAGTACCGGATTAAAACCGTTTCGCTGTAACGTTCAAAAGGAAATATGACAAAGCTTCTCGTTAAACGTAATGGTAATAGTCTATTTTTGAATGTTCTACTCGATTTGATTAAAAAAATGCTTTTCCGCTGAAATTGATTCGCGATTCACATTGTTTTCTAACGAATTCATCTTTATGGTGTGAGCGTAAGGGGTTGTAGCCCCTTTCCTCCTTCTCTTTAACCCCCCTGCCTCTTTATAACATCTTTAGTTGAAATCCATTATATGATAAAAGGTGCCTTTACTAGCTGTTAGTTTTTCCTTTTGTTCTTTCGAGTACGTTGCGAGGTTTATTTAAAGAATGTCTACGCTACGAAACGCTACGAAAGCTACGTAAATTATATCGATTGACACACACTACAAGAAACGCGTTTGAAAAATCAATTCACCAAACAACACAATGTCTTTAAAATTGGAGATTCAAGATTAGATGGAGATGCTGTATGTGGGGTATCCTGTGATGCAAAAAAGAAAAATAATAATAATATGGAAAAAATATTCTTTAATATCTAAGATAGCGGAACGACCGATCAGAAGCAATCAGAGTGAACCCGTTCAAGCGACAAAAATGAAACGCTAAGAGACCGCGATGAGATGAGGTCACGGTATAGTTTCTGTATTGAATTTTTTTATAGTTTACTGATATTTATACGTAATATGATGAAATTGTCTGTATGTTTGTTTTGTTGTTTTACTTTTTTCTCAAATATTATATAATAAAACAATTTGATTACACAATGATCGAATTAATACTTCCCTCATTTAGGCCCTTATATAAAAACTAAGACTGACGACTGGCCAGTCGTAGCACAGGGGCACTAGCGTGTAGCCCTACACGCGACAGGGTTCGATTTACATTCGATTCGAAGAAATTAAATATTGAATATTTTTATTTCTTGGCTCTGCTGACGAGGTAAAGTGCGGCGTTAAATGCTGCCACTTATCACGCAATGCCTCCAGAATTCAGCCGAAAAAGCTCAGCAGTGTCTTAGCACTAAGTTCCCTCTCCCTAACCTGGGATATAACGTGAAAAAAAAACTAGCTATATCTCCGGCTTCGCCACCATGTGATGTGAATGCTCATTCAAAATTCGTAAGTTAATCAATACTCGGATATAATATAGCCAAAAGTATACACAAAAATATTTTTCCAATTCAAAAATTTTCCCGTAAAACGGAGAAAGAAAAGAAATGAGAAATCACCAATAAATGTTTATTAAGAAATAGAAAACTATTATATCAATACATACAGTGAAATCAATCACCGTTCTTTTTACTGAATAGACATTGCAACTTGAATGCAGTTGCATAGAAAAATAAACAGCAATTGAACGTTAGTGTATAATAAACGACGTCTATCTCAAATACTAACGCTTATATCAGAATAGGCAGAGAGAACTCATCGGTAAGACACTTCGTTCCCCTAATTTTCGAGACATTGTGAACTGAGTGGTGGAATGGAACTCCGCGCTTTATCTTGTTGTCATAGCCATTAAATGGATTCCCCTAAATGGAAATCGAGCATACAGCTGTCACGTTTACAGTCAGAAAATTAATATATAATTCTAATATTATAATATAACAACAAATTTATTTTTTAATTGAACTCGTGTTAAGAAATTGTTTTTTCAATCTTTTCTGACCATATACTTTTTCTTTGTAATAATCTTTTAGTAAGAATATATTTATAGTAAGTAAGAATATATTTGTAAGAGGTTTCCCATAGATTTTATAGTAGGTATAGAAGCTTTCGTATAAATTGAAACAGCCATACATATATTTTACCAGTACGGAATCTGAACGAGTAACTTAATCTTTACTAATATTATAAATAATTAAAAATTTATTTAAATCAGCTTCACGCAGTATCCCGCACACAGCTGGATAGGCTAGACAGAAAGAACTTTGTGTTAAACCACTCTGTTTGCGACATTGCGTGTCGAGTGACGGAACTCAACGCTGGGCTTTTGGTCTGTTGGTTCTGTTGGTCTAAGAAATCAAAATATTAATAAAGAATAATTAATTCCCTTAAGTGGGGATCTAACCCAAGTTACAGTCACATCCTTGTGACCCTGCGCCACGACGGCCTCAATGTTTTAAAAAAAAAGATTTTTATTTGTTTATAGGCTCCAAAACTACCGGACCCATTTGAATGAAAGTAATATATGCTAAATTTCTTTCTAAAAATCTTAGACATGTGCAAGAAAAACAGGTCATGTATGTGTAACCGAAGTGTAAAAAATCATCTCAATAATTTCCTTCGCATGCGCTGCCTAAATGCTTAAAAATAAGACAAAATTATGTACTAAAAATTAAGCATGCATCTTATTTATTTAATTATTCTATATTCTACTCAATTTAAATAAAAACAATGGGCTAAACGCTAAAAATCATTAACTTCTGTTCTGTTCTCAGTTTATGACATTTCGAGCAGTCTAGTTGAGCAGTAAAAAAAAATCACGTTGTATGGGAACACACAAGCAGCAACTTTTTATTTTTATAATAATAATTATACACTAGAGATAGATATAACTAATAAATATGACTACATAAATTTCTAATTTTAATACCATTAAAATGTACACCATTATCATAATATAATCAATTCAATCTCCAGAACTCTTGAAACTTGCAATACGCTAGTGGCTCAGTGACCCAGAATCACTAAACTCTTCGATAATGTAGGTTGATTGATACTTCAAAATTTTAAAATTCTTAGAACGTCAGGAGGTGCACCACTTTGTGAAATTATAAGTACTTATATTTAGTTCGTAACTTGAACTTATCGTATGTATGAGGTTAGCTTTGTGAAACAAAGTTTTGTATGATGGAGATGGAGATAAATTTTACTCGAAGACTTACTTCAGAATCGTATAGTAAGAGAACGTATCTTAATGGGATAGGAGTGTCTTAACACTAGGTTTCTAAATAATAAGAAAAGCAGAGAAAACATAGCAAGATTTAAGCTTAATACATTTAAGCTTATAAAATGAGGCTATAGCTTTTATTAGCGTGCTATAAAATAAATCTCCAAAATATTGAAAAGACCAATGACAAAACCAAATCAGGACAAAATAATGCAAAAATTATATCCTACTAAACTGCCAAGTTATTATAAAAGTACATTTTTAGCTTCACGCTGTATCCCACATATAGTAGGAGAGGCAAGTACCTAAAGTAAACCTGTAAATGTAGTGTTAAGACATTCCATTTTTCACACACCGTAAATTTATGAACATAGCGCGATGAGTGGCGGAAATTAGGCTTCCTTAATTTTATAACATTACTATATTATACTATTTATCAGCTCGATACAATAAATATATTAAAAACTACACCGAAAATCAAACGTTTAACCAAAAAATATCCTCATTTTACACATAAGAGAACAAATAAAACAAATATAGAAAGATTTTTATCTAAATATAATAAAAAGGTCAATAAACGAGTTATTGGCGCGTGTAATTTCATATGTGACAATGGGCGGTGAGGGAGTCGTAGCCGGCTAATGCCTAAATATATTACTTTTCAATACATTTTTTTTAATATTATGTAAAATAAAAACGAACAGTGTGCTTGTATAACTTTGTATTGAAGAGGAAAGTTAATATCTTCGAAGCTATAAGTTTAACTAGTAATAATTATTTTGGTTTGCTGGATAGGGGAACAAAATCCAAAAGGCGATAGTCGTGGGTTCTATTATCACAAGAGGAAATTAAATATTTAATATTTTAATTTCCTCGTCCTGGTAACGAGGTAAAGTGCAGCGTTGAATTCCGCTACTCAAACGCCCACGGAAAGTGGGGAATGCAAGTGTCATAATGGGAACGCAGTGTCTTAACAGTAGGTCCGAGATTAGTTCTACATCTCCACTCTCCCACTATGACCAAATTATTCGCAAACAAGAAGCTTATTTAATATAATATTAGATCGCTTATAAAAGACCGTACATTTAATATCGCCTCCAATACCTTTTGAGATCATTTAATTTTATTGTTATTGGGCCAACACAACCTGTGCGGGGCTTAATGCATCGTATTTGTTCTATTTCGGATATTTTATGAACACAATTTTGTTTTTGAACAACTTTAGCCATAACAGTTGACGGCTTTGTGGCGCAGTGTCTCGCTGCATACGTGACAGTTGTGAGTTCGATTTCATTTCGATTTTCGAAAAAAGAATTAATCTTTACGATCATATCATGAGAGGCCGTGACAGGACACAAACATGACAGACATGACAGGGGCACAGCTTCTCACTGTAAATGCGATGGTTGTGGATTCGATTCCCACTTGGGAGAACGAATTATTTATATTTCGTCATCGTGTTTATTTTCGACGCTACGCATTTCCTCTATTTTGTCTACTCTTCGAAATGATAAAACCTAGTACTATAATAATCGTTTCTTTCTATTCATACTATTTGTTTTTTTCTTTTTAGCTTCACGCTGTCGCGCATTTAGAAGGGTAGGCAGCGGCATCTTAATGTTAAAATGGGCCGTATCTCAGCCACCGCCCAATTTTTTAATTAAATCAGCTTCACGCTATATCCCGCACACAGGAGGGTTGGCAGAGGGAACCTAGCGTTAAGACACTCCGTACCTCACTTTCTGCCGAATTCTGGAGGCATCGCGTGTTGAGTGGCAGAACTCAACGCCGCGCTTAACCTCGACACCAGAGCGAAGAAATGGAAATATAAATTTTTGATACACATATATATTGCGTACTGTGCGGAACTCAACGCCGCGCTTATTCTTGTTACCAGTGCAAGGATAAGGATTCTCTCGAGTGGAAGTTGAAACCACAACAAAAAATATATATATAGAATTAAATTAATCAGAATATAAACCTGCTATATCCAAAAACCTAAACTAAAATAACAAAATTAAAACCACAAAAACACTTATCTAAACATTTAACTATTACAAAATGAAAGCATAATTAAAATAAGTACATCTTACTCTCAAGGGGCCCCAACCCTTTCTTTCACTTAGGCTAATGGATTTATTCAAATATTTTTTCGGACCTTTAAAACGTAATAATCCGGTTCGTCATTAAACAGCGCCTTCATTATCTATTCCGTCAGGCGAGTGCGTGGCTCGCGATACTGGGTAAAGTACTTTCCACAGTACGAACGTATTTCGTTCGTAATTAAAATAAGCAAATAAATCAGCTTCACGCTGTATCCCGCATATAACAGGATTCGCAAAGGCATCTAGTGTTAAGACACACCGTTCATCTGTCATTGCGTGTTAAGTGGCGGAACTCAACGCCGGGGTTTGCCTTGGTGGCATACGCGACGACTTATTTTAAATCATTTTATTATGTTGGTTGACAGATAATTTAAGTAAGTTGTTTTGTTTTATCACTCCACACATGTCTTTAATATCGGTGAAAAATTAAGAACAATGTGAAAAATACTCAAGATATTCTGTATAATAATAATTCTTCGTGTGAAAAGACACATAAGTATGAAAAAGTAAGAAAAAAGTATTATTATTTTATTACTTTAAATATTAATACAGTTTAAATAGTAATACAGTTTTACATTAAATAGTAATACAGTTTTACATTTAATAGTAATACAGTTTTAGAAATTCAACGTTCCAAATACTTTACAGCAGTCCGTGGTCACAGCTAGACTCTGCTAAAAAAAATTTAATTTAAAATATGAATTAATAAAAAAAGAAATATTTTAAAAATATTTGATGAGACTGTATGGTTTAGTGGCCAGAGCGGTGAGACGGTTTTCAAGATGCGCGGATTCAAATCCCGCTACGTCCAAATTTTTATACCTTTTGTAAATAAATATTTTTCTTTTCTGTGTGGAATACACTTTAAAAATGTTAAAAAAATCTTATAATCATTTATTATCATAGTATGCATTAGTCCTTACGTAGCTTACCCAGCCCTCTAAGTAATTTATCCGGGATTCGACTTAACCGCTCTACATCCGAGTGGGATTTAAAATAAGGACAACATTAATATGCGTCTCTTAGAAGGCAAATAGCAACAAGCACTGTACAGATTAGACTTGAACAGAGATATTTTTAATTGTTTAATTTTTAATGACAAATTTAGTGTAATAAATAACCTACTGTATTTATATTATGAAAGAAAAAAAATGGAGAGTTTCATTAGTTATAGTTTGGCTTTTATAAAAAAAAGGAGAGGTAGAGAAAGAGAAAATTTCATTTCCTCACTTTGATGACGTGACAAAAAGAGAAATTGACTTCCTCAAATTTATATTTAATGTCCCGAAAATAAGACAGTCCGTAGGGAACTGAGTATCTTAACACTAGATTTCTAATGTCTAATATATCTACATAGAGTATATTGTTACCTTTTTTGAGACATTGCGTTGCGACTTAATTAAACATTCAACGCAACACCTATCTAACTATATAAATCGCAGCGTTATTTCTGCTTTCTTAACTTTCACCAACACTGTTTTACACGTAGTGACCTATCACTACGTCACATTATACCCATTTTGAATAAAAAAAACATTACTTTTGTCACTACTGTACATTATAATCTATGACACATAACGAGACGTCTCGTGGATGTGAAACCTAATTGTTTGTCTACCACTCTAGAGCAGCGCTATAATCATAATAAAGTTTACTTATTCATAAAATATTTTTTATTCTCTTTATTTTTTTATTATTCTTTATGATCTTCATCATGACGAAACTGACATTTGACTAATGAAAGACCTAAATGTATTTAAAGCTTATCGTGGCTCAGCGGTAAACTGTAAACGCAACGGTTATTTTGGGTTAGATTACCATTCGGGAAAATAAATTATGTTCATTTTCTCGCTCTGGTAAGAAAGCAAAGCGCGGTGTTAAATTACACCACTCAGACAACGCAATGTGAGTGTGATATAATTAAGGGGAAGTATACAGATAAATTATAAACTGTATATAGACTTGCCCTTTAGTATGATGCATCCACTGCAGTGAAATTAAATAAAAATATATGTAATAAATGGACATATATATAACACAAAATAATAACAAACAACATATAATACAATATAATATATAATACAATATAATTGGACATATATATAATATATAATACAATATTATAAAAAACAAGCTTTATAAAAAAACGAGAATTTCTGATTTGTGTTTTTTTTGTGAAAGTTATGTTTTTATGCGGCGCGGCGTTGAGTTCCACCCGCAATGCCTCCAGAATGTTTTAACACTAGGTTCCCTCTGCATACCCTGCTGCATGCAAGATACAGTGTGAAGCAGATTTTTTTTTTGATTCATTAACTTAATTTTTATACTTCTTACTCTTGCATATTATATATTTTTATTTTATTTTTATTTATTACCTTTAAACAATTTTTTACCAATCATACATACATAACATCTAAAAACCAAAAAGGTTGTACCTACATATGTATGTACAATAAACATATATTCTTCGCAAAATTTACCTTATTGGAAGACAAAATTCATCCAATCTTCTCATTACAAACGTTTCCGTTTAATGAAAACGAAAACATGTCAGTAAAAATTCAATCTTTTGTCTTGTCTGTTTTCTAAAGTATAAACGAGACTTTTCTCTTAAAACGTGTTATTTCTTTAAAACATACAAAAAAAAATATTTTGAGTATTCGAACCTAGCACTATCACACTTATAAACCACTAGACCATTGAGTAAATAAAATAAAAGTATATCTTATAAAAACTTCTTAAATAAACAGTCTATCATTTACATATTCTATGTAACAACGTCTCAGCGCGGATGCAGATCTAATTGTTTTATTGCCGCACTAAACCAGCGTCGCGTCGCGTCGTCTATTACTTTACTCAACTCAACTGTACTATACTGTACTATATACATAGTATAGTATAGTAGGTTGACGAGTAGTGGCCGCCCTAAATTTAAATAATGATGATAACTGCGTAGATTTGATAAGAGAATTTTTCTTACTTTTAATTATTTATTCCCCAAATTCACAATGCCCAAGAGTTTAAAAAATCAAATTTTAAGGCGGCCACAACTCATCGACCGTGCTGTACCAGTACAGTATTGTACTCGCTAGATTCGTAAACACGCGCCATTCGACGTGGCCTTCGTTATCTTTTGACGTTTTAACTTGGCTAATATATTTGTTCTAAGTATAACGATATTATAAAGATGTGTACATCGTGACGTAGTGGGACAGTGCCCGTGTTGGTTGAGAATTCGATTTCTTTTC
This sequence comes from Heliconius hermathena, assembly GCA_013403705.1. Taxonomy (NCBI): domain Eukaryota; kingdom Metazoa; phylum Arthropoda; class Insecta; order Lepidoptera; family Nymphalidae; genus Heliconius; species Heliconius hermathena. The sequence continues at coordinate 971,642 of JAAIXJ010001890.1, read as the reverse complement.
GAAGAAATAATAATATTTATTTTCATTACTTCGATCTGGTAGACAAAACGTGGCGTTGAATTCCATTCGCAATATTTCGAAAACCGAATAAAAAGTAGGGAACGGAGAGTTTTAACATTAAGTTCCCTCTGCTTTCCTGTTAAATAGGAAAACAAGTGAAGTTGTTTTTTTTTTGTATTACTTAATTACATAAATTTGAAAATGAATTGAGACTAGTCGTGGCGCAGCGTCACAAAGTGTCACTGTAAAACCGACTGGTTGTGGGTTCGATTCCCATTCGAGGAGATGAAATATTTATTTAAATTTATATTTCCATTTCTTCGTTCTGGTGTCGAGGCAAAGCGCGGCGTTGAGTTCTGCCACTCAACACTCAATGGCTTCAAAATCCGGCAGAAAGTGGGGAACGGAGTGTCTTAACACTAGGTTCCACCTGCCTACCCTGCTGTGTGCGGGATACAGCGTGAATCTGATTTATTTTTATTTTTAGAAAATGAATACTCTCCTAGTTCAATAATTGCATTAATGCCTTAACATTGACAAAAGAAGCTTTACACAATAAACAAATGACGTTATACAACAACGAAAGCTCATACAAACTGAACTTTCAAAACGTATCCAATCAATAAAGGACAAGAGCAGTTTTAATTACCATTTACAGTAACTATGTATTAGCTATCGTTAAACCGCCTCTACTAATTCGAATCTGCTTTGGAAATGAGCGGAATTCTGTATAATTTCGATACGGAATTTGAGTCGCAGTCGTTTCGAAGTATTAAACTGGGCTCGGGCTGTAGGTATTTGGAACTATAATAAAATAACATTTATTTTTGGACCGATTTCATAGATAATGCAAATAATAATAAAATTTTACTTCAAAATCTTAATCCTACTTCCTCTTAATATAAATGTGAAACTTTGTAAAGATAGTTTGTTTCACTTTCATGCAAAAACTGCTGAATGAATTTAGATTAAAGTTGACAGTAATATAGCATTTTGACAGTAATATATCAAAATTAGCTTCACGCTGTATCCCGCTCACAGCAGGATAGGTAAAAGGAACCTAGTGTTAAGACACACCGTTCCCCACTTTCTGCCGGAGGCAGAACTCAACGCCGCGCTTTGCCTCGACACCAGAGCGAAGAAATGGAAATATAAATTTAAGTAAATATTTCATCTTCTCGAGTGGGGTTCGAACCCACAACCAGTCAATTTTACAGTCACACTTTGTGCCCCTGCGCCATGACTGGCCTCAAACAGTAATATATACACCGGAATAACGCATAGACTGCAGTTTATTTTATACAATTGCTATAAATATAACAATAAATTTAAGCAGTTTCGCTTAAACTGCGTTTAGGTCGCTAAAATACATTAATTCCTTTTTTTAGAGATAAAGATAGATAGCCCACATAAAGCAGAGTAGGCAATGGTAACCTAATGCTAAGATATTCCGTTCTCTTCTTTCGGTCAAATTTTCGGGGCATTGCGTGCTGAGTGGCGGATCTCAACGCCGCGGTTTTACCTTGGTACTCAAGCGAAGCACTGCGTCACGATGGCATTTTTTTATACTCCACATATAATTATGCGTATAGGAGATGCGAGTATAGGAGACATGGATGGAGTATAGGAGACAGGAGACAAAACTTTATGGAAACACTTTGTTTCCTACATTTCTACCGATTCGAAACAATGCATATTGAATGGAAAAACTGAAGGCTGACTTTTTTGTTAAAAGGGAAACGAAAATAGGTTAGGTTCCCTCTGCCTTCCCTGCTATGCGCAAGATACTATATGAACCTAAAAAATGCTTAATTATTCACAAGTTTTTACATAATAACAATGATTGCCTGTGGCATATTGTATAATGTTAGAGGCTTCACGCTTCCCTGCCTGGCAATGTAGGCAGAAAAACTTAGTGTTAACAGTATACACCTTCCGCCCAATTTTCGAGATATCGCGTGATAGTGGTGGCGCTCAACGCCACGCTGTCTCTTATTACCATAGCGAAGAAATTAAAATAATTCATCTCGTAAAGCTAACGAAAGCGTCGTATTTTATTGCATTACATTCACTTACATTACTATATAACCCTACTGGGTAAGTAGTGGGAAGTGGGAACCTACTTTATAACATTCCATGCTCTATTTTAAAATATTATTTTATAAATAGTTTTAACAAGTAAGATGACCTATCTTACTTACTAAGGATAAGGACCAGGATCCCTATAAGGGTCTCAATTAATTTAACAATACGGCCACTTCAATTTTAATGTTATAGCAAGTTTGATTGTAGTTTTACTGAGTGGATAATCTATGTAGGAATTTATATAGCTTAAAAGGGAGTTTCAGTATTGAAAACTGGATAATTTTATATTATTGTCGTCAGCCACAAGCTTTTTCTCGCATCGCAGGTCTAAGAAAATCTAATTTCAAGACACTCGGTTTTTCACTTTCTGCGTAACTAAACGCTGTGTCCTTCCAGCACATCTATCCAAACAATTTATAAACTTGTTGTTAGCATTTTTATACGTTTTCTAAATAAGTATTTTTCTTTCCTAAGTGTGGAATAACACTTTAAAAATGTTTAAAAATATTTAATATATAGTATTCTCTCTCGCCAGACGATAATTCTTAGTAATTATCTTTGGGTAGCGGAAACTTGTAAAAATCTCCCTACAGAGATGCTAACAACATAAATAAGTTGTAACAAGCGTATAAAAATTTCGACGTAGCTCGATGAGAACGTATGCGTTAGTGGTCAGAGCCGCGCCTGGTCGGTTTCCAGGAGGCGCGGGTTCGAGTCCCGCTACGTTCAAATTTTTATATTATACGTTTTCAAAATAAGTATTTTTCTTTCCCAAGTGTGGAATAACACTTTAAAAATGTTTAAAAATATTTAATAAATAGTATTCTCTCTTGCCAGACGATAATTCCTTGTAATTATCTTTGGGTAGCGGTAATTTGTAAAAATCTCCTTACAGAGATGCTAACAACTAAATAAGTTGTAACAAGCGTATAAAAATTTCGACGTAGCTTGGCGAGAACGCATGGCTTAGTGGTCAGAGCGCCTGGTCGGTTTCCAGGAGGCGCGGGTTCGAGTCCCGCTGCGTTCAAATTTTTATACGTTTTCTAAATAAATATTTTTCTTCTCTAAGTGTGGAATAACACTAAAAATGTTTTAAAAAAAAATACATACTGTTATAATACACTACTTTATACGTAATGCCTCCAGAATTCGAAGAAAAGTGGGAATTCAAAGTGAATGATAAAGTTGGTGGCAATTGTACTTGTATTGGAACTTCTATTCTCATCCTATCCTTTGTTCCCAAATTAAAGTAACTAAAAGAAAGTTAAAGTTAAACAAAAATGTTTAATTACAAAATCTAACTTGATACAGAACAAAGGGTTCGCGGAGTCTCCTTCACAGGTCAACACTCAGGAGGCATTCATCCTTTTAGGTCTAAGTTAATCTTGTAATAAAACGTAGAAGCATAAGGCTATCTAATATATTAAAGAAAATAATTAATAAAAGGCCCTCATGACACAGTGGCAAAGCTGACTACAAACACTGCGGTCGTGGGTTTGATTCCATTCAGGACAATGAATTATTATCATTTCCTTTTTCTGGAAATAAGACAAAATGTGTGTGTGTGACAGTAGGGCGCGCGCACCTAGGGATCCGCAAAAAAGTTAGAGATCTCGGGCTTTTTATGAAATTCAAGCTTAACTTAGCTAGAGCCTTTTCATCTGATACCTCACTAGGACTAGGGGCTTTTATATAAAATTTTGATCCATTTTTTAAACTATTAATTTTTGGGATTTAACCATAAATGTAAAGTTTTCAGTTTTTGTCCTGAATTAGTACTACTTGTTGATACTAGCTGCCAAATTTCATAATTCTAGGTCACTGGAAGTACTCTATTAATTTTGATTGAGAATACCCTATTAATTTGAATAAAGGCAGACATAGACAGATAGACAGACAGATGGATGGCCAACAAAGTGATATTACAGAAAAACTTAGAAAAAGGAACCCTTCTTTTTTCTAAGAGATGCGGAACCCTAAAAAATAAGTTATTGCTAGCGTTATGGCCCAATCAAGCATACACCATCGATAGATTCTATCCAGATTTCGGTAATATTTAAGAGGTTTTTGTTGTTCTAGTCCGAATCCACAAAGAGCGACGTTGGACTGACAACATAGTTCCTGATAAAGTAAAAAAAAATATTCTTTACTTCCTTTCTAAATAAAATTAAAAACCAGTCAAATGCGAGTCAGACTCGCCCATGTTTTCGTACCAATTACATGATTGTAGGTCAATGGGAAGTACCTACAAGTTATAAACGTAGACAAACTTAAGTTTGCGGGCGTATCTACTTATTTTATGCGAAATGAAGTACAATTATATGTCTGTAATAATTTTTATCTTTATATAAAATATATCAATTTTAATTTTTCGGTTTCTTTTCCTTTTTTACTGCAAGTTTACACTTCTTGCCACATTTTATAATTATAGCAAAATATACTCGAAATATTCTATAGGTAAAAAGAGAGCAGAACATTTGATATTAATTTCACCTCGATACCTCTACGTAATCTTAATAAATGGTCTTGACAGACAGACAACTGGGTAATCCTATAAGGAACGGAATCCTACCAAAAAGGATTTTTAGAAAACTCATAAAAAAAATTACATTCTACGACTCGAACTCGGGCCCCCTTAAAGCCATCCCAGCGATTTGACCACTGTTTAGTGAGGAATAGCACTTAAATATTTTTATAAAAATGCTGTGTTCTTTCTCTAACGGCTTTAGTGTGTAGTGTAATAAAAGAATAAAAAAAAAGTTATTTTAAACCCCAGTATTTTCCCACTTGGTTGAATGAGTTATTTTTATTTCTTAGTTCTGGTAAGGCATAGTATTGAGCTGAATAAGGCATAGTACGCGCAAAGTCCCGAATTAAAGCTGAAAGCGAAAAACGTAGTGTCTTGACACTAAGACTTTGGCTATCCTGCCATAAGCGGGATACAACGTAGAACTAAAACAAATATAGTAAAAATAAAGTAACAAACTTGTTGCTATAGAAATTGACCTCGATACTGCTCCTATTCCCCGAAGTCCAAGATTAAGGGGGCGTTATAAGAAATTCTCAGCTTCCATTAATTTATCTTAGTAATGTCTGTTCAAGACCACGCCTTTTTTAGATCTGTTTAAGGGAATCAAGAAATTTAAAACGGTGGAATTTTCTTAAGCGGTCGCCTTTTTCGCAAATAGGGGTGATTTACTAGCGGGGCCTCTTCCCGCGACATGATGGATGTGGACCACCCCAGAAATATATATATTTGAAATGACTTTTTTGTTAATGAAATTGAGGCCAGTCGTGGCGCAGCGGCAAAAAGTGTGATTGTTAAATCGATTGGTTGTGGGTTCGATCCCCACTCTAGGAAATGAAATATTTATTTACATTTAGACATACATATTTTAGGCTTGCATGCTGGTATCTTTATGAGAGCAATAATAGAGAATCTCAAACATAAAAATATTCAAATCACAGTCACTTGACTGCAGATACTTTCAAATCTGAACCCAAGGAATTAACTACCGTAGGGCGGTCAGGTGACTGTTCCTCTTATTTTCTAACTTGTCTAAGTAAAATAATGGCTTTATGTTATATATAAACCCTACCGTATGCGGGATATAGCGTGAAGCTGATAAAAAAAAATCACTAGGTTCCCTCTGCCTACCCTGATGTGTGAGGGATACAGCATGAAGCTGATTTATTTATTTTAAATATATTTTTTAAAGGCGTTGAAACGGGACGGTTTTTGGTTCAATTCCCGTTTGAGGGAATGAATTACTTTCATTTTCTCGCGTTGGTAATAAGATAAAACGTGGCGTTGAGTTTCGATACACTATAACGGTTGCAGCGTGAAACTGAAAAATATATATTACAAGAATATACGTTTTTTTTATCAGGTTCACGCTGTATCCCGCACACAGACGGGTAGGCAGAGAGAACCTAGTGTAAGACTCTCCTTTCTCCACTTTTTGCCAAATTCTGGAGGCATTGCGTGTTAAGTGGCACATTTTTCATATAAGTACGTACTCAAAATCGCAAAAATTTTAATTGAAACTATTTTAACCGGATTAATCGGGTATATTTTGTATTATACATTTTTGGTAACCCGACGTTTCGAACACTTCGCAGTAGTCCGTGGTCACGGACGGCGATTAATCCGGTTAAAATAGTTTTATTTAAAATGTGTAATAATCTTAAAAATCAAAGAACTTATTATCGCAAAAATTTTCAAACTTTTATGCTAATCAAACCTAAGAATCAACAGGCGTCGGAAGATTTACAATTCCACTTATAACACACCCCACAGCAGTTTCAAAGTGTTATAAAATATTTTAATTTTCGTCTGGGAGCTGGCTTAAGGATAAAGCACTCTTAGCACTTGCACTTCAGTACCAGACTTTACATTTTTGTTATAAGGTTTGTTCTATTGGAAACGACGCATGGCTGCGATTTTTGTGTGGCTATTAAAACAACGTGGTTAATTTTTTTAGTTTTTCTCATCTCTGATGCTGTTGAAGCGTAGTACCATAGTAGGTTCTAGATCTAGCCTAACTCATAGATTTTTTATATATATTTTATTATTATTATCATTATTAATATTATTATATTTTAAGTTAAGTAATTATATATTAAGTTCCGCCACTGTACACGGAACGTCTCGAAAATTGACCTAGGACTTCCACTTTACTTATGGGCCGAAAACAATATAAGCATTTGTTTACTAAATTGTATACCCTGGCCACACTTAAGCCGAAGTGAACGAGCGACGGGTTAAGCTGTACCGAGGTGCACTCTTGCCAGTTTCATTATCACTATAGGAAACGTGTGTAATACATTATGATAGATATTTTTAAAAATTATAATATCTTGATAGAAATTGTATTGTAGAATAGAAATTGTCTTTTTTTCGTCGTGGTGCCACTCGACACACAAATAGAGTGGAAAGCAGGAAACAGAGTGTCTTGACGCTAGGTTCTCTCTACCTACCCTACCGCTTGTGCGGAATATAGATTAAAGCTAAAAATAAAAAAAAATACATTACCATCTTAAAATCAAATTCAACACCATTACTCTGTACAAGAAAGAAAGTAATAAAAACCTCTCTCATTTAGGTACATAATATACATAATTCCGTGCAAAAATGAATAATTAAGCGAGGCATTTCATTCCAAACAATTAAAAAAAGCAGACCCAAGCAATGTTTAAGTGTAACATGCCGTCGTTTCGCCGTAATTTATGACAATTATAAAAATTTTAAGCGAAACGAAGGAAAGTTGTTAGCGGCGGGGTTTGTCTTGAAATATTTTATACGGATAGTGGCAAAAAAATATATAAAAATCGCGCGCTGGACACCCGCGGTCGTTATAAATGGTTGGTAATTAGAGCATACACCGCCGCGTAGCGAAGGGTGAGGATACAACAAGAGCGTTCAGTAGTTACATTATTTTAGTTTTTGGTTGAGAAACAGAAAATTTTGTATTATATCATTATCCTTTATTTCTAAACTAAATCACAACTTCACGCTTTTTCCGCAGCAGGGTAAAAAGGTTGAACTTCTTCGTGTTAATGCATTTTGTTCCACACTTTCCATCCAATTTTAGAGCGAAGATAGATACAGCGAACCGCGTTTATAATCAGGCGCCGTCCTGCTACGCTTCGGCCTCACTTTACTTCCAATGAATTAAAATATGTAAATAATGATTTTCGAAACATGTCGTCAAAGCCGTTGTAGTGCAGTGGAACATTATGTGACTTTAAACGCGACAAATTTTCTCGCTCTGGTTTCTTTTTCTTACAAAAAGCGCAGCTTGAATTCCGCCATTCAACACGCAATATCTCATGCAGTGTCATAACACTAGGTTTCCACTGCCTACCCTGCCTATACAGGATGAAGCAAAAAAAGGAGTGCAGGGTGATTTCTCGAAATTCCTCCATGAAAAAACGCAATTTTTCATTTTACGTCTTCCAATCCACACATTCCCAATATTGCGGTAGATGTCAATTCTACTAATCTTTTAATAGGAAGATATCCATTCATCCAATAAGACAACATAATAGTAGAGACCAAAACAAGTTAATTATTATAAAAACAAAAACCCCAACAGCTTAACTTCCATTGGCGGGCACTTACAAAGCCTCACCATTATTCTGTGAAATTGAAAGACACTGCATTTTTATCTGTCGATTATAGAGCGTGTGTGAAACGAACATACATACATCGTAAAAACATTTTCCTCTTTCTATAGTTGGGTTAAAATTACACGAAACCAAAAAGAATATATAGAAAAAAAACTATACTAGTACAATAAGTATTAAGTACCCATTGTAACCCAAGCTTAATACTTTTACCTAACATTATAGGGTTATAACAGCGGGATGGGGAGGTTTTTGTGGATATTATCCTTTTAGCACTCGTATTATAAGCGTTTGCTAAAACTCAAAGCCTTTTTGCTACCTTTGGATTTTAGAAAAACATTTGAAAAATTATCATTTGTTCATTGAGGCCGGTCGTGGCGCAGGGGAACAAAGTGCGACTGTAAAATCGATTGGTTGTGGGTTCGATCCCCACTCGAGGAAAATTTATTTATTTTCATTTTTTCGCCCTGGTGTCGAGGCAAAGCGCGGCGTTGAGTTCCGCCACTCAGCACGCAATGCCTCCAAAATTCGGCGGAAAGTGAGGAATGGAGTATCTTAACACTAGGTTCCCTCTGCCTACCTTGCTGTGTGCGGGATACAGCGTGAAGCTGTTCATTGAAGTTAGGTGAAACGTAATTAATGAAAAGTAAATTGTATATGAAATTGTTTTATATTTTAGAATACTAAGATTATAAATATATTGAAAATAAAAATGCTCTTTAAAGAAAGTATATCCTACATATAGCAACTTAGGCAAAAGGAACCTAGTATTAAGACACTTCGTTCGCCTCTCTGCCGTCCAGTTTCCGAAACATTGTAGATTTTATTTACGTCGCACAAGAAAGTCATCCAGTAAGTAAAACATCTAAAAAAGAGCAGAAAAAAGGAATAATTCTCTTCGATAAACAAAAAAAGAATGTATAACATAAATGAAGCCAGTTGTGGCGCAGGGCCACAGGCGTGTGGCTGTGATGGCGACAAGTTGTAGGTTCAATTCTCACTCGGGAACGACTTATCGGGTGGTATAAAGAAAAAACAAAAAAATAAATAGCCAAAAGTTACGGATAACTTATACATATATAGAATTCCAATATAGGATCAGGGGCAGCCACGCAACGTCTATCTGTAACCGAAGCTGTTGTAGAATTAAAAGGAAAAGATATTTTCATTTTCTGATAATAAAGCGGCGTTGAACTCAACAAGCAGTCTTAATAATACCGTGGGGAACAAAATGTCTTAAAACTATGTTCAGTCTGCCTACCTTGCTATATTATGCTGATAGAGCGAGAAGCTGAAAAAAAAATCAAAAGCTACTATTCATAGCGACGGTAATAAGCAAATACTAACAAAGGGAATATGAGTGGCGCTCAAACAATAAATGTCCCACTAAAAAAGCTCCGCGTGCATTGTTCAAGTAAAGCTTCAGTTTTCCAGCTTTTATGAATATCTAATGTCATAAAACTGGTTATTTACTGACGTGTATAAACTTGCGTATTATTCTATATATTATGAAATAAATTTGTAGGGATTCTTGAAGAAATGTTAGTGTTAACTGATTCTCTTTTTATAGCTTCACGCTATGTGGCGGAAATCAACGCTGCGCTTTGCCTCATCACCAGAGCGAGGTAACGAAAGTATTAGATATTTAATTTCTTAGAATGGGAATCGAATCCACTATATATCGCGCACCCTTGTTGCCCTACTCCACAACTGGCCTCAACTGGTACATATAACACGATACATACACATACATCAGAAACTTATCAAGGTAATAGCTTGTTATATAAAAAAAAACAAAAATCCACAAACAATAAACGAACTTTTTAACTTTCAGAAAACAAAATTGAAGTTGAAAGCTCTTAGCATTTCACACCGATGTCACAACGCCATAATGGTACGTAATCCCATAATAAACAGAATCTGTTTTAATCCTATTACCAGTACTTTTCCACACTATTCGTACGTTCGTACGGGCGTTTTATTATATTTGGCCGTTGGATCTTTATTTGAAATGTTATCACATTATTATTGATATCATGCTTAGCATGGATTAAATTCAAGTAATTTAAAAATATTAAGACGTCTACTGAATAAATATTCCTTTTCCTACTGTTGCTAGTGTATATCTATTTTACTTGTTATTTAATAACAAGTATACATATTAATTTGCTTGTGGTCAAACGTCGTGTTCGCTACAAACAAATTTCTTTCCTTGATAATTTTCATTATAAGCTTTCCAGCCTCATTCATTCCCTTGTCACCATACTGACCTAGCACTGCCTCGTAATCGCTTCGCGCAGTTCCAGTTCATCCATTTAAATCACAACTAACGCTACCTAGAACGTCTCTGACACTCCTCGAGTTGGCCAAAGCTGGGAGGTGAGGATACTGGCGCATACGCCGCTAACAAAAATACTCTTTTTATCTCCAGCTTGAAGTGAATCCAAAACAGTCTCGAGTTGATCGCCTTGTATTCTACTGCTACAAGACAGCTTTATTAACTCCGATGGCGTTGAGCCCAAAGCCATCGCATTTAATAAAACAGATACAATTATTTCTAAAATAACATATACATTATTACCTTTTACTTATCCAGCTTAAGCTCAGTCCTTACAGACCAGATTATAACTCCAGACAAAATACATATATAACATATGCGATCACAGGTTTAATTAAATCCTTTAGAAGCCTCATATTTCGGCTATTAATACTAAGAACTTGTATAATTGCCACTATTAATGTGAAGGGAGAGATTAAACTTTGAAACTTAGTGAACTACCTCGTTTCAGAGCGACGTTCGTTCGTCGTGATTTAATCACAAAATATCAATTCGTTATATTATGTGCGCAAGATTAGAAGCAGGTACTCATCATGCAAATGGTAAATAAATGATATGGCGAGCGAATATATTTCAAGAATTTTCATTGTTTTCTTTGAATCAACCTTCAACTTTTTGCCAGTTTTAGGATTGCAATGGATTATAATGCATTTCAATCGATTTAAGGGGACATCGCATACTATTTACTCGTTGTCGTAAGAAACATTTCTGAAGCATAATGCAATGAACAAAACCTTTATTTTTCTATTCCATGATTTCATTGTTAAATATTTACTTAAATTAATATTTCCATTTATTCGCTCTGGTGTCGAGGCAAAGCGCGGCGTTGAGTTCTGCAACTCAACGCGCAATGCCTCCAGAATTCGGCAGAAAGTGGGGAACTGAGTGTCTTAACACTAGGTTCCCTCTGCCTACCCTGCTGTGTGCGGGATACAGCGTGAAGCTGATAAAAATGGTTTCATTACTATAATTCTTAAAAAAATCGATTCTTACTATCCAATTTGCACCCGTACCTCTTGCGCACTGTGACAATACCTCGTGCCCAGTCGCCAATGATTATTTTGTTGTGTTGGCAATTTTTAACAGAATTCTTTTAAAATAAACTACTATATTATAATTACCGTCATTATTTTGCACTCAATCATTTACATTACTATATTATTACGTGTATACTTTTTATAAGCTATTCAGTATCAGCAGGATGATTTGTTATTTAAAGTGCAATACGAAGAACATTTTATTTTGATTTAGTTCGTGTGTTTTGTCAAAACCACGTTCGTCTTAAGTACTGTGCTCCTTTGTGTTATTAAGTACTTGTATTTCTTATTGAATTAACCCTGAGAATGTCAAATACATCGAGTGAGGTGTCTCCGCATAGAACTTTCGACAACCGGAGCCGTTGTATCAATAATCACTATCTATAATTCTTTAGAGGCCGGTCGTGGCGCAGTGGCACGAGGTGTGACTGTAAAATCGACTGGTTGTGGGTTCGATCCCCACTCGAGGAGATGAAATATTTACTTAAAATTTATATTTCCATTTCTTCGCTCTGGTGTCGAGGTTAAGCGCGGCGTTGAATTCTGCCTCTCAACACGCAATGCCTCCAGAATTCGGCAGAAAGTGGGGAACGGAGTGTCTTAACACTAGGTTCCCTCTGCCTACCCTGCTGTGTGCGGGATACAGCGTGAAGCTGATTGATTAGATTATAATTCTTTTTTGATGAACCATTTGCACTCGTGCCTGCCAAAACCGTGTAAGAGGATCAAATAAAGCAATTACATGGAGATATTAGTATTTTTTTCCACTAAGTTTATTTAAGATGCTATTTATTTTATTTATTTTTTACATATTAGTTTACATTTGTTAGCAGTATGCTTAGGTTATTTTCGATTTCTACTTACAACATTAACAGTTAAGAGATCAGTTATGGTGAAAAGGCACAAACGTGTGATTTTTAAACGCGACAGATTATAACTTTTATTCAGCCGAATGTGTGGAATGGAAGCGGAGTGTCTTCAAACTAGGTTCCCAGGTTCCGGCTGCCTCCGAAGCTGCAGCAGTAAATAAAATATGCTGTTAGATATGTTAGTACAGATACTGAATACCGGCGATTTTGAGGTTATATTACATTTCGTTAAATAACTTCAGAACCACCTTGCTTATTTCAAAAAAAAATATTGGGGGTAGAAAATGATTAATTATACATCGTCCAAAACAAATTTCAACTTGATGCAGAGGTAGGCGGCATTCGATACTCTCATGTCATCACATTCTCCTTTCGAAAAATCCTCTCCTATTTTTTACCCAACGTCATCTTTTTTATCTTTAACATACCTGCAAGTCAAATTTTTACGTCTGTTCGTTGTTTATTAGAAACTGGGTAACGAAAGAGTTTTATACATATGTATGTATATTTGAAAATTTACTACCAAATGTTTACATTGAACCCACGACCTCTCCAATATCGATCTATACCAACTATATGGTCTTGTCCTTGCAAAAAAATTAATAATTCTCAAAATAATCCGGTGTAAGTTTAGAGGATAGTACAAGGACAATGGACAGATGCCACATTTTTGACGCTTCACCGATTGCACCAAATGTACCGTGAAGATAAACTGGGGTAGCGGGTTTAGTGTTATACAAAATATGTTTTATTATACACTAGCTTTGGCTTTGTTGAGTCAACATTCATAAATTATGATTCGGTGGTTAAGATTGTGTTGAGGTACGGCATTTAACTATAGTGGAGAAATGCTTAAAATGTATTTTAATTAGATAAAATAGCTATTGAGGTCACCGTGGCGCAGTGGCACAAGCTCTGACTATAAACGTAATAGTTCTGGTCTCTAATACTATTCGCGGGGGAATGAATTTTTCTCGCTCTGGTATGAAGACAAAAAGTTTTGTTAATCTACACTCAATGCCCCTCTCACTCAATTCACAAAGTGAGCAGCACGAAGCTAAAGATTAAAAAACAAAATTATATTGTGTAAGGCCAGTCTTGGCGCAGGGGCACAATGTGTGACTGTAAAATCGACCGGTTGGTGGGTTCGATTCCCATTCGAGGAAATGAAATATTTATTTACATTTATATTTTCATTTCTTCGCTCTGGTGTCAAAGCAAAGCGCGGCGTTGAATACCGCCACTCAACACGCAATGTCTCCAGAACTCGGCGGAAAGTGGGAAACGGAGTATCTTAACCCTAGGTTCCCTCTGTGTACCATGCTGTGTGCGGGACAGCGTGAAGCTGATTTTAGCTCTACTGTATATAGCAGTGGTTCCCAACCAGTGGTCCGCGGACCACCAGTGGTCCGCAGAGGCCTTAATATGGTCGGCGAACGATATATTGCGAATCGAACCTTCTGCCTACCTTGCTGTGTGTGGGATAGACCGTGAAGCTGAAAAAAAAAATCCACAGCTGTCGCACAATCACACGATTGTGACACTGAATTACAGAAGTTTCTCGTAATATATATATACAGAAATTTTAAAATAGTTAATTTTTATTACACCTAAATAGTGGTCCCTGCTACCAAGAATGACGAAAAAGTGGTCTCTGATCAAGAAAAGGTTGGGAACCCCTGGTATAGAGGGACAACGTGAATTAAAAAAAATAACAATTTTTAGAGAGAGTACAACACATTAACAATGCAAAAGTAAACAAAGTTTAAAAAAATCATGGGCATCACCACAAATTAACCCTGGGTGGGCTCGCATGGCTATACACAATAACAGAAACTAAAAGTTACGAGGGCCTTGTAAAATTTCAACAAACACATACTCCGTCAACGATCGCTAACTTTTAATATTTGAAGTCTAGACGTTGCGGTCGTTATTTTAACTATGAACTTCAAAACTTGTATTAAGCTGTCTGTTTCTTAACACTGGCTCTAAAGTTCTTACATCGTGTATTAATAAAATATAAAGTTCAAACAATACGTATATATAAAACACTAGTGCCCGCCCGCAATTTCGTTTTTGTGAACTATAAAATATAAAAAAACTATTTTTTTCTGTTCCTTAGGAGAGTCTAGAAATGCTCTCTTACTTTTCCCCTAAACTCTCCTAGGAACCTATGTAACAATTTTTACAATTCTACCTACCGTAATGTAATTTATGCGTTGTGTGTCAGTCAGTTACAAAAAAGTTTTATATTTACATAAAATATAAAGTGAAACCTTCATCACCACATACTAAATCACGCGTTTAGACGGAACTAGGCTGATTGTGGGAGTTAAATTTAAAAAAAAACATTTTCGGGAAAAAATAAATAGAAGATACAACTGTAGTTATGATCGACAAAACGTTTTTCTACTCTCCAATACGTAATCTTTTTAAAATGGACTCAAAGTGAACAACGGAGTGTCTCTACTAGGTTCCCTCTGCCTACCCTGTTATATGTGGGATATAGCTTTAAACTAATAAAAAAATAGTTATTTTTCAACATGAAATTAAAAATATGTTAATCACAAAGTTGTTGTAATGAAATGAAGAATTATCAATAATTATTTTTTAAAATGGCGTAGAGTCACATAAGTAAATATATCAAACGTGAGCATATTTATACTATACTGTATTAATATTTTTTTCAGCAATTTTCCATTTTATTAATTTTTCAGCAATTCTCTATTAGAAAATTTCGCTGCGGCTATAGTTTGAATTTTACATAGATTATGCAAAGCTCATCCCAATCGAAATAAACCAGCGATAAATATTCGTAAAGCATCCAACGCAAATTATAAGCTCCGCTGTTTGAATCCATTATGCTTCATTCATACACGAATATATCGTTACATTCAATGGAATGAATGAAATAAAACGAAATGATCCAAATCAATTTTCATATTTACATATAGTAAGTTATGGATGGCGTGTTAAATTACAGTAGTAGCAAATACGATTCTAAAGGTTAAATTATGTTTTTTTTTAATATGAGGGCGTCCTGGCATGGGTGCAGTGCCTGATTATAGATGCGACAGTAATAGGTTCTATTCTCACTCGAAGGCATTCACTTCGTTCATTTAATCGCTCTCATATCATTCAAAGCGCAGTGTTGATTTCCGTATTCCAACACACAATGTCTCGAAAATTCGGGTGGAAAATGAGGTACGAGTGTCTTCACACTAAGTTCACTCTGTTTCCCGGCTATATGCGGGATACAAGGTGAAATATTGTTTTTTATATTAAATTGGACATTTTGCTTTGTCGACAGCCTCTTCGTGACTTCGGGTACATAAACTTTAAGTATGTTTAATTATTAACACTGTCCTCCAAGATCAACTCTAAATGCCTAATACCGTATGTTTTTACTTTATTGGAATGCAATTAATTACAGAATCCCAATTAAAAACTATACATATAAAACTCTTATGTTACTAAGTGACTGATAGGCAATCCACAGATGAAACTACGCACAGTAAATTTAGCATATCCAGCGTTGAGGACCGTAAGGGAGCCTTAAGAGGGATATTCTCGAAATTCCTTTGGGAAAGGGAAAAGACGATGTTTTATGATTTACAGTTCACAAAAACGAAATTCCTAGTATAATTACATCATAATTATATCAAGTAGTAAACGTAAAAAAACGAAAACCAAAAAATTCTAAAGATTCCCATATATGTATATAGGTAACATAAAAATTAAATTACTCACATCAAAAGAACCACAGATATCGATGATCAAAAATATTTCCGGGAACAGATTCTGCGAGTTTTGAGTATTATGCAGGGTATTTAATTAATTTGTCAGCGAGGACCGTCACGAATTAATTAATATAATGAAAATAAAGTTTG
The DNA here is from genome assembly GCA_013403705.1 of Heliconius hermathena. NCBI lineage: Eukaryota > Metazoa > Arthropoda > Insecta > Lepidoptera > Nymphalidae > Heliconius > Heliconius hermathena. Next base: position 955,294 of record JAAIXJ010001890.1, on the reverse strand, counting down.
TCTACCGACGGATGATCAACCGACGCCTTGATGGATCTGCTCGAACGAACATTTGACACTGAAACGCGTTTATGGTACAAATGTACCATACTCTCAGTAAGGAGAGCTTCTTTTTCCCGACTGATAAGGAAGGGTTATTTAGCATAGTTTCTGTTCTTTGATTATATCGTTCAGAATATGCTAGTTTACTATTCACTTGCTCAATGTCAATTAGTATGGAGAACACGCCAAGGAAACATACATAGTTTAGAAGAATACTAATAATAATATTTTGTTGTAAGTTATTTTATGTTAATGCAGGCATACTACTCTCTCTTCTTCAATGAATTCTAATCTTTTTTTCAGTTTCACGCTGTCTCTAGCATATAGGAGGATGGGCAGAGAGAACCTATTGTTAAAGCACTCCGTTCCCCACTTTCTGCCACTCGAAGCTTGAATGGCGGAACTCAATGCTATACTTTACATTATTACTAGAGCGAAGAAATGAAAATATTACACATTTCTTACGCCTAAGTGGAAATCGAACCCACAATCATCGCGTCTACAGTGACGGGTTTTTGGCACTGCATCACGATGGCCTTAAAATACTGGGGCCTTATTAAAACATATTATCGTATAATAATTATATAAATGTATAAAAGTTACATTATTTATAAAAGTTACATACAAAATAAAAACTATATACACATTTGACGAGGACTTTATTTATTATCAGACTTTATTTATTATTTATTTATTATCAGACAGACAGCATAGATTAATATGTGGCGCGCCTAGTATATAAAATATACTATAAAATGTACATCCTTACATTTACTGTCCATAGCTCCTGTACATAGCTCTGATAAATCACATTACATACAACTCAAATAAAAGTTTCATAAAACGAAAATATAAGTATGTCAACTTTACTTGCTGTTGACTTACAGTGATGAAATTGTTCCTTAACCCTCGATGTACAAATCCGACTCGCACTTGATCAATTTTTTATTAATATAAATTATACGTTAGAACTAGCCATGTTAAGGATTGAACTCCGATTCTTTTATTTTCTTATAAATAATAATATAATTTCAGATTTAAAACACAATTTAATTGGGGAACAGGGTGTCTTAACACTAGGTTCCCTTTGCCTACCCTGCTATGTGTGGGATACAGCGTGAAGCTGATTTAATTTTTTTTTTTGATTTAAAACCATTACATCTACGTCAATTGAACACATAGTAACAAATGTCATTTCAATATGTAAATAGTAATATTGTAAATGGTTAACCGTAAGTAAATGCGATGATTGTGGATTTGATCGCTCGGATAAATGATTATATAATTTGTTTTTATTCTGGTAGCCAAAGTGTGGCGTTAAGTTCCGCCACACTTTGGCTGCAATGTTTGTTTGTTTTGCGTTAAAAGCAAAAATTAAAAACGTGAGGCTGTGTTTTTAGATATAAATATGGTAGAATTTAAATAATTTGACCAATTAAATAAAACTATTTTTGACTAATATAACTGGTACAAATTAAGGATATAAATGCATTTAACATTTTTAACACATTTTTAATTTTTACTAAGACTTAAAAATACTTTTATTTAACATTGTGATCAAAAGGACCGGACGCTAGAGGAAAAGGGTTGAGTAATAAATATGCAAAGTTCGGGAGCATTGTAGACAAATATCTATCTATACGGGATGAGCATTTGAGTGAAGAGCTAACAGGTGTGTTTTATATGAATTTTAGGCCAAATAATACCTGTTCGTGGTACATTACATATATTATATTACGTTACATATAACTCAATATATATTATACAGCTTACATAATATTTTAACTATAACCTGAGAGGAATTTACATATAATACGTAATTATTTTATTTATATTTTATAGTAGCGCATAGCAAAGTGTGACTGTAAAACCGACTGGTTGTGGGTTCGATCCCCACTCGAGGAGGTGAAATATTTACTTAAATTTATATTTCCATTTCTTCGTTCTGGTATGGAGGCAAAGCGCGGCTTTGAGTTTTGCCACTCAACACGCAATGCCTCTAAAATTAGCAGAAAGTGAGGAACGGAGTGTCTTAACACTAGGTTCCCTCTGCCTACCCTGCTATTAGCGGGATACAGCGTGAAGCTAATTTAATTTTTAGGTAATTGTTTTATAGTCTTATTTGTTCCAATCTAAAATTTGTAAGATTACTAAGCTTACTTTGCGAATAGCCTATTTAGTTAAATTAAGTTAAAATTGATTTCGGACATTATCATTCAATTTTCTTTTTTTTTATTATAATACTACGATTTTTACCGCGAATACGATAAGTATAATACTTTGACTAAATAGCTCTTTTGTATATAAATATTTACCAAATTGGGATCGAACCCACATCCAGTGAGCCCGATCATAATTTATTAAATCTATACTAATATAACAAAGCAAAAGACTTCGCTTGTTTGTTTGTTTAAACGCTAAATTCTCTGGATCTACTGGTTCGATTTCCTTTCTTTTTATTTTATATGAAAGATGCGTTCTTCATAAGTGCTATAGACTGTATAATATTACGGTGTAATAAGTCTTAATTAGCCTTAAATAACGAAACAACAATAATAAGGAACACCATCGAATTGCTTTTAGCGCCTGCGCTGCAAAAATAGTTAATTATATCTACTGAGAGCAAGTTGTGTGACAAAAGTATTCAATTTTGTTAGCTCCACAAAAAGGCCGCTACAACATATATCTATAGCTTATAAATAAGTGACAATAAGGTATTTTTTGACAAAAAAATATTGAAAATTGTAAGGTGATATTTTATCGATTTTTATTTCACATGTATATTGAAACTTACCAGCGAAAGTTATTTCATCAAGGCAATGTTGGCAAATGCAGCAAAATAAAAATATTATATGTGGTGGTACGCGGGTGAAGACGTGAGGGGGTGCTGGTATTAAATATAATAAAACATTCCTTAACTTCTACTATAGCATATTTTTTAAGTCGTGTTTTCTTTTTTGCCCATTTTTCGTTTAGCGTTACGTGACAAAATAAAAGCTACGCTATTTACAAGTGACTCCCGTGGCATAGAATAACCGGTAGTATATAATTTTAAGACCTATTATATATATAGGTATATAACTATGTATATGTATACTCGATTCATTATGGCAAGACAAAAAATGTAAACAAAAAAATTCTGTTTCTCAAACTTTATTGTATTTTTTTATTTATATTTAATTTATTTAACGTGGAGTTTTCTATATATAGCATTATTGCTTGTTGTGCTTGAATGTTATATATAAAATATCTTTGTATAAAATAAGAATAGCAAAAAATAAAATGAAAATGTACAAGTTTTACTAAAAGTTACTTAACTATTAGGATAATAAATCTTAATATATCTATTATTCAATTATTTATCAGAATTCGGAGGATTCTGAGGAACTGTCACCAACATTAATGACGAAACGGTCAACCACATTATCTATTAAATTAATTTTATTTTTCATCTTTTGCTCTTCTTTTATCACATGGTGACTACAGCTTTACCAAGCTTCTACTGTTGTATTTTTTATTAGAACAATAATGTTCTAATATAAATATTAATTACGAGATATAATTTATTTTTATAGTACTAAAATGTGTCTGAAGTTTGAGAAGAAGTTGACTTTTAGGTGTTTTTACATGTACATGACATATTTAAAAAATATTATTGAAAATAAAAAAAACCGAGTGCATACCAACATTTTTAAATTTTAAGTTAAAATATTCTCGGCTTTAAATATGAAAACAATCTTTATTTTTATTATTGTTGTTTTACTTACTACTTTTCGTTTTCGTTTATTTTAACTTAACTTCTTTTTATTTACTATATATACAGAGTGCAATTTTATAAAATTTGAAAATATAAATAATTAAATTATATTTCGATAATAATAAGATATTTTAAAAAAAAAATTCGAAAATAATAAGACTTTTGTAAAAAAAAATTCTCCCTGCTTTACTGGTATTCTATTTCAATTATAAGATAATATTATAATAAATTTTATGGCTATTTATAGTGTTATTAGCGAATTAATACTTAAAATATATATTTTTTAATTAATATAATAACTCCATCAAACCTGTAATGTAAAAGAACCTTTTTTTGACATGTTTACCTTTTATGTCATGCATTCGTGAATCGAGTATAATTAATTATTTGAATTATAAAACTGTACCATTTTCTTTTGTTTATGAAAAAATCAATAAATCCACACCATCCATTTGTACTTAACACTCTCTCACGCCAAAGATAGTCTGGAAGGAAATGTCGCAATTTCTTTATTCTTGTTTTTAGCTGTAGTGAGAAACAGACAGGACTTAGTGATACATTGATTTTATCTCTTTTGCCTCTAATTAAAGAGACATAATAAAAAAAGGATATAACACATTTGGCGAGATCCAACCCAAATTTTATATACAGGCGAACAATTATCAACTTTAACGTCAGAAATTTTCTTAATCACAAAAATATTTTCATTTTATAAAAAGATATTAAATAACTAATAACAATATCCTGCACCAAATTTAGAAATAATCAATCGATAGTTAAAAATATTTTAAATAACTTATACGTACTTCGGAAACATAAAATCATAGCGAGATGATTGTTTCTGATCTAAAGGATATTCTAAATTAGGAAATTAGGAAAGAAACCGGAACATGGACATTTTTTAACCGACTTCTGAAAGAAAAGGAGGTTATCAATTCGAATGTATTTTTTTTATATTTGTTACCTCAGAACTTTTGACTGGGTGAACCGATTTTGATGATTTTACTTGTATTTGAAAGCTAGTGCCAAGTGCCACAAAGGCTTAGCTTAATTTGATATCGTATTAAGGTTGTTGTAGCATTAGCTTGACACCGACTTCGTTATAACGTTAACGTTATAAAATCTTTCTTTATTTATTTTTGTTCAACAAAATCAAAGTACGTAAAATTATTTTTTACTTTTTATTTCGTTGTTTGAAGTAGGTTTTTTTTTGTTAAAAATTAATTTATGAAAGGAAACCACCTTTAAGTCCACCTTATCCTCTGTAAACTGCACCTCTGTATCGACTCCTTCATATACTCGCAAATAGAAAAGTACTTTTAATGATCCATCTAAGCAGGTCTAGATATTCTCGTGTGTAGCATAAGCGGAGTACGGATGTGATTATCTACAGGACGTCGGCTGCACCGCGTCCGCATCACGACTGAGTGGTACACCTGACAAAGCTAATGACTTCTTTTGACTGTGATTTGATATATATCTCTATAGATGTCCTCTTTTTTTACAACTTCACCCTGTACACTGCATTTAGCAGGGTAGGCAGAAGGAACTTAGGGTTCAGACACCCCGTTTTCCATTTTCTGCGGAATTCTGGAGGTATTACCTATTGAGTGGTGGAACTTAACGCTGCGCTTTGCCTCGATACCAAAGCAAAGAAATTAAAATATTAAATATTTCATTTCTTAGAGTGGGAAATGGGAATAGAAACCATAACTTGTCGCGTTTATAGTCACACGCTTGTACCCCTGCGACACACCTATACAGCTAAATAGATATTTCATTTTTTATATGAGGCAGTCGTAGCGTTCCGAATAAAATAAGAAGACAAAAGCGGCGGAGAGTTCCGCAACTCAACATACGATGTCACGTAAATTTGGCGATTTATGGAACGTAAGGTCATTAGTCAAAAGATCTAGATTTGTGCAGGGTGAAGCAAAAAACTTTTCTTATAATATATTTAAGCGTTTCTGTTTTGTGAGACGGTCAGGCAAAGAGAAGTTATTGTGATAACTCACCCCGTTCCTCGCTTTGTGCCCATTAATAGATTGCATGTTTAGGAAAACTAAACGCCGCGCTTTATCTAAATGGACATGTCTGTAAAGACAAAGCACGGCGTTTATATGTAAACTTTCATATAAGTATTATAAACATGCCAGTTGAGGCTAGTCGTGGTGCAGAGACACAAAGTTTCACTGTAAAATCGACTGCTTGTGATTTAAACTCATAACCACTGCACGCAATCCGGTGAATTTCAATTTGCAACTACGCAATTATTAAATGTAACTTTCTATTGTGTGTATTGTATTGTGTGTGCGGGATACAGCGTGAAGCTGATTTTTATTCCTTTCAATAAGTTTCCAACCTGTCGTTTTTTTTGTTTTAAAATGGACAATGTCTCAGTGGTGTATTTTAGTTGATATATTTAAAATTTTACCTGCGGCTATAAGAACGTCGATCACTTCCATTTTTTTAGATATTTTAAGAAATACATCCACATCAAAGTAGGTACCTCATCATCTCATCAACAGGCCATCGTAGCACAGTGGAACAGTTTCTAACTGTAACTATGACGGTTGTGGGTTCGATTCCCAATCAGGAGAATAACTTATTCCGCTCTGGTAAAACCAAACGCGGCGTTGCATCGAATTAGGGTAAGTTGTGGAAGGAGTGGATTTTCCTTCTTCAATTCCCGTCTAAGTAGATTGTGAATGCTGTTTCTTAAAACTGATATCGAAATGTTTATAGATTGTAAACTTGACGATTGTGGATTCGATTCCCGCTCGGGGCAATGAATTATTTTCGTTTCCGCGATATGGTATCATGACTCTTCGTTCAGTTCCGCTACTCGATACGCACAATCTCAAAAATTGTTCTAGATTTTCTGTTCTATTCAATCCTTAATATGTAGTGATCTTAACACCGTAACTCAACGGTATTATAATATTCGTTCGTCAACATTCGTAAAAATTATTTACTAAAAAAATACAGTCTATATTTATAATCTTCTATGTACAGATCGGTGTCTGTACATAAGAAGAAATATAAAAAAAAATGTTATTGGGGACCTTTATTAATGTAGTAGAATGCAAAACAATGATTTTTATTTTTTTTTTCTGTTTGTCTGTGCTTGTTACTAATCTCAAAATCGCTAAACCGATTTAAATGCCGTTTCCACAATTGGATTCTGGCAAGCTTCCGTTACCGTATACGGGTTGTTTTATTACAATCGGTTCATAAATAACAATGTTATATCAATTTAAAGTTTTTAGTTCGACAAATTTGCTAATTGCTGTAGTAGTTATTTTATACACCTGTTTTACTGATTTGGATGAATCTTTAGCTTTCAATTTGTATGATGGTAAAAGCATCGAGATTTCAAGATTTAGTTCATTTACTTTTTGGGTTCTGTACCTCGAAAGGAATAAACGGAATCCTTATAGGATCAGTTTGTTGTCCGTCTGTCCGTCTGTCAAGATCATTTTACTTGAGATTGCGTTGAAATATCAATCTGAAATTAATATCAGATATTCAGGTTTACAGTTTCTTGGGTCACAGAAATTTAGTTCAGAAAGATATGAGCATTCACGTATGGTTTTGTATGAAATTTACAGCGTAATCAAAACCTATAGTGTACTTCCCGTAGACCTGATGTTATAAAATATAGGACGAAGTAAGATCTTACAATACAAATAAAAAAAATTGAAAAGTAAAAATTTATTAGTATTTTATAGAAAAAAATAATTACAAACTTACATTTGTATTTAATTTCATACAATATAAGTGTATATGCCCGCAAACTTAAGTTTGTTAACTATATTCGCCGCATCATCAAAACCTATAAGGTATTTCCCCATCACAATTCCGAAATTGGTGCAGAACCGTCTATGGGCGAGTCCGACTCGCGCTTGCTCGGTTTTTTCTTAAATGCACTTAAATAAAAATTGTTTATTTCAAGTGGGCATAGCCGCGCGGGGGCTGCTAGTTTTTAAAATAAATCTATAATAACAAAAACAAATCAAAAGATGAGACTAAAAAGTCATATTTGACAGGCACTTTATTTATTATCAGGCTAACCGCGTCGATTAATAACGCTCGGTGACGTGTCCACTAAATAATAGCTTATAGACTAAGCTACACCAGCTGTATAGGGCTGTGTAACGGAAATAGAAATGTTGTGCTTAAATCAGTAATAGAAACTGTCGTGGCGCAGTGGTTTAGTGGTCGGATGTAAATGCAGTAGTTGTAGGTTGCATACCCAATTGGAGGTATTAATAATTTCATTTTCCTCGCTCTTATTATTTTTGTTGTCCAGGTCCAATTTTCGAAAACAAAAAAAAATAATAAAAGACTGAGCTGCTTTCATTTTATTCATTTCAGTCATTTTACAGTCAAACGCTGTCCCACTTCGCCACAATGTAGCTACGCCAACAAACCTGTATTCAACATTTATAAGCAGTACTAGCTTGAAAAATTCCTGAGATTTGCACGTTCAATCAAACAAACTATGAAGAATATACATATTTATAAGTATAGAAGCATTTATAAGTGTAGATTAATCGCAAATGCGTTATCTCAACTAGGCATACAATACAAAACTAATTTCCAGTAGAAAAAAATATTTACAACCAGCGCCCGCAAGACCATAACTGTCTACGAGGAACAATCCAATTTGGTTCGTTGAACGAAATAGCCCTATTTTAAACACATCTATAGCTGAAGGTAGAAACAAAATTGAAATGTCATTTTGTATCAACATTTTGTATCTAATATAGCTTTTGTTTAACTTACCTTGACTGACTTACCTAATATCTGATTTTACAGGATTTTACAGGTAAATTAAAATTAAATTACATCAGCTTCACGCTGTATCCCGCACACAGCAGGGTAGGCAGAGAGAACCTAGTGTTAAGACACTCCGTTCCCCACTTTCTGCCGAATTCAGGTGACATTGCGCGTTGAGTGGCAGAACTCAACGTCGCGCTTTACCTCGACACCGGAGCGAAGAAATGGAAATATAAATTTAAGTAAATATTTCATCTCCTCGAGTGGGGATCGAACCCACAACCAGTGCCCAATTCTCATATTATAGTTAACTTTCAGAAAAAGAAAGATTTGTATTTCCGCACTTTGGTGGAATTAAGCGCTGCGGAGAGTGTCACCACTAAACACGCAATATCTCGTATACTGGTGGGAATCGGAGAATCGGAAATTTGAATCAAGACACTTATTGTATTTATAGAGTTTTATCTGCGCAGTATAAAATAAGATACATTTTATTTATTTATTTATTTATTTAGGATCGTCAACAGAAGAAACATTACAACATGGTCAAATTACATCGAGATCTATTTATAGACTAAATGTTTTTCCAATTAAACACAATCACAACATGTACTAAAAAAGAAAGTGGTATAAATAGCATTAAGATTAACGTATTATAATAAAATGAAATTATGTATTATAATATAATGATTATAGTAGTAAAAAAAGTCAAACAATAAAAAGTAGTTTTAGAAAAATGTAAAACAAAAAATTATACACTTAACGCCGTGTTTTGCTTCGTTATCAATACGCAAAAACGAAAGTATTAAATATTTCATTCCCTCTAGAGGAAATCGAACCCACAACTAGCATTTACAGTTACACTATTATACTACCGGGCCAAAACGACGGCTTCATCATAACTTATAATAATTTTTATTAACCAAAGTACTTACAAAACTGTGGTGGCGTAGTCTATGATGATAATTAAATTGATTTAATATCCCCACTTTGGTAGACAAAGTGCAGTGTAGAGTTTCGCCACTCAATACGCAATATCTCATAAATTGTGCGGAACGGAGTGTCTTAACACTAGATTCGTTTTGCCTACAGTGCTTTATACGGTATTCAGCGTGAAAAAATCGCCTATAAACGTCACATTACTTCAGACACGTGCCACCTAGACAGCGATGGCGTCAATACCTTGTAATTATATAGCCATTTATAATTTACTACATAATTCTATACAAAAGCGGTAACGCCTCAAGAAACCTCATACAAAGGAAGTTTTCGCTTTGTTATATGAAACTAGCCTAAGTTTCTGTAATTATAAGTTGTTTTTGTTCATATTGTGGACTTAGTGCGGGGAGTGGGAATTAGCTTGTTAAGATCAACTGCAAGTTAACAAGTCATAATTAAATATGTGGCCGTCGTACTGCACAAACACACGCGTGCGACTGTAACGCGACGGCTGTGGTTTCGATTCCCAGTCGAGGGATTGAATTATTATAAATATAATAACCGTTCAAGATGGTTCCCAATAATTTAATATTTTTATATGTTTTCTAAATAGTATCTTTCATTACTAAGTGTGGAATAACTTAGGAAAGAATTTTAGAATTCTCTGATACCAAGGCCACAGCGCGGCGTAGAGTTCCGCCACTCCACACACAATGCCTTGAAAATTTGGTGGTGGAGATCGGAGTGTATTAACACTAGGTTCTCTCTATCTATCCTACAATATCCGGGCTAGTGTTAAGACACTCCGTTTTCTAGTTGTAATAATTGTACCATCTTTAATTCAGCAATTGTTAGCTTAGGTAAAAAACAATAATATGGTATCACCGGACTGACGGTGGAACAAACAGGTGGCTGATAGAACCTTAAGCGTGTTTTTAGGTTTTAAACTATTTTTTTTTAAATAGTGATCAACAATTACTTAAATACAAAACTAAAGCAAATAACCACGAAAAAAAATATTGAATAACATGGACATTTGCTCATGTAACAGTTTTTTTTTTTTGCTTAACACTATCCCGCGTATAGAAGGGAAGGCAGAGGAATCTAGTGTTAAGACACTCTGTTCCTTACACACCGCCGAATATTGGAGATATTGTGTGAAAAAAAAAACTATTTTCTTGGGCATGGTACCTACAGAGTGCAACGTAATTTTTTTTCTCAATTTTGTTATAACTCAATAATTATTTTACAGAAAATTTTTCGTAAATAATAAAATTACTTTTACAAATTTTTCGTAAATAATAAAATTACTTTTACATAAAGCCACGAAATACACTTTGAATAACTTGAACATTTTTTCGAGATAATTTCTCATAGAACAGTATGCTTTCTAATAACACGGTTACCTAAGCAATATAGTTAGTTTTCCGTTTCCAGTGCGATATATTTTTAATTTCCGGCGCTCGCCGCACAGTATTTTTATGTCGGGATCTGATACGAAGAAATGAGTTTGAGCTTAGCATCCGATGCAGCCTCCGATAGAACATGTTTTGACGTGTTTTTACGAGATATACTGTATATATACGTACCTATAGTAAATTGTGCCATTTTTTCCTTATATTACGGATAAGTTTTTTTTTATGCCCATACTTCCATAACAATATTACAAAGCTGAAGAGATTGTTTAGTTTACGATTTCAGGAAATACTAGATTGCATTAAACAACTAATTTTATACCGTGTTATATTTTATAACGTGGCGCAGCGGCACGAGGTGTGACTGCAAAACCGACTGGTTGTAGGTTCGATCCCCACTCGAGGAGATGAAATATTTACTTAAATTTATATTTCCATTTCTTCGCTCTGGTGTCGAGGTTAAGCGCTGCGTTGAGTTCTGCCACTCAACACGCAATGNATATTACGAATAAGTTTTTTTTTATGCCCATACTTCCATAACAATATTATAAAGCTGAAGAGATTGTTTAGTTTACGATTTCAGGAAATACTATTATAGATTGCATTAAGCAACTAATTTTTTATTGGATACTCCATTTATCGAGGAAAGCTCCATATATGGAATCCATCAAAACCATTTATAAACCACATAAATGGTTTTGATGTAGCCCACTGTACCTGCAGACAGGTTTCTACCGTCCCCTATAATGTGTCATACATGTCATAAGAGTTATGCAACGTTTGACTATTTCCACTTGACCACGTGGGCGAACACGTTAAAAGTTAATGTTAAATATGCCAAAATTTTATAGATATATATGCTGGTCTAATTACAATTACAAAGAAGCGAGAAAATAAAGAGCTCTCCAATTTCTGGTTTCCCGATTTTTATTTTAACATAAAATACATGCTTTTCCGCGTAGCAGGATAAATAGTGTCAACCCAGTGTGATTCCGTTCTCATCCTTCTATCCGAATTCGAAACACGAAATCATAAAGCTGTAATTTGGCCGAAGTGGCGCAGAGGGACAAGGGTGCGACTATTAACAAGACGATTGTGGGTTCGACTCTCACTCAGGGGAATGAAATATAAAATATTTTTATTTCTTGTCCCTGGTAACGAGACAAAGCGCGGCGTTGATTTCCGCCACTCAAGGTTCCCTCTGCCTAGCTGTTATATGTGAAGCCCGCATATATAGCTTTAGTAGTATGTAACATAACATACATAACCCTAGGTTTAGAAATCACGGTATGAAATATGCCTCGCACCGTCCTAAGCCGGTTATTTGTCAGCGGACGCAAAGACCGCGCGTCTAAGCCCGAAATGATGGAAGGTCTCTATATTCATCTTGTTTTGAAATTTGCTGTATTTAATATACATTTATATTATTAAGACACTTTTTTTTAAGTCGAACAAAGTATGTAATAAAATCTTAAAATCTGAATTTGGACCAATTAAATCAATAGCAGTTATACGTAACGTAGCTAAGGTCAATACAGTAGCTAAGGACAATATTATATTGTGGTATCAACTAGGTGAACTAATAATGGAGCCCGGACCTGAATATTGGTACTTTAGGACCATTCGAGTTCATAAAACCTGAATATTGGAACTCTTTAGAGGTTGCTATACCTCTGAAGAGTTTCAATATTCAAGTCCTATCCACTCGAATAGTTTTAAATCTTTCTAGTTTGTGCTTATACAATCCCGAACAGATTTTACAGCAGTTGTATCACTTGATGTTCTAAAGTGCTTTTCTCATTTTTTTAACTATATTGTTAGAAACGGAAGTGATTAACGTTTTTTAAAAACAAGATAAAAACACATATCGTCTATATGTTTCTAAATTATTCGAAAAGAGAACTTACATACCAGCAATAAGTGATATGTACCTATCACCTAATAACAATACTTCACACGAGCTTCCTTCCAATAAGGGCCGTTGCCTACAAGCAACTGCCCCTGATTGACACAATTCCATGACTTTTACAATCATTTTCACCTGCATATACCCTCTTTTACACGAGTTTGCTAACACTGTCTCTCCTGACGGGCAAGCGTCCTTGCGTCTCCTCGGACCTGCCGCCGGGAGTGCGGCACGTTCACACAGCCTCTTATTGTAGAAACAATTTCTATTTTTAGTTTTTACTTGTATACAATTTAAATGAACGCTTTTTAAGACTTAAATGATAGGATTTTAAACAAGCCTTTTCCGAGTCACCTCTACGCTTATATTGAGTCTGACAAGTCTTTTCTCAGACACCTTGTACCTATCCTAAGCATGGATTTGTACAATTTTTTTTTCAGGTCACTCTAACGCTCAAAGTTTAGAGACTGATACAGATCTTTTCCTAATCATCTCGTACCGTGAGCTACATGACGAAGATTTATAAAGATTGTGGTGTATCTAAGTTACCCCGACGCTCGTTATTTAACGAGATTAACACGGGTCTTTTCTAGGGTACCCCATAGGCACACAACAACTTAATTTTACACATTTTAATTATAAAAATTGTAAAATGTTGTTAACTTACAATCAAAGATGCTGCGCAGGCCTGTATTTTCGCTCGGCATAACCTGACAGTTGGTTATTAATTTTTATACGTTTTCTAAATAAGTATTTTTCTTTCCTAAGTGCGGAATAACACTTTAAAAATGTTTAAAAATATTTAAAAAATAGTTTCTCTCTTGCGTTGCGTTCAAATTTTTATACGTTTTCTAAATAAGTATAGTTGCTTATTATTCGTCATCAATTCGATCACTTTTCGATTTTTTATGAAACCACGAATTAGAGGGACGAACGGTAATAATATAAAAATTATGAAATACATGAAAGATTTTATAATAACAAATAGCTTTTAATTTTAAGAATAAGAAACTTTGGGCGATAAGATACACAAAAGGTATTAAAACTTCGTGCGTATCTCACTTCTGATGTTAGAAATAAAAAACGGTTAATGTTTGTTAAAAACCAAATATAAACATATATTGTCTCTATCTTTCTAAATTATTCGGTAAGAGATTTTCAAAATTCACCCAATAACTATGCTAGTTTTCTTCCAATAAGAGCCGTTGCCTACAAGCAACTGCCCTCGATCGATTTCAGTCATCCAGCTTGTGAGGCTGGGCTACGGCTTCAGGGCGCGAGCCCTCTGGCCGTGGTCTCTAGCGGCACTCATAAAGATGAGTGCGTCCTTGGGGTGGACGCGAGGCCCGAGGGATGTGTGTTTACCCTCTTCTGGGTAAACACCGTGCGTGGGAGGCGGGAGAGAAGGATGAGCAAAGTGTCACCTGGGCGGTCAGCCCAGCCGGGTGAGACTCACGGTTCCCCGTGAGAGGCCCAGCTAGGCGACCAGCGGCCGAGGTGACTGCTCAGGATGCGGAGGCCCTCGATCGACGCAATTCCATTGCTTTTATAGTCTTTTTCACCTATATCTACCCTCTTTTACACGAGCTTACTAACAATATATTGTTTTGTTATAACTTTCATGTTCGGCTTTGATTAAATGGAAATAGAAAAGACCTGTGTATGACTGTAATACTTCTAAGTGTTTAAAGTATTCTGACCGCAAATACAGTGGCCAGCATTAAAACGAATAACACAATGTACTTAAAAGATCTTCCTCGATGAATGAACTATTCAATACAAAATGGATTTATTGATTATACAAGTAATTCATGTAATGAGTGCGTTCAAGCAAACAAACTTTTTAGCTTTATAATATTAATATAGACTATTAATACTATAAATATTATATATTGTGGCCAGTTGTGGCGCAGCGGCACGAAGTGTGACTGTAAAACTGACTGGTCGTGGGTTCGATCCCCACTCGAGGAGATGAAATATTTACTTAAATTTATATTTCCTTTACCTCGCTCTGGTGTCGAAGCTAAGCGCGGCGTTGATTTCTGCTACTCAACACGCAATACCTCCAGAGTTCGGTAGAAAGTGGGGAACGGAGTGTCTTAACACTAGGTTCCCTCTGCCTACCTGCTGCATGCTGTGTGCGGGATACAGCGTGAAGCTGATTTAATTTTATTTAATACTATAAAACTCTCAAAACTCCCATTATAAAGCATCCCCAAGCGTTCTATGCTGCTAGATTTCCTCGTCTTGTCAATCACTCAGTAAAAGAAGAATTTTATATATTAAAAATTTAGAATCCAACTCCACTAAGCACTTGTTCGACCAACTCGATGAATACCAGATCTATATTTATAGATTCAAGAAACTCTTAATACACTTGGATCGTAAAGCAGTCGCATATCTCGCCCCGCTATCGCTATAGGGGAGGCGTGGCGCAATAAAACTTATCTCAGCTTTATTAGTATAGCGCTGTATCGCTTAATGAGCTAAGCCGAAGATTTAGGGGATTTGCTCCGTTTCGACCCCTTTTAACCAATTTTGGGGCTCAAAAGTCAATAAGAATTGGATAATTGTTTGGAATTTCTTGTTGTAGAATTTTGGAATTGAAATGTTGATTTTAGGGTGCTAGTTATTTATTTAATGTGTTTGTTTAGGTGAAATGTTATTCTGTTTTTCTGAATTTAAATCGAAATCACAATTTTCGAGTTATACCGGACACTTAAAAGTAAAATATTTAGTTAAATCTAAATACGCTATATGAAACTTCTTACTGACTGACACTAGGCCCTAGTATTATGACAGTAGTTATTAGTAGTTACGAGTACTAATTTAGTGTTTAAAGTCCTTGAGGAGTGTATAGAACTAAGAGAGAATATCCTGAATTTAGAAATGGGGAATTATGACAATTTGTGTACAGTTTGTAACAGTATGAACCATGAATATCAGTTGTAAAATAAAACAATAATATGCATGGCAATACACATGATAAGCATAGTTAATTATGAATAATATAATTAACATATTAACAATTTTCAATGTCATATTGATCCGCATTGATTTATGTTTGGACGTCCCGAGTGTCGCAACCGTCATTTTCTATATATGGGGAGGTCAAGTTCTACAGTACTAATATATATTATGCACATAAATACTCCTACCAAATATGTATATATAATGTATTAAATCGAATAATAAATATAATATATTAAATCGAAGCCTGTAATGGCCGATCTTTTAAGATCGAACTTCTTACAAAGGCAATATATGTGTAAGGTAGACACATATTGTGCATCAAAGTGAACTTTGACTAATATTATAATATTGAATGTTGCTTGACGTCTCGGAGACTGACGTGATGGGCTCATGCGAACTGTTATAGCAACATTAACTAAGTTCTTGTCGTGACAGATGCCGTCTCGTAGTACGCTCGCGGTACGCAAGCTATTCTTGTATGGTGTTGGTCGTTGACAAAATATATACCACTGGTTCTACGACTTGGTATATGATTAGTAAGTGTGTGTTGATTTTTTATGTCCCAGCTCCGGTGTATATAGTTGTGTCCGCCCGTCTCATACGGATGTGTGGTGTTGTTATGTCTTGAAACTCTGGTATATGTAGTCCGCCTATTGTTCTAATATTTTATTCGAACGTTGCAAAATACTAGAGACGCGACTGCATATGTGCCGTACGTATATTTAATAGATCGGCCGCCGTGTGGTAGTGCGCTCGATCTATCTACTTATCAACATCACAAATCACCTTCAAGTACCTTCAGAAAGACAAGTACCTTCAACAAGTACCTTCAGAAAGATCACATACAAACGTCCTAGAGGGTTCAACGAAGACTATTGCAGCCGTGGTCTGGTAGAAATTCCCGTTGTAGGGATGGGGCGGTGTGATTATGTGTTCTTGGGCGAGGAAGATAGGACGCTCTTGCCTTTTCTTCAGTAGAGATTCGAGTTATGATAAAGTAATATTTTCGAGTTTCAGTAATTTAAATTAACTTCTGATGGCAAGTACCTTATTAGAACTGTCTGCTGGATTCGAACCCCACCCGAGGAAGTAAAATATTTATTTAAATTTCTATTTCCATTTCTTCGCTCTGGTGTCGAGGCAAGCGCGGCGTTCAATTCCGCCACTTATGTGGCAATGCCTCCAAACTAAACAACAAAATAAAATGGGAAACGAAATGTTTTAACACTAGGTTCCATCTGCCTTTCCTGCTGTGTGCGAAATACAGCGAGAAATTAATTTTAATAAAAAAAAAGTAGTATATGAGCAAGAACAATCCTAAAGATTTGACTTATTTTTAATTTCAGCGAGTGAAGTGAGTGAAGTGAAGAAGGGTTGATGAGCGAAGCAACCAGGTAACGAAGTCCTATAAATATAATTTTAAATATCGATGACCTCTCTCGGCTCAATTTTTGAAATGATAACTTCTTATGTGAGGGTAAACGTCATCGTTTACGGCGTAACGAGGCGTTATGGCGCCAATCTGTCTGGCTTCCCCTCACGCATGCGGCATCGGCAGGCTGATTCATCTTTTCTCACCCACAGCGCTAACCGTATTTCGAAAAGACTCTTCTCTCTCCTTTTTACGCATTACTAAGTGTTAAGTGTACGATAGACATACACTGTTAATAAAAACAGTGAGCGTATAACCTAAATGTCAATTGCTTCTTTTGTAGCATTAAATAGGATTAAATGGTAATACTAATAATGTACATACACAAAATTCTAATATGTATATATTCAGGAATTGTAACTAACTTACTTACTAATGTAATTAAAATGATAACTCATATTAATATACATAAAATTCTAGTAATAATCTTTTCTCAAGTTAAACAATTTCAATATTAAATAGTTCAACTTAGATTAGCTTAAGTTGTCATTTCTGTGGGACGTCACGTCACGAGACGCACACGTAATTTCTTTTTATAGTTTCATCTGTATCCCACATATCATAAAATGCATAGATATAACAAGGTAAGCAGAGCCAGTTTCCCACACACCGTCCAGCGTTGAGTGTTGGGCGTCAACGCCGCGCTTTTTTTTGTTGCCTGAGCCAGGAAGTTAAAAGATTGCACCCTCCTGAAGGAAAATCGAATCCACAACCGTTGAGCTTACGTTGGCAGACGTTGGTGCCACTGCGCCACGACGACCACAATATCATCTAAATTTTGTAAAATCAGCTAAAACAGTGAATGCATTAGAATTAAATACCCACCAACGGGATTCCACGGCCCCATATGTTATCTCATGAAATAATGGCTTTTCAATTCCAAAGAGAATGGTTTCAGGTAATACTAAATTTATTTCTATGATCTGACCGGCTCTGGTTGTTGTTAGGACGAAGTTCGAATGTGAACGGATTGCTATATAAGCCAATAAGATTATTTAATTGAATTTTAAAATATACTAGACTAGTCATCGCCCGCAACTTTGCTTCCGTCCACTTGAAGTCGTAAAATGGAAAATCTTATTTCTACTCGGGAAATCCTTTTTTAGTGCTACCTTACGTTCCCTAACCTTCCTATACGTGTGCTGTCATATGTATCTATCGCTTTTTCTACAGAGTAAGAATTTGGCAGAAAGTGGGGGACGGCGTGACTTAACACTAGAGTTATTCTGCCTACCCTGCTAAATGCATAATACAGCGTGAAGCTGAAAACAAAAATACTTCACACTGTATAACGCTTATAGTGTTACCACCATTCCCCGATTTTCGCCGAATTCCTAATGCATTGCATGTTGAGTGGCGAAACTCAACGCTGCGCTTTGCTTAGGCAATTCAGTGTCACATCTGCAGACGCTTGTGGCGCCGCCCTACGACGGTCTCTAGTCAAATATATAATAATCAAAAATCTTTCCAAATAGTGTTCGCTCTGCACCTAATGAGAAGAATTCCTTAAATAATAATCACGTTTGATATAAAAGATGGGCAATTGATATTAGAATAAAAGACAACGTGTGGCCACCTACTTTACATTGAAACTTACTCGATATTTAAAATGATAGGATTGAATTGAACCCGCTCTATCCGCAATTATAGTAATTTCTCGTTATTATTCATTCACATTTGAATAGCTATTTGAAAAGCTTCGTTTTTGTTCTAGAAATTATAATAGGAAAGGTAGCTTTAGTTTTTCTGATTAACTTTTTTGTGCCGGTTAGAAATTCACTCAATCTTAACTAAAGTTAAGTTCCATGAAGATTTTTTCTTGTATTTTTAGGGTTCCGTACAATTTAAGGAAAAAAGGATACCTTATAATCTCACTTTTTTGTTTGTCTTTCATCAAGAGTCTTTATCTCAGGAACGCATGGAGATATCGAGTTGAAATTCAAACAATATACCTAGACCTACGGCCTTATGATTTCCTGAAAAAAAAACATATTATATTTCTACAATAACTTAAAAAAAAATATGGTCGTTTATATGCCAAAAAACCATACAAGCGAGCGAGTTGGGCACGCCCACTGAAGGTTCCATATAAAAAATGGAGGTCTGGAGCTTTTCTGAAAGCTTTTTTTTTCCAGGCTTAGCTTCGTGGTTAAATCTTAAAAAAATAATATCCTTAAAAGGTCGGTAAAATTTGGTATTAAAGCAGCTAATTCAAGTGAGGTATCAGATGAAAGGGCTCAGGCTAAGTAAGATAAGCCTGAATTTTAGAAAAAGCTCGAAACTTCCAATTGTTGTAAGAAACCCTCGGTGGGCGAGCCTGTGCTTGTTTGTGTGCAATAAAGACTATTCTATTCTAATTTGCAACAAGCATTTGCTAATAATTGTATGGCTTGGGTTGATAGTTTTGAAGAGGTGAGAATTCAAATAATATGTAAAGTGCTAGAGTCTCAACACTTTCCCTACCCAAATAGCTAAATGTACTATTTACCACATTGACTGCTGAATCAATACGGTATAATTTAACCATATAAAATTTGTACAGACTTTCCGGTAGCATAGACTCGAAATGAAAGCAGTATACAGTTTATTGAGCTGAAAAATGTTATAGCTTAATATTTTGTGTAGTGGTTCGTAAAAATTAACCATTGGTATCAAATTTAACTTATTGATTTTACAGGAATAATATATTAGGACCTTGAATAAGTTGCTGCTGTTTTTTGAAAGATGGCGTTGCGGCATTCTGTGCATGGAATTTCGTACGGTAACGAATCACCAAAGTAGTACTATATATAATCTCAAATTATAGTAGAATAGTGTTTACTACAGTGTCAACTACATATTTACTTTCCCTTTGTGAAAATGTGTACTTATGTGCCAAATAAAGTATTTTTGCGGGGAATTTTATTGCACTGCTTTATTCAGAAAAAATCTGCAGCAGAAAGAAGCACACAGAATTCTCGTTGAGACAATGCTTTGTCGAATAAACGTGCAGAGACTGGTTTAGGCGCTTCAAAAGTAATGATTTTGACCTTGAAGACAAAGAGCGTTCTGGAGCACCGACAAAATTTGAAGACAGAATTGGAGGCATTGCTTGAAGAAGATCCATGTCAGACGTTAGTAGAGCTCGGGAAAACGTTACAAGTAGATGCGTCAACAGTTTCAAAACGTTTAAAAGCGTTAGGAATGATCCAAAAGCAAGGGCATTGGGTGCCGTATGAGTTGAAGCCGAGAGACGTAGAACGACGTTTTCTCATGTGTGAATTGTTGCTTCAACGGCAAAAGAGAAAAGGTTTTCTGCACCGTATCGTCACTGGGGATGAAAAGTGGATTCACTACGACAATCCAAAGCGAAAAAAATCGTGGGGCATGCCGGGTCACGCATCAACATCGTCGCCAAAACCAAATATCCATGGTTCTAAGCTTCTTCTCTGCATTTGGTGGGATCAGCAGGACGTAATTTATTATGAGCTGCTTAAACCTAATGAAACTATCGCGGGGGCTCGCTATCGACTTCAGTTGATGCGTTTGAGTCACGCTCCGATTACCCCTTGTTTGGGTCGATGGCGCACGGTTTAAGCGAGCAGCGCTTCCATTCTTTTGAAGAAGCCGAAAAATGGCTTGATTCTTGGATTGCCTCGAAAGATGAGTCGTTTTTCCGACAGGGGATTCAATTGCTACCAGAGAGATGAGAGAAAGTGGTCTCTAATGATGGACAATACTTTGAGTAATGTCATTGTAAGCATTATATTTTAAATTATTTTAGTAAAAAAAAAAAAACAGCCATAACTTATTCAAGGACCTAATAAGTTGTTTTTTGTATATTTTAATTATAACTTTAACTGATGGTTTGCATCTGTGGTGTGTTCCCCTCTGGGAAATAATTAAATAAATAGAATCATCTTCACGCTTTGTCCCGCTCACAGCAACATAGGCGAGGGAACGTAGTGTTCGAATGAAAAGCAAGTGAAGAACAAAAATTCTACTCTTGAATAGTGAACCCTCAGTATCATCATCCAAATTACAATGGGGACCTCATATTAATGGATTGGCCAATAGACTTAACTCAGCAGCTGTCGCGGTCAAAAAAAATTGATTATTAACTGACGTAAAAACGGCTCTACTTGTTTACTTCAGCTACTTCCACAGTATCATGTCCTATGGGATTTTACTTTAGGGTATATAACCGGTATTTAATCAATATCTGTCCTGCAGAAGCGAGCTATTCTTGCAATATATAACTTAGGCCCCAAAGACGCCTTAAAGCAAAAGTTTAAAGAAATTAATATATTGACATTGTACCTCAATACATTTTTGAAAATGTTATGTATGTTAAGAAAAACATTAATGATTTTACCAAAATTGGTGATGTTCATAAAATTAATATCAGAAATAAGCGTAGTGCACCCGTAACTCGATTGTATCGATTCCGTAATTCTTTTAGAGGACAATGTGTACGGTTTTACAATAGGATCCCAGAAAACGTCAGAGAATTTTCTATATCACGATTAAAAAAAATGTGAAAAAACGTTTGTGTGTTGAAGGTTATTACCAAATTAATGATTTTATAAATGATAACACGCCTTGTGAACGAAATGCTCGCTCCAGTCTGATTCAAAGGTATAATTGTCACAAATAATTAAATATGTATTTGTATAAAATTGATTAAAAAAAATACCACTGAGTTTCTTGCGCCGGTTCTCAGGACAGAGGAATTAACTTTAGTGACCTGGTGCTGTAAATTGTTTGACGTTCAAAAGATGGAGCATGTAACTTCTTATTTTGAATAAAATTATTTGACTTTGACTTTTTTATGACACTCCGTTGCCCATTTTCCGCCGAATTCGGGAGGCATTGCTTGTTGAGTGGCGGAACTCAATGCTGCGCTTTGACTCGTTACTAGGGCGAAGAAATAAAAATATTAAATATTTCATTTCCTCGAGTGGAAATCAAACCCACAATCTGTCGTGTTTACAATTCCACGCATGTGCACGTGCGCCACGACTGGCCTCGAAGATATAATTGAGAGTTGTGTTACCGTGACACATTCTATGTGCCCGTGATATCTTCTGACTGCATGTACATTTTACAGTGTGTTACATGGAAACCTTTTATAGCCTTCGTCGATAAATGGAATATCCAACAGAAAAAGATTTTTTGAAATCGAACCGATAGTTGAATTTTTTCAATCCGTGTAGTTCCTGAGATTAGCCAAAAAATATTTTTTTGTTGCTTTAGGTCCATACTATTATAATAATAGATAGAGATTTTTTCAAAAACAATTTAACTTTCCCGTTTCAAATTAGAGCAAAGTGTTGTCCCAATATATTTTTTTACATTTAGAAAACAAATTTCTATACAAATATATACAAAATCTCAAGCTGTCGTGTCGCGGTAAGCACGGCAGTTGTGAGTTCGATTCCCTAGGGGGAATGAGCTATTTTTATTTTCTCGGTCTGGTAACAAGACTACCCTTTAACGAGCACTAGCAATGTCTCGAAAATAGAGTGTCTTAACACTAGAACTGTCTGCCTATCCTACTAAACGCGAGATACAGCGAGCATCTAAAAAAATCTATACTAATATAGTAGAAAAAATATGCCATTCTATCTCAGACAAAAACTACTATATAAAAAATGTGCACATACAGAATTACAACTCAACAGAGACCCATAGGCCGTAGCAGGTAACAAAAACTACATACACATTAAACTGAAATTATGTGACAGTATCATATGCAGTAAAAATCATTTTTATTCTTATCTTATTCCTTTTGTATATAAATGTTAACGAGATTTTGTTATTTTCGATGTAAAACTTAGCTTTTGATGTTGAATTTTGTTTGAAATTTAGAATTAAATAAAAAAACGATTACGATATGAATTGTTCGTGCAAAAATTAATTTAGCTTCTCAGCTGCTGACATAAAGGCACAAACGTGGGATAAAAAATGGTACAAGTCTTGAGGTCGATTCCCACTCGAGGAAATGGAATATTTAATATTTTTATTTAACAAGGCTAAGTGCGGCGTTGAGTTCCGCCACTCAACAAGCAGTGCCTCCAAAATTTGACGGACACTGGTGGACGAAGTGTTTTAATGGGAACATAGTGTTTTAATATTAGGTTACCAGGTTTCCTCTACATACCCTGCCACGTGCGGAGCATATTCAAAGGGAACTTAGTGTTAATAGAATCTTTTTCGAAACTATTTTCGAAATATTCCAATTTCAGTAGGTAAACTCAAAACCGCGCATTGTCTGGTTTGCAGGGCGAGGAAATAAAAATTAATTAATTCAATAATCAAACCCACGACCGTCGCGTCTACAGTCAACAGCTGTACTATGGCAGTCTTTTTATGAAGATATACCCATAATATCATAATGGCTAAGGTTATCACAAGTATCAAACAACTTGGGATATAAGTTGAAGATTTAAACGAAACAAATATTTCAAACAAATTGTATAATTAAGAATTGATCTTTTTAAATGCTGTTAGTTACAAAATTGTTACTTTTATTTAGAAACTACTCTAAAATGAAGGAGATACTTCGTTTCGAATCAAATTGGATAGTTCCTACAAACAGTTCAAAAGAACGTAAAAATTTTATCGCTCTACTACTTTTGTTTATTGTTAAATTATATTGTTGTTTTATTACTATCGCGCGCGGAATAGTGGCAGTGTGATGGAATAATTGAGTTGTACACGATTCAAAGCCAGTGATAGGTAAGTGTAATAGTATTGTTATCTTCTCTGTTTAAATAAACTCTAATGACGAAATTAACGAAATAGCTTATATTTCGCTAATTTCAGTGTACCATAGTAACAATTATTATTATTATATTATACCTAAATGGGTACAAGCGTAAGATTATAAGAGCGACGGTTGTGAGTCGACTCCCACTCGGAGGGACGAATTATTTTATTGTTTTCATTCCCGAGCTCCGGACCTCCGGATAGGAGGTAAAGCCCGACGCTAACTTCCGCCACTCAACACCAAAAAATAGTTCAGCTTCCAGCTATATCCAACATAGCTTTATAGAGACTAGGGATAGAAAGAAGAATTTAGTGATAAGACACTCCGTGCCCCACGCATCTGAGTGACGGAATTTAATACCACTCTAAACATTCACCATAAACGAAAATCAAATTTCATACCACCATGTAAATTTAAACAACTATTCAAAATTACATACACAATTATAATATCTTAAATGGAATATCTTACAATCTAATTAGGGATCCTCTATTGAATTCATAATAACCGAACTCGGAGCTGACAACGTGACGGCACACGCGATGAGGAGCTGAGACAAACTTTCCTAGGCACATAATATTTAGCTACTAAGTACGCATGTTTCCATTATACTCCAATATAAGTTGTATTTTGAGCTTCACGCTGTATCCTGCACAAGAAGAAAGAACGTTTTAACGTAGAATTGGTTTATATTGAAAATTAGAATGTTTAAAAAGTAGGTAAAAGGTAGGTCTTATAAGAAAAGAGCAAAAGAAAACAGAACATGGTTCTATAGTTAAACAATCTGTTCTCCATTATTCGCGATTATTTGAAGATAAAGCATATGGAATGAAGTAATTTTTATTTTCATTCCCTCACTCTGATAACGAGACAAAAGCGTGGCATTTAGTTTCGCCACTAAACACGCAATGCCTCAAGAATGTCAAATAGAGTGCTTAACACTAGGTTTCTCAGGTTCTTCAAACATCTCCTTAAGTAGGAATCGAAGCAAACACCATTGGATTTACAAACCTTCAAAGATACCTCCTAACTGCATTAAAATATTTATTAAATAATAGGTTCAGGCTGTATTCACATATAGCTAAGTAGTCAGAGAGAACCTATTGATAATATACTTTGGACTTTGCGCCCTGCCTAATTTTCGAAACTTTTTATTATTTGAAATTTAATATTAAAATTAAATTATATAAAATTAAATTAAATATAAATTTAATATTAATTTGAAATTTAATACGTATCGTATTACAGTGGAAATATTGGAAAATGTATCAAATTCAGGCGAAGGAAGCTGAACGCCTTTAAGAGCTGTAAAAACATGAGCGCTCACTTGACTCATAAGCGACGGAGCCGCCGGAAGAATTCAATTTTGTGACTTATTCAGCTTTTACAACAGAATGCAACTATGCAAACATGGAGTTATGGAATTTAAACACCAAATACCTTACTTTTGGACTTTGGATTTCGTATTTTTTATAATAATTATATTATAAGTAATTATATTATAAGCAACGAATGCAATTTTTATGCGTTTTTTGTGATTATAATATTGTTTTAACTTCACAGTTTATCTCTACTCTTTTTTTATTTTACACACATGCACATCTTCGGATTCTTTTTGTTGTTGTGTCTAGTGTAGGTATACACACATAAGTCACTTGCTTATAACTAATCAAAAATTTGAGTGATTATAAAAAAACTGGTAAAGTGCGAGTCGGACTCTCCCACCGTTGCATCCTTATCATTCCTTATATTATAATTTCATAACTGTAGGTCCACGCAAAGAACTCTATAGATTTTGATGACACGGCGAATTTCATACAATGCAGCAAAGTCGATGCATAAATGCTGGTGTTATTTTATTGTGTTGACTTAGAAGCTTGTTTTTTCTTTCATCCTCCTCGTGATCTCGAGATAAATAGACTTGACAAATGGACAATAACGTGATCTTTTAGAGGTTCCGTTTTTACCTTTTGTTTTATGAAACCCTAAAAAACAGAAATAAAATGTATTACTGTAAAATCTTGAAACTTTCTAGGGCCCAAATTCCTCGTTTCACTACTAAACGTCTCACACGTCTCATAAACTCTACAGTGTTAAAGAATTCAATTTAGGTGCTCATTTCGGACAGTGTTATATCCTTGAGCTATCATACTTAGTTGTGACATCGGTTTATATACAAAGTCCTTCCATACACGTAATTTACAACGTTGCATGAACGATTTTCTATATCTTGTTAAGTTGATAGGAGGCCAGGCGCAGAGGCACAAGTAGTAAACGCGACAGGTTGTGAGTCCGATTCCCACTTAAGGAAATGAAATATTTAATATTTTCATTTCTTCGCTCTGATTCAAAGCACGGCGTTGAGTTCCACCAACCAAAAATACGTCTTTTAATTATATTTTCCTTAAAAAAAGTATAATATATCGATAAGAAATAAAATATATTTATTTGAGTTTCACGCTGTATCCCGCACATAGCAGGGTAGGCAGAGGGAACTTGGGAACCTATTGTTAAGACTCACACTGTTCCCTACTTTTTAGCGAATTCTGGAAGCACGCGAATATTTATAATATATATTATAATATTTTCATAATTAAATTAAAATACACCCTAAAACAATCGATCATAACACGACAACGATGTTACCTAGTAAAATGTGACATCACACGATGCTCAATCAAGTCCGTCCGCATTTCGGCTTCTTACAATTAACAATAACAGATAAAAAATCACAAATTTATTTTGCAAGAATAAAATACATGTAATTTAACGTAAAATTAATTTCTAGCATTATTGTTTATTTGTAAACTACTATGTCGTATATAAGCATAATTCATATTAATACAAGCTTTTTAAACGGTTTTATTTAGCTCACCCCGTTCGTTTGTTTGGGTCAAATTTAGTAATTGAAATTTAACCCTCTTCCCGTTAACCGATTGATCTGAAATTTGGTATACGCCTTTGATTCTGGTGACAATACAATAAAAAAAATATGCCTGTGAATCCAAAATGGCCGCCCATACAAGATGGCGGATTACATATTACTTCACAACAACCTCTTTATGGGTATCAAATGAAAGGGTTTTATTGGTAGAATAGAACGCATTATAAAAAAATAAAAATCAAGATGGGCGCCGCGACAAAATGGCGGATACATATTTTACACAACTACCTCAATATAGGTGTCTAATGAAAGGGGTTGATTAGTAGAAAAGAGCTCATTCTGAAGTATCATCTAGCAACAAACCTAAAAACTTGAAAATAAATTAAACAAAAAAATATTTTTTATGTTAAAAGGTTTTATTACAATAAAAATAATGTAGGTAATGTACTAAAAGCTAAAAAATAATTCGGTAAGTCCTAGGTACCAAATCGCACCAATTTTCTCATCAATCTGGAGTATTGATCAGACAAATAATAAAATCATTGGGCGCGTGAAACTATCATAAATTAATTGCAAGTCAAATCAAATGCAAGTTAAATTTGATGCACTTCCCGGTTTCCTACTGAGCTAAAATTTTTCATGCATGTATAAATCGGATAACAATGCGATATTATTATGACATAGAGCTGATCTGATGATGAAGCTGGAAGGTGGCCATAGGAACTTCGTAACTCCGGAATTTAGGCTCGTTTGATTCGATCGAAAATCTTTGAATTAAAAATATTAAAAACTTTAAAATAAAATTAAAGAAAAAAAACCTTTTTAAGAACAAGCTTTAATTATTTGTTAATAAAATGAACTAAAAAATAATAAAAACTCTAATAAGAAATATAACACTTAATAAATAATAAAAGCATGTTACATTTTGAATTTTTTTGAATTAAATATACCATTAAGAATATTCAGCACCTTCTTTTCCTCTCGCTACCAAAATGTAACACGCTTTTATTACAATGTATTTATTCCACGTATAGCAGGGGTAGAGAGAGGAAACTTAGTGTTAAGACTTAAAACCCTTCGTTCCTCACATTCCATCCAATTTACACGACATTGCCAGTTGAGTGGCGGAGCTCAAAGGCGCGCTTTGTTTTTTTACTACAGCAATAAAATAAATAATTTCCTCGATTATTAATCGACCCCACAACCGTCGCATTGCTAGACGCTGTTCCGCTGCGCCACGATAACCTCCAATACCTGTAAACTATTGAATAGATTCCTGGACATTTTTCCATATACCTGTACATTTTCCAGACCTATTCCAGATAAAAATACTAACGGCAGTGATCCGACACGGTGCACCACTTCTTTTTATAGCTTTCACGTGTTCGAATTTTTGGTTCCCAACTAAAAGTTTACATACAGGCACGGATCGGTGTTATTTTTAAATAAAATCTATCTTTATATACCGTCAATACGCTCACGTCACTGTCCTGGATTGTATGAAATATTGGTACTCTGATGTAAAGTACAATAGTCAATGGGCTGCATATGGAATTGTTGCAAGTTTTTTGTGGGATTCAGAAAGATATTGTATGGCGTTTTCCATTTCTTTTTGCCTCTCCGTTAGAGATACGATGCAAGTCTTAAGAAAAAAAATATATTTTACGGCTTTGAATGTGTATTGGAAAATCTATAATACTAAAATAACTGAGGCCAGTTGTGGCGCAGGGGCACAAATTGTGACTGTAAAATTTACCGATTGTGGGTTCGATTCCCACGCCGAGATAATTAAATATTTATTAACATTAAAATTTTCATTTCTTTGCTCTGGTGTCGAGGCAAAGCACGACATTGAGTTCCGTCACTCATCACGCAATGCCTCCAGAACTCGGCGGAAATAGAGGAACAGAGTGTCTTAACACTAGGTTCCCTCTGCCCTGCTGTATGCGAGATACAATGCAAAGATGCTTTAATTTTAATTTTGCAAAAGTAACTGCTTGCCGTATACCTGCCTACTGCTTCGTGATTGCGTTGGTGGAATTCAACGCCGTACTTTGTCTTCTTTAATTTCAGAGGTACACCGCTGCCCCACGACGGCATCTATTAAGAACCCCTTATATCTCAAAATCCTTATTTAATTCGATTTATTTACTCAAAATTTTTAACACTTTTCTTGAGATTTCAATTATCACTGTGGGTAATAATATGAGTAATATATGCTACGCCCCTGCCTATAAGGCTATCGCGGAGAAGTGATAAAGCGTCTGACTAGTAAGCGCGACAGTTCATCGAATTCCTCCTCGAGGTCGCTCCTATACTAAGATAAAGTGCGGCGTTGAGTTCCACCCATTAAACATGCAAATTAAATTTTGTCTATTTGTTTGTCCGGGCCAATCTCCGGAACTGATAAATCGATTTTATCAACAATATCAAAATACGTTACATAACATATTATTTTCAATCCTCCAAATGATCCCCTAATGACAACCACTTTTGTTCTCAATATTGATAAATACCATATAAAAGTTTTACCCCCGCGGCTTGTAAACATCGTGTCATGTTATTCTTCTGGTAAACTGACTAACTTGTCAGAAACTTCTTTGGACACGACTAATAAATCAACCGTTTGTGATATAATAAATGTACATAATATACATATTATACATAAAATTGAAGTATCTATCTATGATTTATAATTAAATGTGTTTATTTCAATATATAAAGTTATTTACAAGATACTAAAACACAAACAAACAATTTTAAAATTCTTGTCTGTCTGTCTTTCCGTTTCTCTGGGCTAATCTCTGGGACTAGTAGATCTCAAAACAATCGGTTGATTGTAATGGATCTTCCACTGAAAGATAGAGGAAGCTGTGGAGTAATATATAATAGGCTATTTTTCATCCCAAATATTTTGTGGGATCGAGATTTACGCAGGAAAACCTGCGTGTACGGCAGACGCGTACATATCGCCCAGGTAGATATAAAATAACAACGCATTTTACTCCTTTCTTGCGAAAAGACGGTACACGCGATATGGGTTCTTTGCGACAAAAATTTACATTTAATTACTTGAATTTTCTCAGTCTGTTAAAACAAACTTTAATTTCGTAATTTAACGCAAAACATCTCTAAAATTACGGAAAGTGGAGAACGGAGTGTTTAAACATTCAATTCTCTCCGCCTGCCTTACTATATATGGATTTTCATTTATGAAAAAATACTTATAATACTATATTCACAATTTCAACTAGAAATTTCCTTTTCACTAATGGCATTTTACAGTGAAATCGTCATACATTTTATAATAATGAAAGTTAAAAAATAAAAGTCGTATTTCAGCGAACCCTTAGACCCAGTGGGTCCTGAATGTATTAAATTTGAACAGAATAAGCTCACGGTCCGCATCGGCCAAATGTAACGGAAAGATAAAAGGCAAAGAAAGAAGACCTGCGCCACGTAAATCATTCTATATCGAGTTAGAGGTCGTTTGGGTCACTTCCACTGGAAGAACAAAGCTATATTATGCTATAGAGATTTTGAATATAAGGCCGTCGTAACGCAATAAGACAGCGCCTGACAATTTATACTAGAATATAAGAATTTCTTCTATAAGAATTTCAATTTTAAGCTGTGTTCTTGAGGCCGTCGCTATCGTGGCCAAATCCCGCTCCCGTAGTTGGGTCCCGTCTCTGAGCAATGTCGAAAATTAGACGTAAAGTTGGGATCGGAGTGAATCCACACTATATGTCCTCTTCTTGCTATAGAGTAAAAAGAGTGAAGCTTTTTTTCTTACTATTTCAACCTACAGAGGCCAGTCGTGGGGTACAAAGTGTGACTGTAAATCGACTGAGTGTGGGTTCGATCCCCACTTGAGGAGGTGAAATATTTACTTAAATTAATATTTCCATTTCTTCGCTCTAGTATCGAGGCAAAGCGAAGCGTTGAGTTCTGCCACTCAACACGCAATGTTTCCAGAATTCGACAGAAAGTTGGGAACAAAGTGTCTTAACACTAGGTCCCCTCTGCCTGCTGTGTGCGGGATAAAGCGTGAAGCTGATTTATTTATTTCAACCTACAGAACCTCGACACAATTTAACGAAATATACTAAGCCACGACCGGTCGCTGTTTGATAAAATTCGACAGCAAACACAAAAAACCTTGTAAAATGCAGGTAGCAGATTAAAGCATGCATAGTTAAAGGGTGGAAGGTACAGGCCCCAGTCAGTTTCGGCACACATCAAATATGTAAACCAACCAATGTTAGGTATATTGTCTTGATGACTGAAAAATAAGAGTCAAAATAAATTTTTGTTAGTAAAAATATACTACATATGGGCAAGCAAATATCAAACAGTTTTCGTGTTGAAGTTAGAATAAATAAAATTGGTTTTTTTTAAATTTCATTTATTCTAAAGAATCTTCTTTCTTTCTTTCTTTAAAATCAAGAAAAACGTAGGAAACTATAGTAGTATATTTAGAAAGTTGAAATGTGGCATGTACGTAGGTTGAGGAGTGCATTGAGATTTCTAAGCGATAGTTTCCCACAAACAGTCTTTTGACACCTATAACAAGACAGAAAATAGTGTTAAGAAATTCTTTTTCTCACTTTCCACTCGATTTCCAAGAGAGGGAAAAGTGAAGTGTCTCAATCGGAACGTAGTGCCTTAACTCTAAGTTCCCGGGTTCCTTTTGCCTACCCTGTTTTGAGCAGGATACAGCGTGAAAAAAATGTTAAGATCGAATCCACGATAGTCTTGTTTATAGTCAGATGCTATCACAATGAGGACCTGTATATACATATATTCATAGATTTCTAATAAAAAGCAATCTATTCTCATGTACATTATATAAATGTAAGACATTTCTGTTCACATTTACAAAGGGAAGGGAAGCAAATTAAAAAGGTTGAGATAAATTGCAGGTCCTTCGGTGGGGCTGGAGGCCCTCGGGGCTCGCAGGGTCTCCTTATATCACCAAGACTACCAACGGTACATAGCTATACACATTTTGTATTATATATAAATAAATATATAATACTTTATTATTTAAGCTATAATTATATATTTAAATCTCTTACCACTTAATTATATAGTCAGCTTCACGCTGTTTCCACACACAACACAGGTGCACAAGTTGCACACAGCAGGATAAGCAGAAGGAAGCTAGTGTTAAGACTCTCCGTTTCCTACTTTCCGCCGAATTCTGGCGGCATTGCATTTAATTATATAAATATATTTTGAAATTCGCCATCATAGGTCCAATAAGGAAAATCTGGATATAAACGCGACATTGTGGGTCCGATCCTCACTCTTTGGAAGGAGTTATTTTCGTTTCCTCGCAAGACAAAGCTCAGCGTTAAGTTCCACCACTCGACACACAATCACAGACGAACGCACCCTTTGTCTCGCGGAAAAAAGATAAACAAAATAAAAACATTGTGTGTCATTTCGGAGTAGGTAAGAGAAATTAATGATAAATAAATTGACTCTCTAGTGATTTATCACAATGTTTCTTACCGAAAAGCGATGTTCTTAGCGATTTAATTTTTACTTAATAAAATTGTCAAACTTGTCGCGTCCCGAATGTCATGTGTCAAATTCGTATGTCAAGAAAATAGTGTGTAGAAAAGAGTGTAGAGTGTCAGGTATCTCGACTCGATCTTGATTCTTGAGTGTGGAGTGTCACGAGATAGATGTCATGAGAACCGTGTCGAGTGTCGAGTTTAGTGTCGAATGTCATATGTCGAGTGTCTAGTTTTGACAGTCGACTGTCATATGTCGAGTGCCTAGTGGATTATGGATTACAACATATCAGTAACTGATTACAGTTCATGGACCACAGGTTACGATGGGTCAGGAGTTGACGTCGACAATCGATTATCGATTTTGATTATGAATTATTAATTGTACACAAATGAAAAAAAATCTAATTATATATGATTGACGAACGATTCGTAATCGCCTCTTTTAGGGTTCCGTTCACATTGTTGTCCGTCTATCTGTCAAGAGCCTTTATCTCAGAAAGGCTTGGAGTTATCGAGTTGAAAAAGGGGGCAAAATTACCCTCGGTGGGCGAATCCGACTCGCGCTTTTCCGGTTTCATAAATTTAAAATTATATTTATTATGTTAAGATAAAAGTAGGCTTGTAAAAATTTGGTAAAATTTCGTGTAGTATTCTGTCATCCGTTGTTTTATTCATGAGTGATGGGACAGTGTCCGCGGGCGATGTAAATATTCCGGATCTATTCCCAGCTAATACGTCTTGCTGGCCATAATCGAAAACAAACATACACTTTATGTATTTTTTGTGTTACCGTTAACAAAATATTGAAAGTGCAAAGTGGTTATTGGTATTATAATTACATCAACATTATCTTTTTATTTTTTAAATTCACGTCCGTATATAACATAAAGCAGGGTAGGCAGACAGGATCTAATGTCACAACTTTGTTAATTCGAGACGTTAGAAAGTGGCGAAACTCAACTCCGCGTTTTGTCTTGTCAAGAAAACAAAAGTAATTAATTTCCCACAAAATTTATAGTAACTCTGTCTGAGATGATATAGAATTTAACCATGCGCTTTGACTAACCAGACCTATATTATTTGGATTTTTTTTAATGGAATTAGAACCCACAACCTTCGCATTCAGCCAGAGTTATCTAAAAGGCGAGAACAAATAATCTATTATGTATAAAATTTACGCAAAAAAATGCTATTCACGTCGCGACAAGAACAAACATTTTGGATTGACGTGTAGATTGCCTTTATGATTTGGGTAATACATTTTGGCTTTTATGTTTTTACGTGAAATATTTTAATTATGAAATTTGTTTCAGCGGTTTTCAATAATATACGGAGGTAAAGTGCTAAATTATGTATTAAAAGGTATTACTATTATAGTAGATCAACGCGATAGTTGTGGGTTGTAATCAGACTCGGCAAAATATAGAGAACGCCTGTAAAGTACGAGAAAATGAAAGAACAAACTAATAACAAAGGATATCGTGGTATCTGACTGTGAACGCGATTGTAGGTTCAGTTCTCACTCGAAGAAACTATTTTTTTTCCTTGTTCCAGAGCAAGCGTAGCGTTGAGCTCAGTTATTGAAAACGGAATGTCTAAGATAAATAAGACGGAAAGTGGGGAACGAAATCTTTTAACACTCTGCCTAAAGTGAAGGTACGTAATTTGTTTTAAGTAAAAAATCTATTTTCTGACTACTTACTACTCCAATTCTGTTGGATACTTATAAAAGTCACCTTTGGGGTTTTGGTAAAATCTGTCAAAATTAATCGTCAGAAAGGTATAAGAATAGAACCCACAACCATCACCAACAAAATCCCAACTAGTACTTCCCCGACATATATCCACCTCATTACTCCTATACAATACGATGGTCGAGTCAATAAGACAAACACGGTTGAACACTGTATCAGTCAACACAGGTTTGTTTGTAAGCCCGGTGTGTGCGCGGGACCGCCGCGTGCAAACGAAATTGTAATTATTTACCTCTTGCCACTGATTCGATACGATAGCTATAGGTAAAGCTTTTTTAAGCTCCAAAAGCTTATATAAGTGGTGTGGTTAACATAGGGTTAAAATGGCTGGTTTTTTACTTATGCACTATACAATATATGTACGTAATACTTAATGGTGCATTTGGGATAAATCCGGTGGAGTCTTAAAGAGAATATAAAAAGATAATAATTTAATAAGTAAAAATAAACTTAAAGTTTTACTTTTACTTCACATAAACAAGCGGAATGACAAAAAATGCAACGGATGTCGATGTGGCACAGTGGACAATTTTTGATTATTACCATGATGGGAGTTGATTTGATCCCCATCTAAGGCAATGGATAATTTTATTTTAGATAAAACGCTATATTTATAAAACCCTTCCCTTACCAAGTGACTGAGAGACAACCAAAACTACGCGGTGTAGTATGTTAAAATTTGGCGTGTAGATTTAGACATTCCAGAAGATAGTACACTATGATAGAAAAATCTCCTGAAATCCTATTGGATCGGGGAAACCTTAATTTTACATTTTATAGTGAACGTTAACGAATTTTCGGACGCCCGCCAGTAAAATAAAAGCCTCTACAAATAGAATATAGATAGAAAATCTTATAATTCAATATAAACGCAAACGCTAACATGGGTGTATAACTCATACCTTACAAAGCGGTGCAGTGTCAGTGCCAGTGCATAATACGACTCAATAAAAATAACATATCGTGGAAAACGCATCGAAATTCATATTTACGATATACAGATTTCAGGTTTCAGTGTTCAGCCAAATTCAGCGATGAAATTTATTTTTATTTCACTTTAAGTGATGTACTAGTTGCAGCCTTGTGTTTCTTTCGTAGATATATTGAAATTGGTTATAAATAATTGAAAAAAAATGCATATATTTGAAATGATATAATTAAACATAGGGTTTTTTTTTGTTTCACGCTATACTATAGAAGTTGGCATACAGAACCAAATATTAAAACACTCCTCGCATCGCCAAAATTTTATAGACTGCGGAACTAAACGCCGCACTTTATCTTATATACCAGAGTGATGAAATACCAATAGATCAGTCCATCAACTGAGATTCAAACTCATAACCGTCACTTTTCTAGTTAGACTCTTTCACTGTGGTGCTACACCATAAAAACGCAACTTTATTTAACATCTCTATGTTATAAAACATTTTTACATATTATTCTCACAAGTGTATGTAATGCAATAAAAGTAAGCTAATTGTGTTTTAATTGCGGACAACCACGACACACGCTAAATAGAAATGCAAAGAAATACTCGTGCTTAGGTATGAATAACGTTTAAATTTACTGTAATTTGTGATATTATAGTGTAACGGTTTCTTGATGAAAAAGCTGTATACCGCATATAGCTGAGTAGGATTAAGGAACCTGGTGTTAAGATTCTCCGTTCTCTACGCGCCCCCAAATTTTCGAGACATTGCATATTGATGGACGGATGTGAAAATAAGTTGTAATTTTCTTAAATAATATTAAATGAAGAACATTATATTAGGAATTATATAATTTAGTTATATATATAATAGGTAGCATTAGAAACGAGTTATATTTGCTTTGCATTCTACAACTAAGAAGTAGTTGCCAATTTTTTTTTTAAATAAATAATATTTTTAATGCGTTTAAAATCGATTTAAGTAAGGGTTTTCTCGTTCCCTTCAACATGAGGTCTTCGGCGTACTCTAATGAGCATACCTCTACATCCAATAAGATAATTTAAAATCACAACTTGTTGTTGACTTGAGTTTCTTGCCGGCTCTTACCAGCACTACCTTCGAAGCTCACCCGTTCCTTGTTATGTTCTAACCGAGTACAGCATATTGATATTGATTAAAATATACGAGTATTTGAAATTAGTTTTTTTTTGTACTTTAGAAAATATAAAACAACACTAGAAATTATTTATATTTTTATAGTTGCGGCTCTGTTCCCCACTCATCGTTCAATTTTTGAGACATTGCGTGTGAAGTGACTAATCTCGATAACGCGCTTTGTCTTTACCAAAATGAAGAACTTACAATTCTTTTTTCACACAGTGGATATCGAATCATATATATACATCCGTCATATTCACTGGCAGACGACCTCTAGAAACTAGAAACTATTATTTCCCAATTTTACCACCATTATATAAATAAATTGGAAATAAAAATACTAATAAACAGTATTAGACCAGCAAATGATATTTACAATGGCCGCCTAACCAAACATCTGCCCCAGCGGTACCGCTCCGCCCGCGCCGCCCTCGCTAGTTTACTCACTTAGTTACGTTTAATACAATATATGTATTTGTATAATGACAAGTTATTTTGTTGTTTTAAATGTATAATTACATACATATGTCGCAAAGTATGAATTCGGAACGTCAAGTTGTTTGGGTGGTCTCGGGTGTATTCAGAGGATGGCAACACTGTCAGTTATCAATGTCAATTGTCAGTTTTAGGGAAGTATTTTTTTTAAGGAAACTGTAATAAAAACCAGGATAAAACCTAAAAAAATGTACTTCCAGATTTTAAACTATCCCCATAGAAAAAGTCATAAATTTCTGTCTGGTAGTTTTTGCGTGATTGGCGAACAAGGAAACAAACAGACAGACAGTCAGTCAAGAATTCTGCTGAGTGGTTTTTTAGCTTCTATAATCGATATGTTAACCGACCTAATATGTATTTTTTTATATCTTTCATGTACAGAATTGACTTTTCTATCCTTTTATTATTATAAAAAGATTACTTTGTTACATCTCAACAAAATAAAAGCGTTTTGTTAAGCTTTCGTAGTTTTTATAACATAACTATAAATGATGTTTTGTGGGTTAAGATTTTAGCCATTACAATAATAATAACAGAACAAGGAAATGGAAATGTTAAATATTACCCGAGTGGAAATCAAACTCACAACCGTCGCGTTTACAGCCACACGCTTGTGTCCCTGCGCCACAACGGCTTTTGCTTTTTTTTATTAAAATTGCGTTTTTCTGTCACTTTCTGCACTATCTTATGTTATTTTCTCATGAAGCTGAACTTTTTCAAATGATCATCATATTTATAATATCATGTTGATCTACTTAAAAAATTAAAAAATTAAATTAGCTTCACGCTGTATCCCGCACACAGCAGGGTAGGCAGAGGGAACCTAGTGTTAAGACACTCCGTTCCCCACTTTCTGCCGAATTCTGGAGGCATTGCGTGTTGAGTGGCAGAACTCAACGCCGCGCTTAACCTCGACACCAGAGCGNTATATATATATATATATAATTTCTCGTCTGAATTAGACGGGTTAATATAAACTCCTATTTATTTTTTATTTTATTCAATGTACAGAATTGGCGCCCATCAAAGCTCGTACTTTTTCTTCAGGGGGAGCTACTCTCGCCCGCCCGGTGACGCTGTCAAGACCAGTCCAGATCAACAGCAGTAAAGTCCTTCCGAAAAAAAAAAGGATTTTAATCCACCATCACCTCGACTTTCTATTGCGCTGTGATGGCGTAAACCGAATTTATATGGAAAATAAAATCAATGGAAGAAGGAAGTAACTTGGTTATTTTATATATATATATATTCTATTTCGAGACGTTACCTCGTCTCTCGGGAGGTCCCCGGTTAATACCAACATTTCTACTGCCTCATACAAATATGTATGTATATATGTATGGTGTATATTTGTAATTATATGTTTATATAAACTCTATATATATGTACTAATTACTATTTGGACCGTGGTGGCGCAGCGGTACGGCGTTTGACTGTAACCCGATTGTTGTGGGATCGATTCCCGCTCGCAGGAATGAAATATTTTCATATCCTCGCTCTGGTAACAAGACGAAATCGCGGCGTTGTAATTCACTATTGATCACGCAATGTCTCGGAAAATTGGTGGAAAGTGAAGAACAGAGTGTTTTAACACTACGTTCCTTCTGCCTACCGTATAAGTGGCATACAAAGTGGAGCTAAAAAATAAGAAATCCTTACAGAACCAACTCCAAGAACCAATTGTCGCATCTCCAGCAAACAGAAGTCAAAGTTCATTCAAATCTTGCTACGTACGTCCTCGACGGCACTCGACGGCGCGCTGTGTACGGAACACTCTAGTACAGATCTACACTTTATATATTCATGCAGTAATAAGATAAAATGTATGTTTGTTTTTATTCTGTATTTTTAGTCCTTTAATTTATTTATTTTAGTAAGATTGGTGAATTGAAAAATTTGTGTAAAATTTCTTATATATGTGATGTGAATATATACAGTATACCAGTTTTGTGTTATTTTCAGTCATCCTTATGAACGTTGTACATTTTTTTTAACTTTCACGTTTTATCCCGCATATAGCAATATAGGCGAAGAGTGTTAACACTAAAATTCCCTGGGCATACAATATTATATGCGGGATACAGCGTGAAGCTAAAAAATAATCGTAGATTTCATAAAAAAACCTAACCTTACCCACAACCATCTGTTTATCCAGTACAACGGTGGTATCGATCAGTTGGAGACAAAAGCGCGGCGTCAAGAGCCACTTGCTAGCCACCTTGCTATAAGCTTACAGTACCCAAGTTTGAATTGTGGCATACCATTGTCTAAAAGATTTTATAGTTATTTAAATTTTATATTCTATAGATTTTGTAATTATTCTTCAATTATAAAAATAAAATAAAATAAATCAGCTTCACGCTGTATCCC
Source organism: Heliconius hermathena (assembly GCA_013403705.1). NCBI lineage: Eukaryota > Metazoa > Arthropoda > Insecta > Lepidoptera > Nymphalidae > Heliconius > Heliconius hermathena. The sequence continues at coordinate 916,176 of JAAIXJ010001890.1, read as the reverse complement.
GCACGCAGCAGGGTAGGCAGAGGGAACCTAGTCTTAAGACACTCTGTTCCCCACTTCCTGCCGAATTCTGGAGGCATTGCGTGTTGAGTGGCACAACTCAACGCCGCGCTTAACCTCGACACCAGAGCGAAGAAATGGAAATACAAATTTAAGTAAATATTTCATCTCCTCGAGTGGGGATCGAACCCACAACCAGTCGGTTTTACAGTCACACCTCGTGCCACTGCGCTACGACTGGCCTCAATCATATCACTTTAATTCTTCAATTATATCACTTTAATTTGTATCTTTGGTACGTCTCCCTGATCCTATGTAGGGTTAAGCACGGAGTCTTGAGACACTATTTTGATATTTTTTACCCGTTTAAAGAACTTCTATGCAAAGCTAGACCACTGAAAAATGTATTTTTTTCTACTCCTAATTTTAAATATCCACTTTCCATTCTCGTAGAGACAATTTAACACCACACTGTTTAAGGAATTTAATTTTTTACGGAATATTTTTTTCCTATATATATTGGACAAAAAAAACTCTACCGTTACTAAGTGACTAACATATAACAAATACACAGGGTAGTAACACTAAGAAAAAATTCAAGAGATCAAAATCTATACTAAAAATTTTGCCTTTTTACATCATAAACTCTACGTAAACTTGCAGACGAGAACTAATAACAGCTTGAAACATTTTCGTTTCACAACAGTACTTGAACCCCATACAACAGAAACCACATTATTCCGTTAATATAAAGTAATTTTCAACTAAAACTAAAGACTCTACGCTATAATGCAAATGCACATTCATATATTTCATTTTCTTAATTAATACATTATCATACAAAGACAATCCTAGCACAATAGGAGAACATAATCACAGTTTGGTGTAGTTAAAGTTATTGTAAAGTGTTTCATATCTAACTACCTACTCGCGATATCAATAGATATATGGAACGTTGCAATAAATGTACTAAAACTGTAACGTTATATTAATTATCTATAAACTTTCTTACTAGTCAACTGATTAGTTTTGAATTATCATTCTATTTCACCTTGATATTTGCCTAATGTAAATTTAATGAATTCTATTTTTGGCTTTTCGTAAATAAAAATAATATAATATTTTGTATTGCCAGATATATCTTATCTGAATAACGTTTGGACTATATATTCCAAATGTATATTTAAATATATATTTTTATATAAAGATATAGATGAGGCCAGTCGTGGCGCAGGGGCACATAATGTGACTGTAAAACCGACTGGTTGTGGGTTCGATCCCACTCGAGGAGATGAAATATTTACTTAAATTTATATTTCCATTTCACGCTCTGTTGTCGAGGACAAGCGCGGCGTTGAGTTCTGCCACTCAACACGCAATGCCTCTAGAATTCGGCAGAAAGTGGAGAACGGAGTGTCTTAACACTAGGTTCCCTCTACCTACCCTGCAGTGTGCGGGATACAGCGTGAAGCTGATTTTAACGATATACAAATTGTATAATCAAACACTAAACCCTAAGAAACATAAATTGGTTTCAGTTTACAAGTCAAATCGTCACAGCAATGTCGATCAAGAGTTGAAAATGTAATTAGATTAGCATCTGAGTGTGAAATCAAAGGGTGTGCCTCGAGGGCAGTTACAACCCTTAGCTGAAGAGCCAAGTATATGTCCTTCAAATTTACCTTCTAAGCCCTTTAATTTTGTCTTCAACATAATTTCTATCAATCTGTACTTGCTTTTATGTTAAGGTTGTGAAATTTGTTGTACGACAGGCAGAGCTGGGCTTATTTTAATTGCAATTAAAAATTTATCGATTATCCTCTGCGCTCCGCTTAATTTTCGTCGAGTGGCGGAACTCATCGCCGCGCTAAGTCTTGCCGTTATCTTATAAGATCTTAATTAAGCTTAAAGAACTTTTTAATCCAAAAAGCTAAGGGAACAAATATGGTATAACATTTTACGAAATTTACAAGCAATGTACGGGACATGAAAAGGAAAAAAAATATAAAATTCATAAATCAAAAAAATATAATTTAAGTAACTGATAAGAAGGCAGTAGTCACACAAGTTGACAAGTTGTTCCCGTATTATCCGATTTCATACACTGTTGCTTCAATCCCTTCTACCTTCCTTTCCTTACAATATATGCTCTATTAATTTACAGTATATTGTAAGTGGAGAGGTATCACAGTTTTTCATTATACTCGTATATCAAGACACTCAATTTTTCGAGACATTATACGATCAATGGCTGATTGGATCTTAACGACTTTTTGCCTTGTTTGGGAAAATTTTAATTACAATATATGAATTTACGACCAAAATTTTGCCTCTGTATCCCGCATATAGCAGAGTACGCAGAGAAAACCTGTATTTAAAACATTTTGTTTCCCACTTACCGCTCAATTTTTAAGACATTGTGTATTAAGTGCTGGAACGACACGCATTGTCTACCAAAGAAAATGAAAACAATTTAAATGCAATCATTTTGCCAAGTGCGAATCGAACCGATAACCGTTCGCGTTGACAGTCGTTATGCCACTGCGCCATAACAGCTTCATCTTATACGCCGAATTTACTTAAAAGTCGTTCCAAAATCAATTAACGAAATCCTTTAAGAGTGGAGCTTTAACTAATCTTTATACTCACATAGCACATGATTTTGCATACTTCACAGGTCTTAATTATAATCTCTATATACATATTATAACATTTTGATAATAATCCCTATTGAATATAATATTTAGTATATATCTGCGTAGAGTTAAACCGATTCGTCTTTGTTTCTATATATTATGTTATTATCTTCACTCTCCAATTGTTAGACGTCGATCTATTGGTATCAAAATCTGGATTATTGAGTACGTTGTGATTACAATTGAAATCTAAATTTTCCTTCGATTTCATTATGGCTCAAAAGATTTTTTGCTTTATCCCGCATGTAGTACGGTAGCCAGAGAGTGCCTAGTGTTAAAACACTCCTCTCCACACTTTCCACAGAATTTGGGAAGCATTGTGTGTTAAGTGGAGGAACTCAACGACCATGACACTAGAGCGAAGAAATAAATGGGAATCGAACCCACAACCTATCACGTTGACAGTCAAAATAAAAAGTGGATATTATAATATATTATAATATAAATTGAAAAATCTTTTAAAAAACAAGCATTGTATCGCGCAACAAATTTATTTAATTTAATACTGTTCTTTATGTATGCTAAAAGGTTTTTCAATTATTATATTCATTATAGTACAATTTATCTTAATAAAAGCTTGTTTTTATAATAAATGTTTTATTTTTTACTTTAGAGTTTTATCTTAATCTTATCATTTCTATAAATGCAGCAAATTAACCCAAATATGATTTCGACGGCGAAATGCCAATAACATTTAACTGACAAAGTCATAATTTTAAACAAACTAAAAAAAACTTTATTTCTTGATAAATTAAAAGTGTTATTATTTTTATTATTTCAAATAATATGGTTGAAATTATATTATATTCTTTTTTGATAGTGTAGTAGGTGTGCATTTAAAATGATTGAACTAAAAAAAAAAGATGATTTGTTAAAAATTTCAGCTAGAAGGTACTGGTACTTTACCGTCGATTTGTCTATCTTTCTTAGTTCAGAAGTCCCTTTGACCACTTGCCAGCTCCAGCTGACTTGCCAGCAGATTTTCTTTGTGTACTGTTTTCATTAATCACATTCTTTTATTTGATATACATACATATTAAGTGGGTTGTGCAAGAATCTGTTATTCTCTAATGTCATTTTCTAGGGCTGATATAATAAACTACATCCTCAAGATGATTGTCTCTCATAGAAGCAAGTTGCAACATAACAGCAAAAAACAAAGACTAGACAACCAAAAGATTTGACCAATACTAAACTTGAACTCAACAAATAACTATTTTGAACAACTTTAATAACGTGGATAACATAGTCAAAATAACTTTTAAAAAACGATTTCTTCAATTTTAACCGGATTTCATAATCAGAACTTAACTAAACTTTCATCAAACTACCCTTAAAGTGTATCCTTTCCAAGAAAAAAAAGAATCATCGAAATCGGTTGGCGGAATATTGAGTTATTGGTTCGTTTGTCGTGCACTTAATCCAAATTTAAAACTTATGAGATTCTCTCATCGATGCTACTGTCAGAAATACAGAAACCAAATCAGACTACACCGGAAGCACTAGCTTTTAAATAATAAAGAATCATCAAAATCGGTTTACCCAGTCAAGAGTCCTCCTTTTCTTACAGAAATCTATTAATGTCAGTGGAGCGTTTAAAAGAATAGTTATCAAAAATCTACGAATAGTTATCAAAAATCTAGCAGTGACTTGTTACTATTAGTAGTTTTACTTTTTTATTGGGACATCCTGGATTCGATTTCAGCTTATAACAAATATTTTGAAATTATTATTTATTGTATAACTTGTTTAAAATTAGTAACAGAGCGTATGTGGTGATGCAATACCAACTAGAATCAATTACTGAATGACTCGGGCCCGCGTGCCAAACATTCCTGCCCTCAAGATATATGTATATTACTTACCTAACCTATATGCTATACATATGTATATTGTAAAGATGTATGTAAAATTTATATGTATTTATATTTATGTTCCCTATGGGAACAACATCAGGATGCATAGGCGATGGGTCCAAACTGCGGGGTAACGATTTTTTTTAATTTCTCAGTGTAATATTTGAACGAATCGCGTAGCACAGTGGCACAAGGTGTGACGGTAAAATCGACTGGTTGTGGGTTCAATCCCCAATCGAGAAAATGAAATATTTATTTACATTTATATTTTAATTTCTTCGCTCTGGTGTCGAGGCAAAGCGTGGCGTTGAGTTCCGCCACTCTACACGCAATGCCTCCAGAACTTAGCGGAAAGTGGGTAACGGAGTGTCTTAACACTAGGTTCCTTCTACCTACCCTGCTGTTTGCGAGATACAGCGTGAAACTGATTTTAATATTTGATATTAGCGTTCAATTCATATTAATATGAATTAGCTTGATTGACCTCCAGAACGATCTCGAGATAAATGGTCTTGACAGACAGCCAGATAGACAACAAAGTCATCCTATAAGGGGCCCGTTTTTACCTTTTGAGGCACGAAACCCTAAAAATAAGAGAGATATCGATTTTTAGTGTTTAAAAATACTTTTCTTAATTTAAAACTTAACAATGCAAGTCGTAGTTTACAACAAAAATTTTGCTGTCAAGTGTCATTGCAGTCTTCATCAACAGCAAGCCTCTTGTTTGATTGCTTTGTTTTCTTAATATATAATACCTGTTTTGTTGTAATTCAAAAGAGTCATATTATATGCTTTCGAAAACACAGCAATGAGATAAAGACCTGTGTGATCTGCTGGTGATCAAAAATGCTAAAAAACACAAGAATGCAATGTGAATACACGCTTAATATATTACTATATTACTTTATTTAATTANTTTAAAATAACAAAATACACAAATACTGATGAGCTTGGAACAATGCCTGGGACTTGCGACCATAGGAGTAGGTGAAGGGGCCCCTTTCCGTTATAACAACACTCGCCTTCACTGCTCCAGTCCAATATAGCAAATTACCTCAAATGAACAATATAACGTCTTTTATACATTTCTTAACAACATTGCTGCCTTTCAAGGAACAGTGTCGCCATAGTATGTTTGTGCTATGGCATATTACAGATTATTATTATGATCGGTAAATATAGCAAGTTAGCACTATATTTCAAATCTTAATATATTAAAAAGAGAAATGAATATAAAAATCAATTCTTAAATATCTATAATCTTCAATAATAAAATTAATCAACAAAATAAACTCAATAGCATTCAAATTTATAGAAACAAAACATATAAATAATGATTTTTTTATCAAGACATTATATCAACACTTTTATATCAATACATTTCATCAAAACATTTAATTTTTCTAAAAGTCTACTTTTTATTGTATAACTTTTTTTATTAAAATTAAATTAAAATTAAATTAGCTTCACGCTGTATCCCGCATACAGCAGGGTAGGCGTAGGGAACCTAGTGTTAAGACACTCCGTTCCCCACTTTCTGCCGAATTCTGGAGGCATTGTGTGTTGAGTGGCAGAACTCAACGCCGCGCTTTACCTCGACACCCTCTGGTGTCGAAGAAATGGAAATATAAATTTAAGTAAATATTTCATCTCCTCGAGTGGGGATCGAACCTACAACCAATTGGTTTTATAGTCACACTTTGTGCCACTGCGCCACAACTGGCCTCAATTTTTTTTTATTGCTATAATCAATTTTATTAGAATAGTTTAATCTTAATGCTATTTATACCACTTTCTATTTTTAGTACATGCTGTGATTATCTTTTATTAGAAAAACATTTAGTCTATAAATAGACCTCGATGTAATTTGGCCATGTTGTAATGTTTTTTCTGTTGAAGATTCTAAATATATAAATAACTAATATCTTAACATAAAATACAAGCTACTAGTTAGTCTTACTATTTTTGATATTAACATCGAAAAGAACAAAAAACTAGATTTAAAACTTAATTCAAAGAATTAAATTCTAGTGTAACAAATCAAATCAAATCGGCATAATATCTATGTTATAAATATAAATAAACATCTATGCATAGACCTAATAAGCTTGGAACCAATAACGCTCACATTTTCTCAACTACTTTAGAATTCGACTGTGCCGACGTCAGTATCGCCTCATCCAGTTTTTAAATCATACATTTAAAAAAAACATTTCTTTTTTTAACGTCGCGTAAATAATAGAGTAGGCAGAGAGAACTTCGTGTTAATTCAGCCCTTTCCTCACCCATTGCGCAATGCTCGAGATATTGTATGTTGGACTCAACGCCGCGTTTTGTCTTGCTACTAGAGAAAAAAGTATATAGTTAATTTGTTAAATGGATGTCTAGTAAATCAATCTGCAAACCTACAACCGTAGTATTTACCGATCGGCTGCGCCACGACTTGAGACACAGATACTAAACAAAATCGCCACTGCAATAGATAAATCATAAATATATTTTTTATAGAAATCCTTTTACTTTTACTGATTTTGCGATATTAAAACAATCGACCGGAAGTAGAAAAAGCTCGAGGAAGGAAGCGAGACGACACTGACTGATAACTTTTACACGATGCCACCAGATTTTACACGCCACTTCTTTGTCTCGCATTTTTTGCGTTTATTATAACTTTCGATAAATATTTTATAGTTTTTAGTTATTTTTCACAATATAGTATGATCGGTAGAAAGAAAAGTCACGTTTTTCATTTTCCATGGTTTTAAAATATTGCATTTAGGGAGACCTTTTTTACCGTGAGGTAAGGGCTAAAAGGATATCCTTTTGTCCAAGGCTCGGCCAGGCTATATGGGACTCATGGATTGGCAGAAATAAACTGTTCATAATATCCACATAAACCTCACGGAGCTCTTACTCTACTGGCACTAACCAGAAGGACGGGTGCTCAGAGATTTAGATATCCGGACGTCACCTTGTCTGAGGAGACCAGGAAGACGAAATATGTTACTTAAAAACATACCTTAAAATTGAATTTCAATCCACTATTAATTACAAATTACAACACCCGCACTAAACTTATAAGTAAATAATAAGTGTTATCATAATTTTTTTTTTCTTCACCATATTCATTTATTTAATTAAATAAACTAAAAACTCTATCCCCTCGATCATTTTAAGCTATTGGTCGGTTCGTATTAATTTCAACGAGACCGATTCAATGTCATCAACATGCAAATATTCTCATTTGAATACACAAACGTACTCGATCAAAACTTATTTATAAATAAGTTAAGTTGTAATTTGTTTTTGCCATACAGAAATTTGGGGATGCACACAATGGATATACTTTTTTTAGCGTAACCCTGTATCGAAATATTAGTACTACTCACAGTAGGGTAGACAGATGGAACCTAGTGTTAAAACACTCCGTTCCCCATTTGCCGCCGAATTCTGGAGGCATTGAATGGTGGAACTCAACGCCGCGCTTTTGTTTCGATACCAGAGCAGACAAACAAATAAAATATACTTAGTTAACGAATATAGAAGAGCCTAAAAAGTACATACCGTGCGGATGTCGTGGCAATGGCGAAGCGTGTCTGACTGTAAACACGACGGTTGTGGATTCAATTTTCAATTACCATTTTTTTCACTAAGGCAAAGAATGTTTTTATTTCTCCGCTAGTCACAAACAAAGCGCAAAATCGACCGGTGCGTGGGAAACAATGTGTTTGGGTTCCCTCCGCCTACTCTGCTATATCCGGAATACAGCTGAAAAAAATGGGAAATATTATTAAAAAATCAAGGTTATCTATTGTTCCTTACTTTCAAAGTAGCAAAAGAACACGTAAACACTTTTTTCAGTAGCCCTGATAACTATATCACACTGGTCAACAACTATTTTAATATAAGTTAAAGACCCTTTCGCCTCGGAGCATTTTGGGACTTGTTCAACCGGTAATATGCTAACTTTGTTATTACGTTTCCGGATTCTATTTTTACTGAAACGAAACTTATAAATTAATATAAAAATCTTTTTACCCAAGTTAGGCGTAGGCGTATTTATTCCATTATATTTGAGGTTTTTTTTGTGTACGGATGTAAACACAATGATTATGGACTCTCTCCACTCGAAGAAATGATTTAACAAAAAATTAAACTATTTACATTTCCTCGCTCTGGTAGAGAAAGTGCTGCGATGAACACCGTCCTAAATATTTCGAAATATTTATACATTTTGTGAACTTTAGCATAAATCTTGTATTTAACTAAAAACATCAATCAAACATGCCCAAATCACAATTGTTCAGTAGCCGCATAATTTGTACACGATATTCCTCTTACCCTATATTATGATTGATATGATTCCATTTAAGAAATCTTATATTTTTTCTGTTTTTTTATCTATCAATATTTCGATTATATTGTCTTCAATTGTATTGAGAGATTTGTTAAAATAACATAATAGTACGGGAGCCGACGATGTTAAATCGGGATTTACTCGAGCGTCATAGAGACCTATTGAGTTGCGAAGCTTAGATGATAACTAGAAATAAAGTCATATGATACAAATCTTTTGATCGTTGCCGGTGTAAGCGGCTATATTCGAGCGCGTCAGCTATTGATGTCATCCATGTCCGAAGTATTCTTAAAAATGTAAGTATGTTAATCTGATTGTTCCTATAATTGAGGTGGTCGTATATAAGAATTTAAAAATGAAAGCAAAAATATCAAGCGCATTTTCTAAGGTTTTAAGTGAACCTGATGTTAAGTAGACCTGAAAAAAAACTCTTATATAATAATCTGACGATTTGGATGTGACGCAAACTTGTAGACCAAGAAATAGCATGTAAATAAAAGAGTGTGTGTTTAAAATAGAATATTTGAAATTATAAGAATAATAATAAAAAACTAATTTATTTGAGTATTTTTTTAAATTATCATCTTCATTGATCAGTGAGAGACTAATAGATAGAGAAAAAATGAGAGAGGAATAGAATCACGAAGAGAGGAATATAGGCAACCCGTAGCTGTATTAAACTTTATCGATAAATTTTTTGACTACTCCGCTAGGGATACAGCGTGAAGCTAGATTTAATCAATTTTTATTACTTCTGCTTGTGAAATTCAGATTATATATTTTTCGTAATCTCAAGGATTACGTTGTTCTCTTCAAAATAAAATAAAAATTAGTTGCTACTACTACTGGAGAATGTCAAGATAACGTTTTTTTTAACAACTTTGTAGCCTTCCTCCTTCTTTACGTCATTCTCAAATTGTCAGATTCGTGGAATATAGATGATTTAGCATATAACTAACTCACTCTACCTTAATCTGACGCGTTTGAGAATTTCACATGATCAATTTTTTTTTACTAATCTGATCCTTTATTCTGGACTTGCGGCCATATATATGGGGCTCATATTTGGTGGAAGTACTTAACCGAGTACAAGGAATCCCCCAGCTTATTAATCTGCTGCGCTTTAGAAAATCCTGAAGTCCCCGCTTCGGTTCCCCTACCTTCCCTACCATAATAAGAAGAATGTTTTATATTGTCTCTTCGGTATATTGTTATAATATACATTCGACTCTGATTTTAATCAAATAATTTCCACTATAGTATAATATAAAGGACGTAGAGACATACATAACGATTGAATTGTTAGTTACGCTCCCCATTTCCATGAAAACCTCATAAAGCATATTTTTCAACTGTACCACGATATTTTTAAAAAAAAAATTAAATTAAATTAGCTTCACGCTGTATCCCGCACACAGCAGGGTAGGCAGAGGGAACCTAGTGTTAAGACACTCCGTTCCCCACTTTCTGCCGAATTCTGGAGGCATTGCGTGTTGAGTGGCAGAACTCAACGCCGCGCTTAACCTCGACACCAGAGCGAAGAAATGGAAATATAAATTTAAGTAAATATTTCATCTCCTCGAGTGGGGATCGAACCCACAACCAGTCGGTTTTACAGTCACACCTCGTGCCGCTGCGCCACGACCGGCCTCTATATTACGATATTTTTGAAAACCTAATGTTTTTGTTATTCAAATTTCTTGAACTTATATTGTTTGTCGAATTTTTATAGTTTACATACATGTAGGTATGATTCCAATCGTGACGCAGGAGCACAAAGCGCGGTGTTTTAGTTTCCGGCAATCAATGCCTCCAGAATTCAGGAGAAAATGGAAAACGAAGTGTCTTAGCATTAGATACTCTTTGCCTACCCTGCTGTGTGCGGGATACCGCGTGACGCTAACAAAAATGTTTATTATACAAAATTGTAAAATACAATATATCATTATACTCGTATCAAAAGATTGAAATAATTAATCCTGTTTCCATAAATTAATATGGTGTTGAAAATCAGTTTGGTAGGTATATATTCCATATTTTCATTTTGCACGGAAACACCGTGAGTAATAATTCCAATCAGTCACAATTACATAAGTCATCAGTTTCACGGTAATATCCAATTATGACGTTTCCATTTTCCATTGGAATTAAAAACAGCTATTGGTATATCATTATACTTTTAACCGTCGTCGTACCGCAGTGGGACAGTATCTGATTATAAGCGCGATTGTTTTGGGTTGCATTCGCACTAGGGATACTAAATATTTTTAGTAATAGCGTGGAGCTGATTTAATTTCATTTTAATTAGCATTTTTCTACATATAAACTATAAGTGTGCCAAATTTCAATATTCGTGGAAAAGGTCTAAAGTTTATGCGTCACGTGTTTATATATAGATAATACAATAGTCATAGAAATGTTAGTTAAATTATTCGGTACTCTCTCCCTATGCTACTCTATGCGAGTGATGCGTAAATCTAATATTTTTCTGTGTTAAAATCAAATCAAATCAGCTTCCCGGCACACAGCAGGGTAGGCAGAGGGAACATAGTGATAACTTGATAAGAGACTCCGTTCCCCACTTTCTGCCGAATTGCGTGTTGGGTGCCAGGACCCAACGCCGGGCATTTGCCTTGGTGCCAGAGCGAATAAATGAAAATGTTAAGAAATAATTTAAGTATTCATTCATTCCCTCGAGCCGGGATTGAACTCACAACCGTCGCGTTTCCGTCACATCCTTATGCCCTACCCTGCCGCTGCGCCACGACGGCCTCAAATAATATATATTTTATCTATTCATATTATAGAATCAAAATAGAAATTTTTGAACAGCAGCGTAAGTGACTGTCGACGTCCGCAAACCACGTCAGCCACTCCTCCATTCTCACTGTGACATCCTCGCTATTATCTGCCATTCTATGTATACATATCTTCATTGCGGTTGTGCGGCATGTGCGGCATATCCTACAGATCCTACAGATCGCATTTCCACAGCATTCGTCTTTCTTTCATTCTTCTTCTCTAATACACACATTTCGCTGCCGATTACTGACGATACTGACATTTCGCTGTCCACTCAATACAGCTCAGGCGCCGTTTACTGTTTTACCGGCAGCAATATATCTTTGCATATCTATTTCTTTTTTTCTTTTTTTCCTCATTTCTTTTAATATCCTCCCAAGGTGTAAGTGGTTTTTTTTCTATATAATGAGCAAGGGTCGAAGATCTCTTGGCCTTGAGCTTTTTTGAAGGAACTTTATTCGGGACTAGCCAACCTGCGGAAGTGTTCCCGCTGAAGGTCCACCTTAAAGACAGGTAACGCACCTGCAACTTCCCTACTACTAGTGACTAGGTCACGGTCACCATCAGGTGCCCCCAACACTCGTTTGAGCCTTGCTACTCTAAAATTTGCAAATAAGATGTTAACACATTAAAAATAATAATATGTAATTCAACTTACAGATAAAACATTTAATAATATGTCTGAATATTTCACATATTCAGACAACATAAAAAAAATAACAAACGCAAGATGGCCGCCGGCCTCGACCCCGCAACAAAGCGCGGGCGTCGTATAAATAATTTTTATGCTTCCTCATCTACGACGCCCGAGGTTTTGTCTTCAATTGTAAATTAAATTAACGTAGCGGTTAGTGTGAAATTATTACACAGTAGTTATTATATAAGATAGTTATGTCTTTAAAAATATAATGAAACTGTAATAAGGGCAAAGGTTTTCGAGGCGCAGCGACACGAAAGATTGTAGGTTCGATTCCCACTTGACGGATGTATTATTTTCATTTCTGAACAGACTATTTCCCATTTCTCGCAATTCCAATTTAATAATGTGTGTTGGGAGGCAAGACACGATTCTAGACTTCGCTTTACAAGACAGGAAAAATTAAAATATTTTTAAATATAAGCTTTTTACCAAATGGGAATTCAACCCACGATTGTTACGCGTAAATACACTTATCAACTGCGCTACAACGGTATTAAGGCAAATGAAATTTCATCACACACGGAAGACGACAACGACCTTTGCATTTTTTTGCATTTGCATTGCTTTTCAACACGGTCAATGTAAGCAAGGGTCTAGCCCGCTAAGCGTGGGAAAGTTGCACTGGCGTCTAATTAATTATGTATAATATAATTGTTGCTTTTTATCTGAAACAGTAACAAGCCATTTTATTGTCTCTTACCCCTAGTAATGGAGTAATGGTATGTAACAGCCCTTAACGTTAAAATTTATTTTCTCGGTAAGTTTATTATATATTAAAATATTTTTTTTAAAGATTTTTATAAATATTATAAAAAATTAAGTTTATTTTTTGAGGACCTTATGAATTGACATACTAGTTATGCATATATTTAGTTAGCTAAATAGCGGGCTCTGGTTACAGCTCTTTTACGGGCTCTTCAGTCTGTCTTCAGTAAAGTTGGGTTGCTACCACGTCTCAAAGGCAACCTTCTTTTTACGAGTCATCTCCTGCACCATGTCATTCCACCACCATGTCTCCCTGTCGATGATACGTCCTTCCTTAGAAACGCCAAGACCTCACCTGCACACTGCAATGATGCACGTTGAATTGAATAAAGAGTTCGATCCTAAGTATCCTGAGCAGTCTTGGTGTTAGTCGAAAGATTATGACTTTTCAGCTCTGCCAGGAAGTCGGTCTGCATCGGTCCATTCAGCAACCACTACTTGATCCGAGGCCTAGGTTTTTCGGCTACTTTCTTCTTCGGAGTGACGTTAAAATCCATAATAAGAAGACAATGTTGGGCCGTCAGGCTTTTGCCGCGAATGACCTTACAGTTAATTGCCCTGCCCATGTGACACCGTCTGGTCAATCAAAATTCAATAGGAGTTGAGTGAGATCCGCTCTAATACGTGATAAGGTGCTGAGGATTCTCTTAGCAGAACATATTCACGATGGCCAGATCAGACGCAATACAGGTTCTCAGAATATTTTCTTAATCTATATTGCGAAGACCGTGGCCAATGGCCGTGTGAATCTTACGGGAATTCAACACACGGCTCACATTCATACTCTTGCTTTGGCTCAGCAGCCAAATCGACGGTTAAGCGAGTAGAACCTCTCCATACTGCTCCCGGAATGTATCCTTTACGGCCACGCTACATTCCGTCTGGGGAACATAGACACTGATTAGGTTTGTGGTAAAACCCTCAGTCAGTACCCGAGTGGTTGGAGCGACGGTCAACTTCAAGGAGTCCATTCTGAAGCTTCAGAATACCTACTATAATACCTACCGTCATACCATTTCTACCTGAAAGTGACCAAGTAAATATAAGCCGGTAACCCAGTCGGATGTTACGGGACCAGTGAGCCTGGAGAAAAGCACACTGGACCTGACATCTCATGAGTACATCTGCGAGTTACCTGCATCGTCTGATTAAAAAGCCAATATTCCACGTTGCAAAGCGGAGTTGCCCTCTGAGTACTTGCGTCTTTAGCCGCGCCCATACTTAACACGGTAGCTCTTGCCCACTTATCGAAGGTGTAGGGCGATGTGCCTGCTCGTCGTTTATCGGCGACTCCTAGACGTACCCAGTTTCTGCCTTACTCTGTTCATTATTGCGGCGGATGGCGGTTATTAAATGAAGCGACTGCCATCTGACCTCCAAAACACCATTATGGGGAAAAACCGAGGGGTGAGGAATAAAACCAAAGGGTGAGGAATAATACATAGAAAAAGTAGGAAGAATATGTAGAAGGGTAGGATAGGAAAAGGGGATTGGGGAAGGTGGTTAAAAAAAGGGGAAACCACTTTTACGGACTGGATGGAGATATAATAAGTGATGGCTCGTCATAAAGAAATTGGTTAAATAGGGAGAACACTAGAATCTTGGAATGGAATAATATTAGATGATATTTTTTCTACAATTTACAGCAGTGATAACTTTCTCCGTGGCCATTTTTCCGCAACGTTCCGTAAGATCCAACAAATTTGAATAAATATGTATGTATTATAACATACAACACAAGCTAAGCTGAGTAGCGTAACATAAAGCTGTCTAACATGCGGAGTTTCCGCCTCACATTTTTACGATACGTACACCCTCTCACCCATATCGCAATATCGCTCTTAGGAATTACGTGATAAGAGCTATACAAACTTTTTCGCCCTGTGTATAGGTTACACAGAAATTCTTTCTAGCACGCATCATAAATTGTAACTTTTACTACTGTTCGATTTTAGGTGGAAAATGCATTTTTGTGGAACGAAAACGTATTTTTTAGATTTAAATTTCTTTAGTGAAGGTATTTTTAAGTAGTATAATGGTTAGATTTCTTTACTAAGTCGGAGTTCAATTTCCTCTTTTTTTTTGTTTCACGCTGTATTTCGAAGTATAGAAGTGTAGGTACAGGTTAAAACTCTCCATACCCCACAGACCGCTCGATTTCTTAGAGTGACAGATCGTAACGTCGCGTTTTGTATTGTTGCTAGAGCGAGAAAATGAAAATAATACATTGCTCCTAGTTAGAATCGAACCACATACATTGCGTTTACAGCCACACAATCCCCCACAACGCTACAATAGTCTTCGCCAAATATAGTGTTAAAATAAAAAAATATACACTACTAAAATAAATATCTGCAAACAAAGAAGCCCTATAAACTTATTAATAGCTAAACAAGTCCCAGAATGTTTTGGAGGTGGAACGGCATTCAAGTTAGATTAAAATAGCTATTGTAACGCCACTGAACAATACGCGAATAAGCAAATTAATTGTATCCTAATATTTATTATCTTTATGCAAAATAAGATAAGACCGGAAATGTCTTATCTTATTTCGCATGACCGGAATGTTTAAAAAACTTGAATTAATTTAAAACTTCAAGCCATACATATTGTTACAAAAAAAACATTTTTTATTGTACGTAACATTATTTACTACTACAGTGCTTTAGTTTAATACATTAATATAAAATCTTCAAAAAAAAAACATAAAACTTATTAGTTTTTTAAGCGTTGAGGCCAGTTGTCAATAGCAAGATGCACTCAATCTCCGGAAAAACCTTCACTGCCAATCATGTGGGTTGTTTCAAAATATGGTGTTTGAAGCAAATCTTACTCTCTAAAACTGATCATAAATCATAATACAGTGGATTAATATCAGGACTAGATGATGGAAAGTCTTCAGCTCTCATGAGGTCCGGAACATTCGTTTCTCACCAAAATTAGGAGGATCGACCAAAAATATTGCTCAGTTACTCCTTCATAGCTGACACCCCACCAAACCATCACTGAAGTTGGATAATACCCACGTTGGATAATACCCACGTTGTAATCAGTTGACCAATTGGAAAGCTTCTTCAGAGGCTTCAGCATAAGTACGGTCATTTTGTTTGTTAAAATATTGCTCAATTGTAAAAATTTTCTTATCCGTAAACATTTTTTTTCTGTGCCTTCTTTTTGCGTACCGATTAAATTGTTGTTTTGGTTTTACCATATATTATTTTTTAAATTATCTGTTAAGAAATTACCAGTGCATTAATATTTATTATTGTTAATTAAAAAGTTAATGTTAATATTGGCGCGAAAATAAGGAAACAGAATGAACAATCGTATAAAAATTCGAAATTATTTTCTTTATTTTTAATTGTTACAGTATTTATTTCCAGACAAATATTGAAATCTATTATTTTTGAAATCAGTGCCAAGATGGTATTTTTAAGCTTTTGTTCGGTGTATTTAGTTAATGTTGTTTTTTTACTTGGCTGGCACCGACTTCGAAGATTGTCCTTACCTCCTATTCGTTGAAAACTTGAGTCTTCTTTTATGAACAGCCCAGTTATATGACCAGATGATGACGACAAGAAGCAAATTTATGATTATTATAAGAAATTATATGAAACTCATAATACGTCCCTAAAAAATTCGAGGGTTCCATTCGATTTTCATGGAATTCTATCGTCACAACCTGGGTTGGTGTAAATAGCACCAATGGGAAAGTACGCTCTTTCAAACAAATAATAATTTTATACTCAATCTTTAAAAAACAATGGATATATTATCAAAAATCAAGGTAGTCTATTGTTCTTCACTGTCAAAGTAGCAAAAGAACAAGTAAACACATTTTTCGGTAGCCCTGATAACTATATCACACTGATTAATAACTATTTTAATATAAGTTAAAGATCCTTTCGCCTCGGAGCATTTTCTGACTTGTTCAACCGGTAATATGCTAACTTTGTTATTACATTTCCGGCATCTATTTTACTGAAGCGAAACTTAAAAATTAATATAAATATCGTTTTACCCAAATCTTAGGCGTATTTATACCATTTTATTCGATAGATGCCGTTGAGGTATGTAGGTACGAATGTAAATTCGATAAGATGTCCACTCGGAGGAATGATTCTATTTAAATTATTTATATTTCTTCACTTTAGTAGACAAAGTTCCAGACACCACCATTTAACACAATACGTCTCAAAAATAGGGAGATGCGTATGGAATGCAGTTCCTTAACACTAGGTTTCCTCTGCCTATATTGCTACGCGAGACATAAATGATTGCCTATATTTTTTTTATTCTATTATAGTTTTCAACTGACTCTATCTATTTCTATTCTATCATTGGTTTATCTTCCTAAATATTTCAAAATATTTATACATTTTTTGAACTTTAGAAGATATGAGATAATTTGATAATTTGGTCTGAGATAATTTGATGAGAATCCACCCCGAGCTTCATTCAAACCATACGCATACTAATTTTTCCTCCCAATTAGAACCAATTCAAGATAAATGCTAATTGACGTCTCTAATTGCGATTAGTTCATCTCTAGAACTGTCACTCCATGTTCTATATACGCTAACAATCTGATTTACTTAATTAAATCTTGTATTTGACTAAAAACATCAATCAAACATATCCAAATCACAATTGTTCAGTAGTCGTATAATTTGTACAGGATATTCCTCTTACCCTACACTATGATTGATGGGATTCTGTCTAAGAAATGCTGTATTTTTTGTGTTTTTTTTATTAGTCAACGTTTCTATTATATTATTTTGACAGATACAAACTCATGAAAATCTCGGAAACTTTACAACTGTACCACGATATTTTCAAAAAGTAACTATGATATTGTTATTCACATTTATTGAACTTATATTTTATCTGTCAAATATATATACATATTAAATCGTACATACAATCAATATTATATCAAAGGACGGAAATAATTAATCCTGATTCCATAAATTAATATGGTGTTGAAAATCAGTTTGGTAGGTATATATTCAATATTTTCATTTTGCACGGAAACACCGTGAGTAATAATTCCAATCAGTCACAATTACATAAATCATCAGTTTCACGGTAATATCCAATTATGACGTTTCCATTTTCCATTGGAATTAAAAACAGCTATTGGTATATCATTATACTTTTAACCGTAGTAGTGCAGTGGGACAAGATCTGATTGTAAGCGCGATTGCTTTGGATTGCATTCCCACTAGGGTTACTGTCTTTTTTTATATAGTTTTCATTTCTTCCATCTAGTAGAAGCAGCGTGGCGTAGATATCCGACACTCAGCACACAATGTCTCAAGCATTTTGTGAAAAGTAGGGAACACATCGTCTTGACACTGAATCCCCATATCATGGGGTGCGGTAAAAGTATGAAGCTAGAAATAATGTACCTATATTTTCCTATTTGCTGATACTTTTTAAATTCAGTAACTAATGTCTGATTCCATTAATTTGACCTATAAATGTTGTTGTTAAGACCACCCATCAGACAACAGTCGAGACTTTAGTCGCGTTGAGTGGCAGATCTCAACACAATCATCTTTTGATCGTCAATATTTTGACTGATCAATTGACGTCTAACAATAGAATAACTAAGATCACATAATACAATAGCTAATACGTTTAACGCAATGCAATTACATGGTATATTGAATAGCGATTGTTACTAAAGTTTGTACGTGGATTAGCGGATATAATATAATAGTTATAGGGATGTTAGTTAAATTGTTCGGTACTCTCTACCTATGCTGTTCTATGCGAGTGATGCGTGAATTTATTATAATATTAGAACCACCTGCCATTCTATATATGAGATACAAAGAGATCATATCTCAACAGCAATCGTCTGTCTTTCATTCTCCTTCTGTAATACCCACGTTTCACTGTCATACAAGAGCGTCGATAACAACACTACATTGTGCGCCTAAACGTGCTACAATGCTGACGTTTCGCCGTCTCATCAATGCAGCTCAGGCGCCGCTAACGCTGTTACCGGCAGTAATACGCCTTTCTATTTCGTACCCATCTTTACTATACCGTCCTTTCGTCAATTTTTAAGGTTCCGTACCTTTTATAATATATATAATAAGGAACCCTTATAAGATCACTTTGTTGTCCGTCCTTCCATCCGTCTGTCTGTCTGTCATGCCTTTATCTCAGGAACGATTAGAGATATAAAATTGAAATTCATATCATATACTCAAATTTACGGTCCCTTGCTTTCCTGACTATATATGATATATGTGTTTATATATATAGAAGAATATTTCTACACTACTTAAAAAAAGATATGGCTGTTTATATCACAAAAAAAGCGTATTTGACACGATAAAGAAAATCAAAATTAATAGGGTACTTCCGGTTGACCTAGAATTATGAAATTTGGCAAAACTATACATTTGTGGTTAAATTCTAAAAATTATAGCCTTAAAAGGGGGGTTAAAGTCGCTAGTTCATGTGAGGTACAGATAGACAGATGAAAAAGCTCTGGCTAAGCTAAGCTTGAATTTCAGAAAAAGTTCGAGACCTCCAATTGTACAGAACCCCAGGTGGGCGGACCCGACTCGCGCTTGTCCGTTTTTTTTATATAACACCATTCATCGTACATTTTTTTTCTTATAATAAACGAAGAGCGAAGCTCTGGCAGAGAACGCACAACTCAAACTATAAATCCTGGCCTGAGCCGGTTCCCTATAATTGATACTTATATTATACTATAGATACTTATTTACGCTTTTTGTATGAATTTCCTTCCACGCGCCACACAAGTGCGGCCTATCTGCGGTCTATCACCTTAAACGCCGGCAACGCACCTGCAGCTCCTCTGGTGTTACACGGGTTCGTTGGCAACGGGGATCACTTACCATCAGGTGACCTGTAAGCTAGTTTACCTTGTCTTTTCTAATAAAAAAAAACATAAAAAAATATTTTATAAGAATTGAAATTTTAATTGTTGTTCACATAACTAAAATTATATAAGTACATGAGGCGCTAATTTAAGCCTTGCTACTCTAAAATTTGCAAACAAAATGCTAACACATTAAAAATAATAATAATCCAACTTACAGACAAAAAACATTTAACAATATGGCTGAGTATTTCGCATATTTTGCAACGTACGTGCTATAATAAATTTAAAAAAATAACAAACGCAAGATGGCCGCCGGCCTCGACCCCGCAACAAAGCGCGGGCGTCGTATAAATAATTTTTATGCTTCCTCATCTACGACGCCCGAGGTTTTGTCTTCAATTGGAAATTAAATTAACGTAGCGGTTAGTGTGAAATTATTACACAGTATAATTATTATATATATAAGATAGTTGTGACTGTAAATATAATAAAACTATAATATGGGCAAAGGTTTTCGTGTACGGTTGTAGGTTCGATTCCCACTTGACGGATGTATTATTTTCATTTCTGACTTCTGAAGAGACTGTTTCCCATTCTTCGCTATTCCAATGTCATGAAACTAGCATACCTTCGAAGCGTATCTCGCCTAGCCTATTCAAACCAAAGGCTGGAAAACTTTTTTAAAGTTTCATGCAACCTAAATCGAGTTCAATAACTTTTTCAAGACAAATTAACCAATATTTTATAGCATCACGCTGCATTCCAACACACATATGTATGGCAGTGTAGGCAGAGGATACATAATGTCAAAGTAAAATAATTTTATTCAAAATAAACTACTTCATTTTTTAAACGTCAAATAATTTACCACCAGTTCACTGAAGTTAATACCTCAGAATTAATTATACAAAAACACATTTTAACATTTCTGACAATGATACTTTGAAACAGACAAGGCGTGTTATCATTTATATAATCCTCACTTTAGTAATAACTTTCAAAACACAAACGTCTCACAACTCTATTAGATCGAGATTATACATTTAGTTTCTTTCTATTCAAAAGTAAGTAATTAACACTAAACCAATGTACTACTTTAGATAGAGCATTGTTTACATCGTCAGATATGATTTGTAGTCGTTTTATTTAAAAAAAATAATTTAAAATCTATATATATCACATTTGTATACGTTCTCCTTAAGTAATGATATAGCGACTCTCGTGGAAGATAGAAGTGTTGTAGTTCTGGCAACTGGAATATCAGCAAAGAATTTTTTAAAAACACTTGCAACTTCTTGGTCCCAGCTGGTAAGATCATTGTCAATTCTTAATTTAAATCCATAATTGCAATCCCTGGCTTTTCCAGTTTCACAATTTATTATGTCCCATGTCATTTTAATTTTATTAAAAGAGTTGTATAGTATAATAGTATATAGTATACTAATATATAGTATACTAATATATAGTATACTAATATAATAGTAATAAAACTGTCCGTTACTCCCTTTTCGTCCAGCGCCGCGCTTTGTCTTGTTACTAGAGCGAGGAAATGAAAATATTTTGTTCCTCCGAGTGAGAATGAGTTCACCAGACCCCCTGTGGCACAAACGACCTCAAACCTCAAGAAAAGAAATAATATCCAACAAAAAAAATAAAAGAAACATAATTTTATAACACTATTAAAATGAAACATGAATCGTTTAAAATTATTGAATTGTTTCGCAAATCGGACTTATCTTAGAGACATAAAGCTCAAGACCCCCTTCCCGAGTCCCGAGGGTACGGGGCTACACAATTTACATACCCTAATCCTATCCTATGGTACCCCTTAAATCGGAAATACAGTCATTAAAACTTTCCTAAGATATATTCGAACAACGGCCATTACGTGTTTAGAGGGAGGCGCGGAGTTGTCAAATATTCAGTGGTTTTCTTATTGTTTCTATTAATTATTATGATAATTTCTGATATTCAGGGAGTGGTTTGTCACGCACGAGTA
Source organism: Heliconius hermathena (assembly GCA_013403705.1). Taxonomy (NCBI): domain Eukaryota; kingdom Metazoa; phylum Arthropoda; class Insecta; order Lepidoptera; family Nymphalidae; genus Heliconius; species Heliconius hermathena. The sequence goes on along the minus strand of JAAIXJ010001890.1, from coordinate 894,133 downwards.
CACAGCTATAGTAGTCGGAAAAAAAAGGAGGAAAAAGGAGAACGGAAGTATTTTAAAGGAGTTTCTTAATATAACTACGAAAAATATTATTTTTATAATTTCTCAAGTCACCTTTTGTTATTAACTCTTCACATCAAGACTTCGCCGAGGCAATAATAATTGAGTAAAAGGAATGTTTACGTATGCTGATTATTTGAAAATATACAAAAACAGGGGCAAAGAGATAGAGGGAGCAGCGTTGATTTGTTGCCAACTTCAATCTCTATTTAGCCATATATGGAATGACTTTTTTCTTGATCACTTGACTTTCAGGTTGTCGTGGCGGATGTAGCACAGTCATCTGACTGGTAGCATAAGGGTTCAACTTCACGCTTGTGGATCAGGTTACCACTCGAGGGAATAAATATTTTTATTTACTAGCTCTGTTAACAAGACGAAGTAGGGAATGCCTTAACATTCCCTCTACCTAGTGCCTACCCTGCTATATGTGGAGCAGGACACAGTGCAGCGGGAACCAAAAAAAATATATAGCAAAGAAATTCCTTTAAATTCAAGTAAAAGTAAAATAGAAACTTCATTAAAAACCAATTTAGGACCAGCATCGCGTCTGGATTTTCATTAAGAGCCCCAACGCTGGATAAGAACCGAGTATTTAGCTAATGATCATGAACCCCATATCTTCAGATCTTCGATACAATGGATGTTTAAAGGAAAACATCGCAAAACGCGAGATAACGCTTCATTCGCCAACCTAATAACATTAGCATATCTTAATACAAGTATTGTGATCCGATGGCGGATGGATATATCTAAAACTGTTTGATATAATTTGTGCTGTGACAATATATACTCTGTTTATGTTTGAATTCTGGAATAACATCTTAATATTCGAATATTGAGGCGTTATGGCCCAATGTTGTGTCGTTGTGGGTTCGATTCCATAAGGCTTTTCTAGTAATATTTTATGGGGGTGAACCTGGAGTTTTTGAACAGATATGTTCGTGTAAATGTTTGTTTTTTTTAATTTTGCGCGGCAATTTTTTTTGTTACTAAAATGTCTGATGTGGGCACCAGACTATACTGGGATACTGACCACCCAGTCCCTCCTGTTCCTGCGCCCATGTTCGATCTCCACTAGTGGGGAATGAATTATATTTTATAAATATTTTCATTTCTTCACTCTGGTACCAAGACAAAGTGCCGAGTTGAATTGCGCCACTCAACACAGGGCCTCAAAAATCCTCCAGAAAGTGGGGAACAGAATGTATTAACACTAGGTTCACTAGGTCCTCTGCCTATTATATGCGGGATACAGTGTTAAACAATTTTTTTTTTTTGTTAAATGAAACTGAAGCTAATTTTATTTTAAAACATCTTCACAAGTTTTGAAATAAAATTAGCTTTATACTGCATCCTGCATATAGCAGGGTAGGCTGAAAGAAACTAGTGTTATGACACTCTTTTCACATCGCTCATTTTTTGGGGAGATTGCGTGTTGAGTAGCGGAACTCAATGCCGCTTTGTCTTATTACCAGACCGACGAAATGAAAACAACTGCTTGCCCCAAGTGGATATCAAACCTACAATCGTCTGGTTTACAGTCAAACTATGCGTCACGACAGCCGACGATGATACAGGTAAAAACAGATCTTTTATTACGCTCTAATATAAATATTAAATTTATTAAAACAAATTTAAAGTTTTAAACCCAATAAATTATTTTTATATTATATCACAACACTACAGTGTAAATATAAGCAAATATAATCATAACCAAACATCAGGAAAGGAAGGATAATTCTGGATTAATAATAATTGATCGCGTTAATTGACTGCGGCCGCTGTACGTGTAACTACATAGGTATCTATACATACACTTACAGTACGGTCGACAAGTCGTGGCCGCTATGAAGTTAGGCTTTCTGAACTTTTGCTCACTGTCCTTGACTTAAGAAGAAAACAATCAAAAGTAAGAAAATGCTGACAATGAAGTCAGCGCAGCTGACGCAGCAGTACATACAGCTAACTTCAGGGCAGCCACGACTCGTCCACCGTATTATATGTACAATATGTATGTATGTGTAATACAAAATTATCTGATGAAATCCTACTAAATTAATGTTTATCGTTGTAACATAATAATAATGTGATTAAATTATAACAAACATCAAATTTAATATATTACCGCTGGGATTTAACAAGTACCTAATGAATAATTATTGGGATATTTGTGTTTTTAAGCAGCTCAACGTTTACGTTTAGCATAGTAGACAATACACACCGTTTTCTACATTTCGTCCAAACGCGAGACATGGTGTTGAATAGTGTAACTCAACGCCGCGCAGTGAAATAAACGCATAATCCTTTAACGGAACGGACTCCTTTTAAACTATAGGTTTGTGTTTCGACGAACAAAGAGTATAGAACTCAGCGAGGTCATTTCTACTCTTCCTGCTCGCGCAGTCCTTTCAGCCCGACCATTTCTTGGTAGAAACTTGAAATACAAGTAGGTATGCAACATACTCTTGCGAGTTCAACGTAGTCCTTATTGGCCCTGCTCCGCTCGCGGTGGAATCTGGGCTCTAGTCTTGGCTTTTGTCAGGGCAACGAAACAAAAATATAGCGTATACCTTCTTACCTTATTTTGACTGTTATTTTTTGACTTAAAGATCTATGTTTAAATATCAGGAAATAGAACCCACGACCGTTGCTTTCAAAAAATTATTATAGTTTTTAAAAATATCTAAAAACCTCACAACACAAAAATGATATTTAATGTAGGTGTAGCGCAAGCAGAAACCGGAAAATATATATTTTTTTAGTTTTGCGCTACCTAGTGTTAAGACACTACGTTCCCAATTAAAAACCATTCGTTCCCCATTTTCTGCCGAATTCTTAGTGCATTAGGTATTATGTGGCGCGGAACTCAACACCGCGCTTTGTCTTGTTACTAGAACGAGAAACTGAAGATATAAAATATTTTATTCCCACGAGTGAGAATCTAACCCACAACCGTCGCGTTTACAGTAGCACGCTTGTGCCACTGCATCACGACGTCCTCAAAAATATCTTACATAAAATTATACTCACGCTCACATTTTATAACAAAATAACAAAAAAGTATACACCGCAACGACAAATAATAAAAAAGAAATAATATAACTACGATATATCAGAAAATTTCCACGTGAAAATATCGAAGAATGGCCTTTCATTTGCACAATACATGCACGGCAATGGCGCCTAACGGACGGCGATGGCGCGCGTTCTATAAAATTCAAAAATGGAACTGCGGAAGAAAGGACTATGTTCTCGTATATTCTGCCAAGTTTTGTGCAACACAATGGACTATACAATCGACCGTACACAAATTTATTCCAGTTTATTTATTATTACACAACTTATATTTTACATTCTTTGATACAATGTCATGTATTTTGTATAGACCTTATTAACATGTTACCCGAGCTTGTATGAAATAAGAAAAAAAAAAATATGTCAAATTTTGACAGAGACAGGCCAAGTTTTTAAGTGAACAAAGTTTTCAATCTTTATATTAATATTCGCTAGGTTTTTGTTATCATTATAATAACGTTCTTTACTTTATTACATTCACATGTTCTGGACGAACATGTGAACAAACGGTTTTTATATGTAAAGACTTTTATTATTTAAATAATTGTTTTCTTAATAGATTTACTTTTAACTCTGTAATTGTATTTTTTTTTCATTTCATGATCCAAATGTATTTAAACAACATTTGCTAATTTTATTCTTACCTCCAATGGATTTTGTTTTTCATTTGAAAATGATTTTATTTAAATAAAAATCTAAAGGATAAATCAATATATGAAAAATTACCTCTTTTTCTATTAATCAAGAACCCATTTTAAATTAAAACATTAGAAAATAAATTAAACAATATAAAATAAAACAGCCATTACTGATTACACAGATATTTTATTAGTGACTAAAATTTAAACTAAACAGTGGTTTCTCACATAGGCGGTACATATTATAGGACAGACGCTAATACAGTGAGTTTATGATAAAAAATGTATATAATGAGACAAAATGGCGTCCTAACCACAGATTGTGTCTTTTTATGCAAAAAGTGAAATAATTTTGTTAAAACAAATTTTATAATATAACATATCACTTTAAAATTATAAAAATTTATAATAATAAAAATATATCACGACATAATTTTTATTTTAATACAACACCTGCATTTTATACTCCAAAATGGCAGAAACTTTTCACTTCATAGACAAAGTGTTTAATTAAAATTAAATTTCTTACTTATTTAAAAAAAATAAACAATCACATAATTTTAGGAATATTCTTAAAACTAAATCTAGATTTAAAATATTACGAATCACTTTAGAACCAATGTCTTATAATTAAAAAAATCACATCTCTATTCACATAGGTGACGTTCACAAAACGATAATGATGATAACTTTAATTGATACACAATTTAATATCGAATTTATACGAGAATTGAAAATCGAATTAAATTAAATATTAAAATAAAATTATTAGGACTTTGTCCTGAAATTTTAATATTACTATAATTTTATTAATGAGTAAATGTGCGTTATAAGAAATATAATATATAGTTTAGTTAAAACACAGGAAAAAATATCTTAAATTTAATTTTTATTTTGCAATTTATTTGTTTTTTAAAAAATCCAAAGTAAAGAAAGAGAAATTAGAAGGAAGTAAAAGTTTAATTTTGAGAAACTATATTATATAATAGATTGAATTAGAAATTAACATAATACTTATATTATAATATAAGTATTATGTTAATTTCTAATTCAATCTATAATATACATAATACTTATTATATTATAATTAAATTTAAAAATCTCAATAAATTGCAAAACAATCACCTTGTAAGGAACTAAATAACCTTCTTTTGGTGCTTTTTAGAAATGCATGAAATGGCACAAAATGAGTATTTTTTTTAATTGATATTATTTCTACATACACCATATTTTATTATTAGAAAGCACATTACATTAATTTTTAAGCAAAAGTAATAAAATACTTATATGGGCACCATCATATAAACAGACATATCAAAGGACAAGATTTACAGGAGAACAGAATTAAGGGTCAACTGAAATAAAATTATAAATATAGTATTTACGAATATATATAATTTTATACTATTTTTTAAGAGCAAGATTAATGTTTATTCTTTCCTGTAAACCTTCTCTCTTGACTCGTCTGTTCATACATAGAGACTGTCTGACTCATAATCTGTGGATTCTTTTTAAATCTGTGATTTTGCAAGCATTATTTTAAAAATATTATGTGATCATGTGGACTTTGTCACAAAGATTATGTGGACGTTGCTTATACTTAAAAAAATCTTTCTTCACAAAAATAAATTCAAAATACATACATTTAACATAAAATATAACACTAAATCACTTACATATTACTCAGGAAATGTTACATATTAAAGGCTTACGGGAATCGAATCCACACCTGCCTTATGGATAGATTAATATTTATCAACATTTATAGTGCCATAATACAATTCACTACAAGGACACTATACTAGAAGATGGTTTTTAGATATAACGGCTTTTTATTTGCCCAAAAATCTTACCTGTATATTGATAATCGCCGATCCTTGTACCATAGGGAATATATATTTTTTAATAATCTATACAAATAATAAAAATGTAACTGATCGCTGCCTGTACATTGAAGAATATATGAGAAATGTATTAATACGAGAAATGTATTATTGGATAGATGAGGGTGTTTATCAATGACTATTACATTACACAGAACAGTGATTTTTCCTACGATAGTACGAGTGTTGAGTGCACGCTAATCTCAAAAACACCTTAACCGATCGAACAAAAAATTTCTATACATAACCGACTTACTGAATTGGTTGAATCTTTAATTTTCAATGTATAGATTCGCTAGTATTATATATTTTGTTATTATTAGATTACATTGGAATTGCAAAGAGATATTGTTAGTAAGTTTATTTCAACCTCACGATAAGGTTTCTATGAGATTGTTTAAATTAAATATAGAGTCCCTATAGAATCATCAAGAATATTCATTCTTTTATTTCCAGGCTATGGTACAAGGAGCAAAATGCACACCCATCCCACAAACTCCACACGTGGTTTCACTTAACGTGATACACGCTCGTTTTCAATTATATCAGCGAGATTACCAATACGTATCTCTTGGACATGTCTTCCCGCGAACTGGACATAGTCATGTGGAGGCTCGTCTACTGACCGTTTACGGACTGGAATAATAAAATATAATTATTAATATAATAATATAAATTATTTTATTAATAGTATACAGTTACGATTATTTTTTCGTTATTTTTCTTATATGTAAAAAAAACCTTATTCTAGAATTTTTTTTGTCTTGTTAGGCGTTTGTATGTTAGTGCACGTTTCTCATAGTACTCTCTTCACAGCCTCTACTTACATAATGAATTTAATTCTTGTTATATTAAATTTCGCAAGTTAAATATTAAATATTAATGAATTATTAAACTTACCAATAGGCCCTTCATCGCTATACAATCTGTACACCGGGCGGGACACACATCGCGACCCCAAATCCGTACCGTGTGTGTTCACGGGGTTTAACGACGCGCGCAGTTCTGTACGAACACGAGAAACATCGAAGGCAGCACCGCGTTGTAGTTCCTCGCCCAGTTCTATTGGAGTGAGGACCAGAGCTGGTGCCAGGTCCATTACAAAACAGCGTGTTATGTCGATTATAGCTGGAAAGAATATATATGTTTCTATAATTATGTATATTATATCTAGGTAATATATAGATTATGGCTGTAACTAATGTTTGTATGGCCAAAAAGGTAATGGCCTATATAATTCAATTTTAAAGCCTTCGAGATCTTGAGTTTACTTTATTTTTCCCAGTTGTGCATCTTATTAAAATCAGTTTCACATTGTATCCCGCATACAGCAGGGTAGGCAGAGGAAATTTTAGTGTTAATACACCTCGTTTCCCACTTTCCGCCGAATTATTAACATTTTAAAAGGGCTATTCTTATACACACTGTTCTGATGAGATGAAGTTATGACCAATAATACATCCACTAAACAATCAATAAGAAACGGAAACTGAAGAATGGAGTACTTTAGTTTTCACTATACCGAATGCAAAACACTGTATCATATCAATACATATAATACAAATATAATTAATAGTTGTCCGTATATGCAAGGTATATGAGAAAAATATTATTAAGAATATTATTTATCAATCCAAAACAACTTTTAAATTTTTTATCTGGTTTGTCTGTCCTGTCGATTTAAATACTGTTTACACAATTGTATTGTGATTAACTTTCCACTTAACACTCACTGTTGGTTAAGTTCACCATCAAGCAAACGAAGCCGCAAGCGGGACGGTAATATATATATACTCACAAGTAGTATTATCATTGAAATCGTGCACAAAATCCACTCGATGTCCATTATTTAGAACAGATATCTTCTCCACCATGTCACCTATATCCAGCTCCTCGCGTAGGGCATTCACGAACTCATCGCTCGAGTCCTCGTCGCCAGTGGCAATGACTTCCACGTCGTGGGACCATTGGAGTGGAAGAACTCGGAAATGGGGTTCCACGTGGTTGTTTTCAAGCTGAAATTGGTTGATTGATAGTTTTGTTTGTTTTTTATGTTTATAATTTATTTATTAGCATTTATAGCAATGAAACGGCGTATGACTGTAAACGCGACTGTTTCAAAAGCGCATAAAGGGAAACGATTTTTTTGTATGTGTCCCGCACATAGCTGAGAAAGCAGAGGGAACCTGGGAACCTAGCGTGAAGACACTCAGGTCCCACTCCCGTTCCCCAGTTTTTGCCATATTCTCAAGGCATTGCGTGTTTAATGGCGCAACTCAACGCCGCGCTTTGCCTCGTTACGAGAGAGAGAAAATGAAAGCATTAAATATTTCATTCTCTCGAGTGGGAACGGAACCCACAGTCGTCGCGTTTATAGTCATACGTTTGTCCCCCTGCGCTCCGACGGCTTCATTAAGTAATTACCTATATATTTTTTTTAACTACGATGATTGTATACAGTTAATCTTATTTAAAGTCAAGATAAAGATTTAATAAAATTAACTATTGATATTCTAACGTAAAAAAAAACATAATATCTTGAAAAAATGATAACTTAGAGTTGTACATGACGCAACGTTGCCAGATGTCCCGATTTTGGCGGGACGTCCCGATTTTTAGCCCAAAAATTAAGTGTCCCGATCGGGACAGACTTAGTCCCGCTTTTTGCGTATTATTCCACGTACTGTGAGAAATATTTTTAATTTAGTTACTAATAATTTCATAAAAATATAAATAAGTATATTCGTAAAATACTTATAATTATTCTTAAGACTTGACTGCCTTAGTCTTACAGGTAAACCAAAACAATATTGTTAAATATAGTCACGTTTTTCAGTTAAAAAATATTTTATATTGATATTTATCACCATTGAAAATTTTATTTACAACTGAAATAAATGGAAAAATAATAAATTAAAACCCCATAATTTTTAAAACGCTTCAAAATTCAGCTTTTCACCTGGAGAAAATCTGGCAACGCCTATATGACGTAATATAACACATCCCCTCCTCTCATCAAAGTAACTCTAAATGAAGAATCTTTCAATTGAACTAATGGTCCCTGAGATTAGTGGACTTAACCAAACAAACTCTTCAATTTTATAATATTAGTATAGATAGACTGATCTCAATATCACACTATGGAAAAAAATATTTGAAGTATAAACATTCTCTTTAAAAATTTTAAGTGAATCAAACCCATAACCACCGCAAAGTACAACTACAATAGTAAATATTATACTATATGTAATTTCCAACTACACATACATAGTAACTTTTCAACAAGTTATTATAGTCTTTGCGTTATTATTAAATTGGTTTACAATTTAATAATAACGCAAATTTATCTTGGCAGCGATGAGAGCATGTAATTCACATCCCGTTTATGGAATGAGCGGCGAGCAGGGAAATGTTATATACTATTGTTGGTTTAAAACTTCTTTTTGACATTCCAAAACTCTAATTTATATATTAAATTAATATTTAGCATTCTACATATATTTTTAAAGCATCTAAATGAAATAAAGTTTCATATATTTTTCTCTTCAACCATTTATTATTAAAATCACAGAAATTATTTAATAATACATTTTTTTTATTTGACTGAATGATGTAATCACTTTACAGAAACCAATCCTACCACATTGATATTATTTGAGTATTATATAACAATACTATAAAAGCAATGAACGGGAATAATAGACCATTCAAATGCAATAAATGTATTCCATTAAATTTCTATAACCCTTTCACGACTACGGGGACACATTTGTCCCAGATGATAAAATTGAAGGTAGTTAGGAAAAAAGAAACAAATCTGCGTTTTTTTTGTCAATTAGTTTCTAGAAGTACCTTTTTATTATTTGATTATATTTAATTAGCTATCCAACCATCACACTTTAATTTATAATCATTGAAAAGTGGCCGTTTGCTCCGCGCGAAATTCCAATACTTTAGAAAAGGAATTCAAGGAGTAAAAGTGACGTTTAAGGTTTTATTTCCTAAAGTATTGATTCAGTGGTGTTTATTAAGTTTGAATACTTAAAATACAATTTTTTATGCTTTGTATTTGTACAAGTTGTCGTAAACCTAAAGGGACAACATTGTCCCTATGGTCTAAGAAGGAGCTATTTTGCACATAAATTTTGTTGCAAAAAAAATCATTATTACCCTCAATTATTTATTTTATTTTTTTCATATTATATTTTGAAAGGAACGTGGAATTTTTGAACTCAAGGAAAATGAAATTCGAAATATTTTAATGAGATTCAATAATTACTATGACGAAAATTTACTGCTCGATAAAGAAGTTCAAAAACTATTGACACAGAACGATGACCAAGGCGCATATGATGTAGAGATTGATGATACAGCATTGCAACATCTAGAAATAAAAATCAAATCACCTGAACTTTCAACTTCTACAGTAAATCCTACCATAGTACCACAATGCAACAGTCAACCTGATTGCGTGCAGTCAGAGAACATACATTCCAAATGTTTTTCCTAATGTAGAATATCACTTCAGAAAGGTACTATATTTGTTTCTAAAAAAAATTCTTTAGTTCAAATCATAGATTTAGTTCAGATAATAGAACTAAATAAAGATATATAATAGAACAAAATATCGTCTGTAGAAACATAGGTTGTAAAACGACGCAGAGAAAAATTATGTGTAATGTCCAAGAATAGTATATCACGTTATCGTAATAGTATATCACATTCAAAATATGGATGAAATTGACGCAATATAATGTGCTAGGAACTAGATCGGAAATCTAAAATCAAGCATTATCTACAATTATTCTTTGATTTGTTTGATATGGCTGCCAATAACTCATATACATATATTGTACACAAAGGGTTATACTTACAACGAAAAAACAATGGAAGGAAGTCTTATTACCAGCCTACAGCAAGGCAAAGGGCAAAAAGTTTTAGGCAAGTCATAGTTTAGAGTTTATTCAACGGCTTTACTACCATACACCTCTGTGTCTATCCAAGAACATCTCCATGTTCTTATTTTAAAAGTAAGTGCCGTACCAAAATCTACAAAGCGACAGTTACCATTACAAGCAATGGATAAGCCAGTGTCCGCAAGAGATGCATAAATTGTGCCAAGAATAATAAGGAAAACCATACAAATGATAGTTGTGCTGATCTGTAAAGTTCATCTCTACTATATAAATGTAAGAAATTTTGTCGCTGACTTTCATAACCAATAACATTTTACTATTTGAGTATTTAGGTAAAGTAGTATATTATTTGTTGAAAAATAAGAATATGTGTAATAATCATAGTGATTTGTTTTATTAAACCCCTACTTAATTCATAAATCATATAATTAGAAAGATATTTTTTATGACAATAAGTTACCTCTTACAACCATAGAGACAGCCGGGTCCCATAAAAAAACACAAAAACTAAAATTAACTTTAATATTTTTCCTTTAAAAATATGTTTTTTAGATTCACAATAAATTATACTAAACAGTTAAAATGATGGCAAAACCTCTCAAAACCTTATGGTCCTAAAAGGGATAAAGAAGTATATTATATTCAAATAGAACAAGCCTGTGCATTTATTATAAAGTTAAAATATCTTGACAATAGGTAATACCTACCTTTTAATTTACAATCAATAAATAAGTTTATATTTAAATAAAATATCTATTTTATTTTATATTTTTTTTAATTATTTGTTAATAATACTTATTTAGAAAACAAAATTTGAACATAGCGGGACTTGTACCTGCACCTCCTGGAAACTGACCAGGTCGACCAAATCAAATTTTATATGTTTTCTAAAGAAGTATTTTTTTTTCCTAAGTGCGGAATAACACTTTAAAAAATGCTAAATATTTGTGAATAAAAAAATTAACTATTATTTAAATAAAATATATATTTTATAATAATCTAAAAACTTTGGAGGACATAGAGTTTTTACAGTAGTTTCTCTCTATTTACCCTTACTTTTTAGAAAGATGCAAAAATAATACAAATTTCAAATTATCATTAACATACCTCTCTTATATCATTAGGAATGACAATAGAGCAGAATCCTTGGTAGCGGCGGTTAGTAGTCCTCAGCATGTGCTTGCACAGAACCAGGCCTGTCGAAAATCCTATGATGGCCAGCAGGAAAGCTGTGAGTGACAAACATACCATCCCCTTTGAGGATCTCTTCGGAAACTCCGCTGCATGTATTTCAATTTTTTCCTAAATTAAACATATAATACTCTTTTAATTTTAACATTTATAATATTATCATCACGTGTATCAAAAAATTTGCCTCTTAACAACATTTAACAACTAAAATATATAATCTGTTTTAAATAATGATGTTATATTATGCAATTATTGGGTGTATATAGTTATATATTTTGTATGATAGATATTAAATGTTATAGAATTTACTCCAATTATATTTCAAGTAGTATTAAATATATTATAAATGAGGAAAAGATAACAAAAATATCAACTGCATACACCACTGCGCACAATTACTGATTGCGTGTTTACAAAAACAATTAAAAGTAAAAAAAATAACTGTATGTTTCTTATATTATCAAACTTCTAAGCTATTTTTATATTCCAATGAAATATTTACATATTTCAATGTCTGCATCATTTTTATTTCCATCAATAATAAATCTGCGCAGCTGTAGAACAGCCCAGTAAATTTAGTTGAAAATATTGATTTTATTCCTATACGGATATCTACTGCGTATTAGAACTTAAATATAGGATAAACACAAATTAATAGAACTAAATAACAAATAGTTAAATAATACAACATTTAAAAGGCGCATATAATTTAAATGTTAATTAATTAAACCGAAATAGTTTTGTTTTAAATAATACTCACCTCATCATTAACGCCTTTCTCGACTAAAGGCGTATTTGTTATCTCTGGCTTTTTTATTATAGCGCTGGGCTTTGTTAAAACCGTCATTGTGGATAGTTTTAGTAATATTTTATTATCAAGAGATGAATGCAAGTATAAAATGCAAACGCCTGCAGATTCCTGTTTTCCGGTAATTATTTGATCGATCCGTAATCTCGCGCAGCGAACAAAGTGTTGACCGTTGCAAGAATGAGTTGCCAGTTACAAACACTAAATTTATTACACAACTACACAATATTCTCAATCTTAAATTATTTAAAAAAAGAATTACTATAGTGAGTCTATTCCATATATACCTTCATATAATCTTTTTAAATTTTTGTTCTAAAATGGCATTGTTACGTAAATTTTTTGAAATGCACAATATAATATATAAAATTAATCAAAAAGAATAAAAAAAGTTAAAAAGGATTGTTGTGAGTGTGGATGTGTGAAGAGGACTCATTGTTACGTTCCGCCTGAGCCGAGCGTGCAAGCGCGCGGAACAAACGATAGAAAAAGCATGATCAGCCTAAGGCTAACCACACACACACATTATATTATTGTCAATACTATAATGTCTAAAAAAGGCAATAAAAAAAGATTGGTCAAAGATTAGATAGAAGAGAGAAAAAAAACTGAGTTTAATAATTAAACAAATCAATATTATTAATGACCTGCAACAGAGCCCATTCGTGACCCAGCTGCATGAACTGTGACTGTAAAAGCGATTGTTTGTGAGTTCCATTCCCACTCGAGAAAATGTTTATTTAAATTTATATTTTATTTAAAAATATCCATAATACCACTCAACACGCAATGCCTCCAGAATTTGGCGAAAAATAAAGAATGGAATCTGGAACGGAATATTTCCTCTGCCTATCCTGCTGTTTGCAGGATACAGCGTGAAGCTAATTTTACTTACAGAGAATGATTTAAAAATTACATGATGATGGATGATAAATACCCTTTTTCAAAAAATATTATCTCTATTTCGTTAGATTTTTTTGTAAATGTTGAGGAGCTTTTAACATTATCATGATATGCTTCAATAGATGTATCATATAGCTAGCTCTGTATAAGTTTGCCATATTATAATAAAAATTAAAATTAAATTAGCTTCACGCTGTATCCCGCACACAGCAGGGTAGGCAGAGGGAACCTAATGTCAAAACACTCCGTTCCCCACTTTCTGCCGAATTCTGGAGGCATTGCGTATTGAGTGGCAGAACTCAACGCCGCGCTTAACCTCGACACCAGAGTGAAGAAATGCAAATATAAATTTAAGTAAATATTTCATCTCCTCGAGTTTTGCAGTCACACCTTGTGCCGCTGCGCCACGACCGGCCTCAATAAATCGGCATAATAAATTCTATTAAATATAGTGGTGTATGCAGTTGTTGTTTCCGTGGGAGTAGTAAATCAACATTATTTTCGCATTTTACACAGTTTTCCTCGTCCATCTTGAATAAAAAGCAGAAGCATTTGCTTCCTTTGAAGTCTTTTTTTCAATTAAAATATTGCAGTGCGCCCGCACACGACAATATTATTGAAAATTACCCCGCCTCCCCCGATATTATCATGGCAAAAATAGAATTTCTAGGTATATACAGTAATATTGAAAATCGGCCGCACGCAATATAATTTACAATACGTACTTTATTGACAATATTATCATTCGTGTGCGGCCAGGCCGAGTCTAACCGCACACACACAATATTAATACTACAATATTGTTAGTACTAATATTATTACTACGCAATATTGTTGACAATATTTTGTCGTAAATCTGCCACAGTTAGTCAGTAGCTCTATTTGTATGCATACGTGTTAAGTCTAGAATCGATAGAAAGAAAAACCCGTTTCAGTAATAATATTATTACTACGCAGTATTACTGACAATATTTAAATTATTGCAATATTATTAATGCAACAGAGGCCATTAGTGGCCCAGGGGCACAAGGTGTGACTCTGGAAACGCGATAGGTTGTGGGTGCTATTCCCCCTCGAGGAAATGAAATATTTAATATTTTCATTTCTTCGCTCTGGTGTCGAGCCAAAGTGCATCATTGAGTTCCGTCACTCAACACACAATGCCTCCAGAATTTAGTGGAAAATGTGGAACAGAGTGCTTTTATTTCCCTCTGTCTGCCCTGCTGTGTGCGGCATACAGCGTGATGCTAATTTTACGAATAGAGAGAGAAAAAAACATGAGGATATTTCTTAAAGGTTAGGTTAGGATATTTTTTTATTTTTTTTATAAATATCCATAGCTCTGAATAAGTTTCTCATGTTTTAATAAACTATTAAATATTGTTTTTCCGTGGAAGTAGTAATATCAACATTATTTTCTTGAATAAAAAGCATAAGCGTCTGCTTTCTTTGAATTCTTTTTTTCAACATTTCCATGCCTTCCCCCGTCGTGACATAAACAGAACTTTTAGAAACAGAATTTTTAGAAATCTACAATAATAATGATCAATATCGAAATATTATTGACAATACATACTTTATTGATAATATTATGGTACGTGCGTGGCCAGGCTTACACTATTACTTATCGCTTTTTAATCTGTAAGCAACCATAGACAAACACTAAAAACAAAAAGGATTATCCTTTATTCTATATAGCCTATGCCATAAAAAAAGAAAGAATCCAAGAAGGTGGGAAGAAAACGTACCGTTTCGTTGTAGAATATTCTGTGGAGGTTAATGAATCAGCAGCGCATATAGTGTCGTTGGTGTTGAAACATGTCCGATTAGTTAATTGCATTATTCTTTTAAACAATTTCTTTATTTCATTGTGTATTACGTATAAACGTTTGGCCACCACGACCGCGACAATAAAATGGCGACTGACCAAATGAAACACCGCATGCATGTTTTCAAGAATACTGGCAAAGATGTCGATGTGAGTATATAAATAAAAGCTATTCGTACGTATTTGATGATATAAAAATGTCGATTTGTTTTGATAATGAGCTTGGATGGTTTATTTTAGGAAATGCGCAGGCGGAGGAACGAAGTGACAGTCGAGCTGAGAAAGAATAAACGGGAAGAAACTCTACAAAAACGACGCAATGTGCCCGTTAGTTATTCTACAGACGAAGATGACGCAGACAGGACCTTGGCCACGACAGACCTCCAGGAGTTGGTGATGAAGGCCGCTAATGTGGAAAACCCTGAGGATCAACTGTCAGCCGTGCAGCAATGTAGAAAGTTATTATCCTCAGATAAGAATCCGCCAATAGATGACTTGATAAAGACTGGAATACTACCTATACTCGTTCAGTGCCTTTCGAGGGCGGACAACCCGACGTTACAGTTCGAGGCGGCATGGGCCCTCACGAACATAGCGTCAGGAACATCCGCACAGACTAACAAAGTGGTTCACGCGGGAGCTGTGCCACTGTTCCTCTCCTTGCTCATGTCGCCGCATGAGAACGTGTGCGAGCAAGCAGTTTGGGCCCTCGGTAACATAATTGGAGATGGTCCCGTATTGCGAGACTTTGTTGTAGAACTGGGGGTTGTTAAACCACTTTTGAGTTTCATAAAGCCAGAAATTCCCATCCCGTTCCTCCGTAATGTAACATGGGTAATTGTGAACCTCTGTAGAAGTAAGGATCCACCACCACCCGTCAAGACTATTAAGGAAATTTTACCAGCGCTCAATGTGCTCATTACACACACAGACACTAATGTAAGTATATTTACTAATTACAAATAGTCTTAAAATGTAAATTATTTATCATTGATATTTGATACAATTTTGTAATTATAGATACAATTTAAACAAAATTACTTATAAATTATTATTTATATAAGCAACAGCCGTGTTGGTCCGTAAAGAGATCTTCATCTTTCTTAGAGGAGTAATATTGTCTTAGCATTACCTTTAGATGCATATGGCAAAGCCCCCTCCATACCTCCTGTGCACTATGCAAGATACAACTTGAAGTTATTTTTGTGTCTATTTAAGATGATATATGTATATGTATACATGTGAATACCTCGTACAAAATGTTAAGATTTTTCTAAAAGTTTTTGTACTTTTGCTCAGAACAAAGTTTGTATTATGTATCATGATGATGATTAATGTAAACATTATTAGTTATTTATTGTGAAATTGTATGGACATATAAAGTTAAAGAAATCACTATGATTCATTTTGAACCAATTTCTTTTTTTACAAAGTGATAAGATTATAATTTTTTTTTAATTATTGTAACTAAATAATTTTGATTTGTTCTGGTAGAACACTCAATAACTGGAAAGGTCAGGTAATTTTTATCTGCTGTTTAGGTAAAAATGTAAAACTCCTTTTTTATCATACATTTTATTTAAAATATATACTGTATTTATTCTACATATTTAGCAATTAGTGGGCTAGCCATGGAGAACCAGACTAGATTTTTAAAGAGCACAAAAAAAAACTTTTTAGTTTTACATTTGTTTATATACTTTATAAAGTACTGTTTATTGCCAGACTGGTCTTTGTATGAGGCAATGAAACAGAATCCCTTAGGACACTATTGTAATAAAATACTCTGAGGGTTTATGGCTGTCTTAGATGGTTGCTGTGGTATTACATTTCTGTGAATATATTTAAAGAAATGTGAGCTAGAAATTTTATTAAAGTATGTGGAGATCTATTTTTAGTACGTCTTTAATGATGGGCGTCCATTTTCAATCTGCTCTTGTCTTAATTAAATGTTTCATTGTTTTTAATGACATTGTATGATGAATTGTCCAATGCAATCTTGTCTCTTCCACATATTAGGACAGGCTCAAAAGTCCTAGTTTTATAACACTTTCTGCTTTTCACCTAAATTTTAGATATTATAAGTTGTGAAGAGTAAATAAGCTATATTTTAACAGAATGGGAAAACTGATGTTTTTTATGATTTAATCATTTCCCTGAATAGATATTGAACCCATAACTATTGTATTAGTCGGAATATAGGTTAATTGCTCCACAATAGCATCTCTTAATTCATTGTTTTTAACCAACTTCAAAAAGGAGGAATTTGTCAATTTTTGTATGTATGTTCCTTGATTGCTCAGTCAATTTTGTATGGATTTTGATCATTTTAGTTTGGGATGGTAGCACAAGTTGCAGAGGTGATCTCATATAATTTTTATAAGAATTGGCTCAATGCTTTTTGAAAAAATCTATGAAACCAAAAAATATAAACTTTTATGCATCTTCATGTTTAGACTTTCTCATTTTCAGTTTATTTCAGTTATAATTCATCTTTTATTAATTTATAATAATGTAATTTGTTTATTTATTAATAATTTCAGATATTAGTGGACACAGTTTGGGCGATAAGCTACTTGACAGACGGTGGCAACGAACAAATACAAATGGTCATAGACTCTGGTATTGTGCCTAAATTGATACCACTACTGTCACACAAAGAGGTAAGTTCTCATATACATATAATATTGCTACTTTTTTTTTTAAGTTTCACGCTGTAACCTGCACATAGTAGGGTAGGTGAAGGGAACCTCTAAATCTACTGTTAAGACACTCTGTTCTCACTAATTAAAATACTTCCGTTTCCCACATTCCGCCGAATCACAGAAGAATTGCATTATGAGAGCTAGAACACAACGCCTCGTTTTGTTTTGTTACCAGAGAGGGAAAATGAAAATATAAAATATTTCATTTCCTCGAGTGGGAATCAAACCCACAATCTGTCGCGTTTACGTTCCCACGTGTCTGCCTCTCCGCCACGACTGACCTCAATTTTTATTATTTTAATCAATATTTGTCTTTTTATAGGTGAAAACGCAAACGGCGGCATTGCGCGCCGTGGGCAACATAGTGACGGGCACGGACGAGCAGACGCAGGTGGTGCTCAACTGCGACGCGCTCTCACACTTCCCCTCGCTGCTGTCGCACCCCGTACGTACTTGTTCATACACTTGCTATATACTAAAAATACTTTATCTAGAAAATGGATAGAAATCTTATGCTAGATTTGAACCCGCGGCTCTTGGAAACCGTCCAACTAAATCATATGTTCTCATAAAGTCTAATCAAAACAAAATCATAAAACATTTTAAAAAATGTAAAATAAATTTAATATACTGCAGGGTAGGCAAGAGAACCTAGTGTTAAGAGAACAAGGTCTCTACTCTCTGCTCTCCGTTCAAAGTTACTGGAGCGAGGAAATATAATTGAATAAGTGACCGAACCATCAATTAGCGTGGGTTTAGACATTATTTTTTTGCGTCACAATGACCTCAAAGTTTAATTAAACCCAGTTTAGTTAAACTAAAACAAAAATAACATGATTAAATATGAAAATGCACAAATATATAAATAACTTTAACATTGACATATAATATGTATGCAATAATAGAAATATTGATTGAGGCCGGTCGTGGCGCAGCGGCACGAGGTGTGACTGCAAAACCGACTGGTTGTGGGTTCGATCCCCACTCGAGGAGATGAAATATTTACTTAAATTTATATTTCCATTTCTTCGCTCTGGTGTCGAGGTTAAGCGCGGCGTTGAGTTCTGCCACTCAATACGCAATGCCTCCAGAATTCGGCAGAAAGTGGGGATCGGAGTGTCTCAACACTAGGTTCCCTCTGCCTACCCTGCTGTGTGCGGGATACAGCGTGAAGCTAATAATTTATAATTTGTATTAGAAAATAAGTTGTAACTACTGAACTGTATTCATTAAAATGCAACAATATTTTTTTTGGACTTTTGTTTTCATGTTGTTTGAATAATGAATAAAAATTTTAAATTTTTAGATTAAATGGAAGAATTTAAACTTGAAGTTAAATTAGATTTTGAATATATAAAAATAATTATTATATGATATAAGTGAAGGTTGTTAGAATGTAATCATAATTGAAGCAATCAAGGCAATTTATTACACAAGCAAATTTCACATCCAAAATGTTTTTTTTGAATTAACTTTAGCTGTCAAAGTATGGATATTGTCTTTGAAATAATAATGTAATTAGATCAGGAAAGTAATTCAGATGAAAAAATAAATAATTGTGTAGTGCAAGGGCAAAGCCGCGAGCGGGTCGTAGGTTATTGTATAAATCTAGGAAAATATTATTTATTTTCTATTATTATTTATTATTATTATATTTATTATTATTATTATTATATCTTATTTTCTATTATTATTTATTATGATTTTTCTAAAAAGGTATGAGTTACATATTTGTCCTTGCGTATTGATGAAAAGTAAAAAATAAATATAGGAAAAAAATCGTCTTTATTAAATATTTGATAAAGACGATAAGTTATTTGGCTTGAATTTCAAAATAAATAAAAAAAAATCATCAATCTGAAGAGGTCAAGAAACGAACGACAAGTCTTTCGTGTCTTGACTTTTTCAGCTTCATCTACACATATTTCAAACTTATCAGAACAAATTACTCCTGCCAACCTCAATCTAGGTTCCGGGACAACCTTAGAATTCAAAATCTTCGCTTCATATGCTGTTATATCAACTGTCGAGCTATTTTTTTATTATAATATCTCTATCGGTTTGTCTTTCTACATAATTTAGAGACTATTAGGAACTAATATAGCAAATCCGTTAAGAATTGTCAAAGGAGAGCATCTTTATTGGCGCTTTCAGGTGTCAGTATCAGAGATACTAGTATCTGTATGTTTACTCTGCTGCGGACTAATATCTTCATTGTTAAACTTTGCCGTGGAATCGTTTTGGGAATTCCCAACATTGTCAAACTTTCATTCAATGTATTTATACAATATAAATCTTGTTCTCAACCTATGTCACATCTATTTTGTTTATTATCGCAAGTCCTTGGTGTATCCATAGATCATATTATAATATATGTGAAAATAACAGTTTACTATAACAAAGCATAAAACAAAAACTTACGTAAGCACCGACGTGAGGCCTGAGAGACTGCATTTTTATTTCAAAAATAAAAAGTAAAATAACTGCCGGGGTCTGTCAAACCGCACGTCGGTACTTAAAGGTTAACTTTCATTCTTTATCCCGCATATAGTAGATATTAAGAGAATTAGTGTCAAGGCACTTGGTTCTCAGCCGCAATAACAAAACAATAAGTATCAAATGGTGGAGCTCAACCCAACGCCTTGTCTTATCAGAATGTTGAAATTTAAATAATTTATTCCCTTTAGTGTAGATGAGATCCACAACCGTAGTGTTTATAGTCAAACACAGTTCCACTCTGCCATAAAGATCTCGTTAGGTATTATTTTTTTACCTTAACTCTGTATTCCACATGCAGCCACGACAGCCTCATTAAGTAATTTTATAATATTTTCTTACAGAAATTAAATAATTTTGTGTATAACTTGAATTTACCAATTACAATATTTAATACAAATTAATCAGCTTCACGCTGTATCCCGCACACAGCAGGGTAGGCAGAGGGAACCCAGTGTTAAGACACTCCCGTTCCCCACTTTCTGCCGAATTCTGGAGGCATTGCGTGTTGAGTGGCAGAACTCAACGCCGCGCTTAACCTCGACACCAGAGCGAAGAAATGGAAATATAAATTTAAGTAAATATTTCATCTCCTCGAGTGAGGATCGAACCCACAACCAGTCGGTTTTACAGTCACACCTCGGCACCGCGCCACGACCGGCCTCAAAATTAATTATTATTTAATTTATTGTATACAGAAAGAGAAAATCTGCAAAGAAGCCGTGTGGTTCTTATCGAACATAACAGCGGGCAACAAGCAACAAGTCCAAGCGGTCATCGACGCTGGACTTTTACCCAAAATAGTGGAGAACCTCAGCAAAGGGGAGTTCCAGACGCAGAAGGAGGCGGCCTGGGCGGTCTCCAACCTGAGCATTAGCGGCACTCGCGAACAGGTGGCGGCGTTGATACAGTGCGGTGTTATACCGCCGTTCTGTAACCTGCTCGCTTGCAAGGACACGCAGGTTATTAATGTGAGTATTATAGTGTTTGAATATCTTTTTTACTTTTTAGTTATTATTATTTTCTTAAAACCATTATCCATTATCTATCGATCTTGAGAGCAATCTTAAGATGCCGTTTTCATTCATAAATCATAATCTATGAATCCAAACCGGCATCTCCATATTGCTCTCAAGATTGATCTCAGGAATAGAATTGCTTATAAATACGGCCCTTAGATACTGCCAATGGATATTCTTAGAATAAATGTTGTTATTAAGTTTAGGTTAAGTCATTAGCACTGATATGTTTATTAATTAATATTTATTATTCCTAATGATTAGATTGTAAAAAAATTTACTTTATGGTTTTACACGTGATACTGTACCTAATACCGACC
Organism: Heliconius hermathena; assembly: GCA_013403705.1. Classification (NCBI taxonomy): domain Eukaryota; kingdom Metazoa; phylum Arthropoda; class Insecta; order Lepidoptera; family Nymphalidae; genus Heliconius; species Heliconius hermathena. Next base: position 872,291 of record JAAIXJ010001890.1, on the reverse strand, counting down.
AACACTTCCTTATTAACAGATTATTTAGGTTTATACTTTATTGATTTTCCTTTTTGTCCACCAGAATTTAATTATAATCCCTATCCCGAATGGGAATCGAACCCACAACTATAATAAATATTTTCAAGCGTTAATAACATGACATCGACATGGTATGATATTGAGGGAAATGTCCTTCAACATTAACATGTAAATATTCCTGTCCACTAATGTTGGTCAATGGTTGTGCAATTGCAGGTGGTGCTCGATGGGCTGAGCAACATGCTGAAGATGGCGGGCGAGAACGCAGAGCAGGTCGCCAATATGATCGAGGAGTGCGGCGGCATCGACAAGATCGAGGAGCTGCAGGGACACGAGAAGGTCGAGATATACAAGATGGCCTACGACATCATCGAGCAGTACTTCGCCGCCGAGGAGGAGGACGTCACGCTCGTGCCCGCCGCCGCCGACCAGGGCTTCACCTTCGAGCCCGCGCCCGCGCATCACGATGCCTTCCGGTTCTGAGACACGACACATCCCGAAACCTGCCAACATCCCCCCATCCCGACATTACCCGAAAAATCCCGAAATCCCCCGACACCTCACGACATTCACCGATATTTCCCGAAATCCCCCGAAACCTGCAGACATTTCCCGACATGTTCTGAAACCTCCTGAAACTCACTGACAGACAATGGACGAAGGACGAGGAAAGCTTTAAATTTAAGTGCCGCGTACGAGAGTGTACACTGCTTATAAAATAACATAGTATTTATGTTTCCATCGACATGGGAGTTGAGTTGTGACATTGAGCCCTTTGTAAACTATATATATATTTGAGTATATTAAATAAATTCTGTCCATTATTACCCGCTATTTCATTTTTTTTTTAAATTTGTGATGTTTTTTTTTCTCCATATGTCACGTTTATTGTTCTTGTATAAATAAAATATTGGATAACGTAGCGATTTACTTTACTTTCTAATAATACATATTTTTTTCTTAGTGAATAAAGCGTTTTTTATATTTATTTTTGGTTTTCTTTGTCATGAGTTGAGTCAGTCTTGTTAGTTTGTAAGTGATAACATCTCAAATCTTAATTATGAACTTCCGATAGAATTAAGAAAAAATACTATTTCAAATTTCAAGGAAACTTTTGTTTAGACGTAGTTAAAAATAAAACTAAGTATTGAATAGGACTTCATATTTGCAAGATTTATCTATATAGAAAATGTTTTACCATTTCATATCTCTTAAATCTTGATTCAATTAAAGTATGAATGTACAACCATCGCCGTACATTTAGACCACAAGATAACTAAAATTTGTCTTAATAAAAATGTTTTTTTTTTAAATAAATAAAATAAATATAAACAAAATTAATTACTTCAAATAACTTTATCAGAAACTTACTTTCTAATAAAAAAAAATCTCATTACGTTTCACTTCTACTGAACTAGTCGAAAACTATCCCTTGCTATCCTCCTGCTATCGCATGCATAGCACTTAGCTGGAGTGTCGAGTAGTGGCAACGCTGGCAACCTCTCACGGCGCTCTGACAGCCGTCGTCGGAGACTTTCGGAGTCGTAGAACTGACCCACCTTCTGGTGGAAACTGTCGATCAGAGAAGAAACTTAACATTCCATGGATTCACTGTGCGGATGCTGGTGTAGCTGAGAGAGGAGCTTAAGAAGTGAGCAGGAGTGGAGTGCAGCCTCCGATCTCCATATAACGAAACTTAAAATAATTTTATTAATACTATGTACAAATTAAGAATATAAAAAAAAATATTGCAGTGTCACACAATTAAGTAAATATACCAAATATTTACTAGAGGAAATTAAAATATTTTAAACAAATGTGGGGAACGGAAATGGCTTAATGGGATCGGAGTTTAATAGTAGGTAGGTTCTCTTATCGGTTTCGAACAAGTCGTTTTTTTTGTTGTGGATCCATAAACAAATAATTGAATAATATACAGTGTGTAACACGATCGACGGATCAACGGTTATCTATGGATAGATAACCTCAGTATCTATCCATTTTTCCCCCATTTATGTTATTTGAGAATTTTTGATTTTTTTTGAAAATGTCGGATTCTTGAAGAAAGTTGGATAATACAGCCTAACACTCATCACTTACATATCGATTTTAAAAACAACTCTCCGCGCAATAGTGTAAATAGTGACAGATACTGCAATGTTAACGATAGTTTCTGTTAGTTTTATTGTGGGATCTGCCAGAAACTTCATTATTGCATATATTTTTTATGCCTAAAATGTAGTATATGTAACTATTAATGTTGTTAGTTGTGCTAATTATTGCTTTCATTGTAGTATTTGTCAGTTGCATCATTATGAATTGTGTTTTAGTCTAAACTTATTGTGTTTTAGTAGCACTAGCTACAATGCTAATGGGATTTTAGATGAATTTTCCTGTCTTAAATTATATTTTTTATTATTCTATAACTAGTCTATAAAAATACAGTGCAGATTTTTTATATTTCTTTAACAACAGCTTTACGCTGTATCCCGCATATAGCAGGATAAATAGAGGAAACCTATCTGGCTTAACTACATTGCGTGTTATGTGGCGGAACTCATCGCTAAGCTTTTGCTTTGGTGCCAGGACGAGGAAATTAAAATATAAATTAATCATTATTATTTCCTCCGAGTGGGGATCGAATCCACAACCATCACGCTTTTGTGCCCCTGCGCGACGGCGGCCTTATTATACGCACGTCGTGGTTGTCTCCGAATAACAATATTTTTTATTCAACAACCTATCGAAATCGAAAAGAAAATAACAATAACTTATAGCAAAATAAACAAATCAATCAATCAGCTTTACGCTGTATCCCGCACACAACAGGGTTGGCAGAGGGAACCCAGTGTTAAGACACTCCGTTCCCCACTTTCTGTCGAATTCTGGAAGCGTTGCGTGTTGAATGGCAGAACTCAACTCTTATAGCAGATTTTGATAATTCCCTGGATCCTGGCAATTTACAGCACAATGATTGTAATAATAGCTTATGTGACCAATGTGATAAAAATTGTAATAACAGTGACACAAATACTGACATTCTAACACCATCGACTATCTCAATCTCAGTCTTAGTAGTGCTTGCACTTGTGGCATAACATTTCAGCGTGAGAAAGCTTTCAAAACTGACGTAGGTAGAAAGCATTAGATTGATAAACGTGGTATTTACAATAATAAGAAAAGAGTTATAAACGATAAGATGATAAGAAGTGTAAAATCACGAAAATTCTTTTCTTCTGTAATTCTAACATTGTTGAGGAAATGTCTAATAATGAAATTATCAATTCAAGTCGCTATTGCCGAATAAAAACTGAACAAAGGATGGAAATAAGAAAAAGTTCTTTGAATTCGCATTAAAGAAATTGAAATTGATTCCGATGTTAAATATTATTATAACGAAAAGAATGCAAGAGAGATTTGAAAGGTTGTTCTGTGAGGCCTAAGGAGTCTTTAGACCTGGAAGAGGGGGTATGAATCAGATCTTTTCCCTCCGCATGATCACGGAAAATTTTTTGGCCGTTAACCAAAAAATTTTCTATTCTTTTGTGGACTTGAAAAAGGCGTTGCCAGAGTTGTAAGAGCGAAATTATGGGAGATACTACCCCGGTACAATGTGAGCGGACTGTTGTTGGAGGCTGTAAAGTCTCTTTACAGAGATCACTCAGCCTGCGTGCGAGTAGGAACTGGCATGTCACCCTGGTTTGACATCTAATCGGGTGTTAAACAAGGTTGCGCCATGTTAGCTCGGTTATTCAATTTGTTTTTGTCTCCGGGGAGTGAAACAAAGTGATATGGGAGTAGGTGACTTGAATGAATGATAAATTGTCTGCTGTATGCAGATGATGCAGTGCTCATTGCATCACCAGAATGCGCCACTCTGAAAGAAGGGTGTGAAAATAATGGTCGAAGCCTGAATGCGAATAAGACAAAGGTTCTGGTTTTTGAAAAAAAGATGAAGAATAGACGGAATGCAAGATCAGTTTAAATGGTAAGATAGAACAAGTGAATGAAATGGTATATTTGGGAAGTATGTTCAGTAGAGATGGAAGATACGAGAAGGATGTGGAAAGGCGTATTCTTGCCGATAACAGGGTTAACGGAGCCTTAGCTGCATTGATGAGACGGCGAAACGTCAGCACAGCTGCGCGTTTGGCCGTACACAATGGCGTGTTGGTACCGACACTGTTATACGGCAGGGAAACGTGGGTATTACAAAAGAAGAAGAATGAAAGAAAGATAAATACCGTGGAGATGCGATCTCTTCGTAGGATATGCGGAGTCAGTTTACCTGATCGCATCTGCAATGAAGAGATACACTGAATGGTAGGTTACTAGCGAGGATGTCACGGTGAGAGTGAAGAGAACGTGCTCAGCTGGTTTGGGGATGTCGAACGAATGATTGATGAAAGAATGGCAAAAAAGATTTATAATGGAAAAGTGAGTGGTAAGAGGCGTAAGGGGAGACCTCGGTTGACTTTCGAAAACATAGTATCAAAAATACTGGAGGAAGATCACGTAAAAAGCATGAGGACCTCCCGGAGGGCATGTATGAAGAGGTTGATGATAGTGGACGAGGCGATAGAAGTATGTAGAGACCGTAGCGTTTGGCGCTCCGTTCCGTTCTGACTACTCCGCTAGGGATAAAGCATGAAGTTAAGTTATGATTTACAACTGTTGTGTGATACTACTATTGTGCTACATCGAGGCAAAAATTACGAGCGCAGACCCTACAGTTAAGCTGTGTTATCAAACTTTCTTCAAAAATCCGACTTTTCCCAAAAAAACAAAATTCTCAAATTTCTGCCGAACGGCTATCATACATGGGAATAAAATGGATAAGTATTGAAGTCCTCTATCGATAGACAACCGCTGATCCGTAGATCGCGTTACACCTATATATATTTAACATTCATATGTAAAATGTTATAATTACAAATCACAAAATTGATGATGAGTTAGGCATACATTTTCTCCTTAGTCTGCACATATTATACGAAAAAAATAAAGAACTCAACTTCCACACTCTTTTATCTCTTTTATACAGCACGGTCAACGAGTCGTGGCCACCCTAAAGTTAGATTTTCTAATTTTTGCACAATATTCACTCTGTAAGAAAATCAGAAGTAAGTAAAATTAAATCTTTACAGCCATTTCCTCCTATATTAAGGGTAGCCACGACTCATTGACTGTACTGTGTACATGACACCAAAAATTGCAATCTTATATGGGAACTTACTTAGGCAAAGATTTCTCCCAATGGTTATCAAGTCTATTAACCTTCATGATGGCATTCAGTCGCTGTAAAAGACTAAAATTGTCTTTCGCAACACGCTCCTTGCGGTCGGTCTCGCGCTGCCATTTCTTCAGCTTGAGAGCAACGTGCGGTCGTGGAGGCGGCGCGCGGTCGTCGATAGCTGGGAGCGCGGATTTTACCTGTTTATTATACTTACATATACTTAATAAGTGGGGAACGGAGTGTTTTAACACTAGGTTCCGCACCGCACACAGCAGGGTAGGCAGAGGGAACCCAGTGTTAAGACTCTCCGTTCCCCACTTCCCGCCGACTTCTGGTGGCATTGCGTGTTGAGTGGCGGAACTTTGTTATCAGAGCGAAGAAGTGAAAATATTAAATAGTTCATTCCTCCGAGTGGGAATCGAACTCTAATATTTAAAATGTAATTGATGTGGCTTAGAGTTAAACGAAGTTACTTAGTCTTCATTTTCTGTCCACTTTAAAAACATTGTCTGCTAGACAGTAAAACCAAATCCTACAATTTAACTGATCAGTCACTTGACTAAGAAAGCGTTAAACTAATTGTCCTCAAAAGTATTTGAACTCACGACCGTCGTGCAAAGCGCCGACATCGTAACTGTGTCGGTATGACATTTTTGTTTTATGAAAGTGAAGGATAATTATACTAACACAATATATTATGTGATAATAATATTTAAAAATAAATACTTTAATATTATTATATTATTTATTTACTAAAATGTTTTATATAGATAATCCATACCTATATTATAAATTCGAAAGTAACTCTGTCTGTCTGTCTATCTGTCTGTCTTTTACGCAATCAGGGCCAAACCGCTAATTCAATTGTGATAAAATACTCATAAAGAGATACTTGAGGGTCTTCGGATGGACATAGGTTACTTTTTTTTCTCATATTTGTAATATTATCGATATATACTAATATATTAAAATACTTTTTAGTTTGACAGGCAATTTATTCCGCCATGTTAATAACAACCGACCGTTGCTAAGCAACGGTTTGCAAAGTTTGTTTGTTNCTTTTCTTTGGTTCTTCGCTTATTCGAGTAATAGATTAGTTAGATTTTCATAAATTTCTTGGTGTGGTGTAAGTTGCGGCCCTGCGCGGCATCGGCATAATATTATATAAGTATTTTTTATTTAAGGAAAGAATTGTTGGTTATTTCATCTCGGTTGGATGGTTATCTATAACGTTGTTATACACTTAATAAATTATAGTTTTAGTTTTTTGGAATTTTAATTGATATTGCTCGCAAAACTTATTTAATGTAGAAAGGACTTTAGTTATTTCATATAGTACGCAAGGAAAACGTATAAAAAGATTTTTCCCGGGTAAATCAGTAAAATCGATAATTGAAAGTCCAATAAAAATCAGTTCAGTTATTCAGGACATTAGCTCGGGGAATTAGAAAGACAGACAGAGACAAAAAATATAATATTTTTTTTATTGTATTTGAGTATTATGTAAATAAGCACATGCACTTGCTAAAACATAGCACAACACATTTAATTTTAATTCCTTTAAATATTTATTTTACTTTGATGATATTAATAATGTAGCTGGTTTTGTTCAGTTTTTTTTATTAATATTTTAATATGATTACGTTTACTTATAATTTTTTTCATTTAAATTAGTTAGATATATTCAAAAACAATTTCATAAATCTAATAAGCATTCGTATAGTTCAAGCGGACGAAGCCGCGTCCGGGTCCGCTAGTAATATATATTTCCTGTTAATCCATCCTATCCTACTAATTATTATAAATGTGAGTATGAATGTTTGTTCCACCTTCACACAAAAACTACTTATCGGATTTATATGAAACTACAATATAGCTTATACATCACGCTCCGACTGCTTAAATCTTTACCTAAATTATGTAAAGCGTTTGACCCGCTAGTTTCAGTCCAGTTCAACCAAATGATAAATACCTTCAATCTATGGTCCTGATACCGTCGGTCTTCCCACGGCTGCACCAACAGCTTCTCTCTTCTCGATAACATTATAACTAATACTAAAAATACTAAACTTCGTTTAACATCCACAATCGTACACAATTTTATAAAATAAATCAATATCTGCAGTTGCTATGATATCTAGTTGTTTATAGTATGTTTCAGTTACCTTAACTTGTATAGGATTGTAATTATAAGCAAGTACTAAAGAAAAATGTTGTTTTAATTTGCAAGATTAATTAAAACCGAATGAAGTCTGTAGTAGATATACATATAAAAGGTAAAGGTATAAAGGATAATTATGAGTGGTCTTAAACTTATCAAATACCTAATATATTTGTTAATGTATTTAAAATTCCTTTATTTACCTATACATATTTGCTTAGTACTTAAATGATAGAAATAAAAAATGTTAAACTAAACTTGAATTAATGAATTCAAAAGTCCAAATTGCTTTCTGTTTAAACTTAACACCATCCTTCAAACTTGAGCAAATGTTAAGACACTTCATTCTACCATTTATACGAAACTCGGCCTTAAGTTACGCCATCCAAATTAATATAGAAGTAAAACGCTGAATACACACAGAAGGAAAGAAAAAGACACAATAAATAAAACACACACAGCAAATTAATAAATAAATTATAATGTTAAATATTATTCACTTCGCTTACATTGTTATAGATCGATCGTTCCATCCGACATTAATTATACACGGACTATAAGAAAAAATACAAAAATCAATATACATAATAATGATAATAATATATTATTTAAACTATACTTTGTTGAGCATTATAAAAATAAAAAAAAAACCGGCGCCTGCGCATCTCTCAACTAAATTACATACAAATTACCAAAAAAACACACACGCACTCAAAAAATACGATCGTTTACACTATATTTTAGTATGAACTAAATACGACGCCATTTTTGGGAAGTATTTGACGCGATGGTTGCAAGTCCGATGAATGTTCATTCAAAATATTTTTTCTCTTCCCTAATTTAACTCAAAACGGGCGGAAAGTGAAAAACTGAAAATTTCTCCTCTTATTTAAAAAAAAAATTAACGGGAAGACGTATCCAGTGCTCGGCGTCGGCCCCATTTACTATACAACTAATCGTTTCTAACAAATTATTCCCTACGTGATTCGTTTCGCGTTACACTAATTACAATAATATATTGAGTATAAAACGTATTAAATACATCGAAAAAACTTGTGGTTGACGAGTGACACTCAGAGGCGTGACTGATAGAACGGACACGACTGACAGAACTGTCACGACTGACAGAACTGACATAGCTGACACGACTGACTGACTAGCGTGGACGCGTCCGGAACAAACGTACAAAAAATATAAACTTCCATTTTCCCAACTTTCACATATAAATGCTTAAAAAATCACAAAATAAAAGGCGGAGGCGCCCTCGACGCTGGAACATGTGAAAGTAATATAAAATACAATATAAAAGAAAAGTGCATACAAAAATAAAATAGTATTATAATCTCAGTGATGTAGTAACCGGGAATCGTATCTTGAACCTTAGTTTTTGGACGAAGCACGGTCCGTAGATATGTCGACACTCGGTATGCTTAACACTAAACAAACATAGCGTATGAAAGAAATACTGTAAAATAACACAATAAAAGAAAGCTGCCATGATATTGTAATTATATTAGTATTAATCGTCATTGCGGAAAGAAGGGAGTAAGGTAAAGATAGTTAGTTATTTTACAGAGAATTTACAACTAGAATTGTTTAACTAACAACCATAATTTAAACATTATGTTCAAAACGTTCAAATTCTGTTCATCATTTAAACACTTCGAATAATACAAAAAAATGTATGAAGAAAACTTATATATTAATATAAAATTAAATTGCTTCTTAAAATTAAATATAAGAAAATAATAATCAAAATATATCATATTTTACAATAAAAATAATCATCATCATGTAAAAGAAATATACAATTTCAAAGTGTATTCAGAGCGTGTTGCGTGCGGTGGGGTGTCGGTTCATATTTCGGGGGATTAGTTAGGTTGTTTAGAGGTGTCCGGGGGTTGTCTATAGGTGTCGGGGGTTTGTGTGGAGGTGTCTGTGGGTTGTTTGGATTAGTTTAGGGAGTGTCGGGCGGCTGGTTGGGAAAATTAGGGGCAATGGAAGTATTTAGTGTTGGAAAGGGGTCTCCCGGGCGTATCTCATAGGCGTTTGGAGGTGTGGTGGCGACTGACTGACTAGCGACATACACTACTATTAGGACTTACAAAATTCATTTACAACTTAATACAAAAAAAAAACCAATCATTTTAATAATTATTCCAAGATGGCATTTATCTCATATATATATGAATATATTATGTATATATACACGACTCACTCCGCCCGTAAGTCGCCATTTACAATCTAACTATGAAATTATTTATAAATGCTATTTTATTCCTTATTAATTTTAATGTAGAAAAAAATCCCCGTATCAAAAGCGACAATCATCTACACTACGTCACTTACATCACTTAATTAATAATAATTATAATATTATTACATATAGAAATCGCGCTTATTTCGACTATAATGGTGAGTACAAAGCTTGTGTTTTTTGGTTTATATTTATTATTATGATAATAATTAGTTGCGTTGCATCAACGCGCTTTAGTCTAAATGCCGCAACTGGGAACGGTATCCGCGTACCGTCGTGGCGGAAAACATTTCTCTATACAACTAAAAATTGTTATGCTAAACGTGCCAAATGTATAAATTAGTTGAAATTATTTTTTTTATAAATACATTAAATAACCTTTTTACATGACATATTCGATTTAAATATATAAAAAAATATGAAAAGTTATTAAAGCTGCACTCTCGAAAGTTTTTGTTTTACATTTAGCGTAACAATATTTGTTTTTTATCGTTTCCGCCATTTTCTACTACGGTTACAGATAAAATTATCCACAAGTTACAGTAGTTTACAAGCGTTTCATACAAAGATGACGCTGGTGTGTTGGCCGCCATGTTGGATCAGCAGCACGGCTCCACCGCTATCTTGGTGTGAATCTCACATTTTGCAATAATGTATATATAGCTACATTTACATATGTAATATATCCAATTGATGCTATGTGCGTCGTCCATCTACTTACACAAAAATTTTGACTAAACCCAATTTAATTTGGTTTCCGATACATCTGATAGTTTAATTAAACTACAGTTTGGCATTTTTTTTCAATTTCAGCTTTCAATACTTATTTACTCAACTACTTTTACAGTAATTCACTAAACGGAATGGATGTATTGCCTTTGCCTCTTTATGTAGTATTATAATAAAAATGGTGTTCGATTTCTCGCATATTTTATTCCCCACGTTTTGAGATCTCCCTAGTTTAATAATAATTTAGGCCCTATTCCGACTCGACTGCGGAAAAGTCATTAATAATAATCAATAATTGTTAATAGTATTTATCATTAATAATAATCTTTTTTTTTGATAATCAAAATTACAATATAAAAAAATACATTCAAAATGTCAAAATAAATACTAATAAGTCAAATTCAGTCAAATCCTCATTGGATTAGACAATACATAGTATGTCAAAAAGACAAAAACATTTCCGCAGTAGAATCACACTAATGCTTGGGCTTAGTCTGACACCTAGCCTCAACAGTCTGACTTGGACTAAAAGAGGCCCTTGTCATTAGGGTCCTGTGACACCTAACTCCAAGCCCGACATGGGGTCAAACGGTCCCCATATCATGGGGGATCCGGTGTCATCGGGGTCAGGTGTCATAGGTGTCACGTGTCATCGGGGTCGGGGGTCAGAGCTCAGCAATTATGTGTGGCGCGCGGCAAGGGACGCACTAAATATAACTTTTCGCCCTGTTTGTTAGTATATATGGGTGCTCGTTGGTAGTGGGCGACTAATTGATCGAGGGTGGGGAACTTTCTTTGGCCGATGCAGTAAAGGCTTCCTTCGACTTGCACTCGAAAATGTTTGTTGCGACCGGGCGCTTTTAGTGACACGGAGAAATCTCCCACCTGGAACGTAATATTGAATATTTTTTACAATAGTTTAGGAGGTTTTAATTGAAATTCTTAAACCAGATATCGCGCATACTTGGTTGAATATATAAATATAAAAAACTCAACGTTTTCAACGCAATTCCTGCGGTCACAGGTTTAGGAATTTAATTTAAAATGTGTAAAAAGCGACAATCAAAGATCTTATTTATTTACATAACTTAGCTTGTACATCGGTATATGTCGCTCATTTGGTGCAACAATAACATATACATTTTTTTTAAAAAAGTTAAATATGTCAGTGCATGCAAAAACTTGTAATATTTCAAAATATGCAAATATGTGCACATGCACCAAATGGGCGATATATCCATATATAATATAATATTGTGTCATATTATAGTTACATTGGTCTCGGAGTCGCGTATAAGGAAGTCCCCGTCGTGCCCGTGCTGGTTGAGCAGCGCGTCGCAGTGCGTGCGCGTGATGGCGCCGTAGTACCACGCGCGGCCTGTCGCGCCTCGTGCGCCGCTGCCTGCCGCGCCCGCGCCCACCGTCGCGGTGCCTGAAGTGGCCGCACCCTCTGTGGCCTCACTGGGGGGGAATAAATACATTTATTGATATGCATAGAGAAAAATATTCCTTTAGTAGTAGTTAATTTCATCTATGGAGCTTAGTATAAACTAAGCTCCATAGATATAATTTTACACACAGGGTACAGTACACACGATGCGCATAAGCGAATCCTGTGTACACAGTACAGTTGACAATTCGTAGCCACGCTGATCTTAACTGTAGACTTCTGCCCTGATTTGACTTTAGGATTATTTTCACTTTTAATTAATTCTTTCCCAAGTGTACAATACGCAAAAGTTCAATATAACTAGCTATAAGACAGTCAAGACTTGTTCACCGTACTGTACTGATAGGTGAAATCTTAAGAATGGTCATAGTGAGATACATTAGTTAGTGATATTAACATTAAAGTGTAGTAACAAAGTAAATAACAGGAATATAGCAGCATTACATTACCTATAAGGCTGTGTTAGGTAGTCTGCGAGCTCCTGCAGGTAGTTGCGGGGCACGAGGCCGATGTGGCCTCGCGAGTCGCGCGCACGGTACCATTCGGGATCGGAGGGCGGCCGCTCGATTATCTCGAGGCGGTCGCCCTTCTCGAAAGACAGCTCTTGTTCGTTGTTGGACGTGAACGAATAGAGGGCAACCTGAAAGAAAAAAGAAAAGTTCTTTGATTTTCACGATTATTACACATTTTAAATGAAAATATTTTAACCGGATTAATCGCGTATATTTGGTATTACGCATTTTTGGAAACCCGACGTTTCGAACACTTTGCAGTATTCAGAAATGTATTTATTTAATAAATGAAAGGCAATCAACTATTTGCGCTTAATGGTCTGTATAAAGATGTATTTAATTAAATTTTATTGATTTGAAGAAAGTACTCACAACAATATCTAGAACATTCTCGGCCATAGCGTAAGTATGGACGGTGTCCTCGTTGTCCCCCTCTTCACTTGTGTAGTTCGAGGGGAACCTGGAATATTGCAAGATTATTTTAATAATTACTTTATTAATAATAAATATTATTATTCAACACGCAATGCTTCCATAATTCTATGGAAAATGGGGAACAGAAGTGGGGAACAGAAATAGAGTGTCTCCAGTATAATATTCTTATAATTTAATAAATTTTGTTTGGTTTTATAAACTTGGAATGGAAAAATAAATAATTATCTACTAGAAATTAGATTTTAATTACACTTTTTTTAAATATGAATTCTTATGAACTTGAATATGTTTAAGAAAAAAAAAGACCCACCATCCCGTATGCCCCTGATACTGTCCCCGCCACCAGCCATCATTGCTCTTCTCAAGTATAAGGATCCTGGTACCCTTCGTCAGGGATAGCTCATCAGGCTGCTGGGCCTGATAGTTGTATTTGACCACTGCAGTGCCAAGTGCCTCGGTGGGCTCTACACGACGGGCGCCGGGAGACTCGGGCCCAGTGCCTGTGCGTACTGGCGAGCTATTTGAAGGTAGAGTTTTGGAGCCGGAACCCTTTTTTACCTTCTTTTTGATACTGGAAGCAAAATGAAAGTGTTTTTGTCAATAAAAGTGTATTTTGTACATAATATTAGTATACTGTCTGAAGAACATTTTTGTTTGGGACCACCTAAAAATAAAAAAATTAACAGGATTAGTTTGATCTAAAAGTAGCATTAAACTCCACTACCACAACGTATATCTACACTTCTATACTAATATTATTAAATTGAAAAGTTTGGTAGAACTGTTAATTTCTAGATTTTATGGTTTGAAGAAAATTTGTGTATATGGAATAGTTCATTTATCAAGAATAACTATGGTCTATATTATATTATATTCATCGTTTCGATGCAACCCACTGTATCTGTGGTCAGAAATACCTAGGGAACTTACAATGTGTCATGACACATGTAATAAATAATAGTTGTGTATGACACATGTGTCATACACAACTATTATTTATTACCATTTGACCACAGATACGAAATTGTAGGTAAAAACTATGATAGCAAATACCCACCATGATATAATGCTATCTACTACTATCGAAAGAAAATCATAATTGAAAGAATAGTTTTGTTAATTAAAATTTTTAGGATTTTCATAATAATTATAATATGTCTTGAATAGATTGTTAAATAATAGGCGCTAGAATCACAAGTGTACGTAATCTTAAGCATGCATGCAATTACAATAATTATTTTAATAATAATGGTTAATAGTAACACTCATCAAGACTCCGATTACAAATACGTATTTTTAAACTATTGGTTATAATCTTATAATTACAATTTTCAACAAAATAAACCGACTTCCACCGGGGCCCATAGTCAGAACTTAACCAAACTATCATTGAAATGTATCCTTTCCAAAGAAAAAAGAAACATTCAAATCGGTTGGCGTGATATTGAATTATTCGTCTATTTGTCGCGCACATACTTAATGCAATTTTAAGACTTGTGTGATTTTCTCATAGATAATATTGTCAGAAATGGACCAAATTAAAATGGGATTACACGGGAAGCACCAGCTTTCAAATAAAAAAAACTAAACAAGTGCGAGTCACCCACCGAGGGTTCCGTAAAAATTGGAGGTCTTGACCTTTTTCTGAAATTCGGGCTAAGCTTAGCTAGAGAGAGCCCTTTCATCTGATACCTCACTTGAACTAGCCGGCTTTAATACCAAATTTTACTCCCTTTTTAAGACTATTATTTTTTAGGATATACCCACAAATATATAGTTTTCAGATTTTTTTATGAACTAATACTTTCTGTAGATGCTAGCTGACAAATTTTATAATTCTAAGTTAGCTGGAAGTACTCTATTAATTTTGATTCTTTTGACCTCCTACTTACGGAAGTCGGTTAAAAAGATAAATAAATACACATAGCAGGAAACACAGAGGGATACTTATAGTTAAGACATCTCTTACCCTACTTTGAGAGGCTGAGAGGCGAATCTTAACGCCGCGCTTTATTTTGTTACCAGAACGAGGAAACGAAAAATTCTCGAATGGGAATCGAACCTACAGTAGTTAGGTTTATAGTCGGAAGTAAAATATTACTACAAAAATAACAAAGAACTAATAATTTCATTTTTTAAATATCTCTGAAGAAAATGACAGAAAGTCGCGCGACGCCAGAACAAATATTGTTCAAATTACCACAATGGGCAGTTTTAAGGTCACCTATTTTGCAACAAGAGTCCGACGTTTGAAGATATCTACTTCGATCTCCACTTTCCGCCCCTTTTACAGACATTGCATAGATATCGGAACTCAACGCCGTGTTTTCTCCAAACAAATTGAGGGAATGATAGTATTTATAAATATAATCATCTCTAGAGTTGATCGTAATAAATTGTTAATGATTTTCTCAGTTTATCCTAAAAACATGAGTTTTCTTAAAATCTAGAATTAATATATGGATTAGAAGCAACAAAATGGCTGCAATAAAATAGCTTTTAATGCTTAAAATCAATAATCTTTTCTTATCTACATTAAGAGTGGTAAAACAGTATTCTACGTTAATACATTATTTTGTGTAATAAATTACCTTTTGTTATGTTTACGCATTAATACAATAAAGAAACATAAAATAAATTAAAATTTTAAATAACTACAACAGAAATAGTCTCTCCAAGCATAAACGCAGTCAGACGACAGTGGCTCAATTCAACGTATTGTAGTACGATACTCGAATCAACCGCCAATTATATTATTAGGTCCTGTAGTCTCTGCTCACCTGTCCATCTAAACTAACCTTCTTATTCAAACGATTACATAATGTAGGGCCTGTACCTGGCGAGGTATTATTTTATCAGCATTTAAGATGTTCGGATCAACGCAGTGGTCGTTGATTCTATTTTTCTTATCTATTTTTTTAATTTTTTTTTAGGTATGGTGCAGCATAATACACCAGTATTTCGTGATTTGCCAATATGCACCTAGTAGATATCATAGGGACGTAAAGATAATTATTAGAAATATCCAGCGTTCGGAATTACCGCTGTTGCTGTTAGACATTGCCCTACTGCGCCATTTAAGCTTTAAAAACTCTTTCTTAAAAATGAGAAAAATATTTTAAAGTGCCATTCCACAATGTAAAGAAAAAAAAACACCTTAACGCTGTATTCCACATGTACCAGGGGTGGCAGGGAGAGCGTAATATTAAGACATTTCACTCCCCATTTTCCGCCGAATAGAATAAGTAAAGAAAAATATTATTATCATTATAATTATATAATCTTGAATCCAGGGGGACTCCAACCCACGCCCCCCAAAACCTTCCAAGCTCTCGTCGCCAATATCTCTGTTCTTATCGAGTTTCGCTGATATTCTTACATACGCTTGTTAAAACTTACTTTTGTTAACATGCAGCAGTTTTGACTGAATATTAGTACAATTATTTTAATAGCGGCCATTATACAAAATTTACAAAGGATTCTAGAAAAATAAAATCACACTAAGCAGCACGTGATTGGATCACACTGCAAGCCTCGTTTTAGCTCCTAGATATAGTAGTTTCATTATGTTATGTAACGATATCTTTCTTCTTTAGAAAACAGTGATAAAAACACTTCTCTCTCTGCTATAAAAGAAATGTTTTTTTAGTTTGTAGTTTACGCTGTATCCCGCACATAGCAGGGTGGACCGAGGAAACCTGGGAACCCAGTGTACACTCCATTTCCCATTAAGACACT
Organism: Heliconius hermathena; assembly: GCA_013403705.1. Classification (NCBI taxonomy): domain Eukaryota; kingdom Metazoa; phylum Arthropoda; class Insecta; order Lepidoptera; family Nymphalidae; genus Heliconius; species Heliconius hermathena. The sequence goes on along the minus strand of JAAIXJ010001890.1, from coordinate 855,752 downwards.
TCCATTGCCCACTATGCAGCGAATTCTTGGGACATTGCAGGTTGAGTAGTAGAACTCAACGCCGCGTTTTGTATGAGTTGCCTCAAAGCGAAGAAATGAAAATAATCATTAAAAAAATGGAACTTATTTTTCATTGGTGAAAATGAAAAAAAATTATCGTCTAATATCTAGTTGCAATTCACTTTGAACTTATTATTTTTTGTTTTTATCATTATTGCGTACATTACACGCACATGGGCTATATTGTTTGATAGCAATTATCATTTGTTTTTACTATGAGTGAAAGGTCAACTCTTAGGCAGTCGGGGTCTTAGGTTTGGTTCCCACTCGAGGAAATTAATATAAATATTTAATACTATGATTTCCTTGCTCTTGTAACGACGCAAAACGCGGCTTGGTTTTTCGCAATTCAACACACAATGCCTTCAGAACGTGGCGGAAAGTGGGCAACGGAAGTATTTTAATGGGAACGGAGAGTCTTAACACTAAGTTCCATCTACCTACTCCGTTATGTAAAAAAACATAATACATTTACAACTCAACAGCCGTAGAAGCTTTCGTAACAATCGCATGAGAACGTTTATTACAAAAACCATTATATCTTTCATATTAACACGTCATAAGAAATAAAAACGCTTCTCGTATGAGAGAAGCGATTCATATACAGATCTAGCGAAGCTTCCGCTTATACTGTCACCATTGAAGGAAATGTAAGGAAATGATGTATGCCTAAGTATAAAATGATATTACTTCCTAGGGAAGATTTACATAATGAAAAATAACAGAATATTTGTCCATCGCGGCGCAAAGTCGTTTTACTGAAGACGGAGGAAATGATTACATTTAAATTATTTTTATTTTCCCAATGTGGTAGACAAAATGCGTTAGTTAACACGCTATGTCTCTTTACGGCGAGAGGAGAAAGAAGAGTCTTAGCACTGGGTTCCCTCTGCCTACCGCACTACATCAGTTAAAGCTCAAGTAATTAAACTCAGTCGAGGAACTATTGGAGATGTGAATGGGTGCCAAATTCAATATAATATCATATTCCACTATCCACCTACCTATCAAACAACGAGGGTTTCTCCTTCTTCACATAATTACTGGGGACGTATCCGGACTGGCTGCGCGCGTTTTGTACGCGCCACCAATGTTTCGAGTCATCTAACAGCAGGTAACGCTCGTTCTTCCGCAGATCCAACTCCTGGGCACCCTGAGCTGCGTAGTCATACTTGGCGACGACGTAGCAAACATCGTCCTGGAAAATTAGGAAATAACTATAAAAATAACTTTGTTTTGTTTTAGCCTCACTCATCTGAAATAGCAGTACCTGCAGTAATAAACTCGTTAAGAGTAATATACTATTCTCTGAATTTGCTATCACACCTAAATTTTGATAGAAATTACGTTGATTTACTCTTTAATCAAAACTAGTCTTATATGACTATTTAGACAAAGTTTCTTTCTGTTTCTTAAAAATATGCACATTACGTGAAAATTTGTGTCCAGTCGTGGTGCAGGGACACCGGCTACTGTAAGCGCGACAGTTCAATTCCCACTTGAGGATATAAAATATTTAATACTTTCTTTTCTTCCTCTTATTTAATACTTTCTTTCCTCACTCTGGTCAGCCAAACTGTGACATTGAGTTCTGCTACACAACATGCAATACCTCCAGGAAGGATCTTAATCGGAAGTGTTTTAGTATTTGGTTCCCGGGTTCCCTCTGCCTCTACTGTGATGAGCAAGCGGGATACAATGGGAAGCAAGAAAATTATAATGGAAAGTTATATTTTATTATTCAGATGAAGAGAAATAAATTAGATAAAGCTAAACTTGTTGTTGTTTTTCTTATGTTGCAGTAAGTATCACAACCCAAAGTCAAACTTAATTTAAGCAGACAACAAAATCAAATTTATTATATTATATACATAGATAGATATTATTTTAAGTAATTAAATAATTATGGACAACCAAAACATATCTGACAAAACATTCTATTATGTAATTGTTAAATTTAAGAAATTACTAAAGATTTTTTTACAATTACCTATTATGTTTAGTCATAAAGAGGGTATTGTAACATAGTGGAGCAGTGTCTGAACGTAAACACAGTATTTGTGTATATGTTAATGTCTTGACACTGGGTTGTTCTGCCTAGCATGTGATATGCAGGACACAGCATAAAGCTGAAGCTGAAGAAAAAATAATTATATAAATTTTAGCTTCACACTGTATCCCACACCAGATTCTGAAAACCTAGTATTAAGATATTTTGTAGTCATGAGGTCACTTCCCTTCCCCATTTTCCAAATTCTGGAGGAATTGCATGATGAGTGTTGTAAGTCAAAACCACCAAAGCCAAAAAAAAATTCATTCCTGTGACTGAACCCACAATCATTACGTTCACAATCGCATGCTGTACCCTTGCACCATGACTGCTCTGTTTTTTTTACAATAACACTTATTATACTTAACATACATTAAGTACATACATTTCAAGACATGTTTTAAGCATTAAATATTATTTAATTCATTTTAATGTAAATAACTAAACATACTCAGAATTTTAAAATTCAAAATAAAAATATTTTGCATATAATGTTACACAATAATAAACTAAGCACTATTATATTTAATAATTATCATCAGCAATAAGAAGTCCATTCTATATAATACATATTGTTGAATTATTCATACCTGTGTCCTCACATCCTACACATATGATATAAGTGGGGAAGGGAAGTGTGGAAGGTTAGAGCCTAGAGGCATCAAGAGAGTGAAGGAAGCTAGATAATTAATATTAGCATAAATTGTGTAATTAACACAACATGCCATTGAATTTGCTCACTCTATTGTGTTGTGTGTAATAAATGAGATTGAAAGTAATTGTCATAGTATAGTATAACTATTTAATAGTTTTTTTTTTTTTATTTTAAGTGCAGTAGATGTCCCAGTTTATGCTTATTAAACCCACTTTCCACTGGCTGGAAGAGATCTCTTTTAAATACAAAGTTAGTTCACCTTTGCAAATTAAGTGTCTTGGATGTTTTATTTTTCTTATGTATTTTAGTACAATAAAGAATAATATTTAATTTTAGCTAATATAAAAGAAATTAAATTTATGATGCGGAAAGTGAATGTATATTTTTTATAGTTTTTGTAGTTAGAGCTGGTAAGCGTATGAACTGTAAGAGTAACAGATCGATAGTGGACTGCATTACTGCATGGCTAATGTGCGGCATGAGAGATTGTGTACCTGGGTGTTCTTCCCGTGCCTGGAGTTGGCCATGGCGTGAGGCGCCGGCAGCGGCTTGTTCGCCCACACCGAGTCTGCGGCACGCACCGACCGCGTCTCCAACATGACACCCGGGACCCGTCTCACTGGTACATGCCGCCCTCGCCCACCACTGCACTGCACCGCACTGCACCACTACACAAAATACACCACCAAACCGTCAAAACCCACAACCACCTATTGTTTGCAATACGACGTGCGAAATTACGTTCGAGAGCTATTTCACGATCGAACGGAACGTTACGACTGCATCGCTCTTTATTTTCAAAGAATATCCTTTTTATTAAAATGTTAAATAATAATGTTTCATTTATTCTTTATCCGTTGCCGTCTATTAAATATCCGGAAGATATTACAACATTTATAATTTTAACAAAATTTTCACATAAGTCGGTGGGGCAGCGACGAATCAATAGACAAAAGAAAGGATTTATTTTTATTGGTCGGCAAGGTATAGACAATGTTAAAAAAATATATTTACAATATATTGTATCTTGCAATTTGATATTAATATTGTAATATTTATATGTCAATGTGATGAAATATAATATAAAAAGCTTATTAATATAATTAGAGCATTTCCCATATTTGACAGTTAATACACAAATATGTAACTATTTTGGGTCTGTGATATTTACGAAGCTCAGCATTTTTGTTTTGATCTGTGCGACTGTCAAACGATATTGTTGGTCTATGACTGTCACGTTTACTTAAGTTGTAACTAGCTATCATATCATCGACGTATTGGAAAAAATTGAAATTACATAGAACACTAGTGTGCCTCAAATGTAGTGACATTATTTGATTTACTTTATTACAATGTCTGATTCTGAAGGAAGTAATTTTTCGGGTAGCGGTTCTGACGCCGGTAGTGTAGCTTCTAATCGTTCCCGAAGAAGTGGTGTATCAAATCGTTCTGGTAGATCAGCCTCCCGATCGCGATCCCGGTCGCAATCGGGCAGTAGAAGCCCTTCTAAATCGGTGTCGAGGTCACGCTCTAGGTCTCGATCTCGCTCACGCTCCCGCTCCAGGTAACAACAACGCCAATAACATTAAAAATAAAAATCTATTAGTAATGAAATCTAATGTGATTACGTGATTTTACAGAAGCCGCTCAGCCGGCTCCGACGGTAGCCGCAACAGAGATGACGAAGCTAAAGAGGCATCTGGAGATGAAGAAGTAGAGGTATGCAAATATATTATATATGGTATGATGGTAGAAGAATTTATAGTTAAATTGCTTAACCTATTATTAATGTCAAGTATCGTTATCTAAACAATATGTAGAGATATGAATTCACTTTGATAACAATGTTTAATAACTAACAACATTGGATATTGATAAATAAAAAAGTGTTATAATTTATTTTAGGATGAACAAGAACCTGAGGGTGATGATCTAGTAGACTCTGAAGAGTATGATGAAGATGAAGAAGAGGAAAGGCGTAGGAAGAAACGAAAAAAGGACAGCCGCTATGGAGGTTTCATTATTGATGAAGCTGAGGTACATAATTTAATTTCTTGTATATGTCAAAATATATATAAAATATATGAAAATTTAGACACGCTTCTCCTTTGAGTAGTTATTAAATATTATTTACCATCTACTGTAACCATATATTATAATATATATATAGTATAATTTCATGAAAAAGAAATCTTTTGATGTTATGTTTTGTTAATGGTCAATTTAGACAAAAACTAAAAACAAATCTTAATGCTATATTTCTGAAATTTCATTTCATAAAATAAAAACTATTTTGTTTCTATGGAAAATAAAATAATTTTACTCAAGTAAAACAAAATTACAAAACTCATTTTATGAGGAATCTATTCCATTACATTTAAACATACAATTCTATTTAAACATGACGGTGTACGCTTTAACCGCCTCCGCTTTGCAAACAATATAGTTGTCCTAGCAGATGACATCCAAAACCTATAACAAATGGTACAAGATCTGTCTACAGCCTCCATTGTGTATGTCTAATAATTAGTTAATACTCTAAATATAAAAATTATGTGCAAATAAATCTATTTAGATCTCATGATAGTAGATGAGAACTGGAATGTAATCACCCTCTGGTCTGATTAGTTATCACCTTCGACAGTTCGGATCAACCGCAAGATAAAACGCCGTATTTTACAGGGGTAGGCTAGTGCATTTCGTAATATGTCGGACATATATAGGAGCAAATGATCCATAACACTAACGTCGTGCGTTTGATTATTACATCTTGTCGGTCATGTAGTATAGTGCGGATAAAAAGAACATGCTAGGTTATGTTGGGTAGATACCAAACATACCGCAACTATATGCGTGCATGATGCCTCTGTTGTTGAAGTGCTCAGGTGTCCGGCACGCTCTTCGTCGTTACATCTCAATAGTTGTTTAGTTTCTTCGTCGTTCACATATACCGATAAAAGTCGGTCCAAGGTAGCTTCTCCGTATCCCACAGTGAACATTCGGAATGCATCCGCACACTTAATTTCGTTTTGCACACAAAATTTGATACAGGTTTTTTGATCCATTTTTTTGAATAGATAAAAATCGAAGACGAGCCAAGCAAAGCAGCAAGCAAAGCAGCTGTCAACAATTAACTGAACATTCAAAATGACCGAAATCGTCGGCATAAGTGAGAGACATGAGTACCTATATAACGTCACAAAAAAATCGAAATTAGTAACCGTAACCCACGAAAATTCAAAATTCGCGATACTTTTTGAACACACTTCGTATTCAGAGTGGAAGCGTCAGCACTCCTTTTACGGGAACAGCATATAGGGTAAAATATTTTAAACCCATATCTAAAGAAATTAATCAAGATACCTCAACAATTTAGACGTAGGATTTTATTTTTCATTTCACAATGTTTATCTATCTGTAGTTCGTGTGACGCCGTTACGCATACGAAATACGTAATAACGTAAAAACCTACTATTACAAAAATGCTACTAAAGGTTGAACAACTTTAAACTTTGCCGCCAATACCTACGACTAGATTTTAGAATGAGGCGTATGCGGCGATTTCCCTTCGATAGGTTTATGGCTGCGTGCGTCGATCTTGACAAATGGCGTTTTATTTTACAACGATCAGTACGATACATTATTTCATTTACAACGATCATTCAGTCACAAAAACACTCTGTATATTATTATTTTTTATATTTTGATTGAGACTTTACTGTCCTATATTTATTATTAGCAGGAAATCATTGCAATAAAATATAGTTGTTTACATTCATGTACACTGTCATACCCATTGCATATAATTTGAAAAGCTATACACTTCTATATATTGATACAAAGAGCAGCTGTGGTATCGTGGGCACGTATATTGTAGTTACGTATTATATTATACTAATTGTTATTTTTCATTATGTGTATCTGCGTTTATTTTATGTGTATAATTTGTTTATAGGTGGATGATGAAGTCGACGAAGATGACGAATGGGAGGAAGGAGCACAAGAAATGGGTATTGTTGGTAATGAAGTTGATGAAATTGGACCAACTGCTCGAGAAATTGAAGGACGCCGTCGAGGAACTAACCTATGGGATTCACAGAAAGAGGAGGAAATTGAAGAATATTTGAGGAATAAATATGCGGACGAATCAGCAGCTCTCAGACATTTTGGTGAAGGTGGCGAAGAAATGTCAGATGAGATTACTCAACAGACACTCCTACCAGGAATTAAAGACCCAAATTTATGGATGGTGAAGTGCAGAATAGGTGAAGAAAAAGCCACTGTCCTGTTACTCATGAGAAAGTTCATTACTTATCAAAATTCTGAAAATCCCTTCAAAATTAAATCAGTCGTTGCACCTGAGGGAGTGAAAGGTTATATTTACATAGAAGCTTATAAGCAACCTCATGTTAAGGCTATAATAGAAAATGTTGGTAATTTAAAAATGGGTATTTATAAGCAGGAGATGGTGCCTATAAAGGAAATGACAGATGTTCTTAGAGTAGTCAAAGAACAGTCTGGCTTGAAACCAAAGCAGTGGGTCAGGTTAAAGAGAGGTCTTTACAAGGATGACATAGCTCAGGTTGACTATGTGGACCTGGCTCAGAACCAAGTCCATCTCAAGCTTCTACCAAGAATTGATTACACCAGGCTGAGAGGAGCGCTGAGAACTGTACAAAGTGAAAGTGAGGCAGCGAAACGCAAGAAAAAGCGTCGTCCTGCCGCAAAACCCTTTGATCCTGAAGCTATCCGCGCTATCGGGGGAGAGGTGACTTCAGACGGTGACTTCCTCATATTTGAAGGAAATAGATATTCTAGGAAGGGTTTTCTATACAAAAACTTTACGATGTCTGCTATATTAGCGGAAGGTGTTAAGCCAACGTTGACAGAGCTGGAAAGATTTGAAGAGCAACCTGAAGGTATTGATATAGAACTCGCGGCGCCCGCCAAAGACGATCCGACAAGCTTGCACTCGTTTTCAATGGGAGATAACGTGGAAGTGTGCTCCGGGGATCTCGCCAACCTCCAAGCGCGCATCATCGCTATCGACGGCTCCATGATAACTGTGATGCCGAAGCACGATGCATTGAAAGACCCACTGGTTTTCAAGCCCAACGAGTTACGCAAATATTTCAAGCAGGGAGATCACGTGAAGGTCTTGGCAGGCCGCTACGAAGGCGACACGGGGCTCATAGTGCGTGTCGAGCCGCACCGCGTCGTGCTCGTGTCCGACCTCACCATGCACGAGCTGGAGGTGCTGCCCAGAGACCTGCAGCTGTGCTCTGATATGGCCACCGGCGTGGACTCGCTGGGACAGTTCCAGTGGGGCGACATGGTGCTGCTGGACGCACAGACCGTGGGCGTCATCGTGCGCCTCGAGAAAGAGAATTTCCACGTGCTCGGCATGCAGGGAAAGGTGATCGAGTGCAAACCGCAGGCTCTGCAGAAGCGCCGCGAAAACCGCTTTACGCGCGCGCTCGACTCCGAACACAATTCTATACAAAAGAAGGACATCGTGAAGGTGATCGACGGCCCGCACGCCGGCCGCGAGGGCGAGATCAAGCACCTCTACCGCAACTTCGCCTTCCTGCAGTCGCGCATGTACCTCGACAACGGCGGCATCTTCGTGTGCAAGACGCGCCACCTGCAGCTCGCGGGCGGCGCCAAGGCCGGCGCGCCCTCCGCGCTCGCGCTTGGGTTCATGTCGCCGCGTATACAGTCGCCCATGCACCCTTCGCGAGGGGGCCGCGGCGGCGGCGGGCGGGGCGGGCGCGGGCGCGGGGGGCCCGGCGGCGGGGGCGGCGTGTCGCGTGACCGAGAGCTCATCGGCGAGACCATCAAGATCACGGGTGGGCCGTACAAGGGCAACGTGGGCATCGTGCGCGACGCGACGGGCAGCACGGCGCGCGTGGAGCTGCACGCCACGTGCCAGACCATCTCCGTGGACCGCGGGCACATCGCGGCGGCGGGGGGAGCGCGCGGAGCGGGCGCGGCGGCGGGCGGCGCGTCGTCGTACGGGCGCACGCCCACGCGGGGGCTGGGCGCGCACACGCCGTCGTACCGCGAGGGCTTCAAGACGCCCATGCAGGGCGCGCAGACGCCCGTGTACGAGGCGGGGTCGCGCACGCCGCACTACGGCGCGGGCGGCGCCAGCACGCCGGCGCACGACGGCGCGGGCGCGCGCACGCCGGCGCACGGCGCGTGGGACGCGGGCGCACACACGCCGCGCCCCGACCTGGACCTGGCGCTGCTCAACCTGCCCGCGGACGCGTACCAGGGGCCCTTCACGCCGCAGACGCCGGGCACCATGTACGGCTCCGACCACACCTACAGCCCGTACCGGCCCAGCCCGGGCTACCTGGGCACGCCGTCGCCGGGCTCGCCGGCGGGCGGCGCGGGCGGCAGCGAGGCGGGCGACGCGGGCGAGGAGTGGCACGCGCCGGAGCTGGAGGTGCGCGTGCGCGGCGGCGTGGAGGCGGGGCTGCGCGGGCAGGTGGGCGCGGTGCGCGGCGTGTCGGGCGCGCAGTGCGCGGTGTGGCTGCCGCTGGAGGACCGCGTGGTGAGCGTGCCGGCGCACCAGCTGGAGCCGGTGGTGCCGCACGCGGGGGACCGTGTCAAGGTGATCGCGGGCGAGGACCGCGACGCGGTGGGGCAGCTCATCTCCATAGAGAATCAGGAGGGTGTAGTAAAGTTCGGGCAGGACGATATCAAGATCATGCAGCTGCGACACCTCTGCAAGATGGCCTCCACATAGTTCCAATCCTCTCGTATATAAGTTTGATCGCATCATTCTATTTTATTTCCACTCAGACCGTGCTCTCGTGTCACCGAATAAAACAAAATATATATTAAGAACATCTATATCCTGTGATAAATGATAGTTTTTCATCCTCATCTTGATACGCATATAAAGAGACACGTAAATATTCATATACTACATGTGACACCATTAGTTTTACTATGAAACATTGTATTTTTAAATTTAAACTATTTGTTATTAAAAAAAATTTCAAATAATAAATAAATAATATTACTAAACCCTTATATTTCGAAAACTCTTTCCTGACTTTATTCACAAATTAATTACAAACTGTGTTACTCGATAGTAAAATACCAAAGAATATAATGCTTTGACATAGAAGTACTTAGAATATATAACGAAAACCATTTACACATTGGTTATAACTTTTTTTTCGAGTGGTATATATTAAAATGCTACAAATATTCGGCTACTATTCGATATTCAGCCTATCGACCAAATAGTACACTATAATCGTCTAAATACAAAATGATAAAAATAAAAATACCAATTAACAAATTATGAGAAAAAACCGATCAGACAGCCTTGCCTACCGAAGGTTCCCATTTTCCAATTCCAGTGTTGTAGGTCAACAGAAAGAACAACTAATATAAGTCAAAAAACTTAGATTTACAGGCATATGCACTTGCTGTTTTACGTAAGGATATAAGATCGAGATGTCGAGATCCCATTGCTTAAATCTGTAGGTATCAGTAATTCTAATGACACATATTTAAGAATGTTGCATGAATATTTTTTAGATATCGAATAGGTCTTATTTTGGGAGCAAATTGTATAGTTAATAAATAAATAAATAAATCAGCTTCACGCTGTATCCCGCACACAGCATTGTAGGCAGAGGGAACCTAGTGTTAAGACACTCTGTTCCCCACTTTGCTCTGACACCAGAGCGAAGAAATGGAAATATAAATTTAAGTAAATATTTTATCTACCACGCACTGCGCCACGACAGGCCTCATTCCATTCCATTATTGAAATTAAAATTGCTAAATATATTCCCATTTAGGTTCTATTAGCTATATTTTAGCCCTAGAGAAGGGCCGCAGCCTTTTTCCCGGTTAGCTGTTGTATAGTATATTGTATATGAAACTATTCACAGAGAAAAATAAACACAAAAAAGATTTTATAAACATTTATTGAATAAATAATACAAAAATGTTATCGAACTGGAGTTTCGAGAAATTTTCATTATCTAAATCCATAAACAAACTGAGCAAATCACTACGAACGATTACATAGAATAAAGTCACCAATAATTTAAACGATTACATCGAAAAATATTACACGTTTGTTGTAAACATTGTCTAACGCTATATTTAATTTTATTATCAACAAAATGTCCGTACAGTATTGACTTATGATTGAATATTTATTTATACATCGGTTATATTATATATGCATGTATAAAGTAGGGGATAAATGCCCGAAATGCGACAAGTTTGAAGAAAATGCGAAACCGTGACTGACCTAACTGACACAACTGACAGCAGCCGACAAATTGAAATTTCAGAAAAAAAAAACTTACCACAAAACTGCAGTTGAGAAACAATATATATATATATATATATACAAATAATATGTATTCAACATACATAATAGAAATAATCAACAAAATTTCACATTTATAATAAACAAACTTCTTAAATCAACGACTCCGTTAATTATGCGACTTACCACAGAACGTAATGGCTGTGATACACGTACTAGGACCATACTGCCACTCACAGAGGCCACTTAACTTTTAACAAGCATTAAACTAATTAAAAGTTATTAAATTAAGTTTAGCTGAATTCATTACGTCGGTTCTTCTCAGGTCTGAAATGCATTAGCTTTAGTCCAACGTTGATAAATTATTTGACGAGAAACGATAAATTATTTTTATTTAGCTGGACTTTCTTGTCTGCCAGTTTATGACAGCATATACGATGTTGCCAGTAAATGGCATACTCGTTTCAAGCACGTGTATGACGACCATACAAAGTTAGCGGAATGACCAGTGGCTCCCCCTAAGTACTAAAACAATAACTTACTCTAAAAAAGGTCCAATTTATACAACACGCGGACCGCTGATACGAATCCACAATTAAATATTGACATCAAAATCTCATATTTCGAGATGACTCGAAATTCAATTGAAAATTTTAAAATAATAATATATAACATCGAAAGTTGTTAAAATTGTATGACAATTGAATGATCATTATTGTATTAGATTTTTAAGAATATCGATATCAGATTTCGATTGTCAAAGGCCGTATTCGATATAATGACATATCTAACTATACAAAAGACGCTAGGCCTCTATCTAAAATTAAGAATAACGTCACACGGTAAAACCACAATCTTATATATATTAAACCGAAATGGGATTTGCACCCGTTTACCGCGCAACGTTATATCAGATCTATCAATTTTTTTTTAATCTATCGACCGTGAAGCGATTATTCAATATACAAACTACGAAATACAAATAAAATAAATATATACAAAACATCAAATTTTACGTTCAATTCAATTTTATTGAACATTGAAGCGAATTACAATAATATATTTATTATTTGTTTAAATATTTAAATGATTCATTTTATATAAAATTACATATGATGGTAGGAATGGTAACAATATATGAATATATGATACCATATTAGTAAAAAGTTATTTTTTTACAGAAATCTAATAATATATATATTTTTTACAATCTCACATGTGATGCCACGATATACATACATACAAACAAAATCTCATTTATTATTTTTTAAATTAAATTTTAAATTTAAATAATGTGTTGCATTTAGTTATAACCTCACAGAGGCAAACTAAAACTTCTACAATAAACAATTAATAAAAAATAAAATATCATATACATCCACCACTTCATAATTCTCATTGTAATTAAACAAAATCCAATCACAATCTCCAAAAAAAAAATCAATTCAAATTTGGCAACAAAAGAAACAAAATGTACTAAAAACAACTACAAATTTATAATAAGTAAACTAACAATACAAAAAAAATAAAAAAAAGACCAAGCTTGACTATCATATTAGAAATACACTAACTTGGTTGTACTAAACTGTAGTGATAAGAGATAAGAGGTCTCACGAGGCGTACATCCTCTTGACGTCCTCTTTATACCTCTTGAAAAAAATATTTTAAGAGATGTCTAACAAGGTGTGCGACCACTTGATAACCTCTGTACCTCTCAAGCTATAGTGAAAAGAGATCAAAGATCATATGAGGCGTACGTCCTCTTGACGACCAATTTATACATCTCTTGAGGGAAAAAATGTAAAGAAGTCCCTCACAAGGCGTACAACCTCTTAATGACCTCTGTATCCCTCAAATTGTAGTAATAGGTCCCTCACGAGGCGTACATCCTCTTGATGTCCTCCTTGTACCTCTCCTGTATGTCTTTCCTCTTGATCTTGAAGGCGGCGGTGACGAGCCCCATGTCCGGCGACCACACTTCAGTACATAGCTTGACTGCAGCTGGAACTTCGAATTTTTCTAGACCACCTGCAATTTCATGTTATTTGTATTATTATTTTAGTTTATTAACTTTATTACTTTATTCAGGACAAATATTTGTATGGCATTAAGGTGGTTTTCATTGAATTTTATTTAGGATTTTACCATTTTACTGAATAATATAATTGTAACTTGTATATTGGAAAGAAATGCCTGGCCAGCTTTAACAACATTATATAAAAAATTAAGCTAATTTTAACTGAAAACAACGGGTTCAAAGCCAACTAATGAAAAAAGAATCGTATTTCCTCGCATGGTCTAAAAATTTTCTAGCCACCACCCGTCCTCCAAAATAGCATTTTGGCATAAAATATTAAAGTTGCTGTCAACAATCTCCTGCCGCCATTTCTGCCAGATGCCAGGGATAGGGTACTAACCTCATAAATTCCACTAAACCTATTATTAAAAAAAGGAAAAAAAAACTCACATTTTCTTGCATGATCTGCCAGTTCTCTCACAACAGCTTTCTCCATAGTGGCATTTTGGCATAACGTATCAAAGTTGCCATCGACTCCCACTCTGGCTGCCAGTTCAGCCAAATGCCTGGGATTTGGCACTAGTAGCGCCACTGTGTAGGTTTTGGAGCTATCGCCGTACACACATATGTTTTCCACTATTGGGCAGGTCTTTAGTTCAGCTTCTACTTTGCCTAGAGATACGTATTCACCCGCTTGGAGTTTGACGAGGTCTTTTTTGCGATCTGTAATATGGAATTGATTGGTTTCTTTATTGATGGGTTATTTTTAGAGATTTATAATTGAAATAAGCTTTTTTTATTTATTTGGCTGTATTTTTTTATGGTTAATATTCGTGACAATTGTACAATTGTGCGGCATAAAACAAACATAACATGACGTTATAAAATAAATGTTAAATTCGAAAATAAAAAAAATATACATATGATTGATGTTGAATTAATGAAATAAGTTTTTATGTCAAGTAATTTCAAATATTTTTAAAGTTTATACTATTTCTCTTTAATAAAATATTTAATTATAAATGACACTAAATTACACATATATTCAATAAAATATTAGCAGCATGTGAAAATATCTTAGATAATACAAACCTATAATCTTAATACATCCATCTGGATGCAACTCCGCGATATCTCCGGAACGGAACCAGCGCGTGCCGTTCTCGTCTTTGAACTCTTCCTTCGTCTTTTCTGGGTTTCGGTAGTAACCTTCCGCTACGCATTCACCGCCTATAACCACTTCACCCTGGGATAAAGGGAAAAATATAATTAAGTATAATAATCTCAACTTTATGCTTTGGTCAAATAAAAATAACAAGACAGCTTTCTAAATTTTGGCCAACTAATCGGCTAAGCTGTTCACAGTTTTGGCGGATTTTCTTGACTTTTTTTGTTGATTATTAAAGTAATAAAATTCAAATAAAATTTTAATCATCTCACTGCATACCTTTTTAAAGAATATAAGAAAGAATAGCTTGTGGTCTTGCTCTACGACATCCTCAATCTTAGCTTAAGCTATGATCCGTTCTTAAGAACGGAAATAAGTAAAAATATAAAAAAAATATATTATAATCAATTTAATATAAAATAAATCTCACTTGTGGGTATGGTTTATTCTGCACACGGTAGTTACCTTCCTCCCAGTTGACCAGCTTGATGTCCGTACCGGTAGTGGGTGCGCCCACGCGGCCTGTCGACCTGCAAATTTTATTAAATTCATATTTAATTAATTTTCTTTCCTAAGTGTGGAATAACACAAAAATGTTTAAAAATATTTGCCTATTTATTCGGCTTACCAACAATTGATATACAATAAAAAAATATATGTTATAATATGAGTTCGCTTAATTATAACTTAATTATTTCAATTTGTATAGTTCTGGCAAGAAGACAAGTACCGGTCGTAGGGGTCCATGACGGTGGCGCAGGAGGTGGTCTCGGTGAGCCCGTAGCCGGCCGCCACGTCGCAGGCCAGGCACAGGCGCACCTGCGCGTGCGTGTCGGGCGCCAGCGGCGCGCCGCCCGAGATCATGAGGCGCACGCGCCCGCCCAGCAGCCCGCGGATCTTCTTGAATACCTGCGCACGGTACACTACTGTTAGCGCCCTTTTCGACTTCTCATTTGTTATGTTATGCTTCATAAAAGACTCGACAACTAGTTAAAGTTTGCCACGTATAAATAAAATCTCGTTTATAAGTATTCCCAATCAGAGAAATAAAATATTTAATATTTCCATTTTTTCGCTCTACTGTCGAGGCAAAGTGGGGCGTTGAACTTTGCCAACATGCAATGCGTTCAGAATTCAGCAACAAGTGGGGAGCGGAATGTCTTAACACTCTAGACTCCCTTAGTCTACACTGTTACATGTGGGATACATCCCATAAAATTTTACAAATTTTATAAATGTGACAGCTTGTGACGATGGATGTTTGTTCCCCTTTCACGTAATAGCTACTGAATCGATTTAGATAAAATTTTAAGTAATAAAGCTCATACATCAGAATACAATTTATTTATGTTTTAAATATATTTATTTATTTATTCAGATGCACCAGTGGTAATTACATTAATTTTACAATAATATTTTTAATTCTCAATTTCTTATCACAAGGTGAATACCGCTTGCAACATTGGAGATTAGTATACAAAAGTTTTTATGTTAATTATTGGTAAAAGATATACATAAAGTCTAATTACAAAAATTTAAAAAGGACAAGTTAGTATAATTATAATTTGTTAAAAAAAAATATAATAATAATAATAATAATATTTATGTTTATTCAACATTACATAAAATGTATGTCAAATTTGTAAGACTCTGCCAACAGAGAGAGAGAAAATATGTTACAAATATATAATAATTTCGACATAGGTTGATATGAGCGTATTGCTTAGTGGTGGTGAAGCTTGATGTTTACCAAGAGCCACAGATTCGAATTTTTTAAACTTTTTAAGTACTCACAATCTGATCCAATATGGGCGTGGCGTACCCCCTCCTCACCCAGGCCTGCTTGTACGCGTACGCCCACTTGAAGAACGCGCCCGCCAGCTCCCCGCTGCGGGACACCTTGTCCGTTATGCCTTTGCTTATGCGGTCCATTATTAGCTGTGGGGAATTAAAATACAAGTAAATATTCAAGTAAGTCATAGGCTCAGGGGCATAAACGCGAAGGTTGTGGGTTCAATTCCACTGAGGGGAATGAATTATTTAATATTTTCATTTCCTTATTCTGGTAACAAGACAAAGCGACATTGAGTTCCGCCACTCGACATGCAGTGACTCGACAATTCGATAGATACTAGTGAGTGTACAGTGTCTTAAACTGAGTGAAAAAGAAGCAGTGCAGGAAAAACTTTCAACTCTTAATGTTTACGAAGATCACTGAATCAGAGTATAATAAAATGTCAGTAGTGTCAGTCCTACAAGAAGCTCGTCTCAGAAGACTATTACTTATAAGAGAAATAATGTTTTTGGCCATATAAAATAGATGAAAAAAAAACTTTACGCTGTAACCCGCTCAAGGCTTTTGTCTAACCAAAGTAGACGTTACAATACTTTTTTACCCCGAGAAGGGATCGAACCCAAAACCATCGCATTTACAGTCAAACCCACTAAAAACATTTTACTTTATACTCGTACATTACAAACTGTACATAATGTAATCAATGTAATTAGCAAGTGTCACGTTAATTAAACATAATTGTTATAAATGGCGTCTTATCTATTAATCTTAGTTAATGGTATTCTTAATTAAAGTACGATTTTTTAGTTTTATTAATGAACAAAATAGGTGTTGTGATCATGGTTTTGATCATTTTTTTAATGGAATTTTATTTTGTTTAATTTTTATGGAAAAAGATAAGGCAAACAAGCCTACGAGAGTACGTGTCACCGCTGATGATGGTAAGTGATCACCGCCGCCCACTTCCCACTACCCCATGTAAAACTAGAGGAGCTACAGGTGCGTTGTCGGCCGCCAAGGTAAGATACGCGCTTTTTGAAAGTACCCACCCAGGTCGTATCGACCTGGAAACACTGCCGCAGGTAGGCCATTCCATATTTGCGTGGCGAATGGAAAGTTCCTGCGAAACCGCACAGTGCTGTAGTATTAAACAGCACTCACCGGTACAGTAGTAATGCAAGTAGGTTGCAGTATGGTGGCATCACCGTGAGTGCCCTTCATGATTTTGCTGGACGTGTCTAACATCGTCAATGGAGTTGAATAACCTATGGGCACACCTGGAAGATAAAAGCACAGTATTGTTATGTCTGCTTCAACGCGCTAATCTTAGGAAGTATAGGTTTCAATTAAAAATACTTTTTTATAATAATACATTATACATTATATTAATTGTTTTAATGTTATCTATTGTGTGAAACTAAACTTTTAGCAGTATTTAGAGGAGATGATTAAAAATAGTGTTTTACACTAGTTATAATAAGAAGCAATTCATTCATATATTCTTGAACTAATATAATAATTAAATTGCAACTTTGCTTATATATTTCGCGTAGGCGTAATCACTCACCTCCAACAATACACAAGCTCTCAGCCAACAACTCGAACACGTGGGCCAACGGCAGGAACCCCATGAGCATGTCCCCTTCATATATGGGCATGGCGTCCGCAAAGGCCTTGAGGGTGGCCAACATGTTTCTGTGCGAGAGTATGACTCCCTTGGGCACACCGGTTGAGCCTGATGTGTACATTATGATTGCTGTATCACTGGGCGATGGTTGTACTGGTTCTGAAAACAAGAAAATAACACTATTTAATATTTTTTTTCTTCTAATAGGAACTTACTGTTAAGACACTTCGTTCATGTGCATTGTATAATTTTAGAAAGATTGATAGTGCGAAGTGGCGGGGCTCAACGCTGCGTTTTGTCTAGTTTGTAAGCGGAGATGAAACTTGCAATGAGAAATTGATTATTCTAATTTGCTTGCTCTTGTAACAAAGTTGAGTTCCGCCACTCAACACGCAATAATCCCCGCAAATTATGCCACATATAGAGAACGGAGTGCCTTAGCACTAGTTTCTCTCTGCCTACTCTGCTATATGCGGGATACAGAGTGTCTCAAGAATACTGATTGTGACTAAAGTTTATATACACAACCAACAGTGTTTATTCTTTATTATAAATTTCTTGCATTTAAAGTTGTCACACAAACTATATTTAACTATTAATTGTAAGTAAATTTTGTTTATCTGTTTTCAGCTATTATTTAGCTTATTATTACTATTAAATAAGGAAAATAAAAAATAAATTATTTTTATAATTTTCTTTAAAGGGACCAAAGGAAAATAAAAATGTAACACTATATCGTACCACAAAATTTTTCCTATACATTCAAATAAAAAACAATAAGAACACAAACTGACCAATCTTAGACTGTTTGCCTAATCCCAAAACATCCTTATAACCAACTATCTTGATGCCTTCTTTGTACCCATCCTTCTCTGTAGTCTTCAGCTGGTCCTCCATATAAATAATAGTATCAACTTTTGGTGTTTTTGCAAGAATTTTCTTAAATTTGGGCAATAACTCGTGAGTAGTTATGACTGTGGATACTTCAGTTTCATTGATACCGTGAGCTATGGCGTCGTCGCCGAGCGTTGCGTAGATTGTTACGACTGGCGGAAGAAAGGATTATTATAAAATGGAGAATAACACAAAAATAATTGACTAAATGAGAACTTTTTTTTTCTCAACAAATAAGTCTTTGTTTTAATTTTTGAGTTTGACAAAAAAAAACTTAATAATATATTTATTTAATTCAATTATAGCTTAGGTGGATTAATAATAGTAGTTGGATTGGCTTCTTCTTAAGACAATTAAATTTTAAATAAAGTTTAGATGTTATAGTTAAACATGTAAAGTTAAAAAAAATAATAAATATAATTTACCAGGTATACTCTGAGTAAAACAGCCGTGAGCAGCAACCATCCACTCAGCTCGGGTTTCCGCAAACATGACGACGTTGGTGCGAGGTTGGCATCCGAGCTCACGTAACCCAGCGCCGAACTCACGCGCCTCTTGGACCACTTCGTCGTATGTACGCCATACGTAATCACCCATTTTGTACTATTACAGAATGAAAAAAATAATAGAAATAAATGTTTAAATACGATAACAGCAAAATAAATTTCATAACTTTTTCGAAAATGACAGGGCAGTCCGCGTCATTTTCAAAAAGGAGTATGAAATTCGGAACAGCTAAACATAATTATAATTTTTAACAAAAAAAATTGAATTCTTCAATTTCCACCGGATTTTTTTTTTATGAAAAAGACAAGGCAAACGAGCGTTCGGGTCACCTGATGGTAAGTGATTACCGCCGCCCACGACCCCGTGCAACACCAGAGGAGCTACAGGTGCGTTGCTTGCCTGTAAGGTGGGTTGGTTCCATAATCAAAACTTAACCAAACTATTCTTGAAGTGTATCCTTTTAAGAATCATCGAAATCAGTTGGCGTGATATTAAGTCCGTCCATTTGTCGCGCACATATGTAATTCAAATTTAATAATTATGTAATTTTCTCATAGCAATAATTGTCAGAAATGGGCCAAATTAAAATGGGACCACACGGGAAGCACTAGCTCTCAAATAAAAATATAATCGCAGTTGTCTCCTCAAATTTTTGAATTTAAGTTTCACTCCGTAATGACACTTTTATAGAATCTAATTATTAAGTTTGCAAGAGGTCGTCGTAGCTAGTAGTCGTCGGCGTCTTGGGTTCTATCGCCACAGGAAGGAACAAAATATTAAATATTTTCATTTTTCTTCTTTGATAAAACAAAGCGTTGCGTTAAGTTTCGTAAAATGGCCGGTGGGGGGCGTGTCTTAACAACAGAATTCCCTCTTCCTACCATGTTATACATGGTTGCAACTAAAACAAAAAACCAACCTTCTTAAAAACTCTTCCATTAGGCTGTAGCTCATCCTCCTCACTCAAAACGGTCCTGGTACCGAGGCAGGGTCTCTGCCTCCAGCGGGCGGCCGCAGCACGCAGCATACTCTCCATGGTGGTGACGCCATCGCGTATCAGACGCAGGTGTAAGTCACACGGGGTTGATATTGAACGCACTGTTATACTATCCGCCGTTGATTCTATTATGCGAGCCTGGAAGTTTTTTGTTTTGTTTGATATATGTATGTATGTAAACTATAGTATAAAATTATGTTTAACGCATAAGCTAAGAACAAAACAAAAATAAAATATCAATAGAATACGTTTATGCTATACGGCTTCCGAACTTTTTTTGAAAAAAAAAATGGAGAAATAAATGTCAATAAACGCGAAAAAAAATATTTACAAATTTGGATTACGTCTCCTCCAATACTTCAAAAAGTGCAAATATATAATATCATTGTTCCACCAAATGTGCTGTATGCGTGTAAAAACTTTTCCTTTATTGACAATACAAGACAGGGCAAATCATTAATTTATTTTCTAATTGTACGTTTTTTGTGTTTTTTTTTTTTGTGTAAAATAATTAAGTATAATACACATATTGTTTTTATAGTAGTTTTTGTAGTATGAAAATAAAGAATTAAGAAAACTGTATTTATTATATTTTTAGAAATTTGTTACTATAATTCATAGGCTCAGAAACTAAATCGATTGTGACAGCCAAAACATATTATAAATTATAAGTTCGTTTTATTAGATATATTTTTCTACTAATAGTAGCATTTGGCGTCCTTCTGGGAGTCAAATAAATTTTACTACAATGTAATACGATATTTCATAAAAACTTTTTACGAAATTTTTGTAAGAGCTCAAATTCTGTTGTGTACCTTAAGATGTCCATTACTAAGATTAATTGTAAAATTAAAAAAAAAAACAATAAACTTTTTAGGTTNGAGGTTAAGCGCGGCGTTGAGTTCTGCCACTCAACACGCAATGCCTCCAGAATTCGGCAGAAAGTGGGGCACGGAGTGTCTTAACACTAGGCTCCCTCTGCCTACCCTGCTGTGTGCGGGATACACCGAAAAGCTGATTTAATTTAATTTATACTACATTAACGTAATACTTGGACCTGGGAGTAAAAACCAAAGTCAGTAACAATCTTGATAGGCCCTATCAAACTGTTGAAGCCGTCACTAGATAAGTAGAAGCAAACTAATCAAAGTTTCTTATATAGTTATAGCATCTGTTGAAATAGTTTATTACCTTTACACAAACAATTTTATTTTTTAAAAACGACGGTTTAAAAAATTCCATTTCCTAAAGGAGATCCCGTTTCTTAAATACAAAAAACTATACTATAAAACCTAATTTCCTTAGTTTTGTATGATTCTTGATTATTACGCAGTGTTCATAAATGATAATAAGCAAATACACTGTAAAAATCTTTTAACACATCCTTTAAATTATAAATTACCTTAAAAGAATAAAAGGAGATAATCGAACCCAGGACCATCCGATAAGCAATATAACTTTAGTAGTTCAATTCATTTTAACTGCGCAACAAATGTGACTGTGTTAATTTCTCTTTCTTTAAAGAAATTTTATAATAAATCTTTATATAAAACAAACAATAGAAAATAACAATATAGTACTTTGTAGTGGCAGAGGCCATTGTTGCCTCTTGTTCGCGACCTTGCACGTGAAGTGCTGAGATAATAATATTTTCAATACGGTACATTGCATTGCTTTGCTTTATGCTACCAGAACGGTGAAGTGATAATAATAAATCATTCGAGTAGTCGACTTGCCTTACAATATTTACCTAAAAATATAATATTTTTTTACATTTTCACCAAAATAAAGTACTTACATATAATAAAACAAGATTAATATAAAAAATATGTCTCGACGCTTATGATGAACGAGTTTATATTTGTACACACGATGAATAATTTATTATTTACATATTTTTATACTATTACTTTGAAGCTAAAAAGTTTGTATACACCAACACGCTAATCTCAGAAACTATGCGGCTAGTCGCGGCGCAGAGGCACAAATTGTGACTGTAAACACGACTGGTTATGAGTTCGATCCCCACTCGAGGAAGTGAAATATTTACTTAAAATTTATATTTCCATTTCTCCGCTCTGATATTGAGGCAAAGCGTGGCGTTCAGTTCCGCCACTCACTATTCAATTCTTTCAATTCGGCGGTATGACTGTCTTAACAGTAGGTTCCCTCTGTCTACTCTGCTGTTTGCGGAATACAGTATGAAGCTGATTTATTTGATTTTATGGTAATCGTTACGATGTAACTAATTGTTAATCCCGTTTCACCACAAGGGCAAAGCCGCTGATAAACGCTAGTTTATAATTCTTTTAACAAGAAGAAATAATGCAAGATAACAAGACCAATAGTCTCTTCTACAGTACGGTTTATGTTAAAGTTCACTTTTTGCCGCAATCAGGAAGTATTTACATTGTTCTCGTATGTATAAAAATAAAAGTTGCAAATAAATATTCGAAGGATATTTAAATGTTAAGCGTTTAAGATGTTGGCGAATAAAATAATATAATCGACATCGACAATCGATATTATGTTTTGCGTATATTTTAGTTAGACACTGTTGGTTTTTTAGTAATTTGAAAATGAAATTTAAAATATACGTCAAATATTTTGAAAGGGTAGTAAAACGACTTAAAGTATATTTCTAAAATCCTTTAAAAAAAAACTAAATTTTATGATTTTTTTTATAAAAAAACATTTACAATAACCAAAATTACATATAAATTAAAAAAATATATAAATAATAGTCCGAATTTCGGACTATCGTCTGTAACATAGATAATAAATATAAAGAAATCAGAAAAATTATCTATGCTAAATTATCTGCCCTAGTAGGTCGGCCTAGTTTCAACATCGCCATTTTATAACGTTTCAAAGTACAACTCTTGACAAGACTCTTTAACTAAAGTAGTGATAAATAATAATATAATATATCGAACGTATTTATAATTTCATCATAGATTGTAACTTGTGGATTATACATACTTAAAATAATTTTAAGTATTATATTTATATTAAATCAATATATAAAATTATAACGGAATGTTTGACACAATTATTAAATTGACGCCATCGTGGCGCAGGGGCGGAAGCTTGCAACAGTAAACGACGGTTCTGGGTTCGATTCCCACTCGAGGGTATGAAATATTGAATATGTTCATTTCTTGCTTTGGTAACCAGGCAAAACGTGACGTTGAGTACCACCACTCAACATGCAACAATCGGCGGCAAGTGGGAAACTAAATTGTCCGAATGAGTACGGAGTGTCTTAAAACTAGGTTCCCCGGATCTTATTGCCCATTCTACTATGCGCGGGATACAGCGTGAAGCTTAAAAAAATGTTATCAAACACTAATTTGCTAAGATGGTTCTCTGGTTTCTTTCTAGATATACTCCTCAGAGATTTTGCTAACGAACCTAACTAACAACACAGTTATATTTTATTTAGCTTAACGCTGTATCTTACATAGTAGTAGAATAGTTGTTATATTACAGGCAAAGTATGAATATAAACCATATCGTTAAAATTTAATTAAAACCATATTATTTATTCTTTTTGATAGTAATATGCCACTAAATTGAGTTTAAACTCAATGTCCAAGCCTATGTTAGGTAAACGGGGGTATTATATAACGATGTCGGCAATTGTGCAGGTAATCGCATATAACTACTATATAATGACTGTATTCAAAAGAACTGCGTGTGGCGTGTCATGCTGTTATTATAAAGTGATACTACTACTACTAAATTGTAGAGAAAATCATGAAAATTTAAGAAGATTACCGAGCAGTCTTTCTGTTGGTTAACTTTCTTATCTAAACTTATCCTACATGTTATTGAAAGTGTTGTTTCATATACAAATTTCAAATTAGAATTTTCTTTTAGACTATCTAACTATTATTTACTATGTACACTGATAGTAATTAATTAATATAATAATATATAGCTGAAGGGTTTGTTTGATTCAGGGATCTCAGGAACTACGGGTTCTAATAAAAAAAAAACTATTGAGTTGTATAGTCCATTTGTCGAGGCTATATTATATCACGCTACGACTAAAATAATCGTCGTAACAATGAGAAATGTGGTGGAAAAACGGGAAATCTTGAGAGTTCCGATAATAACATCCACAACTCTTGACCAAGCAAGCGAAGCCGCAGGAAAATGATAAATTAGATAAAAAAACATACAATAGTAATAACTATGTAAAATTTATGACAAATATATTTATCCCATTATTCAAATCAGTTTTCACGTCGATCTCGAACTCAGAATATATTTTTGGGCGACATTGCTTTTATTTTTATTTCTTATACTGTGATATAATATGAACTATCAGTTTTTATCATTCTCCATCTATGAAGAATATTAATTTTATTTTAAATACTCATTCAAGAACACTTTCTAAGTTCCAGTCCATTTGGCTGAAGACGCTAAAGAACTAAACTAAAGTAAGATTCCACAGAGAAGTGAGATAAAGTATATAAATGTCACCGTTACGACAAAATTGGAGAGAATTATGACTATTATTAATTTCCTTCTAACTTAACAAATGCTCAAACATAAAAAATAAGAAAAACATTATTTAAACATACAATAATATGACACTGTCATTTAAAACGCATCACAAGGCAAATTATGTATGACATTAAGGCAACATTTATTATACAAATATAACAAGATATAAACGATCTCTTCCGTCAGTGACACGTGATCATAATCAGTTAGTAGCGAATTTAAACCAACGCCATTGACCCTGACCTACACATCTCAATACTGGTACTCTGAACGTCTGTATTATCAAAAAAAACGAACAAAAAAAAATTACCTACCCGCCCCTCTGATCAAAAAGCAACTCTTACTATAGGTACAGTGTCCAATTGCTATTGTAATATAGGGAGTAGCCTTCCTCGAGAAATAAACTATCCAATACAAAAATATTTTTTAAATTTCTACTAGTAGTTCCTGAAATTAGCGCGTTTAGCCAAACAAAGTCTCTTTGCAATGTTAACATAATTTATTACCGGCGAATATGAACTAATGCTATTGACCGTGACCTATATATAAATCTCAACACCGGTTATCTCTGAACGTATTTTTAATCGAATATTTAGTTACTTTTGATACTGTACGAGTACTTGGACGAAGCGTAAAAATTTACTATATGTAAAACAATCAATTCTTGTTAAAATCAAACTTATGATCATCATCGTATGCAGTAACCACCACCTTAAAAGGCTTGAACAGAGCGGATGTCCTAGTATCGCATCACAGCTATACATGGAAGCTCCACAGGTCAAGGCCGCTAGTACGTTGTAATGATACCCGACACTGACCTATCGCTTACAAAATGACACCAGTTTAAAATGTCTATCAGATTACGTACTAAATATTATACGACTTTATAATTTAACGAAAATTGGACACACATAATAAAACAACATTAAAAGTATTTAATTCACAAAGGTTCAAAAAGTTATCTCTAGAAGACATCTCTTCCAGCCAAAATGTGGAAGTGGACGAGTGGCAAGTAGCGGATGAGAGCATAGTGCAATTAAGTTATAACTTAATATGTACCTAACAACTGCCAAAGTAACAACTATCCTAAGGAAGTTTCATGTTCCCTGACAGTACTCTCTGGTGTTAGTGTAAGCGCACAGGAACCTTTAGGGTTTATAACATAACCAAAGCCTCTTGCTTTCGACTTTCGACTGAAATTACTAGAAATTGACGGATAATCCGAAATAATTTTATATCCTAATCGGAATCGAAACTGATTTGGTATTTAATATAATTATCGGCTTAATATTTTATTGTAAACTAAAGAGAAAATACATGAAAAAAATAAGTGAATACAGTGTATTAGAACTGTGCAAAGTTCACAACTGCAACAATGTAGACACCAAGTAAATAGTTATTAAATTAAACCTTGACTTAACCTCAATCACTTCCATGAGGGCAACGTCTATGACGTCTAATATGCACTGAACAAGGATTTATTTATATGGAAAATGGATATATCTTTTATTTACTGATTGATACTCCTATTATCTTAGTTTAAAAAGTAATAATGACAACAAAATGTATCCAAAGTTTAATATAAGAGTGTCATTTAAATTTGAATTTGATTCCGTAGTTGCGCAGTGGCATAGTGTCTGACTGTAAACACAACGGTTCAACAAACGGTTGTGGGTTCGATTTTCACTCGGGGAAACGAATTATTTCAATTTCTTCGCTCTAGTAACACCACTTAACAAGCAACATCTCTAAAATTAGGCGCAAAGTGAGAAACGGAGAGCCGTAGCACTAGGTATCCATTGCATACTCCGCAAAATGCGAAAATTATATCAATATTCAGTACTTAATAAAAAATTTAAATGAAACGACAATAGTATACTTGTTGTACTAAATATCTGAATTTATCGAATGAAATGTATATTATCTAGGTGGTTTCGTCATAAGTAGGTTATAATATATAAATATGGCGGATGTAATTTTCCATATTATTTACTATATTTGTATACGTTTGTAAGTTCCCTTTTGGAGAATGGTATGTGTAACCTGTATATTGCAGAGGAAACCTACTACTACAACTGCACCTTTGAAATGGATTCCCCTAGCCATTTTAAGAAAACTTTTCTCTGTCTTCGCCTTTATTCCATAAACTGAAAGTTGAAATTTGGTATCCATCCAGTATTTTCGTCTGTGCATTGTATGTCAACCACATAGTAACGGATTTTTTTTTATTTATAGTACGTAAAATTATTTTAAAATATATAATAATATATAGTCACGATACGCTTAGCGAAGGAGGGACCCACATAATTGGCTTACATTTGCAAGGTCGACCTTCAAAAACATTACCTTGCAGAACGGACTTTGAACTCGTTTTTATCTACAACAACAAACAACTACGTCGCAAAACCTAACAATATACATTTACAAAACGGCGTGAATAAGACAAATGACTGTATTTGTGATAATTAGCCATAATTATATATTATACTTAAAAGTTACCGTCATCGTGGCGCAGTGGGAAAGCGTCTGTAGGCTCGCGACAAAATGTATTATTTTCATTTCCTCCCTCTGATTTTACCAAAAAGACAAAACACGGCGTTGAGTTCCGCCACTAAACACACAATGATTTGAAAATTGGGCGGTGTGTAGAACGGAGTGTGCTAACACTAGTCCACCTTCCCTTTGCCCACCCTTGTTATATGCGGGATACAATTTCTAGCTGAACACTAAATAAGTGTCGAATTATTTAAAATTATTTTCCCGAACTGGCAGTGTGAGTGACTGCCAGAATGACACTAAAAAGACAGATTTCAGTTCAACTTAACACTCAATGTATCTTATATCTTAACATAGGTACATTATTAAAGATCAAGGCTAAGTTGGTGTACAAAAATAGAGTAGTTTTGCAACTAGAATATCCTTGAACGTATACACGACAGTTGTGGATTCAAAACGATTCGGAAAATAGATTAAAATTCCTAGGTTTTAGCCATTAAACACAAATAATGATTTTTTTTATGTTAAAATTGGGGAAAAGAATGATCGGCCACTATGTATTCTCTCTACAACTTCACGCTCGTTCTCTTATAGCAAGATAATCAGGGGGACCTAGTGTTAACACACTCAGTTTCCCATTTTCCGCCTAGTTTTCGTTGAATGGCGCAACTTAACGCTGCGATGTCTTCTAGTTACATCGAAAAATAAAGAGTATACGTATATAAATAAACTAAAAGTGGCAAGCTTCAAAGACCTGTCAATTTTTATAAAATTCTAGCGAGAAGTCAAGTTAAACTAGTAGGGTAGTTAGTGAAAGTCGAAAGGCTCGTTACGCTTCTAAGCGCAACTGTCAAGCGTGCATCACTATTTACTAGCGTGCATTTTATACTCGTACACTAATTATATCTCTATAGATAAGTATGTCATTGGAACAATTACGCAACTCCTTACATAGCTATTCAATGTTCTTCAACAAATACAAAGATAAATTACTAATATAGAAATGTACTATATCCAATTTCATATCAAATTTAAAGAAAATCATAAAATAATCATTCTTCAGACGAGTTTCCTTCCAATAAGGGTCGTTGCCTACAAGCAACTGCCTCGACTAGCAAAAATCCATTGGTTTTATAGTCTTTTCCACCTACATCCACCCTCTTTTACACGAATTTGCTAACAACAATATAATATTAGTGAAACTCGTGTTACTTTTTCGAGTCACCCCTACGGCGAAATGGAGGTGTTGGATTCAACACGCAATATAACTAAAAAAGTACAAAGTGGGAAGTACATAACCGAGTAGGTGCCTTTCTACCCTTTGCTAATCTAAGAACAAAATAAATAAATATATTTCTTTGTAACTCCCGACGGAAAAAGAATAAATTTGACCGAAGTGACTACTGAATGAAGAAACCGATTTGATTGGGGTTTTCTAATCGAAAGCCCATTCAGGTATTCCGTCCGAATTTTAGACAATGCCTTTTAAAAAAAAACTGACACAACTTAAAGTCCCGCCCCGCCCCACCTCCCCAATAAAATGTTACACCACATGGAGATCGAATCCTCAACTATCTGGTTGAATGCCTTATAGTAATAAATAAATAATTAATATATTATTCATTTTTATATTAATTAAAAAGGCAAAGGCAAATAAAATTACATACATAAATAACTTACTTTTTATGAGCATAAATCCCCATAATATAAAAATCCACTAATACCACAATCGATCACAAAGCAAATAAAACTTTATCGAGTCAGTACATTACTGAGAGTTAGTGTCCAAGTCTAATATTATATAGCAGGTCGACCGATAAGATATCTGATAAGGCGGCAGTTGGAGACGGACATCGTGTATTGATAGGTACCAGACAGGTATAATTTTAGAACATATAACATATAGTCATGTGTATTGTATAATAATATTAATAAGTAATAATAGTTTTTTTAGTCTATTGTGCAATGGGATGTCTGTCAAAGTACAAAAGAGGCTTAATTTCCTCACTTTTGAACACAGCACTACGCAATGTCTTAAAAATTAGGCGGGACGTTGGGAACGGAGTGTTTAAACACTAAGTTTCCAGATTCCCTATACCCTGCTATGAGCGGGATACAGCATTAAGATAAAAAACACACTAAATGAGAAGATTGTACAGTTTTATAAAAGTTTCTTTAGTTTCTTTATCTATCAAATTCCAGTACTTAACTATTTTCCTTAAGCTGTGAGAGATCAAAGTTCATATTATGTGTTGCCTAAGATGACCTGAGATTTATTTTGCAAATTTCAGGGAGATTGGCAGTTTTAATATTAATCTTTAAAGGTACCTAATATATTATTAGATGGCATTATATGTATTACCTGGTAGTTATTTCTAGAAAGATGTAAGTTCTAGAAATCATTAATCATTTACAATTATCATGTTTTATGTACGTCTCCATTTTTTTAAGGAATGTGACCATCACTTTAAGGATAAATATATCATAAACAGCTAAATAATAAGAACTACGGGAAAATCTTTTCGGTATCTATTTTCCTTACAAAGAGAAAGCGTCCACTGTTTATAAATCGTAAAACTCCATCGGCGTAGATACGAATCCACAACAATCTGGTAGTCCAATAAAACCACAGGCAGTTTTTTCAATAAATTTTCCTTAACAATTTAGAAATTTCCTCCAAAAATATTCAATAATCTAATCCAAATAAACAACTGTGTTTGAAACAGATTATGTAAGAGAAATACATTGATTACAGAGCTGCGGGCGGACACGTCCAATCACTTTTGCCATTCCAAATATCAATATTGACTATCAACTTATTACGGACTCACGGAACCCCCATAAGTTTTAAATTTCTCCATTGAGTAGAGATTATTAGAGAGTATTTTCTATTCTATCTATATATAAGACTTGAGGCCGCCGTGGCCCGATGGCTCAAGAGCGTGACTGTAAACGCGGAGTCTGTGGGTTCTATTCCCATTCGGGGAATTGAAATATTTAATATTTTCAGTTTCTGGCTCTGGTAACGAGACAAAGCGCAGCGTTGAGTTCCAATACGAAATGGCGTAGAATTCGGCAAAAATTCCCAGGTTCCCTCTGTCTACACTGTTATGTGCGGGAAACAGCGTGATGCTAAAAAAATTATCTAAATAGAAATATCTAAGAGGCAAGAGAAACGATTACCGTGATGTATTAAACCTAAATCTTTCGCAATAAATAGACTAAAAAAATCAGCTTCACGCTGTATCCCGCACACAGCAGGTAGGCAGAGGGAACCTAGTGGTAAGACACTCCGTTCCCCACTTTCTGTCGAATTCTGGAGGCATTGCGTGTTGAGTGGCAGAACTCAACGCCGCCCTTAACCTCGACACCAGAGCGAAGAAATGGAAATATAAATGTAAGTAAATATTTCATCTCCTCGAGTGGGGATCGAACCCACAACCAGTCGGTTTTACAGTCAGACCTTGTACCGCTGCGCCACGACTGGCCTCGATAGACTACAGAACAGAAAAACTATTTTATAAATAAAAACTTGTGATTAGCGCAGTGAAACAAACAACATTACAAACTATTTAACTTTATAATATTAGTATTGAAGTATAGATTATATAAATGTGTCTTATATAATGTAAACTTACCTATATAATATAACATAAAATCTTGTCCATCAGTACAATCGGAATTAAAATTTTAGGAATAGCTATAGATTCTAATGCTGTGTTAACTATTAGAGTAACTGATTCAAGAAGAAGATGAAGGCGTTACCGTGAATGAACATTACTAAAAACTAAAAAAAAAACCGATTAAGTGTATAAGACGTTGCTCCACAGCAAATTTTAAGATTCTGGGTTTACTACAAGTACTCTGTAGGTTTTTGATTTCGTTGGTTTAGAGGTCACAGCTCTTTGGACAGTAAACCCTGAGTATTTGATATAAATTTCAGCTTGATACCTCCATGCGTTCCAGAGAAAAAGGGTCTTGACAGACGGACGGATGGACAACAAAGTAATACTATAAGGGTTTTTTCCTTTCGAGGTACGGAACCGTAAAAAAATATTAAAATTACTCTTTATTACTATTAATTGATAAATATCAGTTAATATAAAAAAATCATACAATCACTGCATGACCATATTTTGATTATATCTCTAGTTATATAACTATGTGCATGAATATAACATGCTAACAGCATGCATTTATACTGACGACTTCTACATTATACATACGAATAAAATTGAATATTTTTTTTAATTTTTGTATTACCTATAGGTTTTTTTAAAGTGCAATAAAGAATATAATAAAATCACTCAAAATCACTCTGGGATAATCGCATTAAAATTCGTCGTACATTCATTCTCCTACTGTGTAAGGTTTTCTTTTATTTACCGTACAACGTCTTCTCCACACAACCTGACTTTGGCGACGTGTTTGCTTTGGTCGTCGTGTAATTAGAAAGAAGATCGGTGGAAAGTAACCTTTTATTTATTTTTTATTTTTTTTAGCTTCACGCTGTATCTCGCACACAGCAGCGTAGGCAGAGGGAACCTAGTGTTAAGACACTCCGTTCCCCACTTGTACCACGTTTTATTTTTTACAATATGTAAAACATAGTAGTGTAAAACATAATTTCAGGGTTATTATAAATATAAAGGCAATGGAGAGGCACAGCGTTTAGCTTTTAGTAACGTGACGGTTTTGGGTCCTGTACTTGGAGGATTTTCTCCAAAATTGAAGAGGAAAGTCGGATATGAGTCGTCTTAACTTGCTATAGGCAAAATACAGTGTTAAGCTAAAAAAAAATAAACAATAAATAAATATAAGATTTAATATTTGCACACGTACTAGTTACACCAACCTATATCTACACAATACGATTAACGTATCATAGTTAACATTTTTAAAATAGAAATCAGTATACCGCGTTGGACGCGATCCAGTTGTATAGCAGACGACTGTGGTAATTTTATACTTTAAAAAAAACCTTTTAGAAAAATGACGTATAGACGTTCTTATTGGTTAGTGGTCAGAGCGCTTGAGCGGTTTCTAAGAGACGCGGGTTCGAGTCCGAGGAGAATTTTTATATGTTTTCTAAAATATTATTTTATCCGTAGTGTGGAAATTTATTTTAAAAATATTAAAAATAAAAACACAAACGCTTTTAATCACTGTTAAATAAACAAACGAATCTTGGTTCAATGACGATTATTACTCATATTTTTATTACAGTTATATATTTAATGAAGATGTAACGACTGTAATATTATATTAAAAGCTCACTTTGTCTGAACTCAATTAGTTTCACGCAAATATAAAATACGAACAAAAATAATAACATCATGCTCCCATACATTTTCTAACCTATAAACACGCCAAGTTTCAACTTGGAGGTTCAATAGTTTCATCTGTGTGTCTGTCAGACACTCAGGCTTCATAACGGAGTTTAATTTTTTTTTAGCTTTACGCTGTATTCCGCACATAGCAGGATAGGCTGAGGGAACCGTGTTAGGACACTCCGTTCCCAATTAACGTTTCCGTTCCCCACCTTCGAGGCATTGCGTGTTGAGTGGCGTAGCTCAACGCCGCGCCTTACCTCGCTACTAGAGCGGTGAAATGAAAATATTTATAATATAATTTTAATATCATTCCCATGAGAGAAAAACGAATTCACAACACTATAACACATCACAACTTAAATATTAAAATAATCGTACAGCGATTGCACCCAAAATTTGTAGATAAAAGTCTTATAATTCAAACTGATTGGGTTAATCAAAATTCTATCCAGTTCAAAGATAAGTTTTCATCGCCGATCACACACACACACTAGTGCCCGAAATAAGTAATGCTACAATTTGTAAATTGTACATATTATTATATATTTTTTAAGAAGTAGTATTTTTAATATAATAAACCACTACTAGGATCAACACCAAAAAAATCTTATGTAGGCATCTATGATACTATTTCAAAATAAAGCATGTTTTAACTGTTTTAAAGTAATTTGAACTACATTTAAAGACATCACAACACGAGAACAGCTGAGGGTGAAAGCTATTATAGTTTTATAAGTGCATATTAACTACACACTTAAAATTTTGAATATTTTGCAGGAGATATTTTGCCTAAATTAACTTGTTAAGATAAATAATAATTGTCATATAGAAAGATAATATTAGGACCTTGAATATTGATGAGTCCTTGATGAGTCGTTTTTCCGACGGGGGATTCAATTGCTACCAGAGAGATGGGAGAAAGTGGTCTCTAATGATGGACAATACTTTGAGTAATGTCATTGTAAGCATTATATTTTAAATTAATTTTCTTTAAATAAAAAAAAACAACGAGAACTTATTCAAGGTCCTAATATAAACATGATTAATCATACTATAATGAAGTCTAGAGTACATACAAAATAGCACACATCTATATGTTTATTAAACTGCTAAATGTATTGTCATACATATTGTAAGGCCTGTAAATTGAGGCCTTATAATATATTATATGTATATGACAATACGAATATATAAACCGCTCCCAACTCGAAATCGATCTTGAGATACCTTTTTCTTTCATAAATTATATATCTTTGGATGAAAACGGTATCTCAGTATATTGAGAGCGATTTGTCAATATGGGCCTAGTGTCCGAGATGACCCAGATCTCAGGTACAGTGGGTGACATCGAAATAATTAACGTAATGTAACAACTTACAGCTTTGCTAGCTGTAAGTTGTTACATACATACCTACATTTTTCTACAATTGAACTATCCAACATAGTAAGATTTTTAATTTCGATCTGTTACATGTTGAGATTAACGCGATCAACTAAATAACTATTTCAGGTTTATTATATTAGATAGATTTACATCATTCACACACTAAAGATAGGAAAATAATAGGCCAGTCGTGGCACAGGGGCACAGTGTGACTGTAAAATCGACTGGTTGTGGGTTCGATCTCCACTCGAGGAGATAAAATATTTACTTACATTTATATTTTCATTTCTTCACTCTGATGTCGAGGCAAAGTGCGGCGTTGAGTTCCGCCACTCAAAACGAAATGCCTCCAGAACTCGGCGGAAAGTGGGCAACGGTTTGTCTTAACACTAGGTACCCTTTGTCTACCTTGCTGTGTGCGGGATACAGCGTGAAGCTGATTTAATTTTTTTTTATTTTATATAGGAAAATATAAAATACGAACACATAAAATTTGACTTACGTCTCATTCTCGTCTATAAACATCGCTGTATGTTTTCAACCTGGAACAAAAAAATACACATGTTAAATTAATATTTTTATTTTTAATTTTGCATACTACAGAAACTCGAAAAATAGAGCATTATATAAAAACTTGAATTACACTATGTTTTCTAATCTAATCATTTAATTACAGACTATGTAGTCTACGTGGTCTTAATTAAAATGACGTAAGAGAAGTGTTCGACAAAAAACTTGTTGATTGTAGGTTCGATTTAGGAATAGAACCTTATATATATGTATAAATNTCATTAGCATTTATATATAAATTAAAAATTTAAAAAAATATATCGTTTTACCGTATTTTTAACAATTTTTAAGAATTATACCACATTTAGGAATCGTTCCATAAATATTAAATAATACTAAATAGCGTTGTATCTCACAAATCGCTATAAACCGTTCTAGTTAACTCTATCCTATATAACTCCAATCATATTTAATTGGCTATAAAGCCCAATCATACGTAAATATTACGTGTAAAAATAAAATCTCATTGTTTACTGGTTATGAATTATTTTTTGCATTCATTATTAAAAATACAGTTTTAGTCAATAAGTAAGATACATTTATGATAATATACCCTCTTTATTAATACAATCACAATACTATAACTGAGTCATAGAAAAAATCAACAAAAAATTAAGAACTGCTATTTTTACAAAAATCAAGTAGTTTTATATTTATTCGATTCTTTGGTTTTTCTTCTTCATTTATCTAATTGTGACAGTATATGATATAGGAGGTCACAAAAGCGACCTAATAGTCTTCCTGTTACTAGAAAAACAAAAATCGAAAGAATCGCTCATTTCAGAGACCTTTTGGCGTCTCGATCCTTAATGTAGTCAAGTCAAATTATCAGATCTTCGTTATCACGCCTGACATCACTTTTAATTACTCAATCTTCTTGCTCAGATTCTGGATCCAGCGGAGAACAATCGTCGTCATTTTCTAAATTTGAAGCTATTTTGTTCTGGTTTAGTTGAAGACGAGACCTGTATATTTAGTCTATAAATATAATACTATATGAGAAAATTTGGCTAAACGAAACAGTTAATTCAAATAAATCACAATAATAAGAAATTGGAAATAATTACAAAGTTACACAAAGCTCTAATTGGGCTACGTCAAAATGACGTACATTTTGTTTACAGCAAAATGACAGAACCTACCGAGATGGCGCAAGTATGTCCTGCGAGAACTGGACGGCTATTGAGTTGGTTCAGAAGTTTGCTGCGATCCAATGATAAACGTGAAAAAGCGTTATTGCGCTGCAGTATACGTCAAATTTACGTAGATTGGGTTTTTAGGGTTAGGGGTAAATAAATCTCATGAACTAAACTCGAAAAAAGAGTAAAAGTACACTGTACCAGGGTACTTTTCCTGTTAAATTAATAGGTATACATATATCGTAGCTTCACGCTTTTCCCCCCGTAGCAAGGTAAACAACAGGGAATCTAGTTAAACACATCGTCATGCAATTTGCGCCCAATCTTCAGTCAAAGTTCAATCTTCTTACCAGTTACCAGAACGAGAAAATAACTCATTGCTAAGAGTTGTCTATGACACTGACAAATTCTCTTTAATTTCTCTTTTGCAAGACATTCTCCCGATTGGGAATCGAACACACGATCGTTCGTTTCGATTCGTTCGATCGTTTACAGCCAGACGCGCGGCGCAACTACGGCCTCATATATACCATGTAACCGATTAATGTCTTTATTTTGAATATATTAGTATACAAATACATAAACTAAGTATACACGATTCGCGTGTTCAGCATATGGCATCAGGTCGATGGCACTAGACGCCATAGCCGTGGACGCGCCCCCGCTAATTATAGCCGACAGTCGCAAATACTTGCACGTTCGAAACTGGGTCTCGGTGAGACGTCATGACTTCCATGCTATGCTATTTCTATATACTATATTATTCTAGATATTTTGATTATATTCAGCTGTGGCTTGACCCCGTGGTCAAATAGTCTATGATATGACTAATAGAGTCTATGACACTAACTTAGACTTTGTTGTAACTCATAGTTTATGTATGTTAATTAATATTTGAAGACTTTGCTTTGTTTTTAAATATAAAAATTTCAATGTGAAAATACCTTATTTATTAATAAAATAAAGAAAAATATATTTAAATTTTTGGTAGAGCAGAACAGTTTTACATCATTAAATTCTCTTTTCCTCCTCTTATAACATAAAGAATAACAGAGATATTGTTTGTTATTCAATGATTATATTTTATAATAAAATCTTTTACTTAAACATTTGTCTTAATCATATCTAAACATTAAGTCAAAGCCAATTAGATATCAAAAGAACTAATAATAAATTAATTCTATCGCGTATTACAAAGGGCACAATTACATCAGATTGTGGATTCGATGTCTATCGGAAGAATTATTTATTTTCATTTCTCAGGTACAGAACTGGGAAATGAAATTAAGTCCCTCCCTCTACTCTTGCTGACAAGACATAGCGCGACGTTGAGATCCGCAATTAAATGAGTAATGTCTCAAATACAGGCAGAAGGCGGGGAACGAAGTGTCTGGTACTTATTACATATGGGATAAAGCGTGAAAAAACAAGTAACTAATATAAATCTTTTCAATTGTTAATTAATTTCTGCGTCTTGGCTCACGTGGAAAATACCAGACTTCAATCAATGGTTGTTAGTTTAATTCCCACTCATGAGTTTATAGTATCCTTGGTCGTCGGCGTTAAGTTTCACGTTCTCATGAGGTATCCAGCATAATGCGTGTTGAGTGACAAACAAACTCAACGCAGCTCTTTGTTTTGTTACTAATGTACGGAAATAAAATTATCATTCCTCCGTAAGGAAATCGAACCCACCCCATCGCGCTAACATTCTAATGTTGTACCGTTGCCCCATGTCCTCTTTTAGTGTTTTATATTTACGTTCTGTCTGGCTATATATGTGAAAGATGCTATACAATTTCATATAAAGATCACAATTTTGTTAGGTGAAATCTCATCTCATCGAGAATACCTAGTTTATAATTATATTCCCGTTTCGCAACATGTACGTTATTGGTTTTCCATTATCGATCACCGTAGAATAATTTATTTATTATAAAACGTATATCCTTTAACTGTATTAAAGTATTAATGCCGTCGTGGAGCAGCGTCACAGATTGTAAATGTGACAGTTGTGTATTCGATTCCCGCTTGAGGGAACGAAATACTGTCATTTCTTTCCTCTGTAATGAGACAAAGCGTGGCGGCTAAACTAAATATTAAAGATTGAAGTAATTTAATTAAAATCATTAACGGTATCACTAGAATCATTAACGGTATCACTAGAAAAAAATGCTTCTCACAGACTTAAGCAGCTATGACGCACTTATCTGTTTACATAAATAAGAGTATTGTAGGTTCAAATACGTTAGAAGTGATATATTATAAGAAATGCTGGATTTTAACTTAAAATGTTTAGTCTAAGTAATGGATCATTGAGTTCTCAAAATTGCCTTGTCATATTATATTAGTTATAACAAATTATTTATAAGGATAAAATACATGTTATGTATATGACTTTGGAAAAGCCTGGTAAAGGTACGTGACTAAAGACATACATTTATATGGAGGCAAAATTCCATACATTCATTAAGCTGTACAAACTTGTTATTACGTGAATTGCTAATATTTATGGAGGCTAGTTGTGGCACAGAGGCACAAAGTGTGACTGTAAAATCGACTGGTTGTGGTTTCGATCCCCACTCGAGGAAATTAAATATTTATTTACATTTATATTTTCATTTCTTTGCTCTGGTATCGAGGCAAAGCGGGGCGTTGAGTTCCGCCATTCAACACACAATGCCTCCAGAACACGGCGGAAAGTGGGGAACGGAGTGTCTTAACACTAGGTTTCCTCTGCCTACCCTGCTGTGTGCGGGATAAGAGTGAAGCTAAAAATAAAAAACAAAAATAATATTTGTGAACTTAAAATACAATAAGAAAGAATAATATAATAGATTAACAACAGGCTAAAAAACATTCTTCTACACCAAGTGCTATAAATGACTTATATAAGTGTATACTCGAGCAAGTGCTATAAATGTATATTATATAAATACATTTATAGCACTTGCTCTTATAAATGCTTGCTTGCTTGCTAATATAAATGTATATAAGTGTATATGGAGCTATAAATTATATGAGCCTAAACTTGAGTCGTTTACTGTTAACGTCTAAAGAGTTCTACTATTAAGGACTTGGCTAATTACCAGACCAACTAGATGATACTATAATATTGTATTAACACCTAAGCAATTAAATTTGACATTTTAAGCTTAAAAACTTGTTGTAAGTTAGCTTCACGCTGTATCCTGCATTTAGAGTAGCAGAGGATTTTAATTTCATATCATATTGAAGATAGGCAAAGGGACGATTCAAGGATATGACCCAATTAGGAAATGCGACCACTTAATAAAATGCTCTCGATGATGATATCATGAAACCCTCAATTCTACTTTACGATCAGACCACGACATCATAATTAAAATTAAATCAGCTTCACGCTGTATCCCGCACACAGCAGGGTAGGCAGAGGGAACCTAGTGTTAAGACACTCGGTTCCCCATTTTCTGCCGAATTCTGGAGGCATTGCGTGTTGAGTGGCAGAACTCAACGCCGCGCTTAACCTCGACACCAGAGCGAAGAAATGGAAATATAAATTTAAGTAAATATTTCATCTCCTCGAGTGAGGATCGAACCCACAACCAGTCGGTTTTACAGTCACACTTCGTGCCGCTGCGCAACGACTGGCCTCATAATATACGTAAAAAGATAAAATTCAACAACAATATTATGTAAAAGAGCACAACAACAGTAATTATGCAGAACAGAAGACAAAGAATGTTCAAAAGTATTCCGCCTTCGAATAAACTTTTTTCATTTAACTTCAAAGCCATAGGGTTAAATGTGATCTATTTACAGTAATCCAAAAACTGTGTAGTAAGAAATAATTTTAGAATAACAAAAAGGAAGCTTGAGATTTTCAGCTATTTATATAAGTTTTTTATTATTTTTTTTTCTGTAAAAGGCATAGAGAACCTAATTACACGTCACTACGCTCACTTCACTTTACAGACTCCAACACCAATCTCTGTCTAACCAAATGGAGAAAACATCTATATTGTAAATATAATATCTTCTCTTTATTATTAGAGCAAAGAATTATTTTCATTTTGTCACTGTGGTAAGAAATTGAGTTGACACTGCGTTCTACCTGCTGGCTGAGCTCCCTTTAACATTTAACAATAGCATAGCTTGCTATTTGCGGGAAAAAAAGCGTTAAGCCGATAAACATAACACATTTCAGTTTATTAGTCGTATATTTTTTGCATCCAATGCAGTTTAATATGCCATTCAGGAATATTTTTCATATGCCATTCAGGAATATTTTAATATTCCATTCAGAAATATTTTAATATTCCTGAATGGCATATTTAACTATTATTTAACAAAATCAAATAAATTAGCTTCATGCTGGGATATAGCACACAGCAGAGTGAGGAACATATTGTTAAGAAGACACTCCGTTGCCCACTTTCCGCTGAGTTCTGGAGGCATTCAGTGCTGAGTGGCGGAACTCAACGCCGCGCTTTACCTCGACACCAGAGCGAAGAAATGAAAATATAAATGTAAATATATTTATTTATCTCCTCGAGTGGGGATGGAACGCACAACCAGTCGATCTTACAGTCACACTTTGTGGCCCTGCGCCACGACTGGCCTCAGGAATATTTTTCATATTTCCATTTCTGTGTCCATTTCCATCTCAAGTAGTATAAATAATAATGTATGTTCTATTGTTAGAAACAACAATAATTATATTTTCTCATTTCATAATGATATGCTTGATGCTTATACATATAATTTCATTGTTTACCTTTTCTTTATTAGTTTTATATGGAAGTTTTGTATTTATTTATTATACATAAATAAATATATGGATGAAAATCTAGTGGTCAGATGTTAGTTTGGAAGCAGTCTAAAAGGCACTGGTTTGACATCAGCTACTTTAATTTTTTTATACGTTTTGAAACTTTTTAATGAGTAACATTACATATCGTGTGGCTTATAGTCTACAGTATTTCTTGTCACGCTGAGAAAACAAAATATTATAAATATTAATATATGTATATAAAATTTCAGTTACGAAGAGACTGGCCGGCCTGACGTTGAGCTCATAAACGTCAGTTGTTTCTAGAAATTTCTAGGAAATTTCCTAAACAAACCAGAAAAGACGATTTTTGTTTTGTTTCACAGTCGAGCAGAAGTTACGTGTTACAATTAGTGTATTGTGACATCAGTGACATTTGCCATAAAACAAAGGAGATTTACATTAAACCGTTTTATATGTACAAGTACAAAGTAGTGATATCTCCAGCTTCATTATAATTTATTCCCCAACAAGACGGTTTGTAACAGCAAATTGAAGGTCTTTGTCACCTTAATTGATAAGAAACAACAAAGCTTCAACAGTGAACTATCGTTCTAATTAAAGATTACGTGTATATTGCTTTTTTATATTCTTTGTATAAATAAAGGAACGAATACATAAGTATTATTCGTAAGTTCTTCGTCATTTGTCGTGGGTTCGAAACCCGTCAAAACAAAATAAATATTCAAATTTATATAGTATATCTGCACTTTTGCTCGTGTGGCCGAATGGAAATAATTAAGTTTTTTTGAGCTTCACGCTGTATCCCGCATGTGGTAGGATAAGCAGAGGGAGTTTAGTATAAGACATCGCTCCCAATTTTCCGTCGAGTTCTGCAGATTGAGGTGAGGAACTCGACGCGACGCTTTGCCTCGCCACCAGAGCGAATAAAATGAAAATATTAAATATTTCATTTAATTCCTTGAGGGAGAATCGAACTCACAAGCGTGTATGACTGTAGATCGCATTTACAGTCACACGCACGTCACAACTGGTCTCAAGGATTTTTTTACTAAAAAAACGCAATTTTATAGTCGAAAGAAAATTTATGACACTATAGCATTGAAAATTTAATTTATACACTGTTGGAGGCGAGCCAAACATGTTCGGTAAAATTACGGGAGACTGCAATGGTTCACTCTTAATGGAATTAAAAGTCCATCAGTAGCTCGTTTTTAGTTTGGTGTTAAGCTCTGTAATGTATTAGATATTTTTGTACAACATTTTTTTTATAAAAAGGCTAAGCGTGGTAATAAGGTACCTACTCTCTATCGCTTAGATTATGTATTTAAAAAGGTATAACTATATATTTTTAAATTGAAAAGTACATACAAAAAATATACAATCATAATTATTGCTAATAAAAAAATACAATGCATAATGCAATAAAATATTAGTTTCTCCTTAAGTTACAAGATTCTCTCTAATTTCCATTTCCCGACTAATTTCAAAAATTACAGCGGGAAAATGAAAAATTAAATAATTATGATCTCTCATGAGTGAGCATATAATTATGTATAATACCCATAACCATAATATATTTATTCAAAAATAATATTTTTATACCACAAATATATATAGAAGTTCTTAAAAATTTTTTAAAGTGTTACACTCACACCACACTTAGGAAAGAAAAATACTTCTTTAGAAAACGTATAAAAATTAGAACGTAGCAGGACTCGAACCCGAGCCTCCTGGAAACCGACCAGGCGCTCTGACCACTATGCCATACGTTCACATCAAGCTACGTCGAAATTTTTATACGCTTGTTACAACTTATTTATGTTGTTAGCATCTCTGTAGGGAGATTTTTACAAATTTCCGCTACCCAAAGATAATTACTAAGAATTATCGTTTGGCAAGAGAGAANTAATTTCAAAAATTACAGCGGGAAAATAAAAAATTAAATAATTATACATAACTGTAAATTATTATTATTTTTATTAATTAAAAAAATATTATTATTATTAATTATGATCTCTCATGAGTGAGGATATAATTATGTATTATATAATACCCATAACCATAACATATTTATTCAAAAATAATATTTTTATACCACAAATATGTATAGAAGTTCTTAAAAAATTTAAGAGATGCTAACAACATAAATATTGCTAATAAAAAAATACAATGCATTAGGGAGATTTTTACAAATTTCCGCTACCCAAAGATAATTACTAAGAATTATCGTCTGGCAAGAGAGAATGGTATTTATTAAATATTCTTAAACATTTTAAAGTATTATTCCACACTTAAGAAAGAAGAATACTTATTCTAAATAAGTATGTATAGAAGTTCCAAAGATGAATAAATCGCGTTTCAGTCGAACAATAGGTTAACGCGGTTTCATCGTGCGTTGTGGCGTGACGACGGTCCAAAGTCCGTGTTTTCATTTCAAGACCAATTCCTCTGTGCGGTCATCCGGCGAGACCGTGCGCCACTGTGCCGACGCGACGCGCTCGCGCCGCGGCTCACGACAATTGCTTCCGTGGACTTCGTACTACTTTGTTTGGGATATACAAACATACATACACAAACTGTGTATATATGTACTATACTACACTATGCAATACCAAACCACATACGACTATATATAAAACTCGTTTGCTACGCTAAGAAGTATAATTATAAAGAACGTATTTATGTACTTTATACCAATTTAATAAATTTTTCAATGTTTTTATAAGGCTGTAAGTACATATTAATATTTATTTATCCACAATCTGTATAAGTATATCTAAATTCTTTCAATACTTAGTGGCTGACAGACAATGCAGAGACAAAGCTACTTGACTTTAAAAGGTTGAAGAGGTATAGGTGGGTAAGAGGATTTCTAGAAAGTCCCGTAAATTCTGTAATCGGGAAAACAACAAGATTTTCCATCTTGCGTTTTACGCAACTAGTAACGTATATGACCTTCAAAGAATTATATATAAGGTAAAACTGAAATTGAGGAAATATTGAAAGTATCGGTTGTGTGTAGTGTGTAACAACATGGAATGCATAATAAATAAGAAATATACGTAGTTTTTTTTTTAATATTTCTTTTTTCGTCTCGACCATGTTATTAACTGTTGAGGGGACAGAATTCCCAGCCAAAAGTTAGCCCAGAACAGAACAAGAACAGAAGAAACATTTTCATTGAAAATATTTCTTCTGTTCATTTTCATTGAAAATGTTTATTCTGAGAAGTATGATTTGACCTTGTTCTTTGATAAATTATGCTTAATAAGGCAAATGAATCCCGAACACAGACGGGTAGGCAGAGGAAATTTAGTGTTAAGCCACTCCCTACTTTTCGCCGAATTCTGGAGGCATTGCGTGTTGTGTGGCGGAACTCAACGCCGCACTTTGCTGCGACACCACAGCGAAGAAATGGAAATATACATTTAAATAAATATTTCATTTCCTCGAGTGGGGATCGAACCCACAACCAGACGCGTTTGCAGTCACAATATTAATAATTCTACTTTATAATTTTATCTTTGATTGATCAGTACCTATTGTGTTTTTTTTTATTAAAAAAACGTACGACAATAACAAACATAATAACATTACCGTACAACCAAACAAAATTAACAAGCAAGCAGATTTGTACTTTCTACTTTAAAGCGTATTTCACTAAGTAGGTCAAGATCACGAAGATGGGATGGAATATGACGCGTACTGTTTAGTCTAGCACTGACGATTGTAAACAGTACTAAATGTTTATTAGTTTTGTACTAAGGCAAAAAAAAAATGCATATAATAAATAGGCCACAGGAAAACTTATGTTAAGAGACTCCGTTTTCCTTTTTTCATTTAATAATATTTAAATATTACTTACATATAATTATACGAGAGAAAATGAAATTATTCATTCCATTGAGTCGGATCGAACCTTCGACCGTTGCGTTAACAGTCAGATGCTCTATCGCGCAGAAATTTAAGTTAAAAATACAAAATTTTCTTCTTTAATAAGAAACGAATAAAAACCTTTAAACGGTGTAATGATGAGATTATATCAAGAATAATTTTAACACTGTTTTGTCATAAGCTTCATAATTCTTTTTGAATATAAAAAAATATGTTTAAAACGAAACAAACTAAAGGAAAAGCTTAATAAGTTTTACCAAGGTGCTTGATAAAATGTTTTAAATTTAATGAGGAGGTCAAATACATGATTCATACGTAATTGGATACAAGATTCCTTTATTCCTTTAGGCAAACAAAAAACAACACGAAATAAACGATAAATAGTGACGTCTTACAACTAGTATGTATGTTATAAGAAAAT
Source organism: Heliconius hermathena (assembly GCA_013403705.1). Classification (NCBI taxonomy): domain Eukaryota; kingdom Metazoa; phylum Arthropoda; class Insecta; order Lepidoptera; family Nymphalidae; genus Heliconius; species Heliconius hermathena. The sequence continues at coordinate 811,148 of JAAIXJ010001890.1, read as the reverse complement.
AAAAAAAAGGGGACAAAGTACATTTTTTATACATAATTCTAATTATATATAACTCTTTTTTGCTACGAACGACAACGCCGATACTACTCAGCGTAGAACTCTGAAATTATGGATAATGGTTTTTAAGGAGTGTAGTTTATGACTGGAAAGTATGGTGGATTGAGAGACAAAAATTCTTGAAATTCCTCTGAGAACGGGCAAGATCACGAGTTTAGTTTTATAGGCCTATTTACAAAAAAAACTTAAAAGTCTTAAAAAAAAAATGTCCGACGATTTGCTGTAATAGTGGACTTAAATCTTGGACGTGAGTGTGACCCACTTACCGGCAATGTAGGTGGGCAACGTTTAACAAAGAGAATTGCTAATACGCGTTTATCCCTCTGATCTGTGGTTATGTACCGTGTTTACATTTGTATCAATACTAGAGAGCCCGAGCGGCTTCGCCCGCTTGAACTATACGAATATTTATTAAATATATTTACGAAATTATTTACAGTTTAGGGAGTGAATTCTAATAAACTATGAACCAATTGTTCCATTAAATATTTTAAAGAGTTTGAATTTCAAATTTTATAAAAATCGATGCCGATTCAAATACTTCTCCATATAAACTTTCAAACCCTATTTCACCCCTTCAGGGTTAAAATTTTTCAAAATCCCTTAGTCAGTGGGAACTTCTTCTTTTGTACATATATAGTATAGATGTACTATGTCCTTTTGTAATTTTTGCTTTTTTTGAATACTATGGATAATCTCTAAAATTTCGTGAATAAAAAGGAAAAAAAATATATTATATGAAATCAGCAGAACATCAAGTAAAGTAAATTTTAAAAAATGTGAACTACAGCACAATGTTTTTGAAAAGATGCTCAACCAACTGCCATAAAATTTACATAGGAGTACCTCTGGGGTATACGCTATACCAACCGTGACTAGACGTACCGTTTTTCGCTCGTATGATCACTATACAATAAGCAGACTTCTAAAAAAACGAAAGCACAATTCTAAAAAAACCGAAATCCATCTTAAAAAACTTAAGCTTAAAACTTAACAAAAGCAAGCAAACTTAACAAATATACAGTTTCACGCTGTACTTCGCACACAGCAGTGTAGGCAGAGAGAACATAGTGATAAGACACTCCGTTCCCCATCTTCCACCGAATTTTTCGAGGCATTAAGTGTTGAGAGGCGGGACTCAACGCCGGGCTTTTGCCTTGGTGCCAGAGCGAAGAAATGAAAATATTAAGAAATAATAATTCCTTCCCTCGAGTGGGGATCGAACTCACAACCGTCGCCTTTCAGTCACACTCTTGTACCCCTGGACCACGACGGCCTAAACAACAACATTCTTAATACAATATTTTGAAAATTATAAAATCGCGTCCCGTTAAATAAATCACGTTACGTATACCCTATAAAATCGATATTACTAAAAAGAAAAATCGATTTAAAACACAAAATATATACGTATCGAATTTAAAAACAAAAAAGATATCCTCACACCCACCTTTCATTAACACTACAAAACAAACAAGTCTATAAAGTTATCACCGTTTACACCCGCTCTGGGGTTATCAGCACGATAAGTAAGTTCTAAGTGAAGCGCCACCTATGCCCTATAATGATAACCTACTGCCTTTTCAATGGTCCGTGTTATCTATCCGTTAATTACTGTTTAGTCTAATTCTGTGAATTATAATAGCTATTTAAAACCACGCGGTTTGCATGTGCTTTGTGATGGTAGGTAATGAGTTCAAATCTTACTGTCACTTAAGTTTCCTTGTAAAATGCTCTTTGGTTCTTTTGGTACACGACACCTTAAAATGGTGGAAAGTGGAGAACGGAGTGATTAATTACTGGATTACCTCTGAATATGGGACAGTTACATACCGTCGCATATTTCAAGGTAGGCAATCTAAAAAATAATAATAGTTATAGGTTTAGCTCCGTTCAACTATATTCCATTATGAGACTACTCGTGGCTTACTCATAAACGATAATATCAATATACACGTCTAAGCTTCACCATTTTAATAATAATGAATTAAAGTTTAACATATTTTATCATATTTATGACGATCGTGGGCTCGGGGCGCAGCGAGACAGCGTCTGATTGTGATAATTGTGGGTACGATCCGTTTTGCCAGTCGTAGTGTAGGCACGGCGTTGAGTTTCGTTGATCAAGATAAATAAGCTCGATAGTTTCGATAGATTTTTTTTTCAAAATAATCGTTCACTCAGTATCATATTTTAAATGAACAAAAATATACAAGGAAATATCAAAATTTCCTATTATTTCTAAAAATATGACATTAAAAATAGAAAACCCTTGATGAACTTGAAAGACATCAAGCATAGCATCGGATATTACTTTCTCGAGGCTTTGTAAAGGTGCTACAGTTAATTAATGAAGTCTATTCCGAGATCGTCTTTTACTTAACATTTTAATTTTAACTATCTGACTTCATAATAAAGTTAATAAGATAACCTTGTATAAGCATAACTAAGTCTTCTTTAGCTAGATACAGAATAATCCATACTTATTATAAATTCGAAAGTAACTATGTCTGTCTGTGACGCAAACACGGCCAAAACGCTGATCCAATTGTGATAAAATTTTATATAAAGATATTTGTTTTTTTTTCATATTTGTATCTAATATTCTCTATATATACTAATATGTTGAAACACCTTATGTTCCAGTAGTGGTTTGAATATGGGAATAATAAAACGAGCAGCGTCACATTCTGTTTAGTTTATTCGACTGATCATGGCTAACGAAACTGTCTATTTATATATATTTGGACATACTGTCAAATGAGCAACTTTTATATGATAAATTTATACAATCATTAAAGTATTCAAATTCAAAATATTACTTATTCAAATAAACTCTTATAAGCACTTTTGAATCGTCGAATTAACATGGAAACAAAAAAGAAGCTACCACCGGTTCGGAAGGCAGTTCTGCTGAGAAGAACCGGCAAGAAACTCAACAGTGGCTCTTTTACATAATGTATTTATCCATATACTATATAATTCAATGTGTAATTAATTATTAGCTATAATTGAATTGAGAATAACATTGTTTATAGGTCTTAAAATAAAAGTTACGCAAAAGGAAATTGAATAACTCTATACAGTGTTGCTAGTGATTTTTAACAGCACTTCTTATATGTTAAACTTGTAAAATATATAAAGTTAATGAATCTACTCAATTTGCCAATTAGTGCCAATACTATTATGTATAATTAAATTGATAATAACATACTCTTTTAATGCACCAAAACAAGTATATGATAATAGATAGAAATATTCCATATGGTCTTGGTCGTGCTGTTTAACACTTACTATTTGATCTGCAATTTATTGTCAGACATGTTAATTACATCCGATACCGTCGTTAAGCCCTTAATATATTTAAAATATTATAATATTTTTTTTAGTTTTTACGGGAATTTCATTCAAAATGGGTTTCATGAACGCTTACATGGCGTGCGCTGACTCAACCTTATAAGATACATAAAAATTATGTTCTACGAAATTATTGTCCTTTAAAAAACCTATAAAAAAAGTCTGCGATAGTATATGTTTACCTATGAAGGTTGTGGCACAGAAGCCATTTTAATATATTTAATTTAAATTTATCAGGTAATTGTTAATGTATTTTCTATAATTTTGGTATTAATCCTTACCAAAATAATTATAATAGCCACATTTAACATTTCATCTAGATTAAAATTATGCTTTACTTTATATCATTACAATTATTAGATTATTATTTTTAACATTGAGAATTTCCTTTAGTTACTTTTATTTATTTTATACTTTCAATTCAATTACTCAGGTTTTATTTTTAATATTAAGGAATTTTATTTCCCTTACTTATGTCTACTTAATATTATTTTTCGGATTATTTTGATTATTTAGGCTTTGAAAGCTTTTATTCCATTATCAAGGAAATTTTATAAACATAAACTTTGGATTTTAAAGTATGTAATTTGAACGTATACTTTTCAAGAAAATGTAAAATTAAAATAATTCCATGCACTGTTTACGGCCGCAAGCGTAGTCTCGAATCCCGCGGGGGGCGCCTATGCCGCCGATGACAAGCAGTACTGGCACTTTCTCAAAATTATTAAAACAAGTTGTTCATAATTGAACGTATCAATTTTTTGGTAAATGTAGCATAATAAAAGTATTATAGGTGGTATGCGGGCGAAGCCGCGAATGGGCCACTAGTATACTATATATATTATATACATATTATAATATATGTTATGTTATTAATGATTGGTTTCCTATTTAGGATCACAATTTGTTTGTATGTCATTGTGTAATCCTCCTTTTTTCCTGTTTGAGCATTTAGCGTCTACTTCTCAAAAATGTTATCGCCTAATCTATTGAAGTAAATTAGCATAGCGTCACTAATTAAAATCTTAACTCGTGTGTTCGTCAAATTTAACTCTGTCAAAGGAAAAGTATTTCTAATAATATTGAAATAAAGGTCTTTTCGTTTTGAAAGGTGTTTTGCAAGAATTAACAGTACGTAGTACTTACCTTCGTATACTGTATGTAGTACTCAGTAATATAGTGAAGTAATACTTACGAGTGAATGAGTGTGACGAATTACATTAACATTTAAAGACTGCAATGGAATGTTTCTGTTTTTATTAAATATTTCTAATATAACTTTCTTCTGGTTAATTTTTATAACTGTACATGTAGTTACGAGTACACAGAAAATTCTTTAAATAGAAGAATTAACAGACGGGACCCATTTAGATTTTACGGGGTGCCTTGGGAAGATTTAATTGGTGGAAGAATGGGTCTCGACTGTTGATTTTTCTTTCGTTCTTTCGTCTATCTATCTGTCTGTCCGTCAAGACCTACTATCTCAAAAATGAGTATATCAGCAGAAGGAGGTATCAGCAGAAATTAATATCAAAAATATATAAATATCAACGCAACCAAAAAATAAAACGGCGTGTATGTTCCGTTTTTATTACATTTAGCTCCCGCATATAACAGGAAAGGCAAAGAGAACATAGTGTTAAGACACCCAGCTCACTACTATTATTAGTATTCATATATTTACTAATATTAATAGTATATGCAGTCTATTACCTGTCTGTATCTGTCTGTGTGTCTGTGTCAACGTAACAATAGCTCGGCTAGTTTAGGTCAGTTTTACGGTTACATAACGCGATTCAGCAACGGCCTATCCAACCGTTGCAGTCCAATAAAACGCAATAAACTTATTACTATCGGCCATTGAAGCATAACTTGAAGTTTTTGTATTCCATTATAAATATATATTTGTTACGCAGACCGTCACGCACCGTACACGTTATGGGTTCAAATTCCACTCGGGGGAATACATTATTAAACCTATGTATCCAAAATTGAAAGCTACAATTTCATCCCTAAAACAAAAGGATAATAGGAAATATCAAAATACACAAAATTTCGCATATTACAAAACGAGTCATGTCTTTGTTTCGTCTTTTGCGGAAGCTATTGACCCCTTGGTCCGTACTCTGAACAGCTGTGAATCATTCATTTAATCTAAACTTTTATGTATAGGTATGAGTGGGTGTTTAAGAAGATTGAAGATATATGTATATAATGAGACATCGCCCATTTGGTGCAATAATTATGTATGTGGACGTTTAGAATTCAAAAAAGGCAGGAAATAGTGCAATTACGTCATTGTTGCATCAAACGAAGTGACTTGACGCTAAGTAGTCGCAGCTCACTGCTATATTCGATACCAAAGAAAAAAATAAAAAAAAAATATTTCTTTATCCCCTCTCTAACAAATTTTACAAACAGTATGAAAAATTACTGAAAGATTAATAGTTGTATTATAGAAAAAATTAAGACAAATTATAATTTTTACGAATTTCATAAAACTTTTTTATCTTTTACGTTACGTTAAATATATGTATACTATATATGTATATGTCAATAAAATGATGTCTGTCTGTGACTTCAGAATAACTGTGTTTTTTCAAATGTATAATCATTATTTACACGATACTAAAACCCAAATAAGCGATTTTAAATTTTAGTTCGGGGTCCAAAAGCATTGATTTTTATGGGATTCTCCCTGGAAGATAGACAAGATTGTGGCGTTCTTATCCAACTACGGGATGAATCGCCTTAACCCAACGCGCATACCTGCAACGTCGATATTAACCGAGTAAAAAGGAATTAAAAAGCAAAAAGGTTTAAATAACAATTTATTTACTGTATTATTATAAAAAAAATAGTAACAGATCTGTATCTGTACACGGAAGATATCACAGAAAAAATGTTATTGGAGTCATTTAATAAAGTAATAGAACCTTAACAGTGATTTTTATTTATTTGCAGTTTTCACTTTTGTATTTTCGCGTAACGTTTAGTGTTTATTTTATTTTAATTAATTTAATAAATTATGGTTTGATAAATAAAAAAGTTGTACTAATTTAAAGAATTTTGCTCGAAAATTATAAATAACTGTTGTATTGAATTAGCTGAAACTTTAGTTTTCAATATTGGTATAGACATTGGTTTTAAAATAATATTATTAATATAAGAAAACAAAAGTAATGCAAATTCGTAAATTAATAATTCAAGCGGGCGAAGCCGCGAGCGGGTCGCTTGTTTACTATATAACAGTAGAGATAACTATACAATAACCAACTATTTTTTCCTGAAAACCATTAATATTAGATAAAAATAGTAAGCTCTAGGCGGGTCGGTAGTATTCTATTGAGAGTAGTTGCACTCCGCGTCTTCGTTTGCCTGAACTACGAAAAGTAAAATCTCACTTTCCCCGTAAAACCTCTCTTTACCGTAGGCTTTCAGCGTTCTACTCCGCATAGTTTCGGCTGTGCACTGTCTGTCAGTCACTGAGTAACATTAGGGTTTTATGTGTTTAGACAAATCTTGTGTGTTACAATGAACAATAAATTCTATTATTATTGTAGATATATAAATTTATGAATTATAAAGCTTTTAGTTAAGCTCTTGCAATGCACATTGCGTAGTTAATTACTTCCTAAAAATAAATAAAAAGACGGGTAGATGTAAAAATTAAGCGATTATTCTCTCATTTTATTACAGGAAATGAGCCTAAACTTAATATACATTGTGCAAATTAGTAATAATATACTGCGTAAACATAAATCAAATTACGGAAGAGTAACCACAGATCACCACGTAACAGGCCGGCTAAACTTTGAACCTCACGTGCTCACTTACCAGCAACACCGATGTATGTGGAACTAGCACTTATTGTATATCACAGCCACGAAGTCGCTATAGACTTACAGTTTATTGCTTTAAGAATAATGTAAAAATATAATAAAAAATATGTAAAAACTAAACCGTCACGATACGTGCGCACAGTACGACGCACGATGGGAAACTGAATTTGAAATTCGAACGTTTCGAGTTCCCGCCATTCGCAAATCGTGACCGTGATCTCCTCAGGGTTGTCGCATTGTGGCTAAAATTGAACATAAGTGAAAATAAAATATAAAAAATCTCTAAAGTAAGTTTTCATGTTAAAAACAAAGAAAATGAAAAATGTCTTAAAATGTCTTAAAATGTCAGCGATAATAATGATTATTTTGGTTAAATTTCTTTAAAAAAATGTTACATTCGTGACCATTATACGCTGCCAATAACATTTCAAATATAATTTTATTAAGTTAATACAATATATATTTTCTTAATTAAATTCAAAGAAAAGCAATATAATTGAAGTATAAAGTACGATATTAGTAAATAAAATATGCAAAAAAGTTAACAGATGTTTAAATAAGCGTACTTTAGAAATCGTAAGCTTTATTTATACAAGAAATACAATGTTTATATTAAAAAAAGGAATTACATTACGCAAGAACAATTGAAATAACCACGTTAATTAATAAAATAACAAATAGAAATGGGAGTATTTTATATGATAATGTGTTAACCGACTCGAGTGATAATTCTAACTTTCAACTTTTTAATCAAAAATCCTTAGTAAACAAAGCATACATCAACATAAACATCGAGGCCGTCGTGGTATATCGTGGGTTAGCACCTCTCGGAGTGATTAGATATTATTTTCATTTCCGTGCTGTTAAAAAGGTAAAACGCAGCGCTGTAACACGCAATATCTCGAAAATTATGCGGAAAACGGGGAACGGAGGGTCTTAACACTAAATTTCCTCTGCCTTGAATCCAATATGCGGGATACAGCGTAACGCTAAAAGAAAAATATAAAAAGCAACATCTAATGTATTATAGTGTTAATAATGATTTGCTTGATGGAATAAGAACGTACCTACAGGTTATTTGGCTATATCGTTTGGGCGGATTTTAAGAAACGCGAGTTGAAAACACGGCTGCGTTTAAGCTGCATAAACAGTTTAGTTATAATACAGTTACACATATATATACATGCGTATATCTTTCTCGTAAAGACTGCTATCTAATTAACATTCATCACGTAGCCGACTTATTAACAAGAAGGAAAATGTAACAAAGGCAGTATGTAGCAAATAAAATAAAAAATAAAATTATATAGCAAAACTAGTCAAGGCAATAACTAAAGTTGTATGCGCTATCATAGCACACTTGAGAAGTGTCAAATTATACACACTGTGTTTGTGGGTTCGCTTGGGAATATCTAGATAAAGCGCGGCGTTAGATTCCGTCATTAACCAGTCCGATTAAACAGTCAATGTCTTAAAATGGAGAACGCATATTTTACGCATTACGTTCAGGATCGATTGCTCTTAATTTTAATTATTTGACAATTACATATAATGTGAGGCAGATGTTTTGTACAACCTTTCTTCTTCTTTTAAGAACAGGTTACTACCATATTAACCGCAATTTAACGGTATGCACAACAAGAGTATAAATAATGTTGTCGTAAAGATCGACAACATTATTTATAACTCATGCTATGTTGTTGCTGTACTTGTTTAAAATAAAGCAAACAAGAATTATACTGAGAAGATGTAATATTTCTGTACTGTTATCACCCACGTTATCAAGTAATGTCGTTTAAAAAATTTCTTTCAAAATACTGTGGACATGACATTTTTAAGAAAACATTTAATAAAGACTTCATTAATTAAGAATGAAAAAGAGGCGTGACCTTACTTAATCGGACTACAACCACGTTCATCTAGTTAATTAAATAAAAAAAATGAAATTATACTAAATATTATATGTTTTCAAATGATATTTCACATTCGAGATAACAAAAATATTACGCGCTTTCTAAATTAGAAAATATAGGACATTTAGTCGGTTACGCAATCAAACTTCTATTCAATACCTAAGAAATAATTCAACCAGAACTGTTACATACGCAACCCTGTTTCCCCGAGAAACGCTCAGAAATAGACCGGGCTCAGTGCACTTGCACTGCTTTGACCGACACCGACGACAGCTCCGTATTTTTTAAATTATCTTAATTGTTTAAAATATTATGACATTTTTTTTACAAAACAAAGTAATTAAATTGCATCTGCATTGTGGTTTCGACCTCCAATCGACTGAATGTATGTATTAATATATATATACATTCAGTCGATTAAGGTTTATAAATTTAGTTACAGCAAGAAGACTGAAAAGAAGCCTTCGTTATTTTTACATAATAATTCGTTATTACATAATAGGTTTTCGCCTCACTATTAAGGCTTACAGCAGCGTTCAGTTGTTTCTCTCTCCTGTTTGGGTAAAAAGCGGAGAACGCAGTGTTTCATAAAAGTAGCCTGTACCTGTGCATTGCAGGGTGCAATGCGCAAAATAACGTAAAGTTTAAAAAAATATATATTACGCAACTGAATCCATTACCTATATAGTCTTTATCATCATCACTAAATATATGCAAAGAAAATTAGCCTTGCAAAGTTCGTCTGCGACAAGAGATATAATTAATTGCTTTAGGAAACGTTAACTCGTTAAGATGTTTGCCGTGTGCCTGTGTCTGTGTACAAAAAAATCCACTAGACTTTGAAACAAGTATCTAGTGATATTTTCCAGGGTTCTCATAGCAATTTAAAAAAAAACTAATTAGCTTCATGCTTTATCCCGCACACATCATGGAAGGCAGAGGGAACCTAGTGTTAAGACACTCCGTTCCCCACTTTTGTCTGAATGTTGAATTCCTTAGGCTTTGCGCGTCGAATTGCGGAACTCAACGCTACGGTAACCCGCCACCGGTAATTAAACGGTCGTAAAGTAAGTTGGATTTGGCTATACCTACTTCTTAATACAATTTAAAACTATTTACTTATTCAAGTTATAAGTAATTGAAATATTTGTTTTTATTTGCTGAAATCTTAAATTACGGTTAAGATTGAATTTCTTATCACGTAGGTATATGTTTGACTTTTACGCTTAATTTTATTGTTTGTTATCGGGATCGCTAGTACAATATAACCACTAGTAAAGATATGGAATTATTGTATCGAATGAAGCTGTAAATGTTTAAAAATATATAATACAAGTGAACGACTGATAACGCTGTTTTTTTTTTGCTCGTAACGGCTTATTATTATTATTATAATAAACATTTTAAACTCACTTTACCTACGATACATGATGTATCCCGTAAATTAGCAGGGTAAGCAAAATTAAACTAGTGTTAAGACACTCCGTTGTCCAATTTCAATCTTTCTCGAGGCGTATTGAACGGCGAAAGGAGGCTTTGTCTAGTTGCCAGAGCGAGGAATAAATATTAAATAATATTTAAATCATTAATCAGTATGGCAATCGAACCCCCGACCGTTACGTTTACGGCCACATGGACAAAAGCCCTGCGTCCTCACTTTTTTAACTTACTATGAACGAGCAAACCCGACTCATAAATGATGACATAGAAATAAAAAAAACATTTGATAACGCATCAAAATCTTTAAGAACTTGTAAACACAACCATAACTTAAATATAGCAGTTTTTAAAAAGTAGAAAAAAAGTAAAAGCAGTAAAAGTATTCTTATGGGACTGGAAAAAAAATGGGAATTTTATGTTTTATAGGTGACGCAATCGAAAAACCAAAAATATTCATATAAAATTAAATGCAATATTCCAATACGCGAGTATATATGAATAAAATAGCAACGTGATTTCAACGTTTATCACCAATAATAACTGCTTTTATTACGCTCCGTTTACTGGAACTTCCAGATTTATTACGATTTATAGAGAAAAGGACTCTATTCCTACAATATAAGATGTAAATTGAATGAAACCAGCGATGTAGACTCTGTACTCGTTAATAAAGACTCCTACACACGTGAGACAATAGTGGCAAGTGTGTAGGTATGACATAAGCGAAGAAACTTTGTGGGGTCGCCACGATTATATAGTTTTTGTTAAAATCATAGATACTAAATAAAATATATATTTTTTATACATAACAAAAAAAGATCACTATATTTTTCATATAAGATGAAAATCCGTCTCAATATATCTGTGAAATATACATATTATACTATCGTATAAAATCTTATTATATTTGTTCTTTTTTAAAAAAAAATTGTCATTTTGTAGTGTTATTCACGAAAAAGGAAAGTTTTTTAGAATTGTTTATAAATTTTAGCGTAGGTTCCAGGTTAAAGTCCCGTGACTCGAACCTGGAAGGGAGAGGAGTAAGGAGTAAGTAAAGTAAAGGAGTAAGTTTATGAAACAGATCAATCATCATTTTATATCAATAAAAAAATATATAAAACACTAACCTACAATAAACACATAAGTAGTTTTCCTACTTACCTCGCATTAAAATAGAATAGCTTAAGAGATAATGAAACAATAATACCCTCGTGTATAGGTCATGCGATAGATGGGTACTTAAACTATAACTAGCATATACTTGACTGGCTTTATATAGAGTTGCAAGTTAAAATAAATGTGGAAGAAAAAAATAGCTTTCAAGTGATTATTTGATTTTGAAATATTGTTTTTATCGACGGGCAATAAAGAGGCGGAGGAGGGGTATTAATAGAGGGAGAGGCGTCATTAATGCAAGCAAAAAAAAATTTTCGTCTTTTTAATATTTCATATCATGCGCATTGAAATGTGCAATAAAATCTAATCAAATCGATATAAGACTTCAAAAAATCATACATTGATTTCTGTTTATTCTAAAATTAGAAAAGGCTATCGTACCACACAATTTTTTTGTTAACACATTGCCGGATGTCAATGAACGTTTGAAAAAATATATCCGTCTGTCGATAAGGAGGGGTTGTGTTGAGATGCGTTTCCTGTGAATGAACTTTAAGAGATATAAGTGATATGCAAATAAACATGCGATATTGATAAAATGTTTCAGCTTTACGGCTTATCTCATATTGCAGGGCATAAAGAAAATGTGCTAAAATTAGTTCTTAGCTTTCTTTTTCAAATTCGAAATATTGTGTGTACAGAGATTGAACTCAATCGCGCACTTCTTCCTCCTGGAGCGAGGATACAAAAACAATTTATTTCTTTTACAGTTATTACAGTTAAGGCTCTATATAAAATATTTAAAAAACTATTGTTTTTGACCCAAATATTTTTTGACGGTTTATGTCAAAAAAATGTATCAAACCCAAAACCTGGGCTAACAGTCAGATACTGTTTAACTGCACCACAATGGCTTCATTCTTTTTACACGTGTATGTACAAAAATAATAAAGTCAATCTCGTGGTTACACTACAGACGGTGGAAACTGAGACACTTCGGAGGCGGTCACTAACGACAGGATAACTAGGGGGCGAAGTCCACTCAAGAAAATAGACACTCAACACTTATTACGTAAAATATCTTAACAGCTTCTGTTTCATTTGAATAAATTATCAAGTAGGGTTGCTTATTTATTTTTTAGTATCATATAAAAAATTAAAATTAAATCAGCTTCACGCTGTATCCCGCACACAGCAGGGTAGGCAGAGGGAACCTAGGGTTAAGACACTCCGTTCCCCACTTTCTGCCGAATTCTGGAGGGATTGCGTGTTGAGTGGCAGAACTCAACGCCGCGCTTAACCTCGACACCAGAGCAAAGAAATAGAAAAATAAATTTGAGTAAAAATTTCATCTTCTCGAGTGGGGATCGAACCCACGACCAGTCGGTTTTACAGTCACACCTCGTGCCGCCGCTGCGCCACGACTGGCCTCAAGAATCATATATGTTGATTTAATATTGATATAATATGGAGTAGCCGCAGTGGTGTAGTGGAGAATGTAAATGATTGTTATGGATGCAAATTCCTCATGTGTTATGACAATGACTTATTTTCATTTCCCTGGTCTAGTAGGACAAAATGCGGCGTTGTGGTCTGTCATGCCGCCAGCACCTCAAATTTGGAATTTGTTCGGAATACAGAGAACCGAGTGTCCTGACACTATGTTCTCTCCAACTACCCTAACGTAGTGTATGAATACCGTCTTAAAATGAAGTTAAACAATACAAAAAAAACTGTTAAATTGAGTTTAAATTAATATAATCTTTTTTTTAACTTACAATTAGATGTCTGTATTATTTTCTGTATTATATATTTTTTTGAAATTACGACAAAATTTTACCAATATTGACGCCTGGTGGATCAAGAAAATGAAAACCAGTCTCTAAAATGACTACAAAATGAGACTGATAAATTACTAGGTTCCATATATAAAAAAAAATAATGAAACTTTTAAAAAATCCTAAAAATCTAAACAAAAATATATCCTGAGTGTACAAAATCTATGGCAACATTACGAGCGGATGGTGGATAACGGAAGGCGATACTCGCGGCGGAGCGGATAGGATAATGGCAGAGGGCGAAGTCCACACTCGGACTAAAATAGATCCGCGTAATAAAAAAACTAAATTTAATAAAAAAAAAATTGAAGCAATAAAATGTATTTTGAAAGTTATTTGATTGTTCCGGCAAGGTCGAGGGTGCGGAAGTTAAAACCAAAAGGTATCACAAAAAAGTGCGACCGCTACAGGTATGTAAAATGCAAAGAAAAAAAAAGAAAAGAAATTGAAAAAAATAAATAAGAACAGAAATGATTAAGTAGATCTATAGGATATTACCTATACTTGTAGTGCTTTTTTACTAAACTGGAGCTAATTAGGTTACATATCTTAAAAACGAATAGGCAGAATTACACTTATTTGGTGTCAATCGAAAGAGACCTAAGTGAGGATGATTTTAAAACGATGCGACCAAAAAAAAATTTTGTAGAAGATTTTGAGAGTATATGAAGATTTTAAAGTCAAACTTTAACAACCGTTTGGAATCCAATAAATAAAAACACTACAATGTTCAGGAGGCTTCATGTTATGTCATTAAATGGCACATTAATCAGAGAATACAAAAACACTAATAATAGTCGGTAAAAACATACGCAAAATATTTTTCTCGAAGATTTTACAGCTATATGGTATTAAGAAAAAAAATCAAAAGGCAAATATCCTAAAATTAGCTAAACTTCACCATGCCTTCTGGAATAAAAAACAGTTGAAATGATCTCATCTATCATCTGTATCGGTTTATGTATCGATTCGTTATACAACATGATTGGTAGCAATCAGCTTGTATAACGAATAAATTAATATTCTTATAGAAAAGAAAATGTAATTAATTTTAAGGCTCGCTATAAACAATAAATGAATTATTTTTTATAATATATAAAAAATAGCTTCAAAAGTTTATAGTTATTGGCTTAAAACATTAGATAAAACTTGTTTTGCTCGTAGCTAGTCAGGATAATATAATAGAATAATCCATTTTCCTAGTAATGAGCACAAAGTTTAATGAGGTCACAATTTAAAGTTTACCTATTTTCGTTATTTCTATAGAAACAATTCTGTATGATTTTTTTTTATTTTCCTAAAGTAGTTGTATCACTATCAATATTACTTTTCACTACTATATTTTTTTAGCTTCACTGTCACCCGCATGTAGTCAGAAGGAGAAAATCGGAACTCTCTTCCGTACTGCATAGTCCGCCTTGCAATTTGTAATTTTCAAAAGAAAGTAATTCAATAATTCAAACGGGAATCGAAGCCCACACACAATATTTCAATATTTGCGTTTACAGTAAGACGCCACTACGGCCTCTTAAACGTATTTTTCATACTAGGCATATATTTAAATTCATTAAATACATGATACTCAACACGCAATGCCTCCAGAATTCGGCAGAAAGGGGGAACGGAGTGCCTTAACACTAGGTTCCCTCTGCCTACCTCTGCATACTCTGTATGCGGGATACAGCTACAGTGAAGCTGATTTATATTAAACACATAATAGTATACTGTTGTTGAAAACGACGATCAATCAAGGAAGTGTCTGCGTAAATATTTTCTTCATCGTTGAACTTCAGACTGGAATAGACTTTAGATACGATGGTCAAAGATACGTTATCAAGGGCCGCTTAGGTTGAGTTGATAACGTATCACGCTGACCTGTCACTTTTTGCTTATCAGTGATGTTAGATGAGGCGCGGTTTAAAGTCCAATTCTACTGTAAGATAAAAATATATACATTTTTTTTTCGAATGCCTTTTTAGCTTCACGCTGTCCCGCATATAGCAGGGCAAGTCCCCATTGCGGAGTACGTTTCAGTATATTATAATATAAATCTGAGGTTACAAGATTTCAGATTGGATAACAGTATACAACAAACATGGCACCGAGACGTACAAATGGCCCGTTTTTCGAAATGGCACGTAAATTTGGTCCTTCAAATCCCTTTTCACCGTAATTATCGGTACACAAAAAAAAATGAAAATAAACATGAAACAGTCAAATGTTAATTTTTAATACAATACGTCACGTCACACCATCGATATCCCGCAAATTTGGGCCCAAAACAAAAATAGTCACGTTAGGTATGATGGCACTACTCACTAGTGATATACCTACTATTATGATAAATTACTATCACAAAGATATTATCGGCAAGGCAATTTACAGTCTTTAGATAATTGTTGTTTTTTTTATTGTTCATAAGTAGTGGTATAAAACCATAGACTTTGATCGTCCGTGATTTTTTCCTTCAGTGTTTTTCTCAATATTGTTGTTTTGTCAAAAAGTCAAAAATTGGCTGGAATTGAAACTATGACTTCTATCTATTAATAATGTCTAATGGATGTTAGAGTGTTCGAAAGACAGAGCAAACCAATTTTTTTTATTGAATTTGGGAGAAGATAACCAAAAGATTTTCTAAATTTTCTTTTTTATTTGGCATGATATAGATTCTTCATGCTTTTTCCTGTAGAGTAGGCGTCGCGTAGTATCAGAGGCTAATATTATCAATCTCGGCTCGATTTCGAATTTTTGAGTTTGAGTGGTGGAACTCCACGTTGTTCTTTGCGAAGCAGGAATATAAAAATAATTCACTTATATAAGAATCAGCAAAATATTTTTACACAAATCTAAAATTTATATTCTATTGTATTATGTATAACATAATCTCTATATATAATAAAAAGAAGTCAATTCTGGACATGAAAGATATATAAAAAAAAATTAGATCGGCTATTGGCATATATTAAAAAAATACTTTAAATATTAAATATTTTCAATTAATAATAGGTATTGAGGCCAGTCGTGGCACAGCGGCACGAAGTGTGACTGTAAAAGCGACTGGTTGTGGGTTCGATTCCCACTCGAGGAGATGAAATATTTACTTAAATTTATATTTCCATTTCTTCGCTCTGGTGTCGAGGTTAAGCGCGGCGTTGAGTTCTGCCACTCAACACGCAATGCCTCCAGAATTCGGCAGAAAGTGGGGAACGGAGTGTCTTAACACTAGGTTCCCTCTGCCTACCCTGCTGTGTGCGGGATACAGAGTGAGTCTGGTTTTAACTTTTTTATTTATGAATCGATTAAAATAAAACAAATACTAAAAGTTAAAGAAAGTTTGCTTAAATACAAAAGTGCACTAAAATCGGTTAAGCCGTTTCTGAAATTAGCATGAACAAACGCACAGACGAACAGATAAACCGACCGAGTTCTATAACATTGTAAATTAAATAAATATTTTTATGGCAAACTTTCGTACTTGTACGAAAATGCAACTAAAGTCTTAATAATTTTCACATTAGAAAACGTAAGTGCGTTAACAAACATACATTATAGTGTATTAAGTAAATAATTCAGTAGTTTAAGCGGCCGAAGCCGCGAGCGGGTCGTTAGTATAGTAAATATAAACATTTGAGCAGCTAGAGGGTAACGTACTCACAGCCGTTTATATGACGCAGATCTCTTGTAAACAGATCGCCAATCACTCATGGATATAATATGAAACATTAAGATTTTGAATTTTTAGGTTACTAGCAAAGCTCGATAATAGGATATTGTTAGCAAACTCATGTAAAAGGGGGTAGAAGTAAGTGAAAAAGACTATAAAAGCAACAGAGTTGTGTAAATTGGGAGTAGTTGCTTGTAGGCAACGGGTATTCCTCGGAAAGGAAACTCATGTGAACTATTATTTTTGGGTGATACATATCACTTACTGCAGTTATGTAGGTTCTCTCTTTGAACAATTTAGAAACATATAGACGATATATGTGAACGGCTTCAGATCTCTAACAATATTATATACAACTTGGGACCATTGAATGTAAACAAGACAAAGGTGGTGTTAAATTCCCCCATTTGACATATAATGTTTCGAAAATTGGGTGAAAAGTAGGGAAGGGTTGGTGTTAACACTGAGTTTCTTCTGCCTATACTGCTATGTGAAGCTACAAAAAAAAAGTTAGATATTAAATAAGAATTAAAGAATGGAATAGGAGATTATAATTGAGGTGCTAGATTAAGTACAGACCTATCGTAAATCCTATTCCGAATCTTTTTTTACTTTCTCGTTGGTTAATTTTCATTCCCAGAAAGTTTTGCCTATATTTGTTATTTACGATATAAATGGGGAATGGAGTGTTACTAGGTTCCCTCTGCCTACCCTGCTGTGTGCGGGATACAGCGTGAAACTGATAGTATAAATATTTCTTAACTTGCATGTGGTATTGGATTCCACCAACCAACCAACTAGATCTCCAAGATTCATCTTATTATTTGTGAGTATTGCAATAATTTATAATTTAATACATATTTTCACTGAAAAAAAATTATAACATAGTAGAATACAAATTCATTTCTCTTGGAATACATCCAAGGACAGTCTACTGGATTTTTTATGCTGTTAAAATTTCATAACCCTTTTGATTGTTTTAAAGCATGGTTTACACCAGATGATAAAAATAATGTCATAAACTCGTGTCATAACTCATAAATCCACTATAATATATATAGTTAACAAAGGTTAAAGAATTTGCATGGTTAATTAAATTTCATTATTTATATTATAAAAAGAAAAAAATATATTATAAAAATCAATTCAATTCTTTTTTTTTAATTTAGAAATCATATGCTAGCATAAGTTTGAAGAATGTTGTAAATTTGAGTAACATCTATACTAATAATCCAATTTAGGGGAATAATTCTATTTAAAGAATTCTTTCATTTTCCTGTTTTAGTGAGATAAACTCACTACACTAGAGAACCTTGATACTAGATTCTTTGTTTACCCTGCAGAAAAAAAATGTTTTTATGCAATTTTTTTTATTTATAATATGCTATAATATATAAAAAATATTAGTTAGTTGAATCATAAACCTTTAGTCAAACAATGTTAAGCAAAAAATGTATTTATGATACTACATAACATGTGACATTGCAACCATATGGAACATTTCATAGATAAATCAATAACATCTGTTTAGTTGCCACAGTCAGAAAAATAAAATGTCTTATACACAATTTTCATACTCTAATTTAATTTCTAAGGCTATTACAAGCGCCCATTATTATTTAATATTTAAAAAAAATAGATAGTAATGCATAGTCAGCCAGTATATCATGATTATCATTATAAATTTTTCATTTCATAATCCTAATGAATTCTAACAAAAGAGTGAAAAATATATTTTTTTTTTAAATCAAAAACCCTGACTGCATAAAACTAGAAAGAAAACAAGCCCAATAGTTTATTTGGATTGACAGTAATTTAAATTATACTGTTAATCCTAATAAACAATTTTTTTATTAATTAATAATAAATAAGATACATGTCATTAATTCAAATTTTGTTTACAACATGAAATTCTTATTTGACTTATATTTAGAATCTTTCAATTCAAATATATTAAAATGAAAGTACGTAAAGTGAACAAAACTAAAAAAACAATAAAAGAAATTAAAAAATGTCTCTAAGACGAAGAATGGGTATAGAAATTACGCGCCTCATATCCTAAATTATATAAAAAACACTTTTGTACAAATTGCATTTGTAGCATGTTACACTGAAAAATATTTTTCATTTATTATTATTATATTAAATAATAAAATTACAGATATAAAGAAAAATATAGCATTGAAATTTCAAAAAAAATTATAGGTTATAAGAGGTACGTTTACTTTTATGCCTACCTGCACTATTTGTGGATAAAAGATATAATGTAAATTATTACAAGCACTTACCTCAGATTTCTCTTTTCGTTTACGTTCTCGCCGAGAAAATAACACTTGTAAAATTAACACAGAATTTTATATTTACTTAATAAACACTAGCGAAATGTACAAATCCGCAAAACCGGGCCAATCCGTATTTAGTGACGTATGAACACATTAGTAGACTTCAGCTGTCAAATAATCGATTAGAAAAAATCGATTTGTCATTTTTAAAAATATTACACCCATGCTAAACTGTAATAATTATAAATAATGCTATATTTTTTAATTTCCATTGCAAAATCTATTAATGAAATACATTTTTTAAGCTTAAAATATTTAGTAATAATAAATATAAAAAAATAATCGAATATTAGAAATACAATGATATCGATAACATGTTGCATGTGCTGTAGTCGCTAGGGGTGGGGATGCGCGCCAATCAGAGCGCGGCAAGCCGTCTGAAAAGGTGGCGTGATCGCTACGTCACTATATACATAACATAACATAACTTAGTATTGATTAATACAAAAAAATAAAACGTAGATTTAAAAGTTATTCAAAGTGAACTAAATTGTAATAATTATGTCATATTTACAATATTTTTGTTAAAGTTAAAAACACTAATACATGATTAGATATTGTTGTGTTATTTTCAAAAATAATTTAGGTGAGACATCTAGCGTTGTTTTATCGAACTAAATTTGTAAACATTAAGTAGAAACTAGAAAACTTCAATATAATAATGTATTTAATGACTTCATTTTCAGGATTATCAGATATATTAAATAAAAAAACAGTCACTTCAGGCACAATGTTCATTTGTAGTATCCCCACTTAATAATTTTTATTTTACCGCTTTAGTAAAAAAAATTAAATCAAAATTGATTCGTCGATTACTCGTACCATCACTATAATATTTATTAAAATAAAGGTGACGCTTTAATTTTCGTTTTCTGTTTGCCCTAGCTCATGCTATGAAAACATTTTATTGTCAGACCTAGACCAGACCCATATATAAACAAATTTTCAAGTATAATATATAGTGGCGTCAAAAAATAGATCAGAATAACAATAAAATATCTTTATTAAGCAGAAACTATTTTACATTTCATGTATACATGACATGGCGCGCGCGTGTGATTGCAGTGAGGTGCGCAAAGTAGTACCTGGGACTTGCGATCCAAGTATAGATCTAAGAGGATCTTTTAAATGAACATTAACGCTTTACTATCATAGCGAATATATAACTTCTCCAAAAATAAAAATTAAAATTAAATTAGCTTCACGCTGTATCCCGCACACAGCAGGGTAGGCAGAGGGAACCTAGTGTTAAGACACTCCGTTCCCCACTTTCTGCCGAATTCTGGAGGCATTGCGTGTTGAGTGGCAGAACTCAACGCCGCGCTTAACCTCGACACCAGAGCGAAGAAATGGAAATATAAATTTAAGTAAATATTTCATCTCCTCGAGTGGGGATCGAACCCACAACCAGTCGGTTTTGCAGTCACACCTCGTGCCGCTGCGCCACGACCGGCCTCAAAAAATCCAAATCCAATAATATTCTGATGTAATCCAATTCTCCAAAAATATTCTGATGTAATTGTAGGAAATAAAAAAATAGGCCGTTATGGCGCAGTATCTGACTGCAAACGTAATAGTTATGGGTTCTATTTTCATTCGGAAAATTAATTATTTTCATTTCCTCGCTCTGGCAAGAAGACAAAGCGCGAGATTATTGTCCGCCCGGTTTTACGTCTCAAATAATGGGTGGCGCGTAAGGAACAGTCTCTTAACACTAGGTTCCCTCTGCTTACCTCGATATATACTGGGTACAATGAATAAAAAAAAACGGCAAGGGTAAAATCAATCAGGTATTCAAATTTCGCATTTTTTTATTTCATCACTTAAAAACAAAAATATGAAACGCAATTGGTTTAGAATCAACAATTTTTATTTTTTACAGAATGTTATAATTAAATACTATGCCACCATGACAGAAAATCATATTTAAGATAAGGATCGTTTGTTATACTGCCTGACCAGCAGTTACATGAGTATACAAAAATATATTTAGAAAAATAATAGCATACACATAATACATATTTTAAGAATATAATTTAATTTTAATAATAATATTTGGTGAAACAATAAAAAAATACGTTTTAGTTTCAAAGTAAATCTAAGGATATAAATATACATATTGCGACAAAGTACAATTGTAGCAAAATGAACTGATCGAGAGATTCAAATTTATCATTAATAATAATAGAATATTATAAAAAAATTATTAGAGCCCGTCGTGGGGCAGAGGAACCCGCGTGCAACCGTAGACGCGACGGTTGTGATTTCAATTCCCTCTCTGGAAATGAGATGCTTAATATTTTCATTTATTGCTGGCCCCTCCCGCCACTGGAAAATATTTTAGGATACGGTGCTATATATGCATTGTGGCGCAGTAAATGACATATAGCATCGCGCTCTACGAGAGTGTAAGCGGTGTTCCTTTGTGGGTAGATATCTAAAATACAAATCCTACCCAAGTGTCCACGCGTACCTCTCAGAGCTCATGTAGTTGTTGTCGACGCCGTGAAAATGGTTTATATGGTGTATATATAAAAAATTAAATGCACATAATCAAGTCTCTGTCATGGGAACAAAATTACTCAATTGTGAAACGCGCCATATAAAAAAAGGAACAGTACGGTCGACGAGTTGTGGCTGCCTTGAAGTGAAGTTTTCTGAATTTTTGTTCATTGTGGGTTTAAATTTTAAAATTAAATCAGCGCCGCCATCTACAGCTAACTTCAAGGCGTTGACTTGTCATCAATCATACTGTATCAATCAATGAATACATTTTTTTTCCACCATTGAAGATATCTGTCTAGGTTAGATCCAGATTTAAGTTAGATATAGATACCGGTCTAAGTTACAGGAAGAACTTCTATATAATAAGACAATTATTTACAAGTTAATTAATTTATATATTTAATACCTACTTATCTAATGTTTTATTTCAGTCGTGAACGATTTCATGACTTTATTATTGGAATAGCCCTCTTATAGAATCAATTATGTGTTATACTAAAATGTAACAACTTAAGAATTATGAAAATGTTATATTTTAAGAATTGTTGATGAAGCGGGATATGAACCTGCTACTGTAAGTTATATGTGAGCATATAACAACAAGGTTGAAACATTTTAGTTCATATAATGTATTTGAATTTTACTATCATTGTTTCATTTATCCGAAAAAAAAACCTTTAAAAAATAGTGAATATAAAATTTCAAAACTTTTAAAAGGTTAATCTTGTTCTTTGATTCTTACGATATTTCGTGTGTAAAAAAAACTATTTTAAATAACAATTATTAATTAATTAAATAAATAAAACAATTTATTATTGCTATTGATATATATCAATATATAATGTAATTACAAAATCTATTTTTTATGTTTCTTAAATTCATAAAATACTGTAACAAAGAGGGCTTTTCATACATATTGTTCCGAATACAATTATCAAAAGGCATAACTTTAATAACTTAAGAATTATGAAAATATTTTTTTTACAGCTTCACGCTGTATCCCGCACATGGCAGGAGTAATTCGTCTCAAGACATTCCATAATTAACTTTCCACTAGAATTAGAGACTGCGGAACTCAACGCCGCGCTTTATTTTATTTAAGCGGTGAAATAAAAATAATTGCCCTGAGTAGAAAGACAAACCCACAACCATCTTGTTTACAGTCAAACATTGTCTTTCTATTGGTCTCGATTGTGCCATCGAAAGTAGTGGATTCGATTCCAGTTAATGTTTTAAATACTTTTTAGTTCCGTTTGATGTGAAATGTGTAAAGATAAAAAAAGAACTGAAAATATTTTTATTTGTATAACACTAAGAAATCGTAATCGTTTTACAGAAATCGTTTTAAATTAATAATTAACAAAGTCATTGTTTATTACCAATATACATACATATACATACATACACACAAAAAAAATATTATAAAAGTTGCTTTTTAAATCTAACTATTATAAATAAGTGTTGTGAAACAAAAAGAAATGTACTTTTATAACAAAATTATAACTTTTATTTACAGTTTCACATTGTATCCTGCATACATGAGGAAAGGCAAAGGGAAACTAGAGTTAAGACGCACTGCACAGTTCCGGATACATTGCGTGTAGAGTGGCAAAACTCAACTCCGCCTTAGTCATGTTACCAGAGTAATTAAATGAAAATAATTCATTGCCTCCTCAGGGGAATCAAACCCACAACCATTGCACATGGTCAGATGATTCCCTAATAGAGAATATTCTCTTACAATTTAGAATCATAATAAAATTATGACTTTTGATAATTGGTTTTATTTATTGTTTATTTAATCTAAAGTAATAATTTAGCCTGTAATATTTCTAGGGCCGCCTTTTTCCTTAAATAGGGCATATTGGCTTGGGTAAATGTGTATGGAGCATCTCGTGATGAGAATTCAGCAAAAGTGCAGGCAAACATTCCGCAATCACTGCCATTCATTTGTTGAGGGATATCCTGTAAAATGAAGAAATAAAACAAAAGTCTCTAGTATGTAATAAGTTCGATTATTAGTAACATTTCTAGTTATATACCTTACATACCTTAAGATTCTTAGTGATCCAACCATTATCATCAAAGGGTGTTCCCTTCTTATCCTGGTGCTCGTCTCGCAAGTACTGCAAGATGGCGTCGAGGGCGGGCTGGTTGGGGGAGCCCATGCTGTCCAGGTAGTCTACACGCTTCCGCCTGAAGTCGACCACGCTGAGACACCAATGCACGCCCAGGTGCACCGGGATGATTAGTAGGGAGTGTGAAAATATGTCCACCTGTGTGTCAAATAATGTTCTTTTTGTTTCACGCTGTATCCCGCATATAGCAGGGTAGGTAGAGGGAAACTTGTTAAGAAACTTCGTTCCCCACTTTCCATCTAATTTTCTATGCATTGCATGTTGAGTGGCGTAGCTTAACGCTACGCCTTGTTATCAAAGCGAGGTAATGTAAATAATGAGAATCGAACACAAGCGTTGCGTTAATAATTGCATGCTTGTGTCCCTGCGCCACGACGGCCTCAAAATAATATAATAAAGCTGAAAAGTTTGTTTTATTGCATGCGTTTCTACAGATACTACTTGAGACAAACTTACATAATTAAATATTCTTTTAACTTATTAGGAATGGTACAGAATACTACCGTTTGACTGTCAAACCTACGGTTGTGGGTTCGATACCATCTCGGGGAAATAAATTATTAGAAAAAATGTAGTTGTATCCAATAGTTTATTTATCGAGGAAGGCTTTAGGCTAATACTAAATTACGTGAATCGTTTTAATGTAGCCTACTGTACCTTCTTTATATGGGGGTACAGTCACAGGTAAGATCTAGTCAAGAAAATGTGGCCAAAAGTTTACTTACCTTTCTTGTCCACCGCCGTAGCCCCGCCTGCCCGCTTTGCATTAACTTAGGGTAGAAGAAAGTGTTTGTTGCGTACACCTGGAATAATCATATTATTTTCATTAGTTATTTATTACAAGCGGTGATAACACCAAACTATTTCTAGTGCACTGTCGTGTAGCAAACTAGATTTAGGGTAGTGTGTCCTCTGTGCAGCCACATTTGTGGATGTGAGACCATTCGCGTGGGTGTATGAAAATATAAAATAGTTGTGTTTTTCATTTCATCATTGGATTCAATAAATTTTTATCTTTTATTTGTTTTTCTAATCTTAAATCCAATCCATGTTCTTCGGAATATTATAAATACACTGAGCACAGTGTCTCAATATTACTCTACTATGTTGGAGACAAAAAAAATCGGCCTAGTGCGAGGGAGTAAAATATATATTTTATTCCGCATTTTAGAATTTGTTGTCATAACGGCAACGGAAATACATCTGTGAAAATTTCAATTGTCTAACTAAAGCACTTCATGAGTTACAGCCTGGCGACAGACGGGCAGACAGACAAATAGCGCGAGAAATAGGGTCCCAATTTACCCTTTGGGTACGGAAACCTGATTGTGAATTCACCTTTGGCAAATCTTTCTTCTCTTCGCTCCTCTGCATCAGAAGGTTCATATAGAAGTTGATAACTTCGTCGTTCAACCAGTTCAACCCCGCCAGCGTTTGGAGGTCACGCCTGAAACATAATATATACAAACATATAAGTATTTTCAGAAAATATTACAATAATCTATATTACTTAGTCTGGATATATTTTTTTTATGGAAAAGACAAGGCAAGGGTACGTACAATGCCATTCACAGATCATTGGGTCTTGAACGATTCGAACAGCTTTTTTTTATATGCGACCAAATTTTTCAAGCTGATACTGGAGTGCTATCTGCCTAGAGATGATAAGAGTACTCCGTCCTATGTGGCGAACCTGGGCTCTATAGACTAACACAGGGTCCATCGGCGTTTTGGAGTAAAGTACTGTCTCGCTCTGCCGATGACCACAAGTTTATATCAAGCTAACTTAGCCTTGTTATCGTGATGATCACGATACTGGCAGTCACTCGAAACGCTAATGCAAATTTGGTGGTACTGGGCAAGACTTTAAGAGGAGTGTTCTCAAACTGGTGACACGATAAATGGGTTTTTGTTAGTAGTTAACGCGCAAATTTGTGTCTTTCGGAGGTTGAATTGAACCGGGTTCCTTTTAACCGATAAGGAAAGAAGGAAAATACTGTTACAATTAAAAATAAACAAAATATTACTTTTGAATTTGCAATCTGTCATTTTTATACAATTTTTCAGTGTTTTCTTATTTTCCCGCCATTATATAATATCCTAAAATATTTTGTGATATTAAAATGGAGTAGGATGTTAAACAGAACCGAATCACTATAATTGCATTACATAAAGTAGGTATGGAACCAAATACAATTTTTAAAATCCTTCATATGCTTGATATTAGGCAAATGTCTGTGAACCAGCTATTGATAGGTACAATGAAACTTCCTGCTTGCGATAGAAAAAGTTCTGGCCGTCGTGGTACATAGTTCAACAAAAAAGGTCAAAAGAATAAAAAAGAAAATTCTTGTCCAAAAGCAAATGATTTTATAAGAGAAGCACTGGTCATTTCGTAATTGATAATTAAAAAAAGAACAGGGTGGTAAAATCAAAACAACTACTTAAGCGGTACGCAAATGGACGTCAGAGAAAAAAAATATTTACGGATAAAACAACTTACAATTGAGCAATATTTTAACAAACAAAATGACCATATTTATATTGAAAGTACTAAAGGAGTTTCCCAGTCAGTCCGAATTTCATGATTCAGAACTGAAGACTAACCGTCATCTAGTCCTGATCTTAATCCACTGAATTGGCGATGGAGGCTTACTCTAAATGCCGTGATAATTTAGAGCCCTTCAAACAATCTCTACGATTGGCAGTGGAGAATTTTCCCATAGAAAGAGTGCATATTTGGGTAGTGTGCTCAGTAGAGATGTGCCTTACCTGCATTGATGAGATGGCGCAACGTCAGCATAGCTGCACGTTTGGCCGTACACAATGCAGCGTTGGTACCGACGCTGTTATTAGGTATTTCAGAAGAACAAAAGAAAGATGCATGCTATGGAGATGCGATCCCGTAGGATATGTGGAGTCAGCCTAGCTGGTCGAATCTGCAGTGAAGAGATACACAGAATGGCACGTTCTAGCTAGGATATCACAGTGAGAATGAAGAAGAACGTGATCATCTGATTTGCGCACGTCGAACGAATGAGTGATGAAAGAATGGCAAAAAAGTTTTATGAAGGAAAAGTGAGAGGTAAGAAAGGTAGGGGGAGACCTCGGTTGACCTTCGAAAACACAGTATCAAATATCCTGGAGGAAAGTTACGTAAAAAGCATGAGGATCCCCGGAGGGGAGCATGTGCGAAGATGTTGATGACAGTGGACGAGGCGAAAGAGATATGCAGAGACCGTAGCGTTGGGTTCCATTCTCAGCATTAATAAAATTTGTATACATTTTCCTAAAGAGATGCTAACAATATAAATAAGTTGTAACAAGCGTATAAGAATTTCGACATAGCTCGACGAGAATGTATGGCTTAGTTGGTCAGAGCGCTTGGATTGTATTGCAGCCAATGGAGACAATTTTAAATACAAGCTTTATATTATATTTGAAATGATTTATATATTTATCTATTAAATTAATATACTGTAATAGTAATAAATTTTACTTATAATAAAAAGTTTTTCTTTGTAAAAGTATTTATGGCAAGACAAGAACCTAGGAACTTAACTCGTGTCTCGACACTAAATTCTTAGGATGCCACAGCGCCTCGAGTCGGGGATGACGGATTTGTCTTAATAATTCATTCCCATTAAGACAAATCCGTTCTCGACTTTTCGCCGAATTCATCCTGTTTAGAGGCGGAAATCAACGTTCTGCTTCGCCTCGTTACCAGAGTGAGGAAATGAAAATATCAAATATTTAATTTTCTCGAATAGGAATCGGATCCACAAACTGTCTCGTTTGCAGTTGCACGGTTGTGACCCTTCCACGACTGGCCTTAAGAAACACTTGATTATATTATTCTTTTGATTTGATTATATAAACAAAAGAAATATTGAAAGGTCACTGTAGACATAAGATGCATAGTTTTATATTACAATAGCATCAAGGTGAAAATTAAATATAAAAAAAAACAATTTCAATTGAACTTAGTTTTAGCACTCCATCCTCCGAGTATCATCCGATTGTTGTGATATTATGTGTTGAATGAAAGATCTCAATCAAATCTTACTTATGACCAAAAAAAAAATAATTTATATATTCCCCTGAGTTGTTCTCCTAGAACAGCCTACAACTTTCACTTATATAGACAGCTCATTCATTCTGCCACAACAACCTCGGTACTAACTTTTATAACGAAAATATTGAAGTAGGGTAGATTAATATAAAATTTACTAGCAGTAACTTCTAATGTCTCGAAAACTGG
Source organism: Heliconius hermathena (assembly GCA_013403705.1). NCBI lineage: Eukaryota > Metazoa > Arthropoda > Insecta > Lepidoptera > Nymphalidae > Heliconius > Heliconius hermathena. The sequence continues at coordinate 782,675 of JAAIXJ010001890.1, read as the reverse complement.
GAAACAGAGTATCTTAACACTAGCTTCCCTCCACCTCCCCTTTACTACATATAGGATAAATAAGAAAAAGTAAATGACCTGTGTATCCTCAAGTTAAACTTCTCAACCATGAGTTGGTTCGGTGGTCCGGGGCCCAACGCTCGTCCCACGAGCCTCTCCTGCTCCACAGACAGTGGAGGCAACTCCGTAACAGCTGGCACTTCCTCAATCAAACTCTCCGGTATACTAAATTCATATTTCAATTTATGTTCCAAATGTGCCACTTTTTGCTCATGAATAACTTTTGATATAATATCCGACTCACGCTTGGCATCTTTTATTTTTTCCTTATTCTCTATATGCTTTTTCTTATATTTCGAGTTGATTGATAGTAACCAATCGGGGGAAGTGATAGCACTATGTCTCATTGAGTCCCTTAAAGAATTGACAGGTTCAGCTCTAGTTGAAGATGAGCTGGTCTCTGAGGGCACCTCCACTGCTTCTACTTCAGAATCTGACGACGTAATGGACGCCACTGTGATGGGGTCATATTCTGTAACCTCATTCTCTTTATCACCGAGGCCCTTCTCAACAAGCTTGATTGAATTAAGAGCGTTCCTTTGCGCTCTTTGTGTGAGCCGGAAGCTTGCAGACTCCTCAGCTAAGTTGATAACATCTTGTTTAACCGCAGGCGAGGCACCAGTGAACCTCCGTATCAACTCCTGGTAGTTTCTCTTCTCATCTAAATTGAACACCTCAGATAGCGTGGCCCTGGTGCTACCATTAAGCCTGTTCTTACCCAACGGAATGTTGCGCTGTGTTTGCATCCACTTGGCCACTGGCGTAGCTGGTTTTTTATACACTTTCGTTATCCCAGCCGGTGCTTTGAACTTGCTATATGTTCTAGGTGAAGAATTAATATTTCTTTCACTTGATGATCTACATATTTTGTAGTACTTAACTCCGTCACTCTCTGTTTCTGTTGTGTTATGTGGTTTACTTATGAAGAATTTGTATGGTTTAATTGGTGGTGGGGTTGTGACCTTCTTGACAAATATAACGTCATCATCCTGGGCATCGTTATCATTTTCATCATCCTCCTCCAGGTCAATGTAGAGTTTTGACGGTTTCTTTGATTCAGGTTTTGCTTCTAGCCATGTTACCTAAAATGTGTCAAATAATGTAATTAATCGATGCATTTGGAATGTGTAGTTTACTTTCAAAAATATAGTTTTAATTCACAAATTACGTATTTTAGAAAAGGTATAAAATTTTTTACATAATGAGACTTAAACCTGCATCTATCGGAAGCAGCCCAATGACTCCAACTATCAAGCCATACCATCCATAAAAGTTATTGACTCATTAAGAGCTATAGATAAACGGGCAAAAAAGATTACAAAATTTCTTTATGAAAGTAAAGTTAGTGTCAAAAGAAAATAAAAAACATGAAAAAATATATGAGATAGTTCAATTAAATACAGTTATTTACAGGGTTCATAAAAAAAACCAGTAATTTGGTAATTTTATGTTTATTTATTGAACATTCTTATGAATCGTTAATTATGAATTCTGACTCCATGTTAAAATTGTCGATATTATTCTTCTTCTTTCTTTTGTACATGTGTACAAGTATTACCCCACATCCTTTCATCAATTTGACTTAAGCGTTCATTTATAAGTTTCATTATTTCCATCACATTTTGCTTAACATTGTGCGAAGAAATATATTTTTTTATAATATCTTGATTAAAAGCTATATTTTTTTACTGTCCGCCATCTTTACATTTCTATTTCTTTGCAATTAGAATTTGAAGGTGTCATTTTGAACATTATTGCAATATTATGGTACAACCAGTTTCTCCGTGAAGCACCAGACATTTTTGTTAACGACTGCACTAGTAGGAAAAAGCGATAAGAATACATCTTGCTCGGATGACGAATGCCGCGTCACTGGCACACAAATGAAAGTTGTATATTTACTATTTACAAGCGCACGCACACATAGAGCCGCATGCACAACTGAGTTGAGCTATCGATATTACATGAACACGTAAAGAATAACATAAAAAATTATGTTTATTTATATAAATCAATCTAGATATAGACAGCTACAATAAACTAAGATGTAACCGTCGCACTATACGCTGATGACGTAATTCACACACCTTGCTAGTGATCTCCTAGTAGTCAGCTACAAGCTTCAACGCCTACTTGATGATGACACTCATAAATGTAGAATAAGAAAGTGGTGCATTCGGGCAAGTGTTCAAAAATCGAACCATATTACGTACACTTTGAGAAAGGGATACTGCCCTCCTGTCAGATTTGGAAATGATGCACCTGATGATGATGCACGTAAAATACCTGGGTTATAACTTGGATGGAGCCTTCTAAGGTTCTCCTGGACCTATCATATTAGAAAGAAACTTGATGAAATTAACTAGAAGTTCCGAAATCTATAGTGCCTTGCGGGTAGAAACTATGTCCTATCTGTTGGCAACAAGCTGCTGATTTATAACTTCATGCTAAAACCTATTTGGACCTACAAAATCCCCCAATGGGGCACTGCTAGCAAAAGTAACATCATGTGCAGTCAACATGATCAAAACAACATTCTGCTTACTATAATGAATGCCCCATGGTTTTCCAAAAATGATGACTTCCACAAATATCTTAATATTCCCACAGTTCAGGCTGAAATTGACAAATACACAAAGAAATATGCGTACTGGCTCTGGATTCATCCAAATATCCTGGTTAATTATGTTTTAAAACCCCTAACAAGAAGGCAGAAAAAGAAGGATGTGTAGAGAGGCAGAATCCTTCTGTCTAATTGCCATATAGAAACAAGCCAAGCCTGGGAATTTTAGATTTTTTATCATATCATTTTATCATATAATATAACAAATAATTTATAATATTTCATTTAAATTAAATTATTTTAAAAAACATGTGATCACCTCCACAGTAAATTAATTAACCACCATATTTAACATATTCAATTGGTATATTTTTTGTTTAACAACTATATCTTCCATTCATCAAATATTTACAGCAATTTATAAAATTTCCTCAAAACTTTTCTAACAAAAGATCTTTAATAAGTATTACTAAATTAGCACAGCATTTGAGAATGGGTGGTGTGAGTTTGAGTTACATCCAAACATAAATCCAAAACTTTATACCTTTTAAAAAAATACTTTTTTTTAGAGTAAAATAACATTTTAACAAAATCAGTTTTTGAAACAAAATCAAAATTTTGAATATATTTTCTAAATAATTTGATAATATTAACTAAATATTCTTTTTTTATGCATAATATAAAAATTACTTATATCCTGATAAATTTTTATGGGTTCAAATCTTGCTTACTACCAACTAAAAAGTAATTTATATTAGATTAATATATATAATAAATACCTCTTGGTCATTATCATCCTCATCATCTATTATAGCTTGAATGACTGGTCTTACTGGGGTGTGCAATCTTGGTTTCCTCGATGGTGTGGAAGGGCCATTAGATATAACATCTACTAATTTAATTGGAACTGTCTTAACACGATTGCTTGATTTGGTTAGCCCTTCGTTTGGTGTAGAGGTACTAGGGTGGCCCGTTTCTATTTGAATTGGCACATATCTAATATTTTTGCTATGTTTATCTTTTTCCCAAATATCTGTAAGTAATACATTCATTGTAAGCTTATATCATCAAACCTAGACTGGATAGTCCACGAACTGTCCTATATATCACTACCTTTAGATTCCATTATATCAGGGAAAGACGTTTTCCTTAATCTCTTTAGTCTTTTTAAAGCTGGAGTGTCATCATCATCAGAAATTTCATCTTCGTTCCTGTAACAGTGCGGTTTAAAAGTATTTAGAACAATTGAATTCCAATGAAATAAAATATAGCACTTACATCCAAAATTTAGAAGCCACATGAAGAGGAACTCTGATCATTTTTCGTGATAATTTGTATTTCTATATACAACATTATACCGACTTTGCCGCCATAACCGAATTACAGTGTTGTAAACAAGAAATGTCAAAAGCATACCTGTCTCTTTTGAAGCTTGTCTTGATCGCGGGATCGTCGTCGTTCCACCCAAATGAATTAAGTATGTTACGCACATAACCCACTATGGCATTCATTTTAAATAATTATGTTTCCATTACCGTTGGGAATGTTTTGAGATGTTTAAAAAATTATAAAATGTAAAACACTACTTCGCAACGACAGCACACAGCAGCGGTGAAACATATCATACCACAGATTAAATAATTAAATAAATTATGCGGAATCCAGAATAGTAAAAAATGTACAGATTACAGAGTACATATATGTAATAACAGATATTAGTTGATCAGGAAGGATATAATCAAAATAACAATATAAAAGCATAAATTGAAATAATTATATTTATATAATAGACTATATATTTTTAAACATTTTTAAAGTGTAGCCAACATAAATAAGTTGTAACAAGCGTATAAAAATTTCGACGTAGCCTGGCGAGAACGTATGGCTTAATGGTCAGAGCGCCTGGTCGGTTTCCAAGAGGCGCGGGTTCGAGTCCCGCTACGTTCAAATTTTTATACGTTTTCTAAATAAGTAGATTATATATTTACAACTACTAATAATAATTATTTTTAGTTTCAAGCTGTATTCCGTGTATGCTAAGGTAGTCAGAGAATCCTTATTCAATTTTATGTCAATTACCCGGTAGTCCTACTCAAATTGTTATTTTTAACCAAAAATACGTTTTTTAAAACCTGCATGTAAAGATGAAATTTTGTTGTGAGATAAGTTTCTAAATTAGAATTCTCGTTTATTCGTTAGTAAGATATATATGTATCTAAGAAATTGAAATTAAATACAATATATGTAATCATATACTAAAAAATACGTGAAATAATTAAAAGATTTCTTTTTTTTACATTACCATTAACACCTCTATATTAAGTAGCGATGTTACAGTTATGTTTAAACGTATTATAAAAAATATCTGACGTATTGAGGCTGACAAGCTCATATTGAAATTCAGTAAGGAGAGTTTGATTACAAACAAAATCATATGTATACATATGAGCGGAATGAAAAAGTATGATTAACTTATTCGTAGTGATTCAGCGTATATGTGAGTGCTTAGGCTGATTAATAGTAATTGTTAGATATCTTTTTATATTTACATACGCTTAAGTAGCTTATTTTCGTACTTTTCAAAATGGAAAAACTAGTAATGTCATAACGTTTATATTATACTGAGACTAATTGTCATGGAAATCATACAGGTGAAAGTATCAGCACCACTTTAAATGAAATCATAGTTTTAACTACTCCATAAAAGCCTAATACAATTATTTTTTTTTCCCAAAAATGAAAGTGATTTTTTCAAACAAAATATATAATAAAATTGTCATTTTAAAATAAAACGCTATTTGTCAAGAACGACGCACGCACACATAAACCTATTAAAGGGAAATCAAGTCGTAGGTATTGGTGGCAAAGTTCATAGTTGCTTAACTTTTAGTAGCATTTTTGTAGTAGTATGCGTTTACGTTATTCGCATCGTAACTGCGTCACACGAAATTCAGGTATGGATAAACATCATGAAATAAAAAAAACGTCCTACGTCTAAACTGTTCGGTTATTTTGATTAATTTCTTTAGGTATGGGTTTGAAATATTTTACCCTATATGCTGTTTCCGTAAAAGGAGCGCTACCTCATCCGCCCTGTATAGTATGAAGACTCGAAAGAATAGAATCCGAGAAGAGTTCACGATCACGATCAAAATTTAGATACTATGAAATTAGTCATAATTGGTTTCATCACCCGAACCATCTGTCAGTTAACCTATTAGAACTTAACTTAACTTAGCTTCACGCTTTATCCCTTGCGGGGTAGTCAGAGAGAACGGAGCGCCAAACGCTACGGTCTCTACATACCTCCTCATGCTTTTTACGTGACCTTCCTCCATCTCTATACTATCTATTTATCTATCTATCTTATCTCTATCTTATATATCTCTCTATTTTTGATACTGTGTTTTCGAAGGTCAACCGAGGTCTCCCCCTACCTCTTTTACCGCTCACTTTAACATCATAAATCTTTTTTGCCATTCTTTCATCACTCATTCGTTCGACGTGCCCAAACCAGCTGAGCACGTTCTTCTTCATTCTCACTGTGACATCCTCGCTAGTACCTGCCATTCTGTGTACCTCTTCATTGCGGATTCGATCAGCTAAGCTGACTCCGCATATCCTACGAAGAGATCGCATCTCCACAGCATTCATCTTTCTTTCATTCTTCTTCTGTAATACCCACGTTTCGCTGCCGTATAACAGAGTCGGTACCAAAACTGCATTGTGTACGGCCAAACGCGCAGCTGTGCTGACGTTTCGCCGTCTCATCAATGCAGCTAAGGCTCCGTTAACCTTGTTACCGGCAGCAATACGCCTTTCCACATCCATCTCGTATCTTCCATCTCTACTGAACATACTTCCCAAGTATACCACTTCATTCACTTGTTCTAATATCTTACCATTTACACTGATCTTGCATTCCGTCCTTTCTTCATCTCTTTCAAAAACCTATTAGAGATATGTTTAATATCCAGGACTACAGCCTCAGTTCAGATTCATTCATCTAGTCTAAAAATAAAAATCATTATCCTCCCCAATAGTCATTGCCACTTATTGTCTTCAATCTGCGTCAATCGTGGCAATGACACTGCTAGGAATGACGAATTTGGATAAAACACGTTGGAACTTTATCAAGAATTCATTCAAAGTACATGAAATGTTTTGGGTACAGATTTTTTCAAAATGTAAATATAAGTGTATATTAACGATCATCGAAACATTTATAACTTCAAAGTGTTAATTAGAAATATAAACGACGACTGACGTGCTAAAATTATTAGACTGTAGTTTAAAACTATTCTGTGCGTTGCTAAAGCTTCCGTATCGTCGTTACACCATCGTAAAATATAGCGTTGAATGCTACCATTATTATAATCTATAATAAACAATATATCTAATGTCATTTTGTCACAATTTTTAAAACAAAATCTCAAAAAATCAATCACATTCTTTTTATAAACATTTTTTTTTCGATCGGTGTTTGTGTAGTTGCGCCTAAATTATAGACACGTTTTATAATTAAAAACTTCAAGTTAGACTTATTTAATTGAAATTTGTAAAAAAAATAATATACTTTAATTACGAATATTTTTTTTAATAAATTAGCTAATAATGCCAAATACCAAAACGGCACGTATCTTCCTTACAGGCCATCAGCCAATCATTACAACTTCAGCCTCCCTTTCACCCACGAAACCAATTCTCGAAAACGACATTCGTTTACTCCTTAATTTGGGGGACTCCGTCCTTCTGATCGGTGACCTAAATTGTAAAAATACTATTTGGAATTCGACAACAATATATCAAAAAGGACAACTACTACTCCGTAGTAGGCCCCCCGACACCCTCCCGATTTCCCACCAGTAGAGGCACTCCGGAAGTGTATATATATATAGACATAGTAATTCCAAAAGAACGTCGCCTTCTGGTTACGGTCTATAGAATCAAAATCAGAACTAGACTCAGACCATCGCCCATAAGTTTTTAAATTAAGTATAGACTTCCCTTCAGGGCTACCCACAAAAATAATCATAAATTGGAAAAAGTTCGCCAAACTCATCAAAGCATTATAGACTCAGTAGATGTTGTTAAGGAAGCCGCGGCCAAATTCACGACGTTCATACACCAAGCTCTTCACAGCTGCTCGAAAGTGGTATTCCATTCTGGAGGGGCTTAACCCAAAAAATGCCTTAGGGCTCGACAAAATCCCAATTTGTATTTAGATAGCTGTCTCCAAGAAGTGACACAAAGTGACATGCGAGTGAAAATTTCCCACTCATAGGAAGTCCTCTCTTAAAAAAGGACCAGAGCCTGTTCTTGCATTTGAAAGAAATGAAGAAAAGACGCACAGGCGTATTGCTACCGGTAAAAGAATTAACGGTGCCTTAGATGCATTGATGGGACCGTGAAGTATAACAGGAGAACAGAATAGTTGCACGTTTGGGTACATAATGCAATGCTGACGACCGACTCAGATATATATAGGGCAGCAAAATGTAGATGCTGCAGAAGAAGAATGAAAGAAACGTAAGATATACAATTTCAAAAACACAAAAATCCTTGATATATTATATAATCCCACATAACTAGCTATGTAAAACGTCCTAAATTGTATGAGTTGCAGAAAATACTCAATAAGACTAAACTGATAGACAGGTCAGGTCATTTCTGATAGACAGATAGTCATCTTTCTAGTTAGCCAAATCGATACGCCGAGGTATAAACTCGCTCCGCATGCCAGGAAAACATTACCATTTTGTTTGTGGGCTGAAAGATCTTAAGCTAGCCAACAAAGAAACATTTGAAAATCTTTATTTCAAAGAGTCTACCAACTCTGCGACCCTGAACAACTAGGGGACGAGCTTTGATAGTTGAAAAATGCCCTTCATCAGAACAAGCTGCCTGCTTCCCTTCAGCGTCATCAGAAGATCAAGTCAGAAGAAGATCAAGTCAGAAGAAGAAGATGTAAAGATGGTTACAGACAGGATCAGTAACATTTTAAGAGGAGGTTCCATTAAAACTGCGTTTAAGTCTAACACCATAGAAGTAAACTAATTTTTAAGACCGGTGAAAGGTAACATTGCTTTGCATTGTGTAGACCTTTAAAAATTAGATAATAACTAGCTTAACATACGTTAGCTAAGAATATACCTATTGTCCACGTAAAATATTCAATTTTTTTATGATTTTTTCTTAAAATATATTTTTGTATATACGTTTAAAATCATTAAATTTGTCCAGACTACTTGTTTATTATTTAGTTAAGTATTTAATATGATATTTAGCTTCCTAAAATAATTCAGTATTAATGAGTAAACATAAGGAAGTTGAATTTCCGCGTTTCGGAGAACTGCCATATAGTCCTTTCGAAAAAAAAAACAAAAAGATCTGTGTAGCTACTGACATTTCGCATGTTTACCAAATGTCAAATCATAAAATGACAATAATCCACAGTAGAGTGTAGTGGGACTTGTGGTAATTTCAGTTTCTTTAATATACTTTTGCGAATTGTGTTTTATATGTTTATAATATTTTTATTGTATTGTTATTTTCCTCCGTATCTTTGTATTAAAAATTATTATCTGTAAAGAAGTAAAGCAAACCGCTATTTGTGAAGAAAAACAAAAAAGAACCATATTTTCTGTAAAAATACCATAAGATAACATAATTAATCTTCACAGTGAACATCCGGGCGCACAGAGGGCATATGTTGAGGTTATAATTGATAATGCTATCTTAAATTATCAATTACAACCTCTACGTATTAAAATATTTATTTTTATCATAATTCTAGATCTAGATATTTTACTAACTAAATAATTTAAGTTTACTTGTACAACAATGCTACAACCAGTAATGCATAGTTTGAAAGGAAAACATATTATTTTAGCTAGTGGTTCACCGAGGAGAAAAGAATTAATTGAAAATATTGTGAGTGCTTTTTGTCATAACATTACCATTGTAGTAGGTTTGCCATTAAAAGTATACACAGTTTATTATTGTTTTTAAAAAAATTATATTATAAAAAAATTAAGTATAATTCTCTTTGACAAGTTTAAATGTACTTATTTCTTTCCTAAGTATGGATAACAGTTTAAAACTGTTAAAAAGTTTAAATTTGTAACATGTGTCATATAAAATAAAATATTTTACAGGGATTGAAAGTAGAACTGTGTCCATCATTATTCGAAGAGGACCTTGATCCAAAATCTTTTAAAGGATTTTCAGAATTTGTACAAGAAACTGCTTTGCAGAAAGTTCTAGAAGTTGAAAATAGGCTAAAATTGAAAGGTACAAGGCCGGACATAATAATTGGAGCAGATACTGTGGTCACTTTTAATGGTTCTATGTTTGGCAAACCTAAGTCGAAAAAAGAGGCTTTTGATACACTTAAAAGGTAAGTCACATAGTCAAAGAAGTTTGTTGATTAGAACTTTATGACTCGATGCTGAACTATTGTTAAAAGAACCATTCTTGGTTATTGAACTAAGTGTTGTTAAGGGTTTCAACTACCTTCTCCAGAATGGATTCTTGATACACTTGTGCTGATGTTTGGTTCAGTCACTGCCTCATGGCTAACATCCTACCAAACCATTACTGAAGTAGGATAATGCCCTCATTGTATTCTCTTCAAGATTCTTTAGGGCCATCAGCAAAATACTATAATAGTAATTTTATTTGTAAAAATATTGCACAATTCAAAAAAAAATTTCATCTGTAAACAAACTTTTTCTGTGATTTCCCAAACACAAACATTTGACTAATACAAAGCAAATGAAAAATTATATTTAACTCCATACATACTTTACGTAATGCAATCACAGTGATTTGGTTCTCTTTATTGCCATAACTCAACAGTTTAGACGTAGGATTTTTTTAAAATTTCTTGATGGTATATAACCTGTTACGCATAGATAACGTAAACACATACTACATTACAGCTGTGTGAATATCAAATTTCAAAAAAAAATTGCCAAGGTATTTATGTTTTCTTTGAAAGCTGATCATATTTTTTATGGCAAACTGCAGTTTTGCACAGAATTATGGCTTGGAAACTCAGCAATGACTAACATTATTATGTTAAAAACTTATAAAGTATTTTTTTTACTCACAGCTCTTTTGTTGCAACAGTGATATATTTGCACTTTTAGAAATATTGAAATTTTAATAAATATCACAAAGTTTTGTGAGTAGTCTTTTCACATGCGCTGAAATATTTATTTTATATTTTAAAAAGTGGACTTATAGTATGCTTGATGAAACATAGTCTCCCTCAAGTTAGCTGCAAATGGCTGCGAGCAATTTTATTTTAATATTCTTCGTATTTTCAATACCATACAGGGAATAGCATAAAGACATACAGGGAAAAAAGGAGAGCTCTGCATGTGGCCTTTTTAGATCTGCAGAAGGCCTTTGACTGTGTGCCTCGTGAGTGTATCTGGTGGGCTTTGCGATCCAAAGGGATCCCTGAGGCCTATATTGAGATTATCAGAGACATGTACCACAATTCCGCTTCTATGGTTAGGACTGCTGTTGGCGACACTAAATCCTTCCAGATTACAGTAGGGGTTTACCAGGGCTCGGCTCTTAGTCCGTTCTTATTCAATGTGGTGCTCGATACTGTCTCGGCTCACATCCAAGACCAGCCTCCATGGCTGATGATGTATGCCAATGATGAGAACCGACTGACGCTGGAGCGTAAAGTGAACCTGTGGAAGGGTACGCTTGAGAACGGCGGTCTTAAACTAAATTTGTCGAAGACCGAGTACATAGCCTGCGGGAGCCCGGACTCGAGCACTATCCTTATAGGTCCTGAACCAGCCGTTAAGTCGGAAAAGTTCAGGTACCATGGATCCGTTATGCACGAGTCTGGAGGCATCGATCACGATGTCTATAGCCGGATAAGTGCGGATTGGGCCAAATGGCGCGAGGTCACTGGTGTGGTTTGCGATCGCAGGATACCGCCCAAACTCAAGGGTCTGATATACAAGAGCATCATCCGACCGGTTCTTTTATACGGCAGCGAATGTTGACCAGCACTATCTCGGCACACTCAGGAGCTTCACGTCACGGAAATGAAGTTGCTGAGGTGGATGTGCGGCGTAACACGGTCTGAACGCATACGCAACACATTCATTCGAGGTAGTCTTGGAGTCCGTGACGTAGTGGATGAGCTCCAAGAGCGTCGCCTGAGATGGTTTGGTCACGTTACGCGCCGACTTAAGAACTATGTCGGATGCAAGTGCCTTGCTATGTCAGTCCCTGGAGTGAGACCTCTCGGATGCCCAAAGAAGCGCTGGTTGGATGTCGTGATGCAGGACATGAGAGCCAATGGTCTAACCACCGAGGACGCTAAAGACCGTGCAAAGTGGAGTAGGTTAAGTAGGAAGGCAGACCCTGGCAAAAGCCGGGATTAATGCCAGGAAGAAGAAGATTCTTCATATTTTCAACTCCTAACTTTAGGTTGACTAAAACAAATATACATTTTAGACTTTCAGGTAAAACCCATACAGTGTTTACTGGAGTTATTGTGAAATCTGTCGACAAACTTGTAAAATTTACTGAACAAACTGACGTTACGTTTGGAGAAATTGAAGATGATCAAATAAAAGGATATATTGACACCGGTGAACCCATGTAAGTTACTCAGGTTTTAAATAAGGATTTTGTCCAAGAACTCAGGGTAATTAAATTTATTAATATAATAAATAGTTCCCCGTCGTCCGTCCGTCCATCCGTTCGTCCGTCCGTCTGTCTGTCTGTTTTTCTGTATTAGAGCCTTTACCTCAGGAACGCTTGAGGATATCTAGTTGAAATTCAAACCATGTACTCAAAGATCTACGGCCTATGATTTCCTGAAACAACCGTATTTCTGTATTTGCTTAAAAAAAGATGTTGCCGTTTATATAGGAAAAAAACACATATTACGACACTATAAAAAAAAAAAAATTAGCTTCATGCTGTATCCCCCACACAGCAGGGTAGGCAGAGGGAACCTAGTGTTAAGACACTCCGTTCCCCACTTTCTGCCGAATTCTGGAGGCATTGCGTGTTGAGTGGCAGAACTCAANACACTATGTAAGATTTTTTTTTTTTACACTTGTATATATTTAATTATTGCGTCTTTTCGTCCGTTGTCGAGTATGGCTACCCACGAAAAAAAATGCTGTTCAGAAAAAAAATGTAAAACTATACATTTATGGTTAAATTCAAAAAATAATTTTTAAAAATAAATAATATTTGGCCTTAAAAGGGCCAAAATTTTGTATTAATGCTTCAAGTGAGGTATCAGATGAATTTCAGAAAAAGCTCAAGACCTCCAATTTTTGTATAGAACCCTCGACGGGCAAGTCCGACTTGCCCTTGTCCGGTTTTTTATAGCACTATTCGGTCTATTAGAATCTTAGAATAGATACATTTTTTTAAATGTTATTGTGTCTGAAATCTATGCATAAGAATATTGGGAAATAGCCATACATTTCATATTTATTTCTCCATTTAAGATTAATATTCACTAATATATTGGTCTGTACTACACACCAATATATTTTTTCACATTTATTCACATTTTTTTTTCACATTTTTAGGCGTTGAGATTCGCCTCAACTTGCAATCATAAGTTAGCAATGCTATTTTAGGCTCCCTTTGTCTACCCTGCTACATGCGGGCTATATCCCGCAGAAGCCAAAAAAACTTCTCTCTAAAATTAAAGTTCTTTACACAAAACAGTTGTGGGTTTAATTTTCTGCTTCATCAAAGCGAGTGACTGAGATTTCTCAAGTTTGTACTGTATTGTAAGTACTGTACTGAGTTTTCTTTTTTCTGCTTCAGGGACAAGGCCGGCAGCTACGGCATCCAAGGAGTGGGTGGAACATTTGTCCGGAGGGTAGAGGGCGACTACTTCACAGTAGTCGGCTTGCCTCTTTACAAGTTATGCGCAGTTTTGTATGACATGGTCAGGAAGAATGATATCAGTGAGACGAGTGCCTCTTGAAATGTGATTACAATCGACTTTATATATATTGGTCTGCTGTTCGTTGGCTGCTGTTCGTGTTATTTGTTATAATTATTGTGATATATATTTTGTAATAAGAATGTTCTTATTGTTATAGAATTGGTTGTAAATTAGTTTTAATATAAAGCAATGTTTTATGTTTCTGTGTATTTCCTTTTTTGTTCTTATTACCTGGACGCAGAATTGGTGATAAGTAATGGTATAGGGTAAAGCTGTAAATTAAAAGCAGCTTGACGCCGTATCCCTCATTTAGAGTAAGTAGACGTAGAAGGAATATCGGTTGTAGGTTTAATTCACTCTCATGGATTTAATTATTTTAATTTTCTCTCTATTGATTTCCGTCAGTCAACACGGAGTGTCTCGGAAAGTGGCGAACAGAGTATCTTAAGGACTAGATTTCCTCCCTCTATTTACGGAATACGTAAATCTGCGAGTGAAAAATTACGGCAATTCGATACTTTTGAGGTAACCATTGTAGCGTAGCGGGATTGTGATTGTGAGTTCAATCCCAGCTTGGGACAATGAAAAATAAACCACCAAAAACAAGCCAGTCACGTTTACAATCACACCCTTGTGACCCTGCCCCAAAACTGGACTATTGGGACAATGAGTTATATATTAATTTTCGGTTGAAAGATTTAATGTCTTGACACTAAGTCCCCATTTCTTATAAGTAGTAAATGGAAGTAACATGGCAAGGGTTATAAAGTGCAAGCAGTCGAAGTTGTTGGCGGCAGCTAGTTTAATTTATAAAAAATAGGTACTTTTTGTGAGTGGGGGTTCATAAACCAGTTCCTATTGTACTGTTTATTTCATTCATAATAGATTTTTGTAAATACTTTTGTTTCGTAATTTTTTTTAGTTTTATAAAATTCGGAAGGACACAAAGCCATCAACTTTGAAAGCTGTTAAAATACAAACAATATTTAAATCAGGCAACAAATTTAACAGTTGCTCTTGCCTGTTAATGTCATTGTTATAATTAACAATCAATTTGTTATATTCTAGGGTTTGGCCCATGGGCCAGGGAATGTAGATTTTCCTCTCAGTAGAAATCGAATTCAAAACCATAGCGTGTACAGTCCAAGTAAATTAAGTAAATAACAGATAAGATAAAACTATACGGTTGTTGTTACAAATTACATAGCACGTTATAATTTAAGCCTCTGTGGTGAAGTGAGATTATCTAAAATGTGGATCCGATAGATTATTTTCCGTACTCTGGTATGGAAAAGCGAAGTGTTCCGCTACTTAACCCGCAGTACCTCTGAGAGCGGAGTATCTAGACACTACTTTCTCACAACCTACAATGCTTTAGGTACAAGAGATTCGGCGTGTGTCTCAAAAAAGTATATTACGCTAATGATGACAATAGCAAACACACTTACTTTCTCGTTCCACCGTAATTTTTGTAATTGTGTAATTTAGAACTAATGATCAAAATTTTATAGTGTTCTATAAACATAGTTTTTTCGGAACCCCGTTAGCTACGCGTCGCACGAATGGTCTTGTTCTTAGGGTAAAGGTTATTTTTTTGTTACCATACCAGTCGTTGCCCGCAACATTGCTTGCGAGGATTTAAAATGGAAATTCCCCTTTTCCTATTTTCATAGGAATTTCAGGAAATCTTTTTTTAGTACAAAGCCACCTACGAAGCTAGACAACTTTTAATTGCAATTTATAATTAAGAATTAACAAATGATCATTTCTTTGTGGGATCTCATTAATTTACAATTAAATAATTGGTAATTGTAACACTCGAATTAATCTATTGGTGTGATTTTCGCACAAATATGTTAATAAAATAAATAAATCAGTTGTACTCTGTATCCCACACACAGCAGGGTAGGCAGAGAGAACCTAGTGTTAAGACACTCCGTTCCCCACTTTCTGCCGAATTCTGGAGGCATTGCGTGTTGAGTGGCAGAAGTCCATCCCGCGCTTTGCTTTGACACCAGAGCGAAGAAATTGAAATATAAATTTAAATATACATATATTTCATCTCCTCGACCACTCGAAGAGGATCGAACCCTCAACCAATCGGTTTAATAGTCACACTTTGTGCCCCAGCGACACGAGTCGCCTCCAATATGTGATCATGTGATATTTGATTATCAATTGCATTTAAAATTTTGTTCAACTCTGCAATCGTTCTTAAGAGTGATCTTGAGATACCGTTTATTATTAAAAGGGTAACGGGCTTTACCTATTTTCATTTGGTCATGGGCCCGAAGTAAAGATTAGTGTTTCTATTGTCAAGAATTATACCTTGTAATATGTGGCATACAGAGCGAATTTACAAAGAAATATAAGTAAATACTTACCTATACTAAATATTTATTGGATAATTATCTTAAATTTTATTAACTTAACATAACTAACTTTATTTTACCTTTATTTTAACTTTATTTTAACTTTATATTATTAACATAACTATAACAAAACAAATGATGTATGATTTTGCGCTTTTTCTATAAAAACGCATTTATTTTGACGTTTGTGATATATATCGTGTGAACTTAGCTATACGATCGGCAAATTTTACATTGACTATATGACTCCAAGCAATTATATTCCTTATTAACAACATTAATAAAGACGAACATTACTTACTTACAATATAATTTTACAAGAAATCTAAAGTTTGGGAACGACAGGTGGCCCATCTCTAGTTCCCAAGACATAATAGGATTTTTTTCCTTTTCAAGTGGCGTTAAGCCTGTAGTGGTTTTTTTATACATCTTCCGCATTCTGTGGTCGATTGCCTTAGGACTAAACGGAAGCGAATCATATTATATCACTTGATGCCATTCATGGCGCAGGGGCACAAGCATATAACTGTAAACGCGATAGGTTGTGAGTTCAAATCCCACTCGAGGAAATAGATTATTAGTTATTTCATTTATATATTATTTTTCTTTGTTCTGGTGTCGAAACAAAGTGCCACGTTGAGTTCCGCCACTCAACACGCAATAGCGGGGAGCAGTGTCTTTGGCGTGTTGTTGTTCTCCATGTGGCTACCCTGCTACATGCGGGATACAGCGGGAAATGAAAAAAAAGGAACTTAAAGATATGTTTAGGTGAAAATTTGAGTCTCAAGAAATTTGGTTTTAAAGGAAACATTTTAAAAGGAGTGTTAAAAAGTATTTGAACAGTGACATACACACACAGGAAAGTAGTAATGTAGCTAGGTAGAATCTTAAAACTCCTCTTAATAACAATATAAGTCGTCAATACCAATAGATATCTAATATATTCTAACTAATGATGACACAATGATAAAATTTTACAATTTTATAATATATATACCCTACATATTAACTAACTGTCACCTATAGCTACGCTCCCATAGAGTGTTAAAAATAACTAAGAGTTGTGTGATACATACACATTTTAAGATCTGACCCAGGTAACTCTCAATTAAAATAATCTAATATATTCTATAAACTTCCTTGATAAAGGGATTATTAAAAGAAATAATGTGTTCAAGCAAACAAACTCTTCATCTTTATAAGATTAATATCAGATCAGATAATAAATTCTTTTGACGCCTTAACACAACACTTTGTTTTAACACAAGTTTCTTCAGCTGACTTTGCCAAATACTTCCGATAAGCAAACATAAAAAAAGATAATGAACTGCATTTTACTTTAGAGAATAAGAAAATAAATCTTGGATCCTATCGTAAAAACGCTGTGGGTGTGGGAACTAACGACAGATGCGCGTGCGCAGCCACCGGTAACGCCGGAATAGCATGTGTGGTGATTTAAAATATATATGTTTCAAATACAAGTTAAATTAAATTTATTGTTCAATGCCGATGTTGCCATTTTTTTCATCCTGTACATTATAGGGTAACGAAAAATCTATGTATAATGAAATCTTTTTATCAGTGTAAGCAGGACAAAGAAAGAACTGAATTGCTTATTCTTAATATAGTATTATATAATTATAACTATATACCTAATATTCAATATTTTGTGCCACATTGCCAATAAGTTTCACCACTCAAGACGCAATGCCTACAGAATTCGGTTTAAAGTGGGAAACGGAAGTGTCTTAATGTGGACGGAGTGTCTTTATGGGTACGGAGTGTCTTAACTCCAGGTTCTCAATTTACCCCTACTTTTCTATGTGCGGGATACAGCGTGAAGATAAAAAAAGCCAATAAATTAAAACACTGGAAGTCGAGTGTTCAACGGAATAAGGCCGCTTGAAAAATATTTATAGATACGCCCATGTATATCTTACTCTGTTATATTAGTATTTCTCTTTCTGAATAATACAAATGTCTTAATAATGTTGTTCCATAGTGGAAACCCATCATCGTTTACAGTACCGTTATTGGTTACTTCCTTGCACTTCTCAATGGTCAATGGTGTCGAAACTTCAAGATTTTAAATGATCTTTTTAAAATTTAAAGCTTGATAATCGTTTGTCATTACTAATACATAAGTGCAATTAAAGTGGTACAAATATATATTACACCTATTATATATTTAATTAAAAAATGAAGCAAGTTGTTTGTTAGCAGTGCGATAAGTTCCGCTATACAGCACCTGGCTGGAAAACTGGGTGTTAGGTGTATACATGTAACATAAGGTTCCCTTTGCCTACCTTGCTATATACGTGATGCTTCTTCTTCTCAGTCGTTACGCTCTTGACAGAGCGGTCATGGCCATCATGTAGTCCCGTTTTTGGCTTTCGTTATTCTTGCCACAGTTTCACGCCATTTCTTTCTGTTGGTCGCCATTCTAGTGCACTCATGCAATTTACCGCCAACAGATGATTTTTCTTGGTCAGTCCATCGCATGGGTGATCCACCTCTTGGTCTGGTACCATCTACTCTGCCTTGCACCACGAGCCGCTCTATGGAGTTGTTTCCTTTTCTGGAGATGTGACCGAAGAACTTAAGCATGCGGGTTTCTACAAGAGCTGATAGTCGCTCTTTGATGCCAAGTTCTTGGAGTATGGACACATTGGAACGGAATTCTGTCCACGATATCCCGAGCATCTTTCTCCAGCACCATATCTCCAGGGCATCGACTTTTTTCTTTTCCGTTTCCCGCAAGGTCCATGTCTCAGCGGCATACAGGAAAATAGGGAAAACGAGTGTTCGAACTAGTCGCATTTTAGTAGTTTTGGTGATTTTTCTGTTCTTCCATATGTTCCTAAGTGTCTATACGTGATGCAGCCAGAAGCTAATTATAAAAATGATATTTTATGTCTATATCAAGATTCAAGGTCACAATTTCTATTTTAATAGTCATATCGCTAAATTCAATGGCCCATACAAAGTTTTTATTTGACTTTAAAGTTTAAGCAAACAATCTTAATACGGAATTAGTCTTTATAGCGTTCTGGGTTGGTCGTGCTACGTTTAGTTTCGTAGAATAAATTGACCAAACATGATGAAAGTATGAGTTTGTTTGCTTGTTACGCTTTCACACGGAAACTATTCAGTCGATTATCACAAAAACAGTAAAAAATTTAATAGAATATGGCACTAAGGATACTTACTAAAAAACATATTGATAAAAAATATATTAGGATTAATATATTAGGACAACGAAGATTTCGAATATAATCCAACAACGCAACAGCAGGTTTCTTAGCTTCATACAATATCCTGCATAAAATATATTTTGTTATACAGGTAGAGGCAAACTAGTACTAAGAGATTGTTCCTCACTTGCTGTATTTTTTTTCGAAGATTACATTGTTGGGTAGCGAGTATTATATTTTGTTCTATTGCCAAAAACTTTTGGTTTATCTACATGCACTATTTCTTTTATTTTACTTATAGTATTAAGTAAAAAAGAAATGAAAAATCAAACTAGATACATACATGTTTCAAAATATATTTCATCCAGTACTAGCGCAAGTGGCTCGCCCATACTAAACACGACTAAGCCCTTCCTTGAAACACAGTAACCCCTTCATTTCCGCCGCCCGTTTCCGGTGCGGGAGTCGGTGGCACAGCGCGGCGAGTAAACATGTACACAAATGTTTATTTATAGTAAATCGTAAATAGTCAAGGGCGCAAAGTCAGGGAGCATAAAACTAAACTAAACTAAATTAGCTTCACGCTTTCTCCCTAGCGGGGTAGTCAGAGAGGACGCCAAACGCTACGGTCTCTACATACCTCTTTCGCCTCGTCCACTGTCATCAACCTCTTCATGGGCATACATGCCCTCCGAGGGGTCCTCATGCTTTTTACGTGACCTTCCTCCAGTATCTTTAATAGTGTGTTTTCGAAGGTCAACCGAGGTTTCCTCTTGTCTCTCTTACCGCTCACTTTTCCATCATAGCATATGAGCATATTATAAGTAATTTAGTTTTACTTGTGTTATCTTAGTCATTAGTTGGCAATAGCAAAGATACTGCCAGTTAGGGGGTAGGCAGAGGGAAAAAGTTAAGACACTGTTTGTTACGCACCACTCAATTTTCTAGATCTAACTTCTCACCAGAACGAGGAAGTTTAAAAAATAATTAATTATGAATTTACAACTGTTTGGTTTACAGTCAAAGCCTGTACCACTGCGCCAAGACAGCCTCTTTAGTATAAGTAACTAAAACAAAATAAACCAAAAATTATTATTGTTTTATATAGATTGATTAGAACTTACACTCTACGATTTGATAAATTGTTATGCTAAGAAAATATTTTATTTAAAATTTTAGATTAAATTATAAAAAGAGAATGTAATTACATGTACACAAAATATATACAAAACAGTAGGTTAATATAAATAATATTTGTTTTTAATGAAATTTATTTTAAATACAGTGTTTTTTTATACAGTGTCGACAGGGTAGCCATATTTGGTGATCTGTCCTTTTGGAGTACCTTCAAGCCTTTTATTGATCCATATAAAATTTAAAAACAAGATGATAGAAAATTAAACGAAAACAAGTGTTAATAAGCGAGTAAGACGTTATGTCTCACTAAGGTATTGATGTATTTAGAGTATCTGTTGTTTTTTTGTTCTTTAAAAAAAACAAACAACAAAAGAAAACAAGAGGATAGAGAGATAGACAGAAAGACAGAGAATAAGAGGATAGGCAGAGGGAAGCTAGCCTTAAGACACTCCGTTTCCCATTTTCCATCGCATTCTGGAGGCATTGTGTGTTGAGTGGCGGCATTCAACGCCGTGCTTTTCTTCAAATTATTCAAATTATTTTGCTTAAGTTTCTGTGTTTGGTCGTAGATATTTAAATTAAACGTTAAAAACAAACGTTATAAAATGTTAAATTAAAGTTGAGAAGTCTATTGTCTTTAGCAATACTACGCCTTTTTTATAAGTATTGATAGAGACCTTGATGGGTACACAATTACAAATAAAATATTGAAAGTGCCCGTTAAACTTAACAGATTTTGGTATTTTTAGAAAACAGTAAGTTACATTATAAGGATGACCGGTCAAGTGTGAATTGAACATGCCTATTGAGGGTTCTGTACCAATTTTTATTATTGTAGGCTAGTTATAAAAGTTGACAAACTTAAGTCTTTGTGCGTGTATCCTCTTTTTTTAATGAAATGAACTACAAATATAACTTTGCAATGTATTTTTCTGTAACCTAAATATAAATTACAAAATTTTAATTTTTTGTCTATTTGTTCACATTCCTTGCCCAAATTTCTTAATTTTGAGTCTATGGGAAGTAGTCTATAGAAATACTTAATTTACAGCAAAAATGAAGCATAAACGCTCGTATCTTTTGATTGGTTTGACTGTAAAGTTTTAATTTTTCTTTTCTTCAATGGACTCAAATTTGATATTTGACATTAATTTCAGATTGATACTTCCACGAAAGGAAGGTCACATAAAGAGCATGAGGATCCCCTGGAGGGCATGTATGAAGAGGTTGATGATAGTGGACGAGACGAAAGAGATTCCGTAGCGTTTGGCGCTCCGTTCTCTTTGATTATCCCGCTAAGGATAAAATGTGAAGCTAGTTATAGTTATAGTTTTTGTTACCTCCACGCGATCTAAAGAAAAATGGCCTTGACAGACAGAGGGAGACACATTCGCAGGAAGATAGTCGGGTGGTTTATTTTTTTTCTTTTGAGGTAAGTAGGTACGGCACCCTAAAAATAGGTTAGACAAAGTTGAAGATTGTAGCGTTATCTAAATATTTTTTTGTTATTTATTTTCATAGTTAACTTGGACTGAACCGGACCATTTGACCTATATTAGGTACCTTCTAATCTGGCAATCACTCGTGGGCGCCGCCTACAACCATGTGTGGAATATAGTCTTACAAACGGTTAAATTGCCTTTTGCGCGTGTAGGTTTGTTTATATGTTTATTTTGAATTATTATTAATAAAGTTTAATATATATAAGAATAAATTAAAGACATTTATGTATCTATGTATATATTATATTATTAATAATCGTGTTTAAATAAGTATGTAGATAAGTAAAATGTTAACTTTTTTAAAAATAATAAACTATTTGAAGTTTTTATTTTTGTATATTCTTACAAATAATAAGATTACATGATAATAAAAAACAAAACGTCTGACTCTAAGCGTGACGGTTGTGGATTTGATTTTCAGTTGGAGGACTGAACTATTTTCATTAACTTGTTCTGGTTGGTCGTCTGGTGTTACGCCTCTCAACACTCAATATCTCGAGTGATGGAATGTCTTAACACTGCGTTCTCTCTACTAGGTTGAAGGAATATAGAAATGAGAGATATACATTACATACTCTCAACTTTGCGCCATCTTAGTCTCATTGTTTGTTAAATGGCGGACCCAAACATGAAATTTCTCGAAAGTATTCGTATTTACAACTACTGTGAGTCTGATATACCACTAGTTCGTTAGCACATCTTTGATACGGCTGTCAATAATTTCTTGATCAAATGGGATAGATAAGTCTATAACGAACTTTTACAAAGGGCTCGCCCACCTACAGGGCAGTGGGTGGTAGTTTCGTAAATACCTTTAGTAGCCTTCAGGGCTTAGCCTCGTTATTGCGGAACATATCAAAACAAGTACCTGCTTGCTTGTTATTGACCACCTACAGTTAAAAAGTCTAAAATATTTAATTACTTAATTTCATTTTGAGGCCGTCGCGGCGCAATAGGACAGCGCGTCTGTAAACGCTGTGGCTGTGATTTGGATGATCACATGGCGGAATGATTTTCTGTTAGACAAAGCGCGGCGTTGACTTTCACTAAAAATTTTAAAAAATTGTGCAGTAAACATAGAGTGTCTTAACTTAGTTTTTCACATTTTTATGGCACGGCTGTTAAGTGTCCGTGTGTTGGAGCGACTGTTGTAAATTCATTTTTAGTTGAGAGTTTATGTTTTAGTTGAGACAAGTATTATATCGAGACAACACGTTTAATTGATAAATTTGTCTAGTTTTAAGACACTCCTCTTACGTTTGTCTACTTATCAGAATGTATAAAATTTCCTTTGTGTGTATTTTCATACAACATGACTTCGGCAAAGTGATTAATGCTCAATAGGCACACTCGGAAATCCATAAACTAAGAACAGAACAGAGTTTGTACAATGATTAATTCTCCCAAATAGGGAATGAACCTACAACCATCGCATATACTGTCAGATACGGTCCCATTGTGCCACGATGGCGTCTTCTATAATTACAGATTAACTAAGTAAAGTAAGTAATACGTAATTAAACCACCTGGTTATAAAGTTATGAATCTTTGTAACATAATATAGTAGTAGTTTCATAACGGTCTTGCGTAGGATATCATCAATACAACAACCGGGAGTCGAATCCGACACCTTTCTCACACAGTTTCAGATAAGGTAACCTGAGCTTGTTTTAGTTATCTCTTATTTTTTGTAGTGCAAAACGGTATAAGTTTAATTAATTTATTTTTTTTGTTAACTTCACGCTGTACCAAATACAGAATGGTAGGCAGAGGACACTCAGTATTAAGACACTACGTTTTCCTCGCACGACCCAATTTCCGAAACATTACGATGCAACGTAAATTACCAGAGGAAGGAAATTAAAATAATAATTAAGTCCTTCGAGTGGGGATTGAACCCACAACCATCACATTTACAGATAAAGGCTGTGCCACTGCGCCATTACGGCCTCGATGTAAATGTAATGATTTCAGTATCAATTTTTTTTATTGCCAACCGTATCCAAGAATCGCCGGCACAAATACCGCTTCGTGATATTTTTTATATAACGTTGTCTAAAAAAAATCTATCCTATAGTATGTATTCCAATTTTAGTATCTTTTTTTATTTTCTTTTATTTTTGTACTTAGCTTCCTTTAGTTTAGATAGTGCTCTAACAAGAAGACATTATGTAATAATAACTGGTAACGACCATAAAGAATATTTCGTTAGGTACATTTAGGCAGCTTTGAATCTTATAGTATATTTAATGTTTCTCACTCTCTCACATAACTTCTTAAAAAATATTAGGAAATATGAAGATCTTTAAGATTCGATTGATATATAAACTATTTGTAGTTACTGTGTCCTTTTAAGACATTTATTTCATAATAAGTTGTGTTTTTTTCAGTTCCACACTTTCAGTTAGGCAGAGGGAACCTAATGCTAAGATACTCCCAGTTCCCCATTTTAAGCCCATATTTAAGACATTGTGAATGACAGAACCCTGCACATAATTTTAACGAAGAATTTTAACGCCATATTAGCATTGACATTAAGCAATATTGGAGTAAATTGATACGTCGTTATAGTAAATGAATTACATAAACGATCATAGAACTTTGGAAATTAGAACGGATGTTACGTTCTTTCGATATGTAATTGCATTTTTCTTACATATTCTCTATACTTGGAACGGTATCAATGGAGTTTTATTCCATTAAATTATTTATAGGTACGACGTAACGCAGTGGCTCAGTAAATTCTAAATGAGCACTTTGCAAAAGTAGAAATTTGCCCTAAATTTATCCTCAAACAAAATTAACAGAGCGCAACAGTAGGTACGAACTCCATTGAAGTCGAAAAATTAATATCAAAATATTTAGAGTGGTGTCGATGTTAAAAAGAAGACGAAAGTAGGTTTTGAGGTAATATATAGAAAAAGCACGCAATGGCTTAAGAATTCAGTAGAAAGTGGGAGCAGGGTGCAACGTTAGCGTTAGGTTCCATTTGCCTACCTTGCTATGTAAGGAATACAGAGTGAAGCTAAAAAAAATCTATACATCTGTTCTCGGGAAACGATTAATTTAATTTAGCCTCCAGTAGATGATGAAGAGGCGATGTCTCGAAAATTCGACGGAAAGTGTGGAACGATGTTTTAACATTTAGTTCCCTCTGCCTACCCAGCTCTGTAGAAAGTATGAAGTTAAAATCAGCTTCACGCTGTATCCCGCACACACCAGGGTAGGCAGAGGGAACCTAGTGTTAAGACACTCCGTTCCACACTTTCCGCTGAATTCTGGAGGCATTGCGTGCTGAGTGGCGGAACACAACACCGCGCTTTGCGTCGAAACCAGAGCGAAGAAATGAAAATATAAATGTAAATAAATGTTTTCCTTTCTCGAGTGGGGCTCGAACCCACAACCAGTCGATTTTACAGTCACACTTTATGCCTCTGCGCCACAAAAGTATGAAGTTAGTTATATTAAATCTCACTAACTTAGTGAACATTTATTCACTGAAAATATAAGTATTCCCAGGAAAGTATTTGAATACGCTACCATTGTATCGGTGATGTGATGTTTAAGCGCAGCGCATGTCAAAATAACATCTCTAAGTCTAATAGGTGTATTGCATAAGAATAGGTATCGAGATGCTAAATTGAGCGACAGTTATCCATCGACCGGTCTTTGAGGAAACGCGTGTGTTGCATTCACACCGTAGATGTTTCTACTTATTTATTAATATTCTGAAATTGCACAGATAATAGAGTTAAGACATTCCGTTCTTATTTTGTTTCCAATTTTCTAGATTCTTATATGTTTAATAAGTTATATTCAACCAGATAGATTTTTTATTAGCTTTATTTACGCTGTATCCCACCAAATAGATAAAACAAATATTTTTAGCTAATAACATTTTTATTTAATTTATTATGTTTCCTAAGAGCCTTTCCAAAGAGATAATTATTTTTCTTTCCTGAGTTTGGAATAACACTTCATTGTAAAAAAATATTGTCTTTTTTGAACAATGAGGGGAATGTGTAAATGTGTAAAAAGTAGTCAGCTGAAAATACGTATACATTAGTAATAGTTACATTACATTTTGTATTAAAATAATTTATTTTTATTACTTGGAATCAGCATCAAGACATTCCACTTTCGCCAGATTTCAAATCACTGCGTTGAGTAGTGAAACTTAATGTCTCATTGTGCCTTACAAAATTTAGAGAAATAAAAATAATTCATATATTCTATACATCAAAATAACACAAAGATTATATAATTTAACTGTAATATAACACTAAGTTTAAGCGGGCAAAGCCTTGTGTGGGGAGCTAGTACAAAATAAAATAACAATGTTACATACCCGGTCGGTGTAAAAGCGGCCGCTATCGACCTCGCAAGGCCGAGCATCCGGCGCGAACGGCCAAATACGAAGAGACTTTTTTAACGCATTCTCACCGTCTAGCGGTACACCACCTTTATTAGTTAGTCCTTGATTCGAATCCATTCATGATGGAATGTTATGTAATTGAACAAGTTTTTATACTACATTGAGACATATTAGTGTGAAATAAGGCAGTAATAATTTTAAAAATATTTATAAATGGCATTTCATTTTCATTTCACCGCGGTCTGGTACCGAAGAGCGGTTTTGAGTTTCGCCACTCAACGCGTAATACCTCCAAAATGTGACGCAAAGTAGGAGTGTGGTCAGAGTACGGAGTGTTTTAACATTAAATGTGTCTTTTGAAACTCCTCCTCCTCTGGCATTTTCTCAACGTAAATAAATTGTAACAACCGTATAAAAACTACGACGTAGAATCTACTAATGTAATGTACGATTAGAACGTATGGTTTAGTGGTTAGGGCGCTTGGTACCAAAAGGGGCGGATTCAAGTCCTATTAACCGTCAAAAAATTTTTTCAAGAAACAAAATGATTTTAGATTCCTTGCGTTATCAAAACTTATATTCAATTCAAGTTCCGTGGGAAATATGCAAATGATATTTAAATAATTTAAGATTCGCTAATAATATGGAGGTATTTCTTAGTGTTGTCGAACTCTTGCGTACTCTTTATGTTGCTCCATTTCCTGTCTATCTGTTGTCAAAAATATATACCTAATATATTGCTCAAATTTAGATATACATATGTATATAGATAAAGATAACTTAGTGTCAAGACGTTTTGTCTTGATTCTGCTCTGTTCATCTGAATTCGAGACATTGCGAGTTGAATGGCGGGACCCACCGCCGTATTTTGTCGTATAGGCAGAGCGGGAAAATCAACATATAATACATAATTCCGTCTTGCATCGACATATTTCTCATTGTCGTCGTACTTATGCGTACGCGCAACTTGTTTGTTATTCTATTTCCGGTCAATATTCAATGATACATTGAAGATTATTGCCAGATCGATCGATATATAAGTAGATACTTGTCGTCGCTGATTATTTTCCTTGTCTGAACGTCAAGATGTAAAATAAATCAGTTTCACTCTGTATCCCACATACAGTACGGAAGGCAAAGGGAACTTAGTGTTTAGACACTCCATTCCCCACTTTCCACTGAATTTTATTTTTTTGTTATGTACTTATAGTATTGATATAAAAAATCTTCTAGCTCTGCTAAACGAAGCAAGCAAGGTTTTGAGACACGCAATGTTACTAAAATTTGACATAAGTAGGAGTGGTACAGAGTATAGAGTGTCTTAGTACTAAGTTCTCTCTGCCTACCACCTATACCTTTGAACAAATATGTTCGTGTAAGCCTTGTTTTTTAAAAAAATAATAATAATATTTAATAAGTTCTTTGATTTTCACGATTATTACACATTTTAAATAAAACTATTTTAACCGGATTAATCGCGTATATTTTGTATTTTTATACATTTTTGGAAACCCGACGTTTGTATACGTTTGTCCAAAAATGTATAAAAATACAAAATATACGCGATTAATCCGGTTAAAATAGTTTTATTTAAAATGAATAATAATATTTTTTATGTTAGTAAAATTTTACCAGACTATTCTAGGGTGGCCATGTATAGTTACTACTAGTTTATCCAGCGTTAAACGTTATGTAAATTTTATTAAGGTTTTTATAGTATTACGTAAACTTTCTTGTACTTGTCTCCCTTGATCTTTAATAAACTGTTTCATTGATGACCAAATAAAGCTGTGAAAAAATAATAATTGACCTTCGCGAATATTGTTAATAGCTTGGCAATAAATTAAGAAATATATTTACTCAATTTATGGTTATTTAAAAAAAAATTGCAAAATGTTTTGACGTTGTGTAAAATTTCCTGTTATTTAGTGTTTCTGTTTTCTGGTCACTTTTTACTTGTTATTTTGATGGAAATATTTGATATATTTTTTTGACATCGTCCCTCACTTTTCGGCCTATTTTAAAGTAGTGTCTTTAAAATAGGCCGAAAAGTGAGGGACGCCGCGCACATTAGGCCTATTTTAAAGACACTACGCCGCGTCTTGTTACCAAAGTGAGGGAATGAAGATTATTTATTCCCAGCTGGAGGGAATCGAACACAGTTAGACGCTGTGCTGTCTATATTTCTTTTATTAGCTTCCTGTTGTATTCCACACATAGTAAGGTAGGCAGGGGGAATCTAGTGTCAAGACACTTTGCTTACCGGACCATTATCGAGATATTGTTGAGTGGAACTCAACGCCACGATTTGTAATGTTAATATTAAACAGCTATAATATAAATTGGTATTATTTTTTGCGACTTTCATCACATATTGCAAAGAAATAAGAAAGTCTACAAAATTAAATACGTAATGACAATTTTAATCTGTCAGATTTCATTTGCGGTTTTTCGTGTCTATTTCACACTTACTCGGGCTTAATATATTTGACAACGTTATAGAAATTAAATTAATTTCTTAATAAAAACCAGTCAAGTTCGAGTCGGACTCGCCCGCCGAGGGATCTGTGTTAATTTCAGGATTGTATGTTAACGGGTAATATAACTTATACAAGATGAGAAATTTACGTTTTGCTTACTTTATTTGCGGGCGTATGCATGCATACATTTTATATAAAACTAGCGGCCCACTCGCGGCTTCGCCCGCATACCACTTATAATTATTTTATTATGCTGCATTCCCCATAAGGTAATCAATGTAAATAATATAATCGATACTAATTATACATTCGATAATTTTGAGAAAGTGCAAGCACTACATGGCTGCTTGCGAGGATGAAATCGGCGGCAAGGGCGCCCCTCGCAGGACTCGTGCCTATGCTTGCGGCCGTAAACAAAGTGTTGAATTATTTTATATTTACATTTTCTCAAAAAGTATACGTTCAAATTACATGTTATAAAAGCCAGAGCATATTTTCTTTCCTTGACGATGGAATAACTTTGGCTCGTAAGTTTCAATGTCTTTACGAAATAAAAAACACTGAAACAATTTTCAATTATTTTAATCACAAAATGCCTTATTGTGACTTATTTATAAGATATACATATACGGTATCGCGGATGTTTTTCTTCAAAACTAATAAAATATAATATTTTTAATATATTGGCATATATTTTACAATTTTTGCAGCGCACGCGTTTAACGCAATTCGATAGCGCTCATTATTATTGTTATTTTGTTATTTAAGGTTAACTAAGACTTACACCATTATGTTATACAGCTTATAGCACTCTTGAAAAACGTAGCTTTCATACAAAACCAAAAATAAGTAAATCCGATCAGTAGATCCAGAGATCTTACATTGGCGTTGATACAAACATACTCTTCCGCTTTATTATATTAAGATAGACTTATAAGCTTCATGAGAAGAGAATTATAAGCTTGATTAGTTTTTATTTATAATATAAATTTCTATTTTCGAATACTTTCCTTTATTTGTATTGTAAGATCTCACTTCGTGCCGAATATCATAATTATACGTCCATGGGAGTATCCTATAGTTTAGGTTTATTATTTTTAGGTTTTGATTCCACGGTGAATGTCAAAATGTAATTTTTTGTGCGACGATGCATTTGTGCATCGTTTTAGCTCGTAGCTATTTTCGGTTTCGAAAATTTCGGGATTTCGTTGTCTTAGAAATTTGATGTATTGTCCTCCAAGGGACCGTAGCCTTGAATATTTGTCATTATTTTTAACTTGTTACCTCCACGCAGTTTCGAAATCGATGAATGGCCTTGATTGACAACTTACACTTACACCTTTCTACCCGAGCGAAAAAATGAAAATATTAAATATTGAATATTATTATTATGTATGTAGATTTTATACATATATGTATATTTATATTTAGGTATTGTTTGTCCACGTCGCTTTGCACCACATTATGCCCGTGTATTTAATTGTATTACGGAATTCGTATTGGTTGTCGGGATGAGATCAATTTTAGTGGCAAAGCTACCTTTGTTTATTTTATGTCCTGATTATACATAATGAAACATATCAAGTGTGCAATAAATACTTTTTGAACTTATTTGTTTCATTTTCTCGATTGGGATATTTTACCCCAATCAAGGAAATGAAGCACCATTATAGGTAATGGGTTCTTATCCCGCCACCACTGGCTTGTTAACATATATTTCAAAATTATTATTAATCTGGAGTTGGTTGAAATAATAAACACAAACTATAGGTAGGTACATATTATAGATCTAAAACTATATTTCTTCTTAAAACATTGTCAACGGATGTTATTTTAGTGGCAAAGCTACCTTTGTTTATTTTATGTCCTAATTATACATAATGAAAGATATCAAGTGTGCAATAAATACTTTTTGAACTTATTTGTTTCGATTGGGATATTTTACCCCAATCAAGGAAATGAAACAAATAGAACCCATTATAGGTAATGGGTTCTTATCCCGCCACCACTGGCTTCATATTGTGTTAACATAAGTTTCAAAATTAATATTGATCTGGAGTTGGTTGAAATAATAAACAGGTACAAACTATAGGTACATATTATAGATTTAAAACTATATTTCTTCTTAAAACATTGTCAACGGATGTGCGTGCTGTATACTGCAACACTCCTATATGTGACTGACGAATGATTAGAGCTTCCTGGATTTGTCAAGGACTTTCATCTTAAATATACATTATTTTTCTTTAATTTGTTACTTCAAACTAAACGACGCAATGGTAGCTAATATTTGTATATCTTGGGTAGTGAGTTCGATTTTTTTGTATTTAGCTTCATGTCATATCTCTAGCGGGGTACCTAGAGAGAATGGAACACCAAACGCTACGGTCTCTAGAGACCGAGGTGCCTCTTGCGGCTTGTGCTCTAAACTATACAATTTTTTCCTAGCATCAATCTCCCACACAGGTAGGGTGCCTGAGGAAACCTATAAATCTAGTGTTAATACACTGTTCTTATTAAGACACTTCTATTCCCCAAGTTCCGCTGAATTCTGGAAGAATTGCGCGTCAAGTGGTGGAACTCACTCGTTATCAGAGGGAGGAAATGAAAATGCTAAATATTTTATTTCCTCGAGTGGAAATCGAATCCACAACCTGCCGCTTTTACAGTCACACGCTTGTGCCCTTTGCCACATCTGGCAAGGCCTCAGGCCTCATGCTATACAAAATAAGCTGTACAAAATAAGTAATTAATTTGTCAAAACTCACACAGTAACTATTCTATCACATAATCTTTTCTCATGTACATTGGGTCAGATGGACGGACAATAGAGTGAATTGACGCGTCGCTTAATGCGGATTAATACAAGGTCACCTCTATTATACAGTACTGAAAGGATTTTTTAGTTTTAATGTCTGAATTATTTAATATAGTGAAAGTAACGTATCCTTTGTATAAATTATCCCGTTTCACGCTTTATCCCGAATATAGCAAGCACAAGCACCTTCCCGTTTAATTTGAGACATTGCGATTTAAGATGCTGAACGTTAACTGAACGTTGCCTCGTGATCTAAGTTCTCTCACCCTACCCTACCTGTCTGCGTGATACATATATATATATTGTTAGCGTACTCGTGTAAAAGAGGGTAGATTTAGGTGGAAAATAATTATAAAAGCAGTGGAATTGTGTCAATCGGGGGCACTTGCTTGTAAGTGACGGCCCCTATTGGNAAAAATGAAATTGTATAAGGAAAAATGAACAATTAACATATTTGTATAAGGAATGTTTTAACATTGATAAATGCATAATACAGAAAGTCAAACCTTGGTCTCAATTATTCATTTTAGGTACTTAATTATTGTTTACTTATAAATGAGTTTTAAGATTTTCCACAAAGCTTTGCATTATCTTAAGCTATATTTTTGCATTCTTAATATTAACATACATATCAATTCTTATTAAATATATAGTTGATTATTTCTGGTTTCGTATCTAAGTAAACAGTCAGCTTGAGGCCGTAGTGAAGTAGCGAAACATTGTCTGGTTGTAGACGCGACGGTTGTAGGTACGGTTCTCACTCGATGAATTATTTTCATTCATACTACCGAGTTCCGCCATTCAATACGCAATGTTTCGAAAATAAGGCGGAAACTTCTTTATTCGAATTAAGTATCTTAACATTAGGTTCCCAGGTTTCCTCTGTCTAATACTTATTTAGAAAACGTATAAAAATTTGAACGTAGCGGGACTCAAACTCGCGCCTACTGGAAACCTAAAGGGATACAGTGTGAAGCTAAAAAAGCATATCTGATTTCATTAAAATAAACTTCAAAATATACTCGATTACAGAGTGTCCAAACTTTAATAGTTTCTCATGGGTACGTGGAAGGCTACGTAGTGCCAGTGCATACTATAGGTTTCGTATTCCCAATTTCCCACAGGTGTTTCTGTCGACATACCTCGCGACCATGCGGAACTGTGTATTCCTTTTGCCACCATTGAATAGAACCCTTTGATTTAAATTATATTGTGTAATTAAAGATAATTATTTTCAAATATGTATTGATAGGTAATTTAGTTATTATAAGTTAAGTATATTATTTAAAATCAAGCAGCTTAATTGCTGAAAAATATTTCTAACGTTTGTTTTTTTAATATACATATGTGGCACGTGGTTACTTTATTGAAAAAGTTACAGGTCTATAGAAATGGCACATAATATAGAGATGATAGACCTGAAAAGTTTAATTGGTGTTTTAGTTTTAAGTTTTATCCGGTAGAGTAGGCAAAGGCAAATCTGCCAAATTCTGAAGGCATTGCGTGTTGAGTGGCGGAACTCAACGCTGTGCTTTGCTGCGTTACCAGAACGAGAAAAATGATAATATAGTATAAAATGTTTCATTCTCCCGACTGGGAATAAAATCCACAACCGTCGCGTTTACAGTCACAAGCTTGTGCCACTGCGCCACGACGGCCTCAATTTATTTTGTTGATGGCACCAATGTCAAAAACTTTTTCGCGTTAAATAGTCCTTTTATCAAGGCATATATCACCACGCACGACGCGGGAAATTATATTTTTTAAATTTAATTTATTATTGTATTTTAATTTTTGAGTCCGGTCGTGGCGCAGCGGCACGAGGTGTGACTGCAAAATCGACTGGTTGTGGGTTCGATCCCCACTCGAGGAGATGAAATATTTACTTAAATTTATATTTTCATTTCTTCGCTCTGGTGTCGAGGNATTTATTGTATTTTAAGTAGGTATAATGTAAAGTTACAATATGAACGTAGTCTTGCTTAGGACGATTCCCCAGCGCCCTGCGCGTGCGGTTAGCGGTCGCCGTTACTCCCACGGGGTAACATACTAACCCACCTGTTTTTATTTATTTTATATTTTAATTGACTCTTAAGCGCTTTTGTGGCTTTGTTGATTGTCAGATGATTTATATAATACTAGTTTTACCTGCGATTTTGCCCGCGTGCTCAAATAACTAAAAGTTCTGGGTTGAGTGGGTGACATCGAAATTATTAGCGTCATAAAATATAGCCTATAAGTTCCTCGATAGATAGACTATCCTAAACAAAAAGTTTTTTTTTAATTAGCCAGTATTCGTACAAAAACAACAAAAAATATATTTTTGTTACTATAGTTTTAATAAATAATAAAAATACATATGTATTTTAAGATTTTCATAAAATGTTCCTTTACCTTTTAAGTTAAAGTAAAGTAAGAGCTTATTTGAGTTTTCTCAAACGGGACTTTACCAACCATTTTTTTTATTTACAAAACATTATCCTTTCATATCAAGCCTTTCATATCTTCATTAATGGGTAGATCATACTTCTGCTAACGGTACGCATTCCAAATTTTGACCATTCTAGCTCCAGCACACATCTAACTCAATTTTCTTATCTTCTCATATGCAATCTTACAATCTTACGAAAAGAAATTTAATTACTTTAAAAACATTTTATGTAAAATTTTGCCATTACTTTTCTCTCTTTCATAAACTACACCTAAAAGAAATTTTCAATATATTGTGTGTTGAGTGGTGGAACTAAACACCGCGTTCTTTTACCAGAGCGAAATGAAAATATAAAATGATTTATTTCCTCGAGTAAAAATTGAACCCACATCCTTCGTGCTTACAGTCCACACGCTACTACTGTGCCACGACAGTCGCATATGATTTATAACGAACGATAATTTTCAGTGAATAAACCGACCAGGCGCTCTGACCACTAAGCCATGCGTTCCACTTTTCAACTTTTCAACGCATGGCTTAGTGGTCAGAGCGCGTGGTCGGCTTCCAGGAGGCGCGGGTTTGAGTCCCGCTGCGTTCAAATTTTTATACGTTTTCTAAATAAGTATATTACACCTAAAACAATTTTTCGGTACATTTTGTCTTGTTACCAACGCGAGGATATGAAAATATTAAATGATCTATTTCCTCGAGTAAAAATTGAACCCACAACCTTCGTGCTTACAGTCCACACGGTGTGCTACTGTGCCACGACGGTCGCATATGATTTATAACGAACGATAATTTTCAGTGAAGTCATAAACGCCAATTACCGTTAAATGGTCGTCCAGAAATAGAATAGAAGGCGTTATTACTTAATATATGTAGTCGGTAGCTCGTGTCTCCGCAGGGGGTACCGAGATTATCATTTCCTACGGTGTATGGTGGCCATAGTATATGGAAAAGAGTTAGCTTATACTCTATATTCCGTATCTTTTAAAAACATTGGATTTTAAATACTTGATAGGTATACGATAAAAGCAGCTTCAGCATGGTAGATAGGCAGAAGGTATCTAGTGTTAAGACACTCCGTTTCCTTTTTTTCGAGTCATTACGTGTTGAGTGGGAACTTAACTCTGTGCTCTGTCTTGTTATCATAGCGGGAAAATGAAAATAATTCATTGTCTTGAGTTCTTTAATTTGAGAGGGATCGAAGCCACAAGCATAGTTTCTTTTTACCTTTACGCTTTATTGTTTGCGGAGTAGCCAGAAAGAACTGGGCGTCAAACCGCAATAGCCTCTGTAGGCTCGTCCATTGTCAACAAAGTTTTCATTCAGGTCCTCCAGGGCATCCTCATATTTTTTTTACCTTTCTCGATTCATCACCGCTTCTCCAGCTACCACTTTCTCTCCTTAATTCAAAAATCTTTTTTGTCATTCTTTAGTAATTCATCATTATGTTGAGAATATAATAATTTTATATTTGAAAAAAAAAAAAAACAGCAGATTCATCTTTTTACCAAAGCAAGGTAAGCAAATGGAATTTTGTTCTCCGTCTGCTCAATTTCCGAAACATTATAAACAAATGTGTGTGACCAATATAAAAAAAAGAATAATTAAAATATTTTCATTAATTTTGATATTTAAAATGATGGTAACACTATTCCAGGTGGCGTTACGTTTCGCGGGCGTTTATTTTCAGCGCAATTAGAAAAACTCGCTCGCATCATGTTTCAAACGCGCCGTATTTCAAATATTGACTTTGATGACTTCATTTCGTTCGATACGTACGTACCCATGTGTTGCCATTATCCGGTTACAGAAAGATCCGGTATATACTCGTATTTTAATATGGTTACAGTCTTGTTAAATCAACTGAATTTTTATTTTCTCGCTTATTATGTATATGGTTCTACAAAGCGCGGTGTTAAGTTTCGCCACTGGACACGTAATGTTTAAAAAATAAAACAATGTTACTGTTTATTCCAATTTCTAGTAGTAACGAAAAGTCTGTCTGTTATTTTCAAATAGCCGTGTAAATAATTGTATTAAAAAACGTGATTTTCAAAATATCCGTCCGAGAGTACAAAACAAAACTATTTTTAAATTTTTAAAATTTCTCTGGATCTGCCTGTCGGGCTTGCTGTGTCCGGAACATCTCTGGAACAGCTGAACTGATTTTCATAAGACTATCACTGAAAGATAAAGATAAGGATATAAATAGATAGATAGAGGCCAGTTGTGGCGCAGGGGCACAAGGTGTGACTGTAAACGCGGCTGGTTGTGGGTTAGATCCCCACCCGAGGATATATTTATTTATTTGAATTTCTATTTCTATTTTTTTTCTCGAGTGCGATGAGTTCCGCCACTCAGCACGCAATGCCTCCAGAATTCGGGTTCAGATAAGTGAAGAACAGAGTGTCTTAACACTAGGTTCGCCCTGCCTAATCTGCTGTAGTAGACCAGAATAAGATCGATATGACATAACTAAACATTTTCATTATACGACATTTCCTTCGAGCGAAATCCAATTAAATCTCAAATTTTTTTTCATTAAAAATCAAGTATCAAATCAAATAATAAAATAATACCTTATGTTATTTCTAAAGCGTCAAAGTTCTCGCCTAACATAGGAAGTGATTGGATCTAAAGCAAAACATTGGATCTCGGAAACGTTTAGTGGAACATAACTTCCTTCTTCGTTTGTTTTCATATTGTTCGTAATATTACGTTACGCGTTCTGCAGGTGCTTTGGTTTTTTTTAGAATTAGCATATTGTATAGTAGTATACCACACGGAGTCCAGTCCTAGCGTAGGGGCGCAAAGTGGGTTTGTAAACGCGAAACGTTGTGGGTTCGATTTCCACTCGATGATGTTAAATATTATATTTAATATTTTAATTTCTTCGTTATGGTGTCGAGGCAAAAAAACAGCGTTGAATTCCGCCACTCAACACACAATGCCTCCACGAAAAGAACGAAAGTGTCTTAGTAGAGTGTTTTAACACTAAGATACCAGGTTCCCTTTGGATTACCCTGCTGTGTTCGGCATACCACGTGAAGCTATTTTCGTTTCGCGGTTCTGGTGATACTAAGCACGGCGTTAAATTTCGCTACTTAGCATGTAATATCTTTAAATAGGGCGATAAGAGAACGAAGTGACCTGACGACGACACAAGGTTCTTTTTCTCTAGTCTACTATGTGGGATTAATCATAAAGTTGAAAAGCGGAACAAGTGAATATGACAATTTTTTTTCAATATATCTCATAGGTTAATACCTATTTCGTAGTGAAAAAAGAATAATATTTTAATAAGCGGATTCACGTTTTTACAGAGGATATCTAGTGTTAAGACACTCTACTTCCTACATTCTGCCCGAATTCACGACATTTAATTTTAAGTGGACGTAACACTACGCTGCGCTTGGATTAACACTGAAGACTGAGAAAATGAAAATTATTAATTCCCCGAGTGGGAACCACACTCTCAACTGTCGCGTTCACAATCAAGGGTTGTGCCACTTCGCCTTGACGACCTTATAATTATGAACTGTAATATGATAGCGAACACATTGACTTGATATATCGTCTATATTAAAAAAGTTGATATCAGTGTGAAATGGAATTCAGACCGATGAAGAGAAATTGTCGATAAAATAAGTTATGGACCATTAAACACGTAGAATTTTATGAAAATCTTCACACACAGAAACAGCACGCTATATATTAGTTACATTTATGTATTTTGTAATATTGAGGCCAGTCGTGGCGTAGGGCACAAGCGGGCGATTTTAAATGTTACAGGTATTGGGTTCGATTCCGATTTGAGGAACTTAAATATTTAATGTTTTCACTTCCTCCTTTTGATCACGAGGTAAAGCGCAGCGTTTATTTGCGCCACTCAACACACAATGTTTTTAGAATTTGGAGTGGAAACGGAGTGACGTAACACTAGGGTCTCAGATTCTCTCTGTCTATCCTGCCATGTGTGAAGCAAAATAAATTTTAACTGCTTAACACATTATTAGCTCATTTATAATTAGGAAAATAATAAAAAAACTTCGCTTATATTTATAAAGTGTAGTGTGAAGTGAATCAAGGACATTGTACAAAGGAGGCAGTGAGAACCTGCCAACCTAATCTTAAGACACTCCGTTCTCATTAAGACGTTCCCGTTCTCTATTTTCCACCGAATTTTGTAGGCATTGCGTGTTGAGTGGCGGATCACAACGACACGCTGTGCCTCATTCTAGAGCCAGGACTTAAAAAAAATAGTTTCCTCGAGTGGGAATCGAACCCACAATTAACATTAGGTTCTCAAGTTCTCTCTCCCTATACTACTACGTGCGGGCTAGCTATTACAGGCGAAATTGGGACGCAGAGCTAGTATATATTAAATAGGATGTTAAATTTCAACTGTTCAGCATAGCAATATTTCGGCGTAGTGTTGTACGCTATAGAAGACAAAAACAATGCCGTCACAGTATAATGGGCGTGCGCCGCTCCTCTTCACGCCGTTTGCACACCGGAATAATACCCTTACTTCTGTATTTAGTATTATAGAGGTACAAGAACACTCAGAGACGTCATTTAGCGTTTAATCGACATTAGATTGAGGCCAGTCGTCGCACAGAGGCACGAGAGTGCGATTGTAAAAGTGACAGTGTCATAACATAACATCTTTTTTTATTTGCTTATATTTTTATTTTTCATCTTCATTGCATATTATTATTTTTTTAAGTATAGATAAATAAAATCAAAGGCAAAATATGCTCTAGAATCCAGACTTGATTTGACTAAGGTGACTGGCATCTGTCGGTACTCAGTAGACGACTATACTACAAGCCTTTCTCGATGAATGGGCAGTACAAAAACATTTTAGTACTTGAAGCAGTTCCAAAGATTAGGGTGTTCAACCAAACAAACACTTCAGCTTTTCTAATATTAAAAAATATTAATAATAACTAAAAACGAAATCATGAAATTTGTGATTTTTTTATTAGAGTCGCTAGCACTGATTTACTTAAGCTGTTGGTAGATCAGTCACCTTATTATTTTTTATATCTTTAGATTGGGTCTACCTTGAATACATTTTTTATATATCTACTTTTTATGGATTCAACACGATTTTCCAATATTATTCGATTCATTCGAATGTTTATATTTTGCAATAATTGCGTACAGTTAAATTGTTTATTTTGTGGAGGTACCTCAATAGATAACTGTTATATATTATAGCTGGTTAGAGAAAAATAAATCGACATCATTTTGTATTATAAAAAAATTCAATACAATATAAAAAAAATGTAAGAATATATTATATTTTTTTTTTCTGAATACCCTGCTATGTGCGGGATACAGCGTAAAGCTAAAAAAAAAATTATTTAATCTGTGGCGAGCAGCTATAAATATGCCACTACATTACCTTTTTAGGCCAGTCGTGGTGCAGCGGCCCGAAGTGTGACTGTAAAACCGACTGGTTGTGGATTCGATCCCCACTCGAGGAGATGAAATATTTACTTAAATTTATATTTCCATTTCTTCACTCTGGTGTCGACGTTAAGCGCGGCGTTGAGTTCTGCCACTCAACACGCAATGCCTCCAGAATTCGGCAGAAAGTGGGGAACGGAGTGTCTTAACACTAGGTTCCCTCTGCCTGCCCTGCTGTGTGCGGGAAACAGCGTGAAGCTGATTTATTTTTATTTACATTACCTTCTTTGCACACATTTAGATATATTTCGTGAATAGTGACAGACCAACAACGATTCGAACAGATTATTTAGCGGGGGTGAAAGGTAAGCAGCGTAGGTAATTAACTTACAGTTATGACACTTCACCTCAATTTTACACCCAAATTCAAGACATCGCTTGTTTCCGAATGGGAACTTAAAGCTACATTTTACTGTACCAGATCGATAAAATGAAAATAATTAATTTCTTCAAATGGGAATCGAACCCACAATCGTCGCTTACAGTCACACGCCATTCAACAGTACCACGACGGCCTCATTGATACTGTACAAATGGTCCACATTATTGATTAGTTTCCGTATCACGTGACGATGTGAGGACATTTCCTTTGAGCTCGACCAAAGGTTCCGACGGATGCTACCTCTTATAATTTATATGAAGGGACGTGGACGTGGAGTGTAATGCTATATATCCGTGAATGAACGTGATCTTGTTCAAGAATTTTTATTATTAACTAGCTATTCTTGTGCGGCGTTGAGTTCCGCCACTCTACATGCAATGCTTTCAGAATTCGGCGGAAAGTGGAGTACGGAAGTATCTTAATGATACCGAAGTGTATTAACACTAGTTTCCAAGGTTTTCTCCTGCCTACTCTGTTATGTCCAGAACACAGCGTGAAGCTAAAATAAAACACCTTTTTACCTGTAGCTTTGTCTCTGTGGTCAAATGGAAATAGTTCGAATTAACAAGATTTTGAAAGGTACAGTGGCTTTTATTGAAATGATTGACGTGATGTAAATAATCCACGGCCTTTCTTCAAAAAGTTTTTTTAAAATTCCGAACAAGTAGTTTTTGAGATTAGCGCGTTCAATCAAACAAATCTTTCGGCTTTACAAAGCAGTTTTATATTTATTTAATTTTAGTCTTAAAAAAATAAATGAATATGGAAAGGATGTTTGTTGTCTTACCTTTCATTAATTCTCTGGTGTGCATCGATATTACATTTCCTTCCTTTGAGTGTCGGAATTTAACGCCGCACTATGTGCTCCTACAATAATCACGTGAACACTCAGATACTATTCCATGTGCTACAACGGCGTCAATAGAGATAAAACAATGAATATAGACGGATGAAAAGACGTTGCGATATTTAATAATAGTTAACACACAGCCATATGTTACAGTTTATACTCGACGACCTCATTTCTGTCCAACAAACGCTCCTAATCGTCTAGTACTCGGACTATGGTTGCCATAATAGAACGCAAACTGAAAAATTTGTTAAAAATTTGAATATATAAAAAAAAGTCTCACTGTACTGTACACCGTAGCTTTTGGTCCCTTCTCTCGGGCTATCCCGCTAGGGACAAATGTTTTAGCTTCACGCTGTATCTCGCATATAGCATGGAAAGTTGAGGGACGGCTTAGTATTAAAACACTCCGTTCTCCAGGGATACCATCTAATATTTGAGACGTTGCGTGTTGAGTTGCGGAACTCAACACCACCCATACATTGTCTTGTAACCAGAGAAAAGACATAAAAAAGGGTTATTCCTCTGAGTGATTTTTAATTAAATGTGTCATTAATATTTAAAACAAAACATCCAGAAAAAGAAGAGCTTTAAATATATTTTTTATTCAGGCTATCATTGCCAGGATGGCAAAAATATCAAAGTGTGCTTTGAAACTATTGTATTATGATAGTGATTTAAAGATTTCCTTAAATGGACAGATGAAGCCCAAGCTAATTACGCCTAAATAAAATGTACGGTGTTGAGTTCCGCCACTGCTATCTGTCTTCTATTCTATATTCGAAATGTATACAATAAGCATAAAACTAACAAAAATTACAATCAAAACTGAGGCTACCCTGTTTAATAATTTTAAAAGCGCATATTATAATGTTTATTGACACAACTGTATAAGCTTACATCTTTTGTTTCACACAAGAATGTGTACAAACAATATATAGAATTTGAAGGTGTGACCTATTTAAAGTTATTTAACTTTATTAAATTTACTTTGAATCCAGCTTATTGGCTTTAGAGATTCTTATTACTTAATAAGTTATTACTCTGTTGTATTCTTTATAAAAATCATAAAAAAACAAGCTGTAGTGTAATTCCTATTTAAGGGGAATGATTTTCATTCATTTTCTCGCTATGGTTACAACATAAAAGCCTTGAAAATTAAGCGGAGAGTATGGAGCAAAGTGTAAACACTACGCTTCTTTTATCTGCCCTGCTATATACAGTGTGAAGCTAAAAAATATTAATAAGACCCGCTCTAGTAAAATTGTTTGATATTCTGCCACTCAACACGCAGTGATTCGAATTTAGGCGAAAAGTGGAGTGTCTTGACAATAGTTTCCCTCTGCCTAATTTGCTTCATGTGGGTAAAGATTAATATAATTTAGTTTAAATTAAATTATATGTCATTTATTTACGTTAAAGTAATTTACGTTGTGGTTGGAAAGTCTTTATATTTGTATAAACAATACATATTATTTCCTTTTAAATAGAAAAACAAACGATATTGCGTCATTGTATATATTTAATTGTTATTTATTATTATATTATAATATCTTCTATCATATATAAGTATACTGAATAGAATTCTGTACAAGAAGCGTATTTTGTGCTTATAAAATTATTTGAATGGATTCAAATACTGCTATGTTTTATAAGGTTCATTATCAAAATGAAAAAATATTGAGCCATTAAATCAGTACAGTCAATCCTACAGGATTGGCTACATTCATCGAGATT
The DNA here is from genome assembly GCA_013403705.1 of Heliconius hermathena. Taxonomy (NCBI): domain Eukaryota; kingdom Metazoa; phylum Arthropoda; class Insecta; order Lepidoptera; family Nymphalidae; genus Heliconius; species Heliconius hermathena. Next base: position 740,330 of record JAAIXJ010001890.1, on the reverse strand, counting down.
TCGTTGTAGAAAATCCAATATTGGGTTTTATGAACGCAATTGAATTTACCGTGACAAAGTAAAATGGTCGTGCTGGTCAATTTTTTTAGTTTAAATAATTGGTTTCACGCATCCTTGACGGTAGCTACTTATTACCACCGTTTAAATGATGTCAGCTTCGAAGTCATCTTATGATTATTTCGTCTTTGCAAATAAAACAGCATATTATTTCGAATTCACTTTTTTGTCATATACCTACTTCATAGTGGTGAGGGAAAAACACAAACTACCGGTTTCATATAATTATCTTTTAGCTGTTTTTGTCGATTTGTAATAAGTACTTGACGTGTAAAAAATGTTGATGTTACTGACGACAACTTACAAATTTGCTATGTTATATTTGTTCACGTCGTATCCCACACATAGCAAGGGAGGGAACCAATTAATAGTAGGTTCCCTATTCTGCTATATGTGGCGTACCGCCGATAAAAGGGAATTATTAATAATAGTTCCATTTGATTTTCTCCGCTTCGTGCAAATCATAGTAAATTTGACTGTAAGCGCGATGGTCGTGGGTTTGATTTCCTATTGGTGAATTAATTATATCCATTTTCTCGCTTATAACAAATCGCAACGTTGAGTTCTACAACGTCCTTAAACATGGGGCGGTGTGTGGGGAACGAAATGTCTTAACACTATTTTCCCTCTGCAAACACCACAATATGTGGGATACAGTGTGAAGCTAAACTGCACTAAAATATATATTACATATTAGGTATATTTTAACATTGTATAACATAAAGTAAATCACAAGGCCAGCGAACTTTAGTCTTGAGGAGGCGAACCATGACGGTGACTCACCTACGTCTTTGAGATGCGCACGCGCCTGTAAATACAGCAGGGTAGGTTGTATTTAGTAAGCTGTTGTTATTTAATAAAATTATTTTGTGTGTGTGGTTTTCTTATATATTTTTATCTAAAGTATATTGCATCGACGCCAGTCGTGGCGCAGGGGCACAAAATGTGACTGTAAAATCGACTGGTTGTGGGTTCGATCCCCATTCGAGGAAATTAAATATTTATTACATTTATATTTTCATTTCTTCGCTCTGGTATCGAGGCAAAGTGCGGCGTTGACTTCTGCCACACAACACGCAATGCTTCCAGAACTTGCCGGAAAGTGGGGACGGAGTGTCTTAACACTAGATTCCCTCTGCCTACCCTGATATGTGCGGGATACAGCGTGAAGCTGATTTATTTTATTTATAGTAGATTGTATAACAGATATATTTTCAGTGCGTTCATAAATTAAGCTCCATAACAAAGCACAACGCCGTGCTTTTCCGGCAATATAACTACTACTAAATGATAAAAAAATTATAATTTTCATTGATATATATAAAAAAATTAAGAACTCTAATAACATTTTTATAAAGAAATAACTCTTTGAAAACTAATTATGTAAAATTGTTTATTTAAGTGAAATATTTTAGGAAATAATTAAATTTTATGTATGTAATTAGAAAAGAGCCGAATAGCCTACTTATATAAGTAATACTTATATATAAATCTCATCATTTTTCTTCTAGACATTGGTTTTTTTTTGTAGAATGAAGAACTTGTTCTGGTGGTTTGGAAACGTCAAGAAAATGAGCAACAAAAGAAAGAAGCAAGAGTCAGTGGGAAGGCTGGGGAGACCTCAGTTGATCTTCGAATACACGGTGGAATGTGATGACGATGTGGGAAAAGGTATATATATACAACAACCATTTTGTGCTCTGTTCTCTTTGAAACTATACGCTATATATTATTTTTTTTTGTTATTATTATGTAAGTTATAGAATACGATGTAATATAAAACAGGAAAATTATTTAATATAAATGATGTAGCTGTTTTATAAAAATAGAAGCCATGGGAAACGAAGCGTATCACACACGTCAATTTATTATGCATTTTTTATATAAAAATAAATATGCACTAGTATTGAGACCGTAGCGGCGCTTCAGCACAGCGTCGATTCTTTGGTTCGATTCCTACTCGTTGGAATGAATTACGTTCATTTCTACGCTCGGGCGCGTAAACATAGCGTGGTCCTGGGTTCCGCCACTCAACATATCATTAAAATTGGGTAGAAGAGTGTCTTAAAACTAAGTTCTCTCTGCCTATACTAAAATAAACATATGTATTTAGAATTGTACATACTAGGTGATAATAAGTTAAAGAATTTACAAGAGATTGGTATAATTCTAATGCCTTAAAATTCACTATTTTTAATGTAGGCATTGAATCCCAGGTTGAAAAAATATTAAAATACATATATCTACTTCAAGCTACGTGCGAGACTGCTAAATATGACTACTGCTAAATATGTTGAAAATGAATGCTATACATCGGCGAGTGACCAGCTTTTTGTCATCTAGTCTTGTGGCTAGTTATTCTTCATATTCCGCTTAATTTGGTTATATATTGATTGAGAGAGAAAGGCGTGATATGGATTGACCTTTACAATAGATGCTGGAGAAAGGTCAGGTAAAAAATATTAAGATTCACCGGAGGGCATGTACGAAGAAGTTGATGACAGTAGACGAGGCGACTAGCGTATGCAGATGCTGTAGCGATTGCCACTCCGTTCTCTCTTTCTACTCTGCTAGAGATAAAGTGTGAAGCAAAAAGAAAAAAAATGTAGGAGAACCTAACGTCGGTAATCGCTAAATTCTTTAGCTGTAAAAACTATACGTATGCTTTTTACTACAAGGTTGCCGACAAGACGTCAAGACGACCCACTCTTCTCAGCATAACTGCCGACCGATCCCGTGGTAGTTTCCCGCGGGACTGACATGACTGACAGTTCCATGTAACTTGACGATTAATAAGTCATTGTAGTGGGCTAACTGAATAAATAACATTTTGATTTGATTTTCATTAATTGGCACTGGTTTGTCGCATGCGATTTTAAAATGCGTCGATTCAAATACGGTTATGCTTAGAACATGTATACAACATTTCAGTACAAGTAAATAAAAAAATATAGCGCAATGCCGCCAGTTTCACATTTGCATCCATTTACACATACGTATATGTAGATTAAACATTGTACAAAATCATGGTCACCAAGCGTAACGGCGAGGATGTGCTTTTAGTTATATACATATATTACTTTTATTTGATTCGGGAAGCGGTTCCCGGTCTAAAGTTTATATAATGGAATACACAACATAGCTATCTGGCTTTGTCCCATGGTGAAATGGAAATAACTAGCAGTTCTGTATGACCGTATCCGTAGTAACTCTGACCATATATACTGTGGGTAACTTCGAATTTATCCCATACAATAGGAAATTTTCAATTCGATGCAGTAGTTCCTGAGATTAGTGAATTAAAATTCAGTGAAATAAGCATACAAATAAACAAACTCTACAGCTTTATAATATTACTTATAGATAGTACAGATTAAGTATTATACATTAGGTACTATAATAATAATTCAGAGTTCGATCCCCGCTAGATATTTTTAGCAGTACAATTCCTTTACATGAAAAAGGCGCAAAATCATGTTTTTTTTTCAGCTTTACGCTGTAAATCTGCTTATGGCAGTGCAGGCAAAGAAAACCGAGTGTTAAACCACCACATCCGCTCACCACTTTCCGTCCAACTCTTGAAGCTTTGCGTGTTGACTTGCGGAACTTAGCCCCGCGCTTTGCTTAGTTACCAGACCGAAGAAATGAATATTACTAAATAATAATTAATTCCCCTGACTGGGGATCGCACCCACAATCTTCACGTTTAGTAATTAATGAAACGGGGAAACAAAAATACGCAATATTTTTGAATAGAAAGATAGAATTTTGTCCTAATTAAATATTTTGTTTTATTTTCATCTGTTAAAATTTTCACGAACATATCACATTTCGTGGAACAGACAGACAGTTATTTATCTTTACTTATTCGAAATGCTGGGTATTGAGTGGCGTAACTCAACACCGCGCTTTGTCCTACCACATAAGGTATATGAAAATAATTGATACATACTTAAAAGTCGTAAAGACATATATATTTATATCTAGCCATTTTAGCGATAAACAAAATCTCAGTTTCTAACAAACACTCCAACACATTTTAGCAATTACCCACAATCTCTATCGCACACGTGACCGCTTGGCCAACTGTTCGAACAATGCTGTTTACTATTGCCACTAATAAAATATATATACATTTATATTTAGATTTCATCACGAGACCTACAATATAAACGTGTTAAGATAAGGTAGGCGGAGAGCTTAAAGGCAAGTCATTCCTCACTCAGTGAATAATTATATGTAAATTATTTTCAATTCTTCGCTCTGGTTGACCAGTTTCAGCGTTGAGTTCCGCCACGCTACACGCAATGTCTCCAAAATTTGCATGCAATGCAATGCGTGTTGAGTGGTTAAACTCAACGCTTGCTTTTGCTTCTTTATCAAAACGAAGAAAAGAAAATATTTAAATATTTAATTTCTTCGAGTGAGAACCCACTAACTGTCGCTTTGCTTCTGTGCCACGACTGGCCTTGACATCATAAGCGTAATATATTATACTTTTTCAGCTTCCCGTTTTATCCCTAGCGGCGTAGCCAGAGAGAGCGGAGCGCCAAACTTTACAGCCTCTACATACCTCCTTCTCCTTGTCGACTGTCATATTCATAGACATTTTTATATATTTTTTGCTAATTCAGTCACTGCGGCAGTACAATAGGCGTGCCATCGTAGAATCGTGAAAACGCATCCGACCTGAAAGGTATCGAATCGGGCAATCAGTCGTAAAAAATTGGATTAAAATCGACGTAGTTCTATAAGATGAAATATGTATGCTTGGAGCAAAGTGTTTAATATTATAGATTAATTTTTGATTGTAATAATTAATGTACGGTATAAAATTTTTAAAGTTATTTCCGTTGCTGAATTTCTTTCTATGAGAACGGCAAAAAACGGGATTTTACATTTTACAACGTAGGTTAGACAGAGAGAGAGCTGGTGGAAAGAAATTTTAATTTCTACTCTACATCTTTTTTTTTCAAACACTGTTTTCAATTTAGAAATGCACATCCACTCTTACCACCACCAGATGAGCATTCCGTGTCCTACTTTCCGCCTAATTTTCCAAATATTTAGCGTTTTGATTGAAACTTTGTCTTATTACTAGAGCGCGATTATGAAAATAACTCATTACCCAGAGTGGGAATTGAAGTTACTACCGTCGTCACTTACAAATACAAATATTTTTTTATTTTGTCCATATGTTCGTTCTTTAAATAGATTTGCAAGTGGCAGTAAAAATATTGTTGACTGTAAGGGGTTAACGCACGGGACCACACACAGCGACATTGTTATAAGGATATCCGTCTATAGATTATTATATTATACTTTATACTTTTCTATTTCCTTGTAAACAATTCAATATTTTTTTTATTAATAAAGAAGAAATATTAACTTAGTATTTCTTAATGAAAACATACGAAAGAATTCGCTACTCTCAACACGCCAGAGCTCGAAAAATCGGCGGAAAATGCGAAACGGAGTATTTAAACTAGGTTCCGTCTGATGTATCCGATATATCAAAAAAGCGTGAAGCTGCTAATCAGTATTAGTAATCGATTTCAATAAATCTTCATATTTAATATTTTCAATTTTTAACCTCAGGTTCTCAAACGTGTACATTGAAAGTTATATAACAACGTGCATGCAATGCAATCTATGAGAAATAATTTTATTCAATATGTTCAATAGAATAACGAAAGCCAAAGAAATTATTTCCAGGTAAATAAGATTCTTAGTTTAATACTGCATATGTATCATTACATACTATACACAGATATTTAAATAGAATCTTTATGTGGAAAGTTTCAAAGAAATATGTTTCCAAATTCTACTAACTCACAGTTTTATTTGTATATATCATTGTTTTACATAACAGTTACACTGTGACTTTAGAGTGATTTTGTTTTTTTCCCTTATGTATTCAGTTAAGTAATAAATTTAAAAATATGGAGATTTTTTCAGTACTATACAAAAATATCCAAATAATAATCAAAACAACGCTCAAAAGTAAAACATGCGCGTGCGCAGCGAAATGCCCACAAAATGTTCGCGCCCCGTCATTCCGCGCCGAACCTCCGCGCGCGACGATCGTGTCGCGCCGCTCGCAGTAGTGCGCTCCGTGTTTGTGTCCTGTGATGTGCTGTGATAAGTGGTCGCCCTAAGGGCTGTGTTTTTGTTACTGGAATTACTTGTACCGGTATGTTGATTTTTCTTTTTTTCATTGATACGTTAAGGAATGTTCTCAATTTTCAACTTGAATTTTGAAAGAGCCGGCTCTAGTATTTTGAACTGAATGATGCACGTTTTAATATTTATTCGGATTTGTGCCTGTAACCATCGTCGTGTGCAGTCATACATGACTTAACTGCGTCGCGGTGGCGTCATACTCATATATTTTTGTTTGTTTTTTATGAGAATCTTAATTTTAACATTTGTTGTCATTGTTTATATTGTTTTTTTCAAGAACTTATGCAGCGTTAAACCTAATTTAAGTTTATTTTATCAGTTTTATAGAGATTATTAACAGCTCTTTGTAAGTTTTAATATAAGATTCTACTGTTTCTTACTTTTTACGCCATTTTGGTTGCTTTTTTCTAAAAAATCCATTATTGAAATAATTTTTTTTCATTGTCAATGTCAAATTTTATTGGAGTTTTTATCTCTTTACGCTCCATCGATGTTATCGCTTTAATTTGTATTTTACTACTTTTTCCTCAATAACAATTTACTTTTTGCCCCACCAGGTATATGAAAATTACTAGTAAAATATAGAGTATATTTAGTTTTAAAAAAAGAAACATATTTTTTTCATAATTTATTGTATCGTGGTATATTTCGAGGACGTTTTATTAAAGTAAATAGATTCGTATCCTGTTCGCTTCGCTCGCCTATCTCCTCTCGATTCGCTTGGTGACATTTTTGAAACTGATATACAAATAAATAAAAATCATACGAAACTTTATTAATGTAATACCAAAATATTTCCGTTTGCACCATCTGATTAAACAATGCGCGGCGTTAAGTTCCACCATCAAGGGTTTAAGTGACCGGAGTAATATATATATATTTGCATTTTCTCTGTCAATATTAGACGCATCAAGATATTTTTTCCGATTTCCGATTCCGAATGATTAATGATGCAGCGGATAGTTAAGTGCGTACTCGACCTTCACGCTGATGCTTAAATGCTTGAAATTAATGTATTATTTATGAATGTTATTTATTTTTAGAATAAGTTATCCTAACACTTGAAGTCCAGATGTAGGCGCCTAATTATATTTTTATACAAAAAATAGAACATATTGTAATACATTTTTCTTGTATTTTAAATATTCTTGGCGTCTTAGTAATAAGATTCTGATTATGTGTATTTTGTAAAGAGGTTTATGTTTTTTGGGTTTGATGTTTGCCAGTGTCTCTACACTACGTAATAAATTTCTACGTTTTCGGCCTCATAAAAAAAAATAAAAGCCATTTAAGAACATTCGCGGCGTTTAGTTCCATCATACAAATTTAGATGCCCGTTGGATGCGAAAATCGTAACTCTTTGCTGAACATTTAAATCTAATTAAAATTTTCTTTAAGACATTCGAATCCATAACCATCGCGCATATCTGCATGTGCCAAGGGAACCATGTGATCGTCATGTAACAATATATATTATAGTTGCAAAAGTGATTCGGCAAAATTTTCGATGCATTAAGGTTGAATAGCGGAACTCAACGCCGCGCTTTGACCCGAATATTTCATTTATTGAAAATAATAAATAATTCCCCCGAGTGAGAATCGAACCCACAACCGTCCCGCTTATAGTCACACCTTTGTACCATTGCGCCACGACGGCCAATATATGTATGACTATATGTTCTTAATCAAGCGTATCACGTACCTTTATAGTACTCACAACGTGATTCACCTAAAATTTCCCTCGTACTTTGTAACAAGGTGATTTTAAAGTGATTCATTTAGTTTTAGTTCCTGCTTCAATAAAATACTTAAATGTGGAAACACTAGATTTCCTTCCTTCTATCCTGTTCTATGCAGGTGTTAAAACATTTTTTTCTCCACGTACCACCCAATGTTCGAGATTTTGTCTGTATGATGCTTGTTGAGAAACGGAACTTAACGCCGCGCTTGGTCTTGTTACCAGAGCGAAGAATTAAAAATCATTCATTATTTATCTCCTAGTGGAAATCAAACTGACAATCGTTATAATTACAGATGATTTGAAATTTTATAACAGACTGAATTTGTCATTAAGTTTTCATTTTGATGCAATATGCGGGTGATGCATAACTATAAAGTGATTTATTAGAATATTTATTATTGTAATGTAGAATTGAATCGTAAATATCTTCTCTAACGATATAATACCTAGTACTATTGCGGTAAAGTTACGTAATTTGAACTGTGCCACGTTGGCAAGGTCAGCAAAGAGAACATAGTGTAAAGAAAGAATCTGAGACATAACGTGTTGAGTAGCGAAACTCAACGCCGCGCGTCTTCCTAGTGTGAATATCAACCTTACCACTATCGCAATAACCTTTTGGTAAATAATACATTATCAAAACATCAAAAATATCTAATTTAAAGTTTTGCTTTTAACATAATTTATTTAATGCTAGTGTGAAAATTAACATTACTTTTGTTTATGAACGTTTGATCTCTAGGAAGTGCTTTGTTCCGGAGCATTGATGTGAATGATGACGGGTAAAAATAGTCTGAAACTACAATTCTAAAATAAAAAATAAATCAGCTTCACGCTGTATCCCGCACACTGCAGGGTAGGCAGAGGGAACCTAGTGTTAAGACACTCCGTTCCCCACTTTCAGCCGTATTCTGGAGGCATTGTGTGTTGAGTGGCAGAACTCAACGCCGCGCTTTGCCTCGACACCAGAGCGAAGAAATGGAAATATAAATTTAAGTAAATATTTCATCTCCTCGAGTGGGGATCGAACCCACAACCAGTCGGTTTACAGTCACACTTTGTGCCGCTGCGCCACGACTGGCCTACTAAAATAACCTACAATTCTATAAGTACTTTATATTAAAAAGCTGAAAATTTTGTTTGTTAGGACGTGCTAATCTCAGAAATTATTGGAACTTTACATAAATTCTTGTTGTGTAGGATAGTCGATTTATTTAGGAACCTTCCTATACATATACCTACCTAATGAATTATTATTTCTTCATATTCTCATTTCTTAGCTCTGGCACCAAAGCAAGAGCCCGGCGTTGACTTCCGCCACTCAACACGTAATGCCTTGAAAAATTTGGCGGAAAGATGGGAACGGAGTGTCTTAACACTAGGTTCAATCTGCCTACCTTGCTGTAAGCGGGATGCAACGTGAAGCTGAAGCCTTCCTATATGCTGACCCTACATATATTACATCAGTTTAATCGTTAAGATGTGCTACTTGCGGTCAGAGTTATCTCGGACTTAAAACGTGTCATGTAATTCGATCACGAGGGCGAAGCCGCAGGCATATAAATATAAACAAAGGAGACCTTTTGCTAGTCTTGGCGCAGAGGTACAAAGTGTGATTGCAAACGCGAATTGTTGCGGCTTCGATCTCCACTCGAGGAAGTGAAATATTTATTTATATTTCTATTTCTTCGCTCTCGTGTCGGGGCAAAGCGCGGCGTTGAGTTCCGCAACTCAGCACGCAATGCTTCCAGAATTCGGCGAAAAGTGGGGAACGGAGTAGCTAAACACTAGGTTCCTTCGCCTACCCTGCCGTGTGCGGGATTCAGTGTGAAGCTGATTTGATTTGTTTATTCATTTTGAGACCTTTTCAAAGCATCGTTTACGACATCGTTTACGAGATTGTTAAGAATTAATTTAAATACTGTATTTTCTTTGGAATTATACTTAAAAGTTAATTTAAAGGTTCTAAGCAAATTAATACATGGACAGTAAATTCTAAACTACGTGCTTACGAAGTTAATGTAAGATAACATAAATTCACCATAGAATGTACGAATAGGCCGTTGTGGCGCAGCGGCAGCGTCTGACTGAAGGTTATGGATTCGAATCCTACTCGATGGAATAAATTGTATTCATTTTTCGTTTTGGAAATAACACTTCGCGGGGTTTAGTTCCGCTACTGAACCAACGGCAACGAAATGTCTCAACTCAAAGTTTTCTCTGTTTTCCCTGCTATATGTGAGATACAGCTGAAAAAATAATAAAACAAAATTGCTTAAAATATTTTTACAGAAAAACTTGTGACAATTGTGTATTAAATATTGGCACAATAAAATATTATTTTCTAAAAAATTGCAGAAGAGTAGAAAACGGAGTGTCTTAACACTGAGTTCTTTTTGTTTATCTATATGCTGGGAAAGATGTAAAAATTCGAAAAAAGAACAAGTAATTGTTAATAGTAACTTTAATTAAATCCATTAAACTAATAGTTAGATTTTATTAAGCCATTTTCTCATTTCCTTCTAAATAAACGTCTAATAGAATGTTTGAGTGAATTAATAGTTCATAAATTATAAAGCGAGGCCTTACTGTTCCTTGTAAAGTATTATTTTTTTTTATTTGAGCACAGAAGCTATTGTGGTCCAGTAATCAGTATAGATGTCTTTAGCGTAACCTAACCGCGCATGATGAATGTGGCTTCGTCGACTTTAATTAAAATCTTTGAATTAAATCATCGATACAATGAAAATGAAAACATTCTTATTCGTTTTATGGAAAGTAGAGTGGATAGTGGTCTTTCACTTAACTACTGCTTTACGAAAAACGAATAGAACGTAGTGATAGAGATAAAGCTTAACATATTACGAGTTAAGCTGTGGAACCTAATGTCGCAAATATTTAACTTATGGGTTTAAATTCAAGGGGACAAAAGTCTTGACCTTGATCTACTTTTTTCACTAAATATAAATGGAAAGAATGATAGAAAGTGATATTACACTTACACAATTTTTTTTTCACTAAATGTAAAAAAAATAATTGTTTTTAAATAATATGTGCGTATATTATAATCCTACTGATATAATAAATGTAAAAGTTTGTGAGGCTGCATGTTTGTAACACTTTCACGCAAAACCTACTTAACAGATTAAGATGAAACTTTACAGTAATATAGCTTATATAAGAGAATAACATTTTGGCTATAATTTATGTAAATATTTCGTATTAGTGGGGAATGGAGTGTCTTAACTATAGGTTCCCTCTGCCTACCCTTTTGTGTGCGGAATACTGCGTCAAGCTGATTTTTTTTTTTTTTTTAATTTTGTATTAATCGGGCGAAGTTGCGCTTGGGTCTCTAGTTGTTTATATATTCTATGTAGGTCTGTGAACGCTTATCTAATAGGTCTTTAAACGCTAATCGTTAGAGATATTCTCGATAGTCATGCGCAGGCGCATCTTTTAGGTCAATTTGACGCATTCAAGCGGTTTTGTATCACTTTTACAAATATATATGACACGTAAATCTTATGCATATCAAATTCATTTCATGCATTGATGTGTGGAAAATTGCTATTTAATAATTAAATTGCTTTCATAGATTAATTGGCCGTTTGTTTTTAAGTTATAGAGTTGGAATGTGTGCATTGAGATAGCGTATTAATGTCAACGTGATGGTCGTGAGTTCGATGTCTCTCGGGGGCTGATTTGGACGAAAAGAGGACGGAGTGTCTCGACACTACAGTGGTTACTGTCTAGAATCATATGCGGGACAAAGAGTGTAATTATAAAAATATAATAAATTTAATTTTAAGATTATCTTAAGACGTATTTTGTTAATTATTGACCATAGGTTGCTTACAATGCAAATTATTTTTAATAAACATAAAAACCAACAAACAATTTTTTAAGCGACCGCTCAACTAAACTACTCAACGGATATAGATGAAACTTTTCAGTAATATATATTAGTTTAAACATCAGAATAACACATAGGCATTTTATGTAAAGATTTTGTATAGTTTGACTATAATATAACAATAAGTTCAAGCGGGCGAAGCCGCGTTTGCGCGATTAGTTTTATAATATATATACAAATTCTTCCCCATTTTTTAAGTAGAGTTATCAAATTGCCACTTCTAAATAGCGATACGTTAAATAAACATTAACATTTATCTAACCCATGAAGGTAAAATAGTTTGTTTAGGACCAGTCTAGAAGATTTTGACACGTTTCTATATAAGTTTTTTTGTATTTTTTATATGAGTTTTTTGTGAAACGTACCTTTTATTTACTTTAAAAATATCTTGATTCATATATTGTAAGAGAGTTGAATCGGGGACACAGTATTGATGACACTGGAGGAAGGTCAAGCTAAACGCTTGGGGACCCCTCGGGGAGCGTGTTCGTAGAGGTTGACGATAGTGGACGAGGCAAAATAGGTGATAGAGTATAGTAGTAGAGTAGTAGGTGATAGGGTGAAAAAAATAGCTACAACAATTTTTCTGTAAGTTCTAAAATTATGTCTTACGTCCTTGAACTTGATTATAATACCATTGTTTTCTATACAATTCTACTTCTATAGAATACTAAAGTAGAAATACGCAACTTAAGGATATTATGTGCACTCTACTATCATATCCGCTATTTTCTCTTGAGAAGGTGGAACTTAACACCGCAATTTATTATAAAATTTTTGATTACTCACTGATTCAAACTGACAACTATAACCACTACTTAGACATACCCACAGCACGACGATCACTTATCAAATATTGCATCCACTTCTTGAACAATCGAGTGCATTTTACATCACGTTTTTTTTATGAAAGATAATTTTCAATTATACAGCATTTGTTTCACTATTCTCGCGGTTTCTGCATTGCTTGCTCCAATAAGATGGGTTGCACATTTTTGTGTGAGAATCACATCACAATGGAGGCGAGTCTCACGCTCTCAATGCTTGCCACATCTCAACAAGAGCTGTCATTATAATCATATTTAAATATTTTAATATATATATATATATATATATATATATATATATATATATATATATATATATATATATATATATATATATGCTACTAAATGCTTGGTCATTACTACTTTACTACTCTTAGCTGCTATTTCGTCTAACCAAATAGTAATAAATGAGAGTTGTGTATGGTACACGATACATTTTAAATGTCGAAGGTAACTCTGGGAGCAAGTTTGGTGGGTTATATCAGAACGATTTACGTGGTGTATATAACTCTTCAGTATACTCTCCACTCCACTCTCCACTCCACTCTCCACTCCACTCTCCACTCCACTCTCCACTCCACTCTCCACTCTACTCTCCACTTATTGATAAGTTATTGCTTATTAATTGACGTGACTTAACTCCGTTTGGTCTCGGGAACGGGACAACGGGAAAATAAAAACAGTTTAAACATAATCTTTCCCCCTCGAGTGGGGATCGAACCCACAACCATCGTCGCGCCTTGAACCACTGTCCCATTGTCGTCCATACGAGATTACTGTGAGAAAAATATTTGCCATTGCAAGCTTTGAATAAGATGTCGTTTCTTCTTAGAATTTATTAAGTTTACAACGTCATTATTGATGTATGACGCATCAGTGATTCATTTGACCTTAGGACATATTAAATTGAACTCTACCGCCAATATATTGATTTACTAGTACGTTCAGTGACTGTTGAAAGTCCTAGCTTTGATTCCTAGTATACTTCTGTTTGCGGGATACGACGAGAAGCTGATAGAAAAAAACCTTTATATTATTATGATTATGTTTGTATATTATAGAGGCAGTCGTGGTGCAGTATTAACGCAATGGTTGTGGGTTCAATATATAGTAATGATATACATATTTTCATTTTTCTGGTTACACTACTACAACTCAGACGAAAAGAGGACGTAGGGTCTTAAATTGATTTCTATATACGGGACATGTCTAAGAAATATGATGTCTATAATATTTCGTTTGATTCCCATTCGGAGAAATTTATTATTATTTATTAATAGTTTTATTTCTTCGCTCTGGTAACAAGGTTACCTTTAGGTTCCCTCTATCGGCAGTGGTCTACGCTGGATAAAGTGTGAACTTGAAATGATAAATATAACACTTAAATTTTAAGTAAGTTTATTATACATTCTTAATCAATGAATAGATCATCTATGATGATGAGGCCGCCGCTACACTAAAATTGTGCTTTTCTTTTTTAGTGTTTCTTCATGTCGATCAAATAATAAATAAATAATTATACATTTTAAATGCATGTTCATGTCAAAGTGACCGCGGGGAATCAATCAAAGGGCAATGTCCATTTATTCTGGAATGTAAGTGAGAGCTCCAAACAATGGTTCCTCTGCACTTGCAACGGTAAAAAAACATGTAATAACTGCGTCGTAAGAAAATGATTGTTAAACTTAATCTGGAGTTTATATTATTGAGTACAGGGTTAAATTTGATGTGCATATTATATTTGATTATATTTTTATGATTTACATTTAGAAAGTAGTGTTTTCTAGCATAGTTAAAAACTTTTGTAGTTAGTGGCGTAACTCAGCGCCGTGCTTAGTCTTACCAGAGCGGAGAAGTAAAACTAATATATGTCTGATTATTGACCCGAGAGCACCACTGTGCTACAATAGCCTTGCCTTGTATGTATTATATTTATTGTTATAAACGGAACACGCGACATCGCGTGTGGCGTCCATAAATAATATTTGTTTGGACGTACATACATACATACTTTCGAATTGTTTAGATTTATTTTGACAGTTTTTTTTTTCAGACACAGACACAGAGTTCGTGTAATAAGAATAAGAAAGTTTATGTTTCTATTATTTTTTTTATCACAAATGTTAAATTTGCACCAATACACCAATACTTATGTAGAGAACTTTTATATATATATATATATATATATATATATATATATATATATATATATATATATATATATATATATATATATATAGGCAACACGTAATGCCTCCAGAATTCGGCAGAAAGTGGGGAACGGAGTGTCCTATCAATAAGTTCTCTGTGCCTACCCTGCCGTGTGCGGGATACAGCGTGAAGCTGATTTAATTTTTTAAGAGTGAGTAGCCTTACGTTCCTCTTTCAATAGTAGGTAGGTATATCATTATTCAAATTATAAATAACGATTGAAGCTACGATACCTAGATAGTAATAGTCAGAAGTATTATCTACTGTATCAACGGGCAAGTTCAGGACAGTCATTAAGTTAAAATTGAGAAAATTTATAAGTTTCGTCTAGTAATAAAGTTCAGTTGTGGCGCAGAGGCACAGAGTGTGACTGTAAACCCGACTGGTTGTGAGTTCAATCCTTACTCGAGGAAATGAAATATTTTTAGAATTTATATTTTTGTTTCTTCGCTCTGGTGTCGAGGTAAAGGGTGTTGTTGAGTTCCGCCACTCAACACGCAATGCCCTACAGAATATATTTATTTATTTCTTAAGAAATTAAGAGCTCATATAACGCTAGCCCAAAAAGTTATTTAACATAGTGCCCTTGATAAAAAAATGTATAAACTATTGTACATTTGCTTAGTTATCGTCCGCCAGCATCCGTTCGCCAAGGTTGTTTTACAGATAAACATCTGTTAGGTTATGCCCACTTTAATTATGCAAGTTACATATAATACATATCTAATAATACAATTTGTGGTGTTGAGTTCCGCGTATCAACTATGCACTTGTTCCGCACTGCTTCAAATTTCAGCTCTTATTCCTGTTATTTTGGTAGAAAAGGGAGGCGTTGAGTTCCGTCACTCAACCTTAGTGCCTTAGTATTAAATTCCCTCTGTCTACCTAAAGTTTGTATTTTATATAACTTTGGTTGGGAACGATATTCCTACACAAAGGTCGATGTTGTGTTGTTTAATATTTTTTGATTTCTCTTTACTTTATTTGGAAACTAACTTAAAATATAGCTTAGAAAGCTTGAAAATATCTATATATATAAAAGGACTTGTGCTGACTGACTGAGGTAAGACGCACGCAGAGCCGTAACCGCTGATGGTAGAAACGTGAAATTTGGGCAGATGTTTATTTTCATATTCTGGACATCCACTAAGAAGGGAATTTGAAAAATTTTAACCCTAAAGGGATGAAATAGGGGTTGAAAGTTTGTATGGAAAAAAAATTTAATCTGTACCGATTTTTATAAAATTTGAAATTCAGACTCTTAAAAATATTTCATTGAACACGTGTTTCATGGTTTTTAAGAATTCACCCCCTAAGGGTTCAAATAAGGGGTTGAAAGTTTATATGGAAAAATCTTTAAATTGCCACCGATTTTTATAAAAATTTAAATTCAGACTGTTAAAAATATTTTATTGAACACGTGTTTCGTGGTTTTTTTAGAATTCACTCCTAATAAGCGGGCGAAGCCGCGTGCGCCCTCTAGTCTTAAATATACATTTTTAGTTAAAGCCAGGAACTTGCTATAAGATAGTAGTTTTTACTTGTGGCTTTACCCTCGTGGTCAAATGAAAATACATAGCTATATTATTTGAAACATTACATGAAACGTGACGTAATAAATATGTAGTCTTTTTCGATAAATGGACTATTCAACTCAAAAATATTATTTAATTCGAACCAATAGTTGCTGAGATAAGCGCATTCTACTAAACATACAATTTAGCTTAGCTTTAAAAAATAACGCTATTAATGGCAGTAGATCCCTAGCTTTATGCAAATATATACAGTGATAACCGCCTGTTTAAAGTGGGTTAATCCACTCATAATAACATTTGTGTAACTAACAAGTTTAAAATGTACTAAATATATAGGTGTATGTATATAGCTTATAGCAAAGAAATTTGGTTTTAAGAACCTCCGTTCCGCGGCGCGGCGGAACTCAACGCTGCGCTTTCCGTTTTTGCCAGAGTGGGGAAATGATAATAATTATCCCCATAGAGGAAGCCGACCCATAGTCGTCGTGTTCAGATACGGTTCTATTGCGCCACCACGACCGCAACAATATAATGATTCTATTAAAATCCATATTTTCCATGTTCTATAAATTTACGTGTACAAAGACGTCATTCTTTATACAATTTGATTGTATAAGGAAAATTTGTACATATCTATAATTCTGCATAAGTGTGCTCGTGGCTTCGCCCGCATGGGCCAATAAATTATTTCTATTTTGTTATTTCCTCATTTTTCAAGATTGTAAGATGTTTTTTAAGATATAGCATAACCAATCGCTGATATTTTCTAATGCACTCAATATTACATGCACCTTCCTTTTAAACTACAAATCTGATCTACAGGCCGTAGTTGAATTGACATTGAGATCCGCCCAAAATGTGGATTAAACTAGGGTGGTAGGATGAGACTAGGTTCCCTCTGTTCTACTATGCCAGAGCGGGGAAACAAAAATATTTCGACTAAAATAATTCCTCTGATTGGGGATTGAACTCACAACTACCCTCAAAAAGCTTAAAATAATAATTTAAATCAGCTTCACGCTGTATCCCGCACACAGCAGGGTAGGCAGAGGGACCCTAGTGTTAAGACACTCCGTTCCCCACTTTCTGCCGAATTCTGGAGTCATTGCTTGTTGAGTGGCAGAACTCAACGCCGCGTTTACCCTCGACACCAGAGCGAAGAAATGGAAATATAAATTTAAGTAAATAATAATTTTAAGAACAATCTTAACATGATATAACTTAGTTAAGATTCTTACATTGAATAGATCCTCTTTTGTCTCAGTTATTACAAACACCGTGTGGCGCCGTATTCATTTGTTCAATTGCCCACATCTGTCGACCCGGAGATTACTCATCCGAGCGTTAGCTGGATAGTTACTATAGTATGTAATAGCTTTAATATGTTATGTTTTCTTTATTATGTTTACATTTCACAATGTTTAATACCTATGTTTGACTGTATACGTGATGGTTTTGAGTTCGATTCCTATTATGGGGAATGTTTGGTTTGCTTTTAGATTAGCTTGCTATTATTTTTATTTTTTAGCTCTGGTAACGCCGTGTTGAGTTCCGTCACTCTACATCCAAACTACTATTAAGTATTAATTAAGAGTTAATAGGGAATGGAGTATCATAATGTTCCGAGGTTCTCTCTATCTACTCTGCTACTCGATAGTAAAGTACATACATACATCCCTACATAAATCGTTTAAATCGTAACAAAGGCATAAAAAATATATTTTATCTTAAACGCGTCCAGTTTATCTTTATTTATCACAATTTAATAGCTTACGAGCTCTACGTAAACAAAAGGTTTCGACATAAAAAATATTATGGAAAAAACTCCATATCCAGTTATCTATAGTTTATCGTTACAAACAAATAGACAGTTTTATCAGTGCACTCGATGCGCATGCGCTTTAAATTTTAATTTATATTTTAAACTAACTTACAAAAAAGAAAGTTATCAGTTTAACACGTATGTATGTATAAGATATTGTAAGTATTGACTAATATTTGATTACGATCTATTTAGGCTTTTCTTCCAAGCACATGCGTTAGTAAGTGTAATGTATGTTTGTGTCCAATTTCTCGGAAAGTAAAAATGATTTAAATAAATCGATTCAGTAGCTTTTGAAATGTATTTAATTTTCTGTCAATTTACAACCATTATACAAATAATTGATCATACAAATAATAACCATATAAGGTAATTTAACATGAACAAATGTTAAAAAAAAATGAAATAGTATAGAAAATAACGGTACGGACCATATGTCTGTAGCGTTATCAGATTTTAAAATAAAAAAATAAATAAAAATAACTTAACAACCTTTTGTTTCTAACTAATTGTAGTAAGTAACCTTCGTTAATAAAAGATTTCCTATTGTGAATGCCATTTAAATGCATTTTAGGCCAAGACTACTAGGTGAATTTAACAAATCACCTTCCCGTAGAGGCCGTCGTGGCGCAGTGGGGCAGCATCTTAATGTAAATGCCATGGTTGGGGGTTCAATTTCCATTCGGTGGAATGATTATATTTAAATTATTTTCGTTTCCCAGCCAACCAAATTGGTAGACAAAGCATATTATTGAGCTCCGCCAATCAATCAAAGTCTTGAAAATTAGACCTAAAGAATAAATTCAGTTGGAAACTTATCGTCTTAACACCAGGTTCCCTCTGTCTACCCTGCTTTTGGAGGGGAAAAAAGCGTGAAACCGTTTTTTTACATTTTCGGCATGAACTTTATTATTGTATTATATTTTTAATTGCATCTCATGCATACAGCTAAGGGTCGAACCTGCAACCACCACTGTTACCTATTCATAAAAAACTTGAGAGAGATTAATTCAATCAAAACCTTCCAAAAGCAACCAACACAGCGTTTCTTTTGTGATTTTGATCCCATCACGGTCCAAATACACTTAGTACCATATGGATGAAATCCTGATAAACTATCCGTTGACTTTGCACACCGTACCATGTAATTAGGAACAAGCAGCTCCGAAAGGAGGCCAGTGACTGAATAATTAGATATATCTCGAGATCTGTATACACTCAATAGTATTTAAGTAACTAAAACTTCTTAATATATAGATCTGGCTGTAAACGCGACGGTTGTAGGTTCGATTCGCTATCGAAAGAACATATTATTTTCTTTTCGTTGCTTTTATAATAAGTCAAAACGTAGCGTTGAGTTCTGCCATTCAACGCGTAATATCTTGAAAATTAAAGTGACAAATATAAATAACGCTCTCTGTTCTATTATTATTTATATTATACTATATTCTTCTTAACTATCAAACCCACGTACGTACGTTGTAAAGACAAATTGCTCCAATTGAGATCAAAATAACAGCTAAAACTGTTAATTGTCAATTTGAAAGGAATCAACGCGGTAATAGGAATAGCCTTGCCGTTATCTTTCAAGCATTTTACTTTGTTGCGCGAAGCAAAAAGATTTAACTTACGAAGACTTTGTAAAAAGATCGAATTTAGAAAGACATGGATAATTTGATCTATCGCTTCAAACGTGTATTAATTTAATCTATAAAAGCTTTTTTTACATTAAACCGCATCATGGCTTTCAATACCTTTTATGATAATATATGTAAATAACGTAGGCTTAATAACTTTAATACCTGCATCCAGTCGTGGCGCAGCGGCACAAAGTGTGACTGTAAAACCGACTGGTTGTGGATTCGATCCCCACTCGAGGAGATGAAATATTTACTTAAATTTATATTTCTATTTCTTCGCTCTGGTGTCGAGGTTAAGCGCGGCGTTGAGTTCTGCCACTCAACACGCAATGCCTCCAGAATTCGGCAGAAAGTGGGGAACGGAGTGTCTTAACACTAGGTTCCCTCTGCCTACCCTGCTGTGTGCGGGATACAGCGTGAAGCTGATTTGATTTGATTTGATTTTGAAACGTAGACTTTGGCATTTTCTTTTACAGAAAGCACATATGGATAACTTACAGCTATAAAAGCAAATAAAGAAAGTTAAACATGTCATCGTTTTAACAAAAAACAACGACAAAACGATTTTTTTAAATCGCTCATTATTGTCATTATTTTTTGAAATTACTTAAAATGTCATATTTTACAAATTGCTACAAAATTTATATTGGACGAGACATTGAGACACTTTAAAAAAAAGGATCAGCAAAATCTATTCATATTTTACAGAGAAATTGCGAAACAAACATACAGTCAGATCAAGTCGACTCGTCGTATGAAAAAATATACTTCAACTTCAACAGCAAATATTGCGTGACTATGAGATGAATTACTGTAATAACAATAGGTAAAGAAAGTTAAATATCAAAATGACCATTTAGTGTATTTTCGTACGATAATATACACGCAAGTTGCCTAAATGATTTAGATTATGTTGTAGTACGTTTAGTTGAAGTAAAAATTGAATTCTACATAGAATCAAAATCATTGCAGCTTATACCCCAGTGTCAGGCGTGTGACTACTGTGTGTAGGCGCAAAACTTGTGGGTTCGATTCCCACTTAAGAAATGAAATATCTAATATTTTCATTTCTTCGCTATTATTTTGATTTATTTATTTTTTCGTTCTGGTGACAAGACAAAGCACGGCGTTGAGTTCCGCCACCCTACACGCAATGCCTCGAGAGGCGGAAATAAGGAGCTGAGCTTCTTACCACTAGGTTACCCTGCTATGCATGCAGCGTGACGCTGAAAAACAAAACCGGACAAGCGAGAGTCGGGCTCGCCCACCGAGGATTCCGTACTAAAATTGGAGGTCTTGGGCTTTTTCTGAAATCAGGCTTAGCTCAACTAGAGCACTTTCTTTTGATACCTCACTGAAACTAGCGGTTTTAATACTAAATTTTGCCCCCCTTATATGGCTATTATTTTTTAGGATTTAGCCGTAAGTGTCAGATTTTTTCATGAAGTAGTACTACCTATAGGTACTAGCTGCCAAACTTCATAATTCTAGGTCAACCAGAACTACCCTATTCATTTTGATTCCCTTTATAGTGTCGAAACAAGGGTTTTTTACCATAATCGGCCATATCTTTTTTCTAAGTAAATATAGAAATATATTTTTTTATCAGGAAATCATGGGGCCGTAGATCTGAGTATATGGTTTGAATTTCAACTCGATATCTCCAAGTGTTCCTGAGATTAAGGATCTTGACAGACACGCAGACGGATAACAGAGTGATCTTATGAGGGTTCCATTTTTCCTTAAAAAGTACGGAACCCTAAAAATCATCGAACAGAGTTAACTCTAGAATATCTCTAAAAGTACCGGAAACAATTGTAGTATTTTTTTTTCTATAACAGATATATAAAATAAAAAAAACAATTAATTATTATTAATGTTAATAGAAATTATTATTTTTTCTGTACCTGACATCCATATATAGCTCGCATGTCCAACAAGTCATACATTTTTATAAAATAAAGCGTGGGAGACTTTACACGAGATGTGAAGTGATTTTTTACACAAAGTAAACCAGTTCAATTCTAGACTTGTACAATACGCAACTATAGTAAGCTATTACAGTAATGTCAGTTATTTTGTAATGAAATTGTCGGCTTTGTCAGTAAAAACTTTTTACGTACATTTGATTATCGAGGCGATAGAATAGTGGGACATCGTAATACGTGGAATGTAATATTTAAATTATTAAAAAAATATTTTAAATGATTTCTTACCGTGTTCCTGTAGCCAAATGCGGCGTTGAGTTCCGCTAATCAAAAATTGGATAGAAAATGGGGAACGGAGCTTAGCAACGCTAAATTATAATTTATATAACGCTAAATTATAATTTATATATTAAAGTACACAAATAATTCTAGTAATGATGCTCAATAATTACGAAAATAATCACAAAACAATAAAATTTTGTCAACAATGTGCAATCATCTTAATTTTTTGATAGATAAGCTCAAGGCTTTTCTTATTGTGATTAGAATTATATAAATTAGATTAATTAATTAAAAATACTTTAAAATTTCAATTGAAGAATCGTATATATAGAAGCAAAAAAATAAAGAAAAATACTATTATTTATAGTATTTTTTTCTCAAGTGATAAAATCCAGATATTATAAGGCTAGAAGCCAGTTTTGTGGAGTAGGGCCGTGGGAGAGCGGTTTGCGACAGTTACATTGTATCTAACATTGTTTGCTTAAGAGTAATTAGTTAATTATCTCTAACTATGGGGAAACTATAGCTTGGTGAAACTCTAGAAATGTATGAAAAACTTGTTCTTATTAACAAATCTATAATTTCTATAGCAATATTAAAAAGTGTGTTTGGTTGATAGCACCAATCTCAGGAACCACTGAGTCTATAGAAATAATATTTTTGTTTTAGACAGTTCATTCATCGAGGAAGGTTTGGATGTATTACAATATGATAGTCGCTTTCGTTCTCCACGGGTAGAACGGAGTGTTCTATCATTAGGTTCCCTCTGCCTTCTTTGCTGTGTGTGGGATACAGCGTGAAGCAGATTTAATTTAATTTTGTAAATTTTTTGTCACTTTCGTTTCCTACTCTATGTGGTCAGAGTTACTTCGGGCACTTAGAAAGTGTCACGTGTGATACACAACTTAGCTCTTTTCTTTCCATTAGATCATGCAGGCGAAACCGCAATTAAAGGTTGTCTTTTTTTCTCAAAAAAAGCAGTAGAAATTAAAAAATACAATAAATAAATTTAAAATAATCCATCGCCTCAAATCCTACCAAAGTAATGTCATTGTCTTTTATATAACAATAAAAATCTTGCTTTCTAAGAAACGAACTTACTTAATATGAAATATGTGCTCGACTCGAAATCCTTAGGACAATGGGTGCCCTTCGTTATTCATACGATTAAATACTTTAAGGATATAGGAAAAAGGGCTACAGTCCCATGAGAAAGTTCTATGGGCATTGAGAATATTTGCGCGCGGATGGAATTTTAAATATAAAAAAAATGTTTCTGTTAGTCCATCGTGGCGCAGTGGGACATTTGTCTGGAAGTGTATTGATTGTGGGTTCGTTTCTCGGTCGGAGAAATTTTGAGCAAGCTGTATGAAATTTGGCATATTTAAAATATATAGAATATCTAATGCAAAAAATCCATATATCTATGATTATTTTTCTTATTTTTTTTTTGTTTAACTTCACGCTGTATCCCGCACATAGCAGGGTAGGTAGAAGAAGCCTAGGGCCCTAGTGTAAAGACATTCCGTTCTCTTCTGGAGGCGCGTTGACTTGCAGAATTCAACACCGCACATTGCCTCGTTACGAAAACGAGGAAATGAAAATATTAAACACTTCATTCCTTCTAGTGGGAATAGAACCGATGAACCAGTCCCAGTTTCCCAGCGCTACAACGGCCTCTGATATGACAAGATTTAATATTTAATTTATTGATTTAAAGTTTATCTAATAACATGAATCAATAAATTAAATATTATAACTACATGTTTCTTAAATACGAGTGTTGATTGTGCGTTACTTACTGCAAATTCAGAATATTCTTTTTTCAAATAGATTTTTTATAAGCACTTTTGAATCGTACACTTTATGCTATCACAATTTATGAGATAAAAAAGGCCACAGCGGCACAGCGCGTGACTGTACATAAAGTGCTTGTGGATTCAATTCACACTCAAGAGAAAAAATAATTTAATCTCTTCATTTTCACGCACTGGTAACAAAACAATATATGCGAGATACAGCGTGAAGCTAAGAAATAAACTCAACAATCAACTTCTCTTCGAGACTGTTTATTTTCGGTGCTATAATTTCAACTGACCACAGCCTTTTATTTGAATACTAGCCACCCTCGAAGAACACAATTATTTATTTACTAAATTATTTTCGTGTTTTATTAACGTATGGATATTGTCTTTAAAACGATAATGTTATTACATAACAAAAGTAATTCAGAGGAGAAAATTAATAATTATGTAGTAAAACGGGCGAAGCCGCGAGCGGATCTCTAGCACCGTTAAATAATTTTACAGTAATTTAGTCAAACAAAATAATTTATTACTGACCCAATTGAAATAAAACATAATTTAAATCGGTTTAGTCGTTTTTGAGATTAGCGGGCACAAAAACACAGATAAACAGACGAATCGAAAAAAAACTGGCAAAAGTTTAAAAACTTTCCACGTACAGACAACAGTCAGTTTTAATTTTATTATATGTATATTATATATATTGGGTTCACTATGATACAGATTAAATTTATATTCAAATCCCGTTCGCAATAATTAGTATGAGGAGCGTCGATTTCGGATTTTTTTGCGATATATTCGGACAGACGGCGTTTCCGCTTGCGTCTTGAATTATCATAACCTTAAAGTTTAGGATACACTGTATGATTTGACCTTAAGCTTATTGTATGATCGAATTTCGGTAAAAAAATTCAACCTCATGTTGTATCCCGCACATAGTAGGTAGGCACAGAGAACCTTGGAACCAAGTGTAAAATACTTCGTTTCCCATGAAGATACATCCGTTCCCCGTTATCTGGTAAAATTTCGAGGCATTGCGTGTTGAGCAGCGGAATTTAACCGCGTGCTTTTCCTCCTTCGCAAAGAAATTGAAAATCGAACCCCCAACCCACGCCGGGCCACGACAGCCTCGTTCTTCAAACAATCGTTTTTCTTTTTCCGCCCGCGTTTTTCAGACCACCTCACCAGAGCGAGGAAATTAAAATAATTTGAAACGCTATTAATAATTATAATATATACTACACAGTAAAAAAAATAGAAACCTTTCTATAAAATCCATCAGAAATTCTATCTTTCTCAGGTGGATAAGCTTTGGGATCGTCTTACATGTGTACTAGCCATAACAGTGCGATGACCGGTGTAATGTAACTAAAATAGTATTATTGAATTACAATGAACCCGATATATGACAACATGATAAAATTATAATTTCTATAAATATTATATTAGAATTTATATAAATAATATTTTAATTTCATTTAAGGCCAGTCGTGGCGCAGGGGCACAAAGTGTCACTGTAAAATCGACTGGTTGTAGGTTCGATCCCCACTCGAGGAAATAAAATATTTATTTACATTTATATTTTCATTTCTTCGCTCTGGTGTTGAGGCGCGGCGTTGAGTTCCGCCAGTCAACACGCAATGCCTCCAGAACTTGGCGGAAAGTGGGGAACGGAGTGTCTTAACACTAGGTTCCCTCTGCCTGCCCTGCTGTCCGCGGGATACAGCGTGAAGCTAAGAAAAAAAAATATTTCATAAGTATATGCCTAGATAATTTGGGCGGAAAGTAGGGAACGAAATGTCATAACACTCTGCTGTATACGGGTTTCAGCGTGATTAATATTTATTTTCACGTTTTATCTCGCGTGTAGACTAATGGAACCTAGTAGGCCAAAGTAAATTAATTAATGCATAACCATAATATGGCTACAGCAAGTTTTATTATTAGAGTTCCTTATAGTAAAGTAGAATAAGATATTTTCTACTACAAAAAATAACTGGTAATGACGGACAATTAGCCGAACTCAACGCCGTGCTCAGATGGAAAAATAAATTGCAAAACTTAAATAGTAAAATATCAAAATCTAAAAAGTTATTTAGTACCTCCCCATATAGAAGACAATAGGCGAAGTATGGTATGTATGATCTACCAGAAGCATCTAATCTTAACTGGCTTGTTCCTTCCATTAAAGCATCCAGGTCAATTGATAAATACTGGAATTACCCACTTCTTAGTTTGTCTTAATCATAGCTGTAGTTAGGTCTTGTCATGTACTTAATTTAAGTGCTTTGGAAGGAATGTTGAATGAAAAATTTGTTATTAGAGCGTTTATACAAGAAAACTAACTAATTCAACAGTCTTTAATCTCTTCGCTCCCTTGTGGGAATCGAACCCACAACCGTCGTTTTCACAGTCTGACTTTTTGCCTCAGCGGCATAACCGCAAAAGCTTCTACTAAAAAGTTTTAGCTTCCTGCCGTATGAGTTATATCTATGTAGCAGCAAATGGAACCAGTGCTCTCGACATATTGCGTGATTAGTTGCAGAACTCAACGCGGCGACTTATCTAATTACCAGAGTGAGAAAAAGAAAATAATTCATTCCCCTCAGTGGGAGTCGAACTCAAAATTGTCGCGTTTACAGCCAGACGCTTTCCCACTTGTCCACGAGGGCTTTTCAATATTATAAGATTAAGTAAAATAAATGAAATATTTAATTCATCACGCAACCCGATAGGCGTTACAGCTATTGGGTGTGTTTATAATTTCGTAAAATACACACACATCCTGTCACCGTTTATGGTTTCCTCACATTAATTGACTACGCGCCCAGATTTTATATGGTTAATGTTATATTTTAGTATGTTATTAGATATTTGTTTGTAAAATATCTATTTTAGGCAGTAGCTTGTTACTGTAAACGGGTCGGTTGTAGGTTTGATCCCCAGTCCTTCAAAAATTCGGCGGAAAGTTGAGAACTGAGTGGCTTATCACTAGGTTTCCTCTGCCTACACTGCTATAACTTTCACTCTGTATCCTGTATATAACAGGGTAGACATACGGAACCTATAATTAAGACATTCCCTTCCCCATATTTTCCCCAACGTTCGATATATTACGTTCAGTGACGGATTTCTCTTGTAAACAGGGCGAGGAAACGAAAATATTTCATTCCCTCAAATGGGAATCAAAGTCACAACCCACATGGAACATGGACATTATCCACCAACACCAAGATGGCGAAAATCCTATAATTTTACTATTATATACATATATTGGTGTGAACATTAGGTATATGTAACGCTTTTCCCTGGGAAAATTTGTGGTGCGTGCATCGCGTGTTAAGTTACATCACAACACAGAGGAAGTCCGTGTTACTAATATTTCCTACTGAATGTATGTATGTATGTACATGTATGGTTACTATATCGTGCCCATTTATTAATAATGCTATTAGTATGTTTTATGAGGCCAGTCGTGGCGCAGGGGCACAAAGTGTGACTGTAAAATCAACTGGTTGTGGGTTCGATCCCCACTCGAGGAGATGAAATATTTACTTAAATTTATATTTCCATTTCGTCGCTCTGTTGTCAAGGCAAAGTGCGGCGTTGAGTTCTGCCACTCAACACGCTATGGCTCCAGAATTCGGCAGGAAGTGGGAAACGGAGTGTCTTAACACTAGGTTCCCTTTGCCTACCCTGCTGTGTGCAGGATACAGCGTGAAGCTGATAGTATGTTTTTTTTCAGTTTTGATGCTAGAAGGACTTATAGCATCACTTGTTCGGTGCAACAATTACTTCTTTGACTAATACTTTTTTTTTAGAAACCTATAAAAAATTTAACTTAGTGTTGTTTGAATCCGCGTGTCTTGGAAACCGTCCAATATATGGCCTAGTGATCAGAGCGCTTGGACGGTTTCCTAGAGGTATGGGTTCGAATCTCACTACTTTCAAATTTTTAAAGTTTCAAAAAGAATTTATCATTCTTAAGTTTGGAATAACACTATTAAAAATGTAAAAAAATATTTTAAATTATTTTATTCTAAATTTATATTTCCATTTCTTCGCTCTGGTGTTGAGGTTAAGCGCGGCGTTGAGTTCTGCCACTCAACACGCAATGCCTCCAGAATTCGGCAGAAAGTGGGGAACGGAGTGTCATAACACTAGGTTCCCTCTGCCTACCCTGCTGTGTGCGGTATACAGCGTGAAGCTGAAAAAAAAAATGTAAAAAATAGGCTTTATTGGCTCTACGTATACTCTCCCTACCTGCGGGATACAGCGTGAATCAACATTACTAATACATATATACCTAGAGGTTTTCATAAAATAAGCTTAATTCACGTTCAAATTTTGAAATATACGACGTATTGTTTTAGTATTTTGACGCGGATTTCCGTTACCTGAATAGTGGTCTTGTTTACGCGCAGCTTTATTTAGAAAACTAATTCAGCCTGCGCTGCTCCTGGATTCTGACGAGTCCGCGACACACGTCAGTTATAATGGGATTTTTTTAACCTTCTTGCTTTATCCCGTAAATAGCAGGGTAGGCAGAGAGAATCAAGTGTTAAGACACTCGGTTCTGCACTATCCAAACCGCCTTCCAATTTAAAGGCATTGCACAGTGAGTGGAAAAGCCCAATGTCATGTTTATTTTGCCATCACTCTATAGAGTAAATATTCTTTGATTGCCAGTCAACTTAACGCTGTATCCCGCATACAGCAGGGTAGGCAGAAAGAACACTCTGTTCTCCACTTTCCACCGAATTCTGGAGGCATTGCTGATCAGGTGGCGGAACTCAACGCCGTGCTTTGCCTCGACATCAGAGCGAAGAAATAAAATATAAATGTAAATAAATATTTTATTTCTTTGAGTGGGGATTGAACCCACAACCAGTCGATCTTACAGTCACACTTTGTGCCCCTGCGCCATGTTTACCAGTCAGGGCAAATTATAATATATTAAAAAAAAGATCTCTTAAATGAAAAACGAATCTAAAACCCTTTGTGAGTATATTAAAGCACTGTTCCACTGTATTACGAAGGCGTTGAAACCTGTTCTCTTTATTTGCATTGGTTAAGTACATAATTTTAGTAGATCCACACCAAAATTATGTACATAAACATTGTAAATATAACTGGGTAGGCAGATAGAGTGCTATTGTTAAGACATTCCGTTCCCCACTTTCCACTTAATTCTCGAGACATTGCGTTGAGACGCGGAACTCAATACCATGCTCTGTTCTGTTACTAGAGCGAGAAAGTGAAAATAATATATTCCCCTTTATTAGTTGAAATTGAACCACAACAGTCACTGTGCACCGCTGCGTCACGACGACTTCATACTCTTACATATGTTATAAAAAAAAACAGCTTCACGCTGTATCCCATCCTGCACACAGCAGGGTATTCAGAGGGAACCTAGTGTTAAGACACTCCGTTCCCCACTTTCTGCCGAATTCTGGAGGCATTGCTTGTTGAGTGGCAGAACTTAACGTCGCGCTTTGCCTCTTGCTTTGCCATTTAAGTAAATGTTTTATCTCATCGAGTGGGGATCGAACCCACAACACGCGCCACGACTGGCTTCTATATGTTATACTATAAAGTAATTCAACATGCTGTTAACATTTAGTTCTTAATTCATATTACAAAACACCGAACAATGGACACGCCCACTCGTTCGAAGCAAGTACATGACACTCCAAATGCATTATACTGTTATCGATTAAGCCGTTGCACAATACGAGTGCTAGTATGTGTATGATACATATATTATGGCGTATATTTATTCAAAATTAAATAAAAAAATGAAAAGGCCGTCGTGGCGCTGTGTTAATTTATGCCACTTAAAACGCAATATTTCGAAAATTTCGAAAATTGAGCCAAAATTTAGGAGTATCTTATTTTATCACTAGGGTCCCTTTGTCTACTCTTCAATACGAGATATAGCGTGTAGCGATAAAAAGAATTGTATAATATTTTGTAAAAAAAGCCAGTCGTGGCGCAATGGCACGAAGTGTGACTGTAAAACCGGCTGGTTGTGGGTTCGATCCCACTCGAGGAGATGAAATATTTACTTAAATTTATATTTCCATTTCTTCGCTTTGTTATCGAGGCTAAAGCGCGGCGTTGATTTCTGCCACTCAACACGCAATGCCTCCAGAATTCGGCAGAAAGTGGGGAACGGAGTGTCTTAACACTAGGTTCCCTCTGCCTACCCTGCTATGTGCGGGATACAGCGTGAAGCTGATAAATTTCATTCTGAAAGGATTTAGTAATTACTAGTATATAGATATAAATAAAAGTTACGCATTATAATTAAAAGATTGCAAGAAAAATGTATGTAAAGGTCACAATAACATGTCATCCATACAAGTAGTTCTTACCTCATCAGTGATTTATTTCAAAATTATTTATAATTGCATATTTTGGTATAAGAAATCGAGATTTATTTTCACTTTGACCTCGGTGGTGTAGTGGTATAAGTGGTAGAAATCTTACGATACAGAATATTCCTAGGTTCGATTATTTTTATAGGAAAGCTTATAAAGTTCGTTATTGGTTAAATAAATTTACGTTGGCCACTCAACATTGAATGTTGATATTTTGGCGTAATGTGAAAATGAGTGTTTTAATATTAGGTTTTGTGTCTTTTATACAAATGCGTGATATCTATATTTTTCTAATTTCATGCTGTATCCCGCATAAAATTGAAAAAAAACTGGGATTTCCCATTTTAAGCCTTAATGTATTAATAATGCCACGTAAAACTCGTTGCGGGCGGCGACGATTTGTAAATTTGTATATATTTTGTTGTCTTTTAATTAATCACTATATATCATAAGCTACATACTTCATTGCGAAATAAGTTATAATCATCATGTACTTTGTTTGCATTGAGACCAGTCGTGGCGCAGGGGCATAAAGTGTGACTATAAACGCGACTGGTTGTAGGTTCGATTCCAACTCGAAGAAATGAAATATTTCTTTAAATTTATATTTCTATTTCTTCGCTCTAGCGTCGAGGCAAAGCGCGACGTTGAGTTCCGCCACTCAGCACGCAATGCCTCCAGAATTCGGCGGAAAGTGGGGAACGGAGTGTCTTAATACTAGGTTTCCTCTGCCTATCCTGCTATGTCGGGATATAGCGTAAATCTAACTAAAATGAGTTCCGCAATCTGTCTTGAAAGAGAGTGGCATATCACTTGTAGCTGATATAACATGTGCCTAGTTACGAAATGAAAACAATGTTAATTCAAAAACAAAAAAAATATAGTTGTATCCGTAATTGGCAAAGTAAATATGACACAGATACAAAATGGTCATCATAACCTGGCAGATGAGTAATCATCACTGGACGACCTTTGTACGACCTACAAAATAAAAGAATATATTTAATTGATATTTATATAAATTAGAGGCTATTTGTGGCTCAGTGGCATAAAGTGTGACTGTAAAACCGACTGGTTGTGGGTTCGATCCCCACTCGAGGAGATGAAATATTTATTTAAATTTATATTTCCATTTCTTCGCTCTGGTGTCGAGGGAAAAGCGCGGCGTTGACTTCTGCCACTCAACACGTAATGCCTCCAGAATTCGGCAGAAAGTGGGCAACGGAATGACTTATAATACTGGGTTCCCTCTGCCTAGCCTACACAGCAGGGTGTGTGCGGGATACAGCGTGATTATAAATATATTTATATATTCTTTAAGTTGACATTGCATATTGATAAATAATTCTGTCCTGAAATCGAACTCACAACCTGCGCGTTTACAGTCCAATTTTGTTTCACTGCGCCACGATGGCGTAAAATATGACATTAAAAAAAATAAAATTTAAAATATTTAAATGTATAAGATAGTTTACTTGACCGTAAAGAGGCGTATCAGGTAGGGTCTTCCCAGAAATAACATCTTCCACTTCCTAACCAAATATCAAACATCGCTTTAAACAATGCAGCACGTGCGTTCCACTTGGTGTCGTTGTTTTATGAATTCTAAAGAATAAAGAATATCTATTGTTTTTAAACGATACAAGCTCGCGACTTGTTGTGGGTTCGATTTGCACTATAATGAATAAATAAAATAAATAAATAAATCAGCTTCACGCTCTATCCCGCACACAGCAGGGTAGGCAGAGGGAACCTAGTGTTAAGACACTCCGTTCCCCACTTTCTGCCGAATTCTGGAGGCATTGCGTGTTGAGTGGCAGAACTCTACGCCGCGCTTAACCTCGACACCAGAGCGAAGAAATGGAAATATAAATTTACATAAATATTTCATCTCCTCGAGTGGGGATCGAACCCACAACCAGTCGGTTTTGCAGTCACACCTCGTGCCGCTGCGCCACGACTGGCCTCTATAATGAAAGATATAATATTTTCATTTCTTCCTGTACCGAAGTAAAACCAAAGTAAAGAGTTCCGCCATTCAACACATACAACTTATTTCTTTTACATTTTTTAAATATTATTATTATATATTTGAAAAATGTAAAAAAATTATAATAAATATTTTTTGTACACACAATTAAAAAAACTAGACAGACTATAATTAGATTCCAAGAGGCGTAGGATCCTTACTATATATTAGTTTCATTGAGACCATCGTGGCTTAGGGGCATACGCGTGCGACTGTAAGCACGACGGCTCTGACGTCGATTCCTACTCGAGGGAGTGAAATTTTTAGTATTTTTTTCCTTGTTCTGATGACGAGGCTAAGCAACAGCGTTCCATTCCGCCTTTCAACACGCAGTGCGTCAAGAATTTAGCGGATCGTGAGGAACGGAGTGTCTTGTAAGTAGGTTCTCTTTACATATCCTGAAATTTACGGCATACAGCGCACTACAATAAAAAAAAACACAAAATTTAGCAGCTACAAGAAGAAGTAAAAAAAAAATTAGCCTGTTAAGCCAAAGCGCGGCGTAGAACTACGCTATATGACGTGCAATATCTCATATTGAATTCTCACTATGTGAAAAATATTTACGAACTACTTAGTTATAAATATATTAAGTTTCAAATTTTCTCATCTACAGGTACATAAAACTAATTGTGAGGAATGCTGAAACACGTCGCGGTATCGCCGCATCGGGCGCGCGCTGACTCTGTCAGTCTGTCCTCGTCCGCCTCGTGCTGTAGCCTGGGAAGTCTGGAGAACAGACACGATTCCGTCACTGACCTATCACATCGCACTGTAAGTAATAAAAACAATATTTTTTTTAGGTTCACGCTGAATTCCGCACATAGCAAGGTAGGGAACCTGGGAACCTAGTGCTACTTCGTCACTCAGCATATAATGTATCCTTGCCAGATGATAGATCGCACAGGAATCTGAAAACCGATACAAAAATAATAAAAAAAAGTAAAACGACTTAATTTGCTAACATAATAGTCGTACTGTCATAGTAAGTACCTACTAAATAGGTCTCATACAATTACGAAAACCTTATAAATATACTGACCGGTTGCCTCATCCATTGTTATTTTGTACTCTATTGTACTCAACTTTGCTGTTAATTAATGATACTTCGATCGCAGCTTAGAATGGCTATAGATATGGAATAGAAAGTTAGGCAAAAAGTAACCTAGTGTTAAGACACTCCGCTCCCCGCTTTCTGCCTTTTCGATCTGCCATATTGAGTGAGTGAGCAGAACTCTATGCCACGATAATATAGATTGTCAGATATGATCTATCTATATTTACAGATCTAATGTGACTTTTTGTGACTGATGAATGACTGACTGACCAATGGTTCTACAAAATCTTATGTAGATTTTGAAGAACCATTGGTCAGCACTGTGTGTGTCAATTCTCTACAGAATGTCATCTCTTTCCAAGACGATATGTTTTTTCATCACCAATATATAGGCGGTATTAAAATAATAATGCCGTGGTAGTGTAGTAAATGAGACGATTGTGGATTCGATTCCCACTTGGAAGAATAAATTTCTTTTATTTCATTATGCTGGTAACAAGACGAAGCGCGGCGTTGAGTTTCGCCATTCATTATGCAATGTATCGAAAGCGAACAGAATGTTGTAGAATGTTGAAGCTAAAACAAGAAAATTATAAAAAAAAATCAAGAAATTAATACATTTCATAGTTATTTAGTGTTACCGGAAAAACATTTAGTTAAAGGATTGCATACAGATATTAAAATGTTCGTATTTAGCCGATTCACACGGACATTTTGTAACTTAGGATGTTGGGCCTTTGGTAACGTGTTAGGCCATAACTAGTATATCAACGTATATATAAGAGTATAAATAATTATAGTGAGTTCGATTCCCTTATTGATTTTTATTTCACGTTTTATAAATGTGATATGGAATGTTTTTAATAAGAACTTTACTTTATTTACCTATATACGATTCCTCGATATTTTTTTTAATTCAAGTCATTTAGTTCCTGAGCTTAGCGTGTTAAAACAAACAAACTCTTTCTTTCTTTAGCTTTATGATATTAGTATAGAAATATAAAAATAGATAATTATTTCACGTGCCCATGTACATATCTTTCCCATCATCTGTAGTTAAGCTATGGCGTCATTATTTTCACTTCCTTTCATGTTTCATTTTTTATTTTCCGTCTCGTGATTATATCTTAATAATGACTTGTATAGTATTGAAGTAAGTCCTTCTTAGATTCATATTTTGCATAATTTATAAAAAATTTTTTTACCATCACTCAGTATCCCACATATAGCAATGCTGCGTTGTCTTCTTTCTAAGATTCATTCCCCGGGATAGAAATATCGAAATCAATTGAACCCACAACTGTCGCGCTCACCTTCTGACGCTGTGCCTCAGCGCAACGACGTTCGAGCACGAGTTCGAGTCTCGAATGTTTCGACTTAACATATTCTACTGCGTTTTTGTGATTAACAGGAAAAATTTACTGATAGGCTTATATTTTGAAACCTACAACCACCGTGTTTACCGTCGCGCCCTTGTTCCCCTGCGCCACGCTGACTTCATACAACATTAACTCTATAATAGATTATAACCCACACCCGCAGTAAAGTACATTACAGTAAATCACCACCGAACCACACGGCTATGATAGAACAATCAAATATAAACATAATTATCTTTCACCGGCGAAAGCTCTTTTCACTTTCGCACTGTTAATGGCAGATGTTCTTATAATTATACAATATTTATTTATACTATGAGAAAAATTTAGGGGCACAAGTGTGTGACTGTAAACGGTTGTGGATTCGATCCCCACTTGAGTAAATGAAATATTTTTTTAATTTATTTATATTTTCATTTCTTCGCTCTGGTGTGGTGGCAAAGCGCGGCGTTGAGTTCCGCCACTCAACATGCAATGCACGAGTAATTCGGCAGAAAGTGAAGAACGGACTGTCTTAACACTGGTTTCTCTCTGCCTACTCTGCTATGTGCGGGATACAGCGTGAAGCCGATTTATTTTTTTAAATATTTATTTATACTATGAGAAAAATTTATAGTAGCTACTAGCTACAGGAAATGGTGTTTGTACCTATATTTTATAGTCTGTGATATCAACTTTTCAAATATTTATTTTAGTTATCAATTCGGTATGGAAATACCGTTTTGTGATAAAATATTTGTGCTATTCTATATCGATACTATTATTATTTTTTTTTAGCTTCACGCTGTAGTATACCGCTGTAGTGTTAATACACTCTGTTCGGCACTTTATGTTGAATTTTCAAGGCATTGCGTGAGAGTGGTGGAACTCAACGCTACGCTTGGTCTGCATTACCAGAGCGACGAAATGAAGATATTAAATATTTCGCTTCCTCGAGTAGGAATCGAATCCCCAACCTGTCGCTTTACAACTGGCCTCAATTATTATAATTTTAAGATATTTTTTTTTAAGATATTATACCTACAATCACACTTTAACCTGCAAACTGACAATGAGACGGTTAAAGCATTGTTCTTTATACTAAAAGCTTATTAATTAGCGATGGCCCACTCAGATATTAAGATTTCCCAATTGTTTTTATGTGAACCGTACCAGACGGTATCATATTGTTGTTGTTAAAATGTGTTTTTTTATCATTTTCTCTTATATATATATATATATATATATATATATATATATATATATATTTTAGTGACTTAAGATAGAACATAGTGACACGTCACTATATTCTTCACTTTAATATTTTGTTAAATTTGTTATTAGATTGTGGGTAGTCTAGGATGGAAAAAACTAAGTATCAAAACACTTCGTTTTCTAAATTTCGTTTTCAAAATTGCCTAAACTCCCGACATTGCGTTTGTGTGGCAGAATTCAGCGCCGAACTATACATATCTTACTAAAGCGGGGAATTGAAAGTAATTTATAGCCCTGGGAGGGAATCGAACCCACGACCATCGTGTACGTAATCAATAGATGGAAGTCAAAATTGAAAATTCAATTTCATTAAATAAGCCGATACTTTAAATTCTCAAAAGTAATAAAGCTTAAAATTCACAAACCATTTAAAAGAAACATATAATCGCGGAAGCAATACTACAACCTATAAAATAAAACGAGGCTCATGCGAAAGTGCACTAACGGTTCAAAATCAATAAAATTTGGCTTAAAACAAATAATCAACCCATTTGTCAATATTCACGGGTACATATCTATGTCACTGCCATACAATACGCGTAGCTAGATAAGTCACTACATAAAAAATTAAATTAAATTAAAAAAATTAGCTTCACGCTGTATCCCGCACACAGCAGGGTAGGCAGAGGGAACCTAGTGTTAAGACACTCCGTTCCCCACTTTCTGCCGAATTCTGGAGGCATTGCGTGTTGAGTGGCAGAACTCAACGCCGCGCTTAACCTCGACACCAGAGCGAAGAAATGGAAATATAAATTTAAGTAAATATTTCATCTCTTCGAGTGGGAATCGAACCCACAACCAGTCGGTTTTGCAGTCACACCTTGTGCCGCTGCGCCACGACCGGCCTCCAAGTCACTACATATTGGGTGGAATTGCAGAACTTAATGTTTAACCTGCTTACAGAATTACTACAAGCTGGCGACCCGCTCGCGGCTTCATCTGCTTGAACGAGAATATTTTTTTTACATTGTCATTTTAAAAACAAAATTCATATATTAGAAAATAAAACTTTACAATTCTATAAAAAAAATAATATGTAGCCTTTTTATCGATTTATTACGACGAACGAACGTTGTGGCACGGTGGCACAGTCTTATTGTAAAAGCGACGGTGATGTGGTCGATTTCCACTCGGGAGAATAAATTAGATTAATTTTCCTTGCTCTGGCAACAATATTAGCCACGACATTGAATTTCATCACTCAACAACAGCAACAGAATGTCTCGTGAATTGGACGGAGAGAGGGAAACGGAGTGTTATAATATTAATTTCCTTCAGCTTCAACCCTGCTATGGGGGAAAGAAAAGTTGGTTTGGATATTGAACCTATAACTACCGTTTATAACTAGGATTATGATACATTTCCACTACGCAACAATGAACAATCGTTAAGCTTAGTTCCGGTCACGCAACATCCATGGATCTAGTATATCTATCTGGTAGTATGTACAACTCTATAAAACACCATAAATAAAGTTGTAAAAGTTGCATAAGTTAGATTTTACTTTTATTTTTATTGACTATACAGATATAAAATAAATTTTACGCTTTGCATCGTTCCCTAGAACAGAAGTGACCTAACTGCATTTTTTTTACTTTAGTTTTTTTAAACTGATAATGTATGTAACAGCCTATTATAATGTTTTTA
Organism: Heliconius hermathena; assembly: GCA_013403705.1. Taxonomy (NCBI): domain Eukaryota; kingdom Metazoa; phylum Arthropoda; class Insecta; order Lepidoptera; family Nymphalidae; genus Heliconius; species Heliconius hermathena. The sequence continues at coordinate 702,634 of JAAIXJ010001890.1, read as the reverse complement.
TAGCAATTTTTTATCTATATATGGAGACTAGTGACCCGCTGGCGGTTTCGATCGTTTGAACTATACGATTATTTAATCTGATTTACTTTGGTGTGCTAATAACATTATTATTTTAAAAACAATATCTATTCATTAAAATCTATGTTACAGCCCATTCAATATAATATTTTTTTTAACGAGCAAAATTATATAGATATAACTCTTATATTTGACTCGATAGAAATAAAACAAACACTACTGATTGATTGAATCGGTTAAGCTGTTTCTGAGATTAGTGTGCACAAAAGCACAGACAAACATACAAGCCAATAAAAATTGTGTGTGGACAGCGGCCTTAATATAGACAAAATTCTTTCGTTATTGAGTGACTGACAGACAAAATACAACCGAAAACACAAACATAGAACCCTGAAATCTGGAATGTAGGTCCCTTGGCACTCCACCGCTAAGTACTAAGAGGGAGTTTTCCTTAATTTCTACGAAAATGCGACAACACTGGATTTCAAGTTTAGTAGCAGCTAAATATTTTTTTGAGTTAGGTCATTTTCATTATGACATTCCGCTATAATGTATATTATATTTTCTGTTCTTATGATCTTTCCATATATTATAGCTTCTGTGATTCTTACTTTGCCAGAAAATATTTAAAATATAAGCTCTTTCCCAAAATGAGAAACGATGACTGTCATCATGAACACAGTATAATTTTTTCTCAATAGTGCCCTGCATTGTAGCGTTATAATACAAATAAATATCCAATCTTCATACATTTTTTAGCTTCATATAATACTTTACCCTGGCGGATCAGCCAGAGAGATAAATAGATACTTCGGTATTCTCGTTCCTTGTAATCCCTTTCATGCTTTGCTTATCATCAATATCATGCTCTCGGAGGTCAACCGAGGCCTACTCTGTCTCTTACCACTCACTCTTGCTTCATAAATCATATACTTCATCCGCATTAGTAATGGCCAAGAAAGATAGATTTTTTTCTATAATTAAGAATGACATTTCGTTTACGTGAGAATTGAACTCGTGACCTCTTATTTGAAGTGAAATGAGCACGTATGTTGATATTGAGTTAATAAAATAAATTAGGTCTCGTTTTCTAAGTAAAAACCAACAGAGTTTTTGTGAGTGAATAAAGAAAACATATTAAAACTAATTTAATCCACATTGTAAATCGAATCAAAGGAACATCGTCTGATTGTCTATGCGACAGTTGAGAATTCGATTCCCACTCGGGGAATGATTTTATTTAAATTAATTTAATTTGCCAAACATAGCAGCGTTGAGCTCCACTAGTTTGCTTGCAATGTCGAATCCAGGCGGAAAATATGAGATCAAGTCATTTGATCAAAATTTTCTTTGCTTACCCGGAAAAGCGTTGTAAGCGTAATCTCGTATTGTATCACCAGGACACGCTAACTTAAACGATAGTAGCGGATTCACATCCCACATGTACAAAAAAATACACAGATAAAAAAATACATTGTAAGAGTTCTCTTAGCATCAGGTTACCTGTAACCATTGAATAAAACAATGTTCCACCACTTTCCCATGATCTAGCGAGTGACTCTCGTAACCAGGTGTATTGGAAATGCCATTCTTTTAATTAAGTACGTATTGTGTACCAATTCAGAAAACCGCTAGTTTTCGATTATAATTTCTCAGATTTGAACAGTTATGTGTGTTTTTATTCGTTGAAGTAAGTACAATGTGTGGGAAATTTTTATATTATAATATAATATGTAGGTTTTAGTTGAAATTGTCGTGGCGCAGTAAGACAACTGTTGATTTTAAACGTGGTGGCTTATGTTTCGATCTTTAGTTGGAGGTAAGATTATATTTAAAAAATAGCAGTGTTGAGTTCTGCGACCCAACACACCATCTCTCGTAATAGGGCGGTGCTTAGGGAGAGAAGTGACCAAACAGTAGGTTCCCTCCGCCTACTATGCTATGGTTTGTGGAAATGCTATGATTATGGGTTGCGACTATTCAGCATTCTACTTCCCATATCGCAGTATTTCTAAAAGTCGTGGAAAATGGCAAACATAGTGTGTTTACACTAGATGGACTCTATGGTCCCACTAAGACTGCGAAGTATAAAAAGTTTTTTATTTCAAATTTTGATATTAATTTCCCGTTTATTTTTTTTCATTTTACTTGCATTTACTGAACATAATTATAATGATAAACATAAATAAGAAAAAAAATGTATGTGAAAGCATGTGTGTAATTTTCATTGTCCACGCTGTTGATTAAACCAGGACTGTTATATTTTACCGAGATCATTAATAATATAGTGTTTTTATTTTTAAACTAAAGTTAACAAGTGATATTGTAAGAATAAATTCTAATGCAAATTTATGTTAATTGAAAGCTCCAAAAAAAAATTTTAAATTATTTGTTCACTAGAGGGCGCGCGCGGCTTCGCCCGCTTATTAGGAGTGAATTCTAAAAAAACCACGAAACACGTGTTCAATAAAATATTTTTAACAGTCTGAATTTAAATTTTTATAAAAATCGGTGGCAATTTAAAGATTTTTCCATATAAACTTTCAACCCCTTATTTGAACCCTTAGGGGGTGAATTCTTAAAAACCATGAAACACGTGTTCAATGAAATATTTTTAAGAGTCTGAATTTCAAATTTTATAAAAATCGGTACAGATTAAATTTTTTTTCCATACAAACTTTCAACCCCTATTTCATCCCTTTAGGGTTAAAATTTTTCAAATTCCCTTCTTAGTGGATGTCCAGAATATGAAAATAAACATCTGCCCAAATTTCACGTTTCTACCATCAGCGGTTACGGCTCTGCGTGCGTCTTACCTCAGTCAGTCAGCACAAGTCCTTTTATATATATAGATAAAGAAATAATACTGAATAATATTGTCAGTTAAGGCCAGTTGTGGCGCAGGGGTACAAAGTGTGACCGTAAACGCGACTGGTTGTGGGTTCGGTCCCTACTCGAGGAAATGAGATATTTATTTTCATTTATATTTTCATTTCTTTGCTTTGGTGTCGAGGCAAAGCGCGGCGTTGAGTACCGCCACTCAGCACGCAATATTCTCCTCCGGTATTCGGTGTAAAATTGGAAACGGACTGTCTTAACACTAGGAAATTTATTTTTTTTAATATTGTTAGTATGACAGGGTCCTTGATTTGAAAAACTTCTTTATAAAATACTGAATTGTTATTCGTTATAAAATTATTTCTTTTTGTGTTTTTTTGTTAAGATGTTATATCATATAGTACTAAAATTTAAATGAAGTTAAATTGTGATTAATTAGTGGATATTTTATCAGAATCTTGACCAAAATTACAGGAAAGTCGAACTCACGGACTAATATAAATAAAATCGAACCCACTATAAAAGATATAAGAATTCCAGTTTTACTGCTTAATTTTTTATAAACATCAAATTTTAGTCTGCTTAATAATATACCTTTAGTAGTTAACAATTCCTTTTTCTCAATTTACAATTAAAAAAAACAGGACATTTTAGATAAAAAAATATACTTATTCATATAAATTGCTAGCCACCCTACAGCACCGTTTCCCACGCTCGCATTGACATGTGCACCCGAGATACTGCATTGTTCTCTCAGCTTCTTACTGACTTGACTTACCAGTACTTACTTACATTACATACTATGGCACTATATTGTTTTACTGTGCTATAAGATAAATGAATGCTTTAAAAAAACTTTTTTCTCTGGAAGTATATAAAATAAATAGAATAAAGGACGAAAGCATATTTCTCTACGATTCTGAGGTGCTCCTGGCGCAGTGACAGAGCGCGTGATTGCATACGCAATTTTTATATGTTTATTTTCCACTTGGTAGAATGAATTACTCCCTCCGTAACACTAGGTTTAACACTAGGTGTTAAAAATAAAGAAATATAGAATATCTTTAATAAAAATTTGAAGCCATCTATATAGTCATCATGTCTTTAATCAACTTGTATACCATAATGGCATTGTTTTCATGAGGACTTCATATGGTTATTAAAAAATGTTGTGTTAAAAAAAATGTAACAACACTTCAAAATGGATTTACAAATATAGTCTATATTGTCATGTGAATAAGACCGAAACTCATATACATACTTTTGTATGTGAAAGCACGATCCTAGGCAAAACAAGGCGGAAGTGAGCTCGCTTCCGTTGCTGCATATGACAGATCGATACAATTACATACCAAATTATAGAGGCTGCTTTGGCACATCCGACAATGTAACCTGTCACTAAGGCCCGTATTTAAGTATCGGTCTCAGTCGGTCTCTGAGATCGATCTTGAGAGTAAGTTCTGTTTTCATTCATGGCTTATTAAAAAACACTATCTCAAGATCGCTCTAAACATCGATCTTAGAGTTGAGAGCGCTCTATACAGGCCTTAGCTCTATCTGTTCAGTTTATATAACTTCATAATTTTTTGTTGACTTCATGTTATATTAATATAGCATAGAGAAAGGTAAGCAAAAGGAGCGTAATGTTAAGACTCTTCGCAATTTTCAGGATATCACGTATTGAGTAGCGGAACTCAATATCGGGTTTTATCTTACCCGAGCAGAAAAATGAATATAATTCAGTCCCCCAAGTGGCACTCGAACTCGCAACCGTAGCGTCATACAATCAGATGCTGTGCCGCTGCGCCACGACGGGCCAAATTTTATAAATATCAAAATTTTCCCAACTACAACTTGTACTTCTATATCACCATGACAAAAAAATACTTTTTCCTATAAAGTAATTGTATAAAATGTAAATTTAGACTTTAAATCAGTATCTATCCTTCAAACATCCTCCGCTGAGGCGCGTTCAGAATATTTCAGCTCACGGATGCAGGTGGGTATTAGCTTATTGACATTATACTATTGAATATTTAATACGTGTTACAACAATTGTGTTTAGTATTTAGGATTAGTTTCACGCTCTATCTCGCATTTAGCGGGGTAGAAGAAACTTAGTTAACTCTACACATTTTCAAGATATTGCGTGTTTAATGGCGAAACTGAATATTAGATTTTGTCTTATTACAGTGAGAATGGAAAAACATTTTTTTTTATTTTAATTTATTTTTTACTTTTGTTTGTTTTTTTTTTATAAAAATAATAATCAAAAAGGTAAGTTATAAGACAGATTAATTATTTCTGTGGAAAAAAACCAAAAAAAAGTTACCTTAATAAAATATGTCACATAAAATTCCCAGCATAATAACAATAGGTGATAATATAAGTATTAACCGACAATTTAATACACAGCTTTTTCCCACACAAAAAAATAAAAAATAAAAAAAAAATAATAAAAAAAAATAAAAAAAGCGTTTGTTAAAGTATATGACAGATATCAATCAACTATTTTCGTGGAAAAGAACCAAAAAAAAAATGACCTAAATAAAATATGTCATATAAAATTCGCAGGACAATAACAATACGCTGTAAGTATTAACCGACAGTTAAAAATAACTGTAATACAATACAACCGAGCGTTGCGTCACGTACGTGATGTCACCCATCTTGTACCTGATATGTGATATAATATAACCGACGCCAAAGAAGAATAATTCTGTAATATTAAACTTACTGGAAACTTACTTACTGGACTTAATGGAAAACAGTGTCTTAATTCTAGGTTCCCAGGTTCCCTTCACCTACCCTGTGCGGGATATAACAGTAGAAAATAAGGACAATTATAAGCCTAGAAGAATGTTACGTGAAAATGTAATTCATATTTAAATCCACTACGTAAGATATCTAAAAAGAAAATAAAATGAACGAACTAATTAAATATTTAGAATGATATAATATTTTTTTACATTTTCTAAAGTAGCTTGCCAAAAACGTACGACTTAGTGGTCGGAGCGCGTGGACGGTTCCCAACAGACGAATTCGAATCCCGCTACGTTCAAGTTGCTCATATATTTTAAAAAATAGCCAGCCATTGTTCTTTTTATGATAAAGTATATTACATTACAAAATTTAAATAAAAAATACTTATTTATAACTACAATGACGTCGGTGTACAATAATAATAGTAATAACAAACTAATAGGCGCCAAGCTGCATTTGCATACACAGGCTAGTGCATATTCTAAGAATGATAAATTACAATGCGAAGATAAGAGAATCTCGTGTTACGAAACACGTTAATAAACTTTAAATGGAGTCGGTTCAATTATTTTATGACAATAAGATAATAATAATTGAGATTTGCGGATTCAAATTAGTTTTTATGAGGCCAGTTGTGGTTCAGGGATACAAGTGTGCGACTGTAAACGTGGTGGATTGTGGGGTCGATTACCACTCGAGGAAATGAAAATATTGGGTGGCGTTGAGTTCGCCACTCAGCACGCAATGCCTTCAGAATTTAATGGAAAGTGGGAATCGGAGTGTGTTAACACTAGGTTCCCTCTGTCTACCCTGCTATGTGCGGAATAAAACGTGAAGCTCAAAACAATACAACATATTACAATGAAAAAAGCAGCTTCATGTTTTTCCTGCTTAGCGGGGTAGGTGAATAGTATAAAATCTCTTCGGTCTATTTTTTCGGGATATTCCAAATTGAAAGGCTGATTCAATGCCGTATTTTTTACTTCAGTGAATAAATGGAAATAATTTACTCCTCCTAATAGCAATCGAACCCACAACTAGCTCTTTTACAGTCAGACGCTGTACCACTGTACCGCAATGGCCTTGACAGTGTAACATCGTTTTACTGTTAACTATGGATGTGGCTTATATTTTCATTTGTGGGAATGTTTAAAAATATGAATAAAGTCCTCTCTCGAAGACAGACATTTGACATACAATTACTCTATATATTTCAGGCGGTAAGCAGAGAACGGAGTGTCTTACAATTTCATAGTATCTTATATAATTTTTTAAATGAATAAATATTTTTTTTAATATTTTAATCTTGAACTCACAACCTTCGCCCTACAACAAACAACCATTAAAATTAATTATATTTGTATTTATTTTTTAAACAAAGGCCCGATTTTTATACAGATAAAGAAGTTACATTGAATTTTCTTATCATTTTTTTATCGTAATTATAATTAATAATTAGTATATAATACAATAGGCGTAATTGCACGGTCGTGGTTGATAACCTTTGGCGGTACATTTCACGCACTTTAGTTACGCTAATTCGGAAGTCACATATACAGCGCTCCTATTAAGTTAAATGTTAGTAGTGATGTACATTTTACTAGTATAAATATCGATGGTCAATTTAATTTTTATTAATATGTTGAAGTAAAGAGGGGTAACCTAGTAATTGTGACGCAGTAGTACAGAACCTGAATGTAAACACGATGATTGTGGGTTGAATTTCTTCTCTAATTATATTTAAGTTATTTTTATGTCTCCGCTTTGCTTTCGACTAAGATCAGCGTTGAGTTCCATCACTCAACAAGCACTGTCACCAAATTTTGCTTAGATGTGGTGAAACCTTGCTGGAAAAAGTGAGCCATGTGGAAGAAAGTGTCAAACTGTTTTACAAAACTGAGGATTTAATCTCTAACCATAACCTACTCTGCTGTACAGTATCCTCAGGTAGGCTTTAAGTTTAATATTTATTTAATATAAAATTTTATAAATATGTATTCTTCAGCTTCATGCTGTATCCCGCACACAGCAGGGTAGGCAGAGGGAACCTAGTGTTAAGACACTCCGACACAGGAAGTGGGGACACTTTCTGTTGAATTCTGAAGGCATTGCGTGTTGAGTGGCAGAACTCAACGCCGTGCTTAACCTCGACACCAAAGCGAAGAAATGGAAATATAAATTTAAGTAAATATTTCATCTCCTCAAGTGGGGATCGAATCCACAACCAATCGGTTTTACAGTCACACCTCGTCCCGTTGCGCCACGACTGGCCTCGAATATTTATTATTCTTTCTTAATTATAATAACATTACAAATTTTATAAATGTAATATATCCGGTACAGTGTATTAGATTTGAGTTTTTGTCAAATGCGAAAGAAAGTTACTATTTTGCTCCAATGTATCCTGTTATCGATGCAAGCTAATACACTAATGCCTAATATAATTTTATTAACAACAATTAATATGTACCTACATACTTAAATTTACTTTCGAAATTCTTATATGTAATGAAAATTTATTAGTTATAAATGAAATGAAATTTAAATTATAACATATTGACGTTTATTTTTTATGAGGCAGAGACAGAGAGAGAGAGAGAGAGAGAGAGAGAGAGAGAGAGAGAGAGTTTAATAAAACAAACTTCATTAAAGGTATGAAAATGAAAATAAAAGACATTTTATACAATATTTCGTTATATCGATATCTATACATCACAAGCCCGGATGGGTACCGTAGGGTGGCGGGCCCTTTATTTGTGGTCAATTTAAAGTGAGAGCACGAACGGAAGTCCCGTCCCACCCGGATATACAGATGCGTACAGATTGAGAGAATATGACATAATTATGGAAATTAACTTTTGGTCACTGTTTATGGTTCTGCCGCTGGTGTATTTAGCTGGGTAGGCAGAGAGAACCTTGTTAATGTTAAGACACTATTCAACGCTCTCCTCCCGAAGTCGATCAACATGTGTTTAGTGGCAGAACTCAACGCTGCAATTTTTTTTTCTTTTTTTTTGTCTAGTTATATGAATGAAAAATGATTGGAAAAACATATTTTTATAATAATGAAAAGTTCCTTTTTGTGTACCATTCTTACATACTTCACCACTTTTGTTTAGTCCGCTTGTGGGATATTTATGGAGACATTGCATGTTGAGAATAAATCTTCCTCCTAACTTAATATTAACCTGGCCTCTAAAAGATTGGAACAACTTCAGTCTAAACTATTCAATTATTAAAAATACAAAACCGCAAATAATTGTCATATCAAAATTTATTATTCTAATATTTTTTTAGCTTAAACTGAGTCCCACACATAACAGAGTAAGCAAAGGGACCCTGTGAACATAATAGTAAGATGTTCCTTTTCCGTTAAGACACTTCTGCTCCTCACTTTTCGTCGAAATCTGAGGTTTCTGAGGATGAGAATGAAAATATGAAATAGGCGAATCTTGCTCATTTTTGTTTAAATCCCCTTCAGACAAATATTACTAGAACATAACTAAATACTTCTAAGCACAGTACAGTAGCTAATCATTACTTAAGTGACGTAAAATAGTGAGTAGTGGCACGCGTCGGTCTGTGACCTCGGCGTTCTGAGAAACGTCACGAGGTCCGGATGTTCGTCATTCCGCACAATATATGGTTTTATCTGCAACATTATAGATGTAAATTAGAGGAAATATTATATAAGAAAAAAATTAAGAAAAAAAATGCTTATTAAAATGTGAAGGAATTTGTTTAATTAAAAAAAATCACCAGGGTCAGGGTAGCCGCGTCTTATTACCAAAGCGGGAAAAAAGAAAATAATTCATATCCTCAAGTAGAAATCGAACCCACAAAAGCCGCGTTAAAAATATATTTTTGTATTCACCACAATTTGGGACAGTCTTAGCAAAATTGTTAAAGCTAGTAATCCAATTTATTACAACATAAATACTTTTTATACACTATGAAAACATTTAACGTTTATTTTTAATTATTAATATTTCGTAACGTTTATTTTTAATTATTAATATTTCGTTATTTGAATTAATAATCAACTTCCCGAAGAGGATAAGAAAATGAAAAATGAAATTTCCTAACTGCTGATACGTCCGCCTATCTAAATGAAAATATAAAAAAAAAGAAGATTTATTTATACGTATAAAAGAAGCTTAAGAGTTCGTTTGGATAAACGAGCTAACCTCAGGAACTAATTGTTAATCGTTTCGATGTAACCCACTGTACTTGCGGTCAGAGTTACCTTCCGCTCTTACACTGTATTTCAACTCTTAGCTATTACCATTCGACCACTGAAGCAAAACCGCAGGAAGAAGCCAGTTTTAAATAAGGCTAAACTGTCACTTAAATAATAATCTTTATTTATGCATTTCATACTTAGTGCCCATAGAGTCGTATTGTGAAATGTACTGGAGACTGGATAATTCCTAGAACGGCGAGGTCATGGGCGTGCGTTTGGTCTACTTGCTAAGATATTATGGCTAATACCATTTGAATGTTAGACAGATAGCTATCTAAGGTATTATAATAAAACTAGTTGTAGATCGTGACTTTGCTCTCTTGGACTTTATAATGTAAAACCTTTCCATGTTATTCCTGGTTCCGTAGGTATTTCTAAATACATATTGTCTAAATACATATTTTTTTAGCTTCACCTTGTATTCCGCACATAAAAGGGTAAACCTAGTGTTAAGACACCCATTAAAACAATTCCTTCTCCGCTTCTTTCCGAATTCTGGAAGCATTTCATGTGTTTGGCGGAACTCGACGCCGCGTTTTCCTTCGATATCAGTCACGAAATAGAAAGACCGCTCTGCTTACCGTCTAGTTTTATTTATACATGTAAATAAAACTAAAGTTTGTTTGGTTGAACGCGCCAACCTCATGAACTACAGGTGGGAATCGAACCCACAACCTGTCAGTCGCACGATTGTGCTCCTGCGCCACGACTTGTCTGAACTTATATTTTCTGGTTAAAAAATTAAATAGACAGTTCTTACGACACGTAGTAAGTATACCTAAAAGCTGTAAGTGTACGTATACATTTGTTTTTTTTTTACTTTTTATACAACGAAGTTATAATTTAAAAAAATAGAGCAAAGTTCTTGAACAATCCGGATGTAATAGTCTACTATCAATCAATACGGTATTTAATGCGTCAGACTATCTCTGTCCTACAAATGACCTCGTTAGTAATAAGCTATTTAATAATATACAAAGGTAAGAATATTTTTTTATAATTCACGCTGTATCCTGTAGTAGAGTAGCCAGAGAGAACCTAGGCACCTAGTGTTAAGACAGTTCGTACCCGTTAAGACACTTCTGTTCCCCACTTTCCATCGAAATCTGGAGGCATTGTATGTTGAATAGCGGAACTCAACCCCGCGCTTTATCTTGCTATTAGAGCGAGTACATGAAAGAAATTTATTACCCCGAGTAAGGATCGAACCGACAACCTTCGCGCTAACAGGTAGATGCTGTGCCGCTGCGCTATAATACCTCCTTACATGCTTCTTTTAAGGCAGTATGTGTGAAGATAAAAAATAATAATAAGCGATTAAATCACTTTAACATACTGTTATGAACTACCATTATAATAAACATATGGTGCTCTAAATAGTACAACACATTATTAGTTGCAACTTTGTCACGTTAACACTTTGCAAAAGATCGTTTTTACTACACTTAAGATATAAGATAACTTACTGTGATACAGTTCTATATAATTATTCCATACTACGCTATTTAAATAATAGAGCGATTATGTAGTAATTATATTTTAAAATATTGTCGTGTATTCAGTTTCCACTCGGGAGATTGAAATATTTATTATAATATTTTCATTTCTTCGTTCTGATGACGAAGGAAAGCGCACAATTGAATTTCACACTCAACTCACAATGTCTCCAGAATTCAGTGAAAAGTGGAGAGTTCTAGCCTCTGTGTACCAAAAAATCAAAATCATCTTCACGCTGTATACCGCACACAGCACGGTAGGCAGGGGGAACCTAGTGTTAAGACACTCCGTTCCCCAAAAAATCATTAAATAAATATATTAATTTTTATTATTCATTCCAATACAAAATACTATATAAGGAAAATAGTATTGTTACGTATACCTACTGTAGATACCTAATACGACATCGCACTTAAATGGTAAATGATTCATACGCTAAAAATTTTAATCCTAACATGGTAGGTTCTTGTGAGATTTTGGTTGACCTGATTTTTAAGTGCAAGTAAATTCAAAGACCAGTCTATAAAAATCGACCGATATCTGAAGGATACAAAAAATAATGATGTGCTGTCCTGTTACTTTACGTTAGGGCCCTCGGGAACCTGTGATTTTGGGGTACAGCTGATTTTTAAGTGCAAGTAAATTCAAAGACCAGTCTATAAAAATCGACCGATATCTGAAGGATACAAAAAATAATGATGTGCTNTTTAAAAAATAGTATTCTCTCTTGCCAAACGATAATTCTTAGTAATTATCTTCGGGTAGCGGAAATTTGTAAAAATCTCCCTACAGAGATACTAACAACATAAATAAGTTGTAATAAGCGTATAAAAATTTCGACGCAGCTTGGCGAGAACGCATGGCTTAGTAGTCAGGCGCCTGGTCGGTTTCCAGGAGGCGCGGGTTCGAGTCCCGATGCGTTCAAATTTTTATACGTTTTCTAAATAAGTAAATTATTACAGATTATTAAAGCTTACAGGCCATTCAACGCCAGCGTGAGGCCATAAGGACCCGAAGTGAAATACAATAAAGACGGTACCACGGATATGACTTCATTATTCACTTTCTGCTCATATGTCCAATCTTTAAACGAAAAATATTCCCCGATTATTTAAACTTAAAAATAAAATATTTCATATCTCTTGCACTGTACTGTTTGACCATTATTCTATTTATTGATATGCACGATATCAATAAAAAGAATCACGCTCTATACTAAAATCACCCAAAACTAAACTTCTCTTCTCTGTCCAATTTTTATAAAAGTACATTCATATATATAGAAAATTTATATATTTTTATTGATTTCCACATTTAACGTCATGTTCACAATCGGTTTTACCAAATAACGTGTCGCAAATACCTATTGCTTGAATCGATTCTCAGAATACATTTTGTAAAAAAGAGAATGTCAATCGATAAGTTGTTGCACCTATCTCTTATCTACATTAATATTTTAGGTAAATAGTAGCTTTTTATTTTTAAACTTACGAGATACTAAGCCATCGTTTATAAATATTTGAAATATAAATAATTGCTCAAAAAGCTAGCTAGCCAGTCGTGGCACAAAGTGTGACTGTAAAATCGACTGGTTGTGGGTTTGATCCCCACTCGAGGAAATTAAATATTTATTTACATTTATATTTTCATTTCTTCGATCTGGTGTCGAGACACAGCGCGGCGTTGAGTTCCACCACTCAATACGTAATGCCTCCAGAACTCGGTGGAAAGTGTTTTAACACTAGGTTCCCTCTGCCTACCCTGCTGTGTGCGAGATACAGCGTGAAGCTCATAAAGTTGAACCGACGGAATAGAATTGTTATTAAGAATCTGTTCTTGTAAGCTACAGAAATGGTTACTCTACAGCGATGATTAATTGAAAAATGTGCCTATATAAGAAGTTATAGAAATTGATACTTTAATATTATATAGAAGTTTGGTCCAAGTATGGTCACGGTTAGAGGTTTGTCGGAATGTACGCACCGACCTCAGCGCCACTCAACCGTGGAAAGCCGAACAAAGTTTAGATAGCTAACTCGAGATGAGAGAGCTTAAATTACGAGTAGAAAGTTGATATACAAAAACCATGGTTTAAAGTAAAATATTTAATCAGCTTCACGCTGTATCCCGCACACAGCAGGGTAGGCAGAGGGAACCTAGTGTTAAGACATTCCGTTCCCCACTTTCTGCCGAATTTTGGAGGCATTGCGTGTTCAGTGGCAGAACTCAACGCCGCGATTAGCCTCGACACCAGAGCGAAGAAATGGAAATATAAATTTAAGTAAATATTTCATCTCCTCGGGTGGAGATCAAACCCACAACCAGTCGCTTTTACAGTCACACTTCGTGCCGCTGCGCCACGACTGGCCTCAAACACCAACTGGCATACAAAAACCATGGTTTCAAGTAAAATATTTATTTAAACGTAAAGAAAAGTAAAATACTTAATTAACTGTAACTTTTAATTGGTTTTAATATTTAAGTATCGCTGGCTTAAAGTGTCTTTCTGCTTGAAAAAGGTAAATCAGTGACCTCGTTTTCCACTAAAAAAGCAGCCGTAGCATAAAACATAAAGTAGTTTGGCATTTAGGATGGAAAACGTTTCGCTGCTAATTGAGACTTAATCAATAAAAATAAAATAAAAGACGATGTCCAGACGCCAAAGAAAGTAAAGATGTTGCATGTTTTTATAATATAATACCTTGATAAATGGTAGATGAATTCACGAAAGAATTAAATTTTACTTGACTTAAATAATTTATTAATATTGTGTTCTATATGTACAAACTAACTATAATCAATAGAGGGAATTTTTATTTTAAAATTATTTTCGTTTTCCCTCTCTGGCAGGACAAAACGCGGTGAGTTCCATCACTCAACTCATAATGTTCCGAATTCATGCAGAAAATGGAGAACAGTATCCTAACACTTCGGCCCGTATTTATAAACCGCTTAAAACTATGACATCGGTCTCGAGATATCGTCTTAATAATTTATTAATTAAAACGGCTTCTCAAGATCGATTTCACAATTGAGAGCAACTTCTACATACCGGCCGAAGATATCACTGTCTATTTCGTTATGCGGGAACAACCGTAAAATTGATTTACTTCCAAATTACAAAAGCACATAATTACGTGTATAATTACTATATAGTTATATCATATGCCACGTAGTATAAAATTTCTAAATTATCAACCTTTACAAACTTAAATTAGGCAATTTGTTTATTTTGCGTAATAGGTAATAGGTATTTACTAAACAAACATCGATATAAATAATTAACAAGTTCCGACGTAACGTTAAATTCACCTACGTATCGCCCATGGGCCACCTACTTAAGAACCTTCGCGGTATTCGTCAATAAAAGCGATGAAATCGAAATAACGGCTTCATTCGACTTTGTTTATTTGTTTTTGTTGCTTTCATAAATCGGAAAAGGCACAGAGAAAGAGAGGGAGAGAGAGAGTTAGAAATTTTAAATTTGTCAGCTTATTGCTATTAAAACATGATTGAAAAACAATGAAATTGTAATATTTACGTTGAAAACATTAACTGTTGAGTTATCGTCACTTTATACTTTATTTTCTTCTATACAGGCCGGAGAATTCAAAATATTTAACATTATATTTTGTCAAATATTTTACAAATAATTGTTGACCTTATTTATATAGTATGCTCTTTAATTATTGACTATACGTAGGTATTTTATACGCAAAAGGAAATCGTTATTAAGATTAATCTTGGTTAATTAAAATACCGACGCCCACAGCAGCGCCGACGCAGATATCAACATCACAACACTTGCCCTTTTCTCAATAGAATATAATATTTGGGATTGAATTATTTTTGGGAGGAACGAATTATTTTTATTTTCACGCTATGGTAATTAACAAGAAAGTGGAGAGTGGGATGTCTTAAAACTAGGTTCTCCCTGCTGTAGTATTAGGTATAGGAGTACTATTCAGGGAACTTATGCGTGATAAAGCGTGAAGCTCAAAATATATAAATAAGAAAAAAATCATTATTTTTTCTTTTAAATGATAATTAGCATTTTTTAGTTCAAAATGCGGCGTTGAGTTCCGGTCCAAAAATTGCCTAGCCTACCTTGCTATATGCGGGATACAGTGTGAAGCTAAAAATGCATTTAATAAAGGTATCCTTAAATAGATACTATGAATAGATTTATAAATAACGTTTTACTGTTGACAAGATAATGTGATGTTTAAATCCAGTGCAGGACAAAAAGTAAAGAGAGTGGTCCGCAAATGCTAATGAATGAATGTCTTCTCAGAACTGTCCGTTTGGTTTGTACCATCTTTTTTGTTTTGTGATCTGCGGCGTCTTTGAATTTTAGGGTTGTTCGTATAAACGAAATATTTTTTTTTACCAATTATATACTATTTTAATTTAATATTGGCGATAAATTTAAATTTAGAATTTTTACCATTTATATATAATTTTAAAAGTATAAATTATTATTTTTTTCCTACATTAAAGTAAATAAAAGTAAGTTTTTAATTTTATACTTGGACAACTCACGTTCATCAATTCTTTTTGTATTTGAATATATATTAATGAAAACCTTTTCTGTGATTTATTAACAAAATTACTCACCACCCAGCGTTTAATCAAAAAATTACAGAATTATTATATAAAAATGTATAATAATAAATAAAGAATTATCAAACAGGAATAAAATTTAATATATTAATTTTTCTATGAACTTTTTTGCTTTATATCCAACACAACCCTGAAAGTTGTAAATCTTTGATACACTTAGTTTGGATTTCGATGTATCGACCTTTGGCTCAAAAAAAAAACAGTGTCAGATTGCAACCTCTTTGGTTAGCGCCTTGACTTACATGACTTTATTGGTTAGCAAAACGGCGTCACTTCGCGCCTTTTTTAAAACTAAGGGAGCTTATTGTGATGTTTTATAACAAAATTATANATAATATATATATAACTCTTCACCTACGTAGTGACAAACAAACCTACTGGATTTAGAAACTTGAATATATAAAAATTGTAGGGGAACACCTTGATCGATATTTCTACGGAACGGAAAAAAATCAATATATTCGTAACACGTAAGTCAATTATTGTAGAGGATTTGTCCAGTCCGAATATCTTAATAAGTAAAAAAAAACATTTAATTAAAACAGCTTCACGCTGTATCCCGCACACGGCGGGGTAGGCAGAGGGAACCTAGTGTTAACACACTCTGTTTCCCTCTTTCCGCCAAGTTCTAGAGGCATTGTGTGTTGAGTGGCGGAACTCAGCGCCGCGCTTTGCCTCGACACCAGAGCGAAGAAATGAAAATATAAACGTAAATAAATATTTCACTTCCTCGAGTGGGGATCGAACCCAGAACAAGTAATTTTGCAGTCACACTTTGTGCCTCTGCGCCACAACTGGCCTCCTATGGCTTAAAATAGTAAAAGGTGGATATATTAATAATTTATTATATGACTTAAACCGCATCTATGCTGGAAGATAAAAAAAATATTCAACATAACATACATTGAGTAATACTGTGCTTAATTCGAATAAAGTGTTATCAAGTGGCTATCAATTTCCGCCTTCTTACTGGAGCGTTGTTGTAAACAAAGAGACACACTATTATTTCCTGGTATAAAAATATTATAATTTTAATATAAACAGTTACAATTACTATCTATATAAAAATTATAAAGTTGTTTTGAATTTAAATTACATTAGTTTGCTAAGAAAGAGCAGAAATTGCTTGAATCTAAAAATCTAAATATATCCTTTTTGGGTTCCGTACCCAAAGGGTAAAACGGAACCCTATATACTAACACTCTGCTGTCTGTCTCTCAGTCACCAGACTATCTCATGAACCGTAATAATTACACAGTTGAAAATTTTATAGACGATGCATATTTACTGCCGCTATACCAACTTATACTAGAATACATAATAAATATTTAAGAGGATCCCATACAGTAAACGTGATTTTGTTTGCTGTTTTTATAGATCGTACGTAAATGTTTCCGTACCATTTGGTACGAAACCATTTACGTACGATTCCGACTCGCTCTTGATCAGTTTTTCTCATAGAAGGCAGTTTTGATAAGTGAATAAAGTTTTCAGTCAGTCTTTTTTTTATTAAGATATGCTAAAGCATCGAATTTATTGCACAAAGAGCTTACTTAGAGATTTCTTGTCGTATCAAGTAAACATCCGCCGATAACAGCGGAAAGATAAATGAAATAACCGATTGACGCTAATTTTACCCAACACATTTAAATATACCATTTAGGCATCCTGTTTCAATGACATTCATATTTTATGGTCTTGAAATTTAATCGTGTGTTCGTTTACGTGTATTGCACATTTTAAAAAATAGAGGACAATTAATATAAGGGTATAAAAAGAGCAGAAATATTTTTTTGTTGACCAGAGTTGGTTGTCTGGCTCTGGCAATGGGGTAGCTATATGCCGGGGTTCAACGTGAAACTAAAAGGCTCCGTCATGAGTTCGGACAGGAAGCGGAGAATGGAGTGTCTTGACACTAAGTTATATGCCTACTCATTTTTGTTTTAATGCATAAAACAGCTAACTTTTTTATTTTTTGTTTTACGCTGTAACTCTAGGCAGACGGAAACCAGTGGTTAGAAACTCTGTTCTCCACGCACCGTCTAATTTTCAAAACATTGATTGGCGGTACTCAACGATGTGCTTTGTCTTGTTACCACAGCAAAGAAATAAAAAATAATTCATTATCCACAAATTGGAATCGAATCCACAACTGCCTCGTTTGTAGTTAAACGCGGCACCACGACTGTTGTTGATGTTTATAACAATTCTTAAGACCAGAAGACCACGTAAGTTGAATTAAGAATAATAATTCATAATATAATCTAATGATATGTAATTATTTTACCACAAGCTGGTTACCATTGCGTTGGTAAGTTGATACTGAAAGTAATAACAAAGGGACCTTGTCCTCACTCACGTTCATGCCTCTTAACCACACTACTGGAAATAGAAAAGGTCTATTTTTCAAGATATTATGTAATTTAAGCCTAGTTTTTATTATCTACATAATATATATCTAATATGCAATATTTTGTAAGATAACAATCATAAATAACATAATAAACATAATTAAAAGAACTTAATTCCGTCCGAAAAACCGTCGTGTTCACTATAGGCGACGGTTGTGGGTTCGATCCCCATTCGGGGATTGATTTATTCATTCATTTATTCATTTTCTCGCAATAATTTAGCACCTTGTGGTTGTAGCCATGTGTTATTTTAATGTACAAGCTATAATAGGGTAAAGTTTAATTTAAATATAATACGTTCAGTAGTTATAGCGTGAAAGTGAAATAAACATGCATACTCACAAACTACAAAAGCACAAGCGTGCGACTGTAAACGCAACAGGTTGTAGGTTCGACTCCCACTCGAGGAAATGAAATATTTATAATTTTTATTTTCTTACTCTGGTAACGCGGCGTGGGCTTCCGCCATTTAACATGCAATGTCTCTAGAATTCGACGGATATGGGTAACGGAATTGTTTTACTGGGAACGGAGTGTCGTAACACTAAGTTCTCATGTTCTCTCTGTGTACTCTGCTATGCAGCGTATACAGCATGAAGCTAAAAAAGGTGGTTTAGTAAGATACAAGAAGTGAGTTTTGTGATTTAAATCTCTAAAAATGCACAGGTGGAGTTAAGTCGAACAGTATTTATTGAGAGCTAGTCACGAATAGGCTAGTTTAGGTTTCCAGCTTAAAAACGTGTGCACATGCATTTAACACTTCTTCGCTCAATTACCTAGAGTAGTATAATTTGTAAGGTAAACACAGATTGAGATATAATCAGATATATAGCCCCGTTTTATAATTATACTATAATGTTTCTATATTTTCATAAATTTCTAGCGTTTTATGTTGTAAAAACACACACACAAAGCGACAGTTGTGGGTTCGATTCACAACGGTATGGCATGATGATCTCCGAAAAGTAAAAATGTTATTTTCATCTTCTGGTAGACAAAGCGCAGCGTTGAGTTTCACGAAATAACACAAAATGTGTCGAAATCGTATCTTAGCACTAGCACTGGCTTCTCTTTCTGGCTCTACAATTGGGTAGCTGTACGCCGAAGTTCAACGTTAAACTAAAAAAAGGTTGCGTCATGAGTTCGGGCAGGAAGTGGAGAATGGAGCGTCTTGACACTTGAGTTCTGTATACCTAATCATTTTTGTGTTGAAGCAGTGTCTATAAAAGAAGGATAATTGAGGAAACACTGATACATAACATTACTTACTTTTTTTATTTTCAGCTTCACGCTGTATCTCCTACACAGTAGGGTAGGCAGAGGGAACCTAGTTGTAACACACACCATTCCCCATTTTCCACCAATTCTGGATATATTGCGTGTAGAGTGAAGGAACTCAACGCAGCGCTAGGCCTCAAACTAACTATACTAATAACTAAATTCTGTATAAAAAGTGTATTTTTACTTTCAAAACGAAGTTAGATAACTAAACTGTGTTGTAACCTGCAATACATATTTTGTAAGAACAAATCGACGTCGTAAATCCAGTTAAAAGTCAATAAATTATATATATTATACAAGTGGAACACTTGACGGTAGCCGACCGAATATCACTTCTATTAATATTTATGATTGTAAACCAATGTGACTCAGATCGAAGGAATTTTTAAAATAAAAATATGACAAAAATAATTAAAAATATAGCGCGGCGTTGAGTTCTGCCACTCAGCACGCAACGCCTAAAGAAATCAAATGCAAAGCGGGAACCAGAAGTATCGTAACACTGGTCCCCCTGGTCCCTTCCGCCTAACCTGTTATGAGCGTGATACAACGTGAAGCTAATTATCAAACGTATGTTTTACTATATTTATTTAGTAAAACATACGATTGACTGCAAAGCGGTTGTCGGTTCGACTTCCACTCGGAGAGACTAATAATTTTTAATTTACGCTCT
This sequence comes from Heliconius hermathena, assembly GCA_013403705.1. Classification (NCBI taxonomy): domain Eukaryota; kingdom Metazoa; phylum Arthropoda; class Insecta; order Lepidoptera; family Nymphalidae; genus Heliconius; species Heliconius hermathena. Next base: position 682,287 of record JAAIXJ010001890.1, on the reverse strand, counting down.
GGTAAAGAAACAAGACGCAGCGTTGAGTTCCGCAACTCACAACACAATGTCAACAAATGTGAACAGTGTCTTAACACTATATTCCCTGCTATATGCGGGATACAGCGTGAAGCTATGCTTAAGTGGTCTATAATAGTAGATAATCAAGACAAGCTGAAATACTTGCACAGCATCCTGTACACCTGGAGCTAGCACGTGCTCGGCTTGGGGGATTTTTTGTGTTTTTTACTCAACTCTTTAGTGTGCGGTTATTTCTGACGTTGACATATGTTCTCTATGGATACAGTAAACTCTTTATAACAATTAAATTGTTATATATAAATTGTAGTATTGTTTTGTTTTGCTTTACGGTCTTTAGTTAAATGCGTATGTATAATGCGTCCTAAGTTAATATCCATAGTTTAAAATAATATTTATATTCAAATTATTTTATTAACATTTTTTTTTTGATTTTGAATAAGCATGTTTAAAAATATTAAAAAGTTAGTAAGTATCATTAAAAACTCCATAATCATTCATCACTGATTTCAGCTGATTTATATTGAAATTAAGATATACGATCAATATTTACTTGAACAGTTTTTTATATTTCTTTATTCTAATTCCCACATTCTGTCTAATTTAAGAACCATTGCGTCTAGACACGAAATGAAAATAATTTAAATACACGATATTAAAATTATTTAAATCTTCTCTCAAGTAAGAATTGAACGCGCAACCACCTATTTAGTCAGGATAGTTCCGTTCCAGTCCCACTGCGCTACTATGACCACAATAGACAGGCTTAATCGTAATTAAACGCCTTCAGCAATTGTTATTGTTAACTAACTACGAATAAAAACCAATTATTGTATTAAATAATCATATTTATTGTGTATTTGTTATAAGCATCTGTCAATTATGACACTACCAACAGTCCACGCCAGGTGAGGCTGAATGGTTTTTCCCTTTGCCATATTTGCATTCCGTCCATTCAAACGGCGGCATTTATTTAAAAAGCTAAGTACTTATTGTGAGATTGAAAAATATTTTTTATAAAGAACTTTTGTAGTCCGTTTAGTTATTTTTTATTACTTTTTTTTTTTATGATGAATATAACTCTTCCACTTAATGTAGTAGATATTTATGTAGTGTTTTTATTCTCAGTGATTGGTTTTGTATTTTTAAAAAAGTTGGGTTAAAATCTAGAAGTTGATGTTTCTGCCATCTTCAGAACTTTTAGAGCAAACTATTTATAAATTAAAAAAAATTGAGGCGCAGTAGGTCTGTGACAGATAATAAATGCGACGATTGTGAGTTCAATATATAATATATAAGAGCAATAATTGTTAAAAATAATAATAAAAAACAATCTTCTGTATATTTATACTCCATAAATTCGAAAATAAAAATATATACATACATGATATACATTTATATATACGTGACGCCAGTTATTGCACAAGGGTACAAGCGTGCGACTGTAAACGTGACTGGTTGTGGGTTTGATTTTCGCAATTAAATTAAATAAATAAATGAAATATTTAATACTTTCCTAGATCTGGTAACGAAGTAAAACGCGGCATTGACTAGGTTCTCAGGTTCACTTTGCCCATGTGCGGGACGCAGCGTAAAGCTAAATAAAAAACACATATAAACAAGATAAATAGAAAAATCTAATTATAAATGAACAATGTTTTGAACTGTTATCACAACACTGTAACTAATTCCTTTTCAAATCTCTATTTTTATCTCATACAAGTGGCTGCAACTGTTTCAAACGCAGTGAGCTTTGGCTGAGCTTTTTTGGAAAATACTCATTAACTTTTTTTAGTACACGTAAAATTCTTTGTTGACTTTGAAAGAGGAATGGATGTCTATTCGAGGAATACTTCTGAGGGAAAGGATTATAAGTTAGATACTGTTCAGCTTTGGTTACTGGAGCGGCGTAACTCAACGCTGCGTTTCATATATGTGTATTTTATAGAAATAAATGTTTTAAGTATCGCATCGAGTAAACTTTTAAATATATTGGATTTGTTGAATTCTCTATTAGGTTATTTTTCAATTGTTGTATTTCCTTCCTTTTAAACATTTTAATCAACAAGAATTGAACAAAAATTTTGCAAATGCAACATGTATTAATAATATTTTTTGAACTTCGAATTTTGGTTTGGTTTGGTTTCTTTTAATAAAACTTCGAATTTTAGCGTGAAGTTATGGAGAGTCTTGACATTAGGTCATCTCTACCTACCCATATGCCATACGTGGTAAATGAGCGCTTGAAAACGATTTTTTTTATCACTTTGGACACATTTCGGGGTTCAGTGGTTATTTTATTAATTAACACGATTGTCGTGAATTCGAATCACATCCAGGGTACAATTAACTTGTAATATGGAATGCACTATACCCATTGTCTCTGTATAAACGAAAAATGGAGAGCGGAAATATAAAACTATTATTTAATATAGATATAACATTACACATTAAATTTATTTATATAAAAAAAAATAAAAAAAACCAACAGGACGCCCTAAATTGAGCGAATGAGGTGTGACGACAAGCCAGGAAATTAGGAAATGTATGGAATACGCCCGAATTTGAACCTTATTTGCCTTATAATAGAGGTGACAGGTTAATTAATATAAAGTGCTTGGTTAATTTGTGTATCCGATCCATTATAATACTACTCACATTTGGCATCACAAAACGCAAACGTCGATGTGCTTCCTATAAACTTCTTTTATGTTTATATTAAAGGGATTGAAAGAATATTTTTCTGTTTGTGGCCTCTCATCTTCTGAGGCCGTCGTGGCGCAGTTTGATTGTACGACGTGATAGTGACGTGACGTGTCTGACGTGACGGTTGTCCACATTGCGTGTTGAGTAGAACTAAACACCGCGCTTCATCTTACCATAACGAGGAAATGTATATAATTCATTATTTTTAACCTTTTTAAAGTGTTATATCACCTAAGTTATTTAACATACTTATTTAGATAAGGCAATTTTTTATATTAGTATGATTGAAAGCCGCGTCTTTGATCACTAAGCCATACGGTCTCGAAAATTTCGCTACGTTCAAATTTTTTTATACATTTTCTAAATAAATAATTAATTTCCTCAAACGGGAATCGAATTCAGATGCTCTCTCACTGCTCCACGATAATGTAATAAATTCATAATCAACTATACTTTTCTACAATATTTTAAATGATATTAATTGATAAGGAAATTACTGTATAAGGCTATATTAATTCTGTGTAATAAGCGGAAAGAGTAAACGCGTGCTCTAATTAAACAGTTTTTAACGTGACTATATTTAAATATTTTATAGCTTCATTTTTTTTAGTTTCACGCTGTATCCCGCACATAGCAAGCAGAGGGAAACTGACATCCTAGACACCTAGAACCTTATAACACTCGGTTTCTATTATGATATTTCCGTTTCCCACTTTCCGCGGAGGCATTGCGTGTTCTCAGTCGAGCAAATAAACCATTTTCATTTTCTCGCTCTGATAACACGATAAGGTGCGGTGTTGAGTGCCGCTACTGATCGCGCAATATCTTGAAAATAGAGCTGAAACTGGTAACTATTTATCTACCAAAACGGAGAAACGACAATTATTTAAACATATAGGATCAAACTCACAACCGTCGTTTACTGTTAGACCCTGCCTTATTGCGTTATAGCGTACAATTTTCATATTTCATACTAAATAGTTCAAAAACCTCAAGAGTTCATCACGTCAAGGTAAAATATCGATATCAAAGCTAATTAAAGGTTAGTTAACAGAGCAGAGTTAATCGATTACCCCAGTAATCATTATAATCTACCTAATCGAGTTTCGAAATCGATATTTCGTAGCACTTAAAACGAGGGGACAAGGTTCAATTTTAGGTTGATACAAAAAATTAAGATGGCTCAAGCTTACTGTTAGAATGACATGCCCCGTAATATTGCAATATTTTTGTAACAATTATAATATTTAGAGCAATTTACGATATTAGTTATGGAAGTTTATCTATTATTAGGTAATCTTGCGAAAGTAATATTTTTTTATGTACATTTTGTTTATTTTTTCGGCTGATGAGGAAACGTAGTTTTAAGATACACTATACCCTACGCACCGCCCATAATTTGAGAAATTGTGTTATATTTACAAGAGCAAGAAAATGAAAATAACTCATACCCCCAAGAAGGAATCAAACCCACAGTTTGCGTTTACATACATTGCGGCACTGCGATACGACAACTGCGGTCAAATGGTTACTTATTTAAAACTATAATTTTAGTATTGCCAGCATGTTAAGAAAAACTCGGCGTTAAGTTACATAATGTCTCTTAAAATAATTAGAATGTGGAGAGCGGAGTGTCTTAGCACTGAATTCTTTCTATGTGGATAAAATATCTAGTTTTGCTAAAAAATCCAGAGAATAGGCTAATATAGTTAGTACATTTTATTAAGTTTATGTATGGTAACGCCATCTCTGACATGTACGCTGTACTATATGGTCTAAGTACTTTGTGCGTTAAACACGTGGTCATGGTCATGGTCAGTGGGTCGCTGATATAAAAATAATTATAATAATTTGCTATAATTTTTGTATACATATGTTGTTCAATATAAAATTGTAAATATATTTTAATAAATTATAATATATATTTAATATAAAAAATAGCTTCATGCTGTATTCCTTATAGAGCAGGTTACCAATACATACCGTTTTCCACTTTCCGCATGATTTCGACACATTGTGCGTTGATTGGCGGAACTCAACGCCGCGTTTTGACTAACGGACAGTTAAATTAAATAAATTCATGTTTCCACATGATTTTTACTGTATACCTACGGAATTACAAGTAATTGCAACAAATTATTTGATAAACATCCTACAAACAATGCGTAACCTAATTCGAAAGATAACCTTTAATGTTATTAAAGATAAAATTAATATGCGCCCTAATTACAATAATTCGTCAAATCTATATGTCATATAATTTTTTGTCAGAATACGTCATTAAGCATATTTGTACCAAAACTCATAGTCGAGGCACTAAAGGTGACTGTAAAATCGACTGGTTGTGGGTTCAATACCCACTTGAGGAAATTAAATATTTACTTAAATTTATATTTCCATTTCTTTGCTCTGGTGTCGAGTTACTACTACTGCCACTCAACACACAATGCCTCAAGAATCAGGCAGAACGTGCGGAACGGAGTGTCTTAACACTAGGTTCCCTCTGCCTACCCTGCTGTGTGCGGGATACAGCGTGAAGCGGATTTTTGTACCAAAACTCTACACCACGCAAGAATCGAACCAATTATTATTGTGTACAGCACTGGCGATTATCTGAGGTTTCGTTCTCGTAGTCAAATGGAATTAGCTAAGAATTAACGTGATGTTATTTAGCCAATAGCCCTCCTAGACAAAAGGACTATCTAATACAAAAATACCAAACTAACTCATCAGCTTTATAATATTAATATGGAAATATAGTTGGATGACGATGTGAGGCCGACGTGACGCAGTGAAGCAGCGTGTGATTGTAAACACGACGGTCGTGGATTCGATCGTTATATTGAATTAATAGTTCTGTTAAGACAAAGTGAGGCGTTAGGGCTCTACAGCCATCAGAACAATGTCTGTTAAATGATTATAAAATATAGAACGGAGTGACCTAACATTACATCATTTCTACTGTGCATGTCAATAAAAAATATATTTAAAACAAAAGTACTGAGGTTGACTGTAAATACGACGGTTATGGGTTCGATTCCCAGTCGGGGGAATGAGTCATTTTTATTTCCTTGTCCTGGAAATAAAAAAAATACGCGGAGCATAGCGTTTCGCCAATCAACACGCAAATGTGTTAAAAATTGGTCTAAAAGTAGGGAAGGGAGTGTCTTAACACTATAGTTTCTCTGCTTGCTTTGCTATACGCGGGGAAAAAATACGATGCAGTATATTAAATACGGCCAAACTGGTAAAGTAAGGTTACTTATAAGGAAAAAAAAAAGTTTTTTTTTCAACAAAAAAATCCGCATTATTCATAAGAAAGCTCATCCCAGCTAAAATGACATGCAAGCTCCCATCTCCGAGAGTTGCATTCCACTTGTTTTCCGGTATCGCTTTTTCACTTCCTACCGAGTCGATGTCCGCCGTACAGCGGCAGAGATGACCACTTTTACCGGCGATTTCTTGTATCGAAGAATTATAATGTTTTTGTTGGTTTTATTTTATAATTTATATGGACTTTTATTTTATTTTGTAATAAAATAATAATTTATAATAATTAATTGTAATATATTATATCAGAAGTTATAATGAATATTTATAACTAAATATATAACCGATAATATATTCTATAATATTATAATTATTAAATATAGGTTTAAAAATTGTTATATATCTTCTATCTGTTCATCAATTAGGAATTTACAATTACGGGTCAAATAATAATTAATAAACACATTTATAATAAGAAGAATAAGCATGAGTATAATATAATGTGTATTATTTTAATAAAAAAAAATATGCAAATAATTGACATAACTCTAAAAATATAAAAAAAATGAGCAAAAAAGCTAAAATCCCCAATTTTATACAATTTTCCACCATAACCCATACTGTTCCCGTGTGAAATCCTCATAAACAACATAATATGGATCGATACCCCATAGATCCATGGGTTTCCTGTAATGGGGAGCAGGTGAACCCTTAGTTTCCGTGACAGTAGGGCGTAGTTCCGCAAAACTCCTCAGTCACACACGCGCTGTCTAACTAACCGCGCGTCATGGCTGCGCTTGCGCCGGTGCCCGCTCCTCGTACAAAAATACCTTTCCACCCACATTATATTCATGTAAGTGATAAAAAATATTAAAATTAAATATTTTTAGTAGAATTCTAAGAATTAAATTGATATCTTAGTTTAAAGTTTTAGCTTTGTGCGACCAAAAACGCGTGGGAACCTGATTTTCTGCAATCCTTGCATTCTTATATGTCGAGTAATGATTTTATAATGCGGTTATACTTAGTGTTCTTTTCTTTTTGTTATATAAAAAAATGGTTTTGCCTTTTCTTTATGAATATATGAATGAATTATAGTATAAATAATTGGCTAAGTAAATGAATGTTAGTGATATCTTGAGTTAGCTCTACCTTTTATGTATCTATTTAATAAGAGAAAAAAATAGCTTGAAATTATAATAATATTATTATTGAAGTTGATGTACTTCTGTACATAAGACTTGGCGTATACTCAGGATTTGCGGTAAATCCTGTCCCACCAAAGGGGAAACCACAATTACAAGTTAAACCTTCTTTTATTGAAGCTATAGTTTAAAAATAAATAAAAAACTTTTTTATTTATATATGGGCTTAAACTCATATTTGATGAAAAAATTCAAATTGTTTTTAAATTTTTCCTATAGTAAAATTTTTATATTTATTACTCTTACAAATATCGTCATGTTTGGTATCAAAATAAAACTTGGTATTAAGTCTCGAAAATTAGACAAAAGGTAGAGAACGGAGTGTCTTAGCACTATAAAAAGTTACAAAAAAATTATAAATGAACCGAAAGTTATATCAACACGTTAAAAATATAATTAAAAAAAAAACAATTTACCTCTTTGATTAGCTGACCGTTGAGTCAACCTTTTTAATTCAAGTTTTCAGTGAAGGTTATACTTAAGAATAGTTTTTGAATTTCTCAAAGTAAACAATGGAACTCACTGTACAAATCACAATGGCGCGGGCGTACAATGACGTATGTATATACACAGTATTATGCTATTTGAAAGGCTATATTTTAGACAAGCTTTTCCTTGGATTTTAGTAGTAAAAATGACTAAGACTTCTGTATGGTACAGTTTAAGTTCTCGAGGTAACTATGACCGCATGTACAGTGGGTTACATCAAAACGATTAGCATGATGTTATGTAGGGTATAGTTTCCCTTTATAAAAAATCTTTGTAATGTACGTCTTGATTAAGAGGCTTTTAAAGTAACACAAATATATAGATTTTTTAATTTCAATCAATTGTTCTTGAGTTAAGCGCGTTCTGCCAAACAAATTCGCTAACTTTATAATAGTATAGATAACCTTGCTGGCTTGGTTGGTTTATGCAAGTCTGGATTGTTCCCTCAAGGCCCTGTAGTTTAGGGTAAAAAATATTTTATTTTCTTTCTTTTTTTCATCTTCATACTTTTCTTCGCATAATAGGGCATGAAGGAAAAAAAGTGTCTCGAAACACTCTGTTCTCCATTTTCCTGTTAATCCAAATTTTCGAGACGCTATGTTGATCTTTCCTTCAGATGCCATAGTTTAAACACACATACTTTTTATACTTACACTCAACGCTTGCATACTTCAAATCGATTACTAATTTCCTGTAGGGGTTACGCTAAAGGGCTCGAATCTAATGATATATTATTTACCCACATTCCTCTTACATTACACAGCTGTGTAATGTAATGTTAGTTATGATTTACACTGTACATTTTTTGCATTTTTCATACAATAACTTTTTAACACACTTATTAGGTCGACTTGTAACGATGTTATAAAATAAAACTGGATTTTGACACTCACATGTGATAATCGCATCATTATGAAACTTGGCTGTAATACGTAGTTTGGGTGAAAATACAATAATTCTTTATCATAGAACTGGTCTGATGATAAAGCCAGAACTGAAGAGAAAAAAAAAATTAAAAACGAAACAAAATTGAAAATCATGAAGATTAAATATTTTTTTAATTTTGTATTTTTTTCAAATAATTTGAGCTTATTATATTTGTAACGTTTGATATATGAAATTAATTAATTATTTTTCAGCCTGACTGTAAACGACTGTGGGTTCGATTTCCAATCAGGAATTCCAATCAGAAAGGATTCCCATCAGAATTATTTTTATATTTTCCCTCTGGTAACAAGGCAAAGAGCAGCGTTAAGTCCCGCTGCCCAATCAATACCTCTGAAAATGGGCGATGGCTTTCCTCTGCCTATCCTGCTATATTCCGGATACAGCATAAAATAAAAACGTAGAGTATATTTAAAAAAAAATTATTTATTTTTTAATTTATAAATTATTTTACCTTACAGACAACGATAAAAGTATACGCAAGATGTCTCCGGCCGGACATTGAATACAAGACCCTGTCAGTAACATGGGGTACCAGGGCAAAGGAAGTAGTGGCTACACTCCTTGGCAAATTCAGGATGCGGCATCGTGACCCTAGATTGTTCTACCTGAGTATGGAAGTTAGGGTCAGGGCAGCTGGACTTAGGACCACTTTGGTTCTGGATGACGATGCCAGGCCGGCAGCGTTACAGGCATGTCACCCGAAGGGATATTCAAAGTAAGTATTTGCGTATATTTAGTTAGTTTACTAGTTACGTCAGGTATGTATGTACAATTTGTTTTGTGTGACACGTGATGACGTGACACAGAAGTGCCTTAGATATCTCTGACCGCCGGTGGCTTACATGGAAAATGTTAACGGGACGTAAGGTATGTGGTACAGTGGAACAGTGTCTAATTGCACGTGATTATTGTGGATTCGATTTCTCTACCAGAAGTGATATATGAAAATAATTCAAAAGCGTGTGACTGACTGTAAACGCGACGGTTGTGGGTTCGATTTCGACTAGGGGGAAATAGATTATTATTTATTAATATTTTCATTTCTTTGATCTGGTATGGACCATGGCTTTTTTCGCTGTTCAACTCGCAATAATTTGAAACTAGGTGAGCAGTGAAGAAAGGAGTGTTTTAACACTAAATTCCCTCTGTAATTCTTCTATATGCGGGACAAGGCATGAATCTTTTTTTTGTTTTTATTTTTCCTTTTTCCATTAACAACGTGACATACAGTGTTTTCGATAATATATTTTTATCTAACCGAAGGACGCGACTATTAATCACCTTACAGGATACGACTTTATTTTGATTTTTTCTATAGATTTAAAATTATTTGACTGCCGTATTTAGTCCTAGGTTATTAATAAAAATATATATTTAATCAAAGTACAAGCCCCACTCAAAGACTTCAATTATATTTTAACTGGTATTAAATGTATTAATGTATTTGTGAGGCTTTGATTGTATGAACGGACATCTTGTAATATTATTTTAATAACGTAATATATAAATCATTAAGTCGATGGGAATACTAAGAGAAATTTAATGAAATAATATGTTATTTTATTTAATGATACTGCTCTGGCTCAGTTATTACATTTCCAACAGTAAGCGATATTAACAGATTTGAATTTGTATTTACCAAAATATATATACGTATATATATTTTAATTTTTACGTTTCTTCGTGCTTAGTAAGGGGTGGGCAGAGGGAATCTGTTCAAGTTGTAGATACACTCTGTCACGTTTTAAATGTTGAGTGGCGGGACTTGACGCCGTTAAAAATCTATAAGAGCGGTAGATGAAGTAAATGTAACCACGAAATATAAGTATCGAATAAAGATCGACCACACAACCATCGCGTTTACAGTCAGGTGCTGTGTTTGCACGACAACCTAAGAAATTAAAAAATAATAAAGTATTTTTTTTATCTTTAACGTATTCAATAGCGTGCAAACATCAAGGCTTAAATCTTTAAATGACTAATATTAAATTGGGACAAGAATGTAATTATTAAAAGTACATAAATAAATTGATAGTTTATTGTGAATCAACACTTTGTGATTGTTATGTAATTTACAGTAAAAAAAAATCTTTACTTAAAATAATGTTGTGGTTTTGTTATATTCGTTGTTATTTCTGTGAAACAGTGCCTCACTGTAAGTGGGGTGGTCGTGAGTTCGATCCTACTCGGAACAATAGATGTACTTAAAAGTTCCGGGTTTTATTTCCACTCTAGGAAATTCAATATTTCATATTTTCGGTTCCTAGTTTAAATAACGAGGCAAAGCGCGGCGTTGAGTTCGCCGCTCAACACACAATGTCTCCAGAATTCGGCGATAAATGGGGAAGGGAATGTTTTATTGAAAAGGATGTGTTAACACTAGTTCCCAGGTTCTCTCTGCCTACTCTGCCATGTGTGGGCTACAGGGTGATTTAAAAAACAGATATATTAATGGAGGGGTCATTAAACACTATATCGAAGATGGGCGGAAAATTGGGAAGAGAGTGTCTCCTAGTTATCTCTGTCCACCATTTTCAATGTAAAACTTAGTTTTTTTTAGTTTAACCGTATCCTGCATATACTCGTAGTAGGATAAGCGGTGGGAAGTTCATTTATTATTTTCAATCGAACTCTAATCACTCACTATTACAGACAAACGTTGTACCACTGCGCCACTATAGCCTAATTTTTGATATTTATGATGATTATAAAAATACAACTGGATATATTTAGATACATAATAAAAAAAATATCGTTCCACTTCAGTCAGTAAACAAACAATACACAAATGTCAGAAACTCGATACATTTGGTCAATAAAGGGCCGAGTTTTTACAGTTTTTTATTACCCACTAGCTAGCTAAGTTTAAACTCACCGGAATAGACGCCGGAAGGGGAGACGCTTGTATAGCGACGATGGCCGGTGGTCTAAATTTTTACATGTTTTCTCCGTAGTGGCGCAGTGGGACGTGTGGGCTGTACGCAATGGTTGTAAGTTCGATTCCTATTCGGTGGAATGACTAATAATGAAAGTATTGAGTTCCGCGTCATATTATTACGTAAATTTCTGCACTAGACTTACCGACTTTAAATAACTGTTTCCACACATGGAATCGATTGGGATTTTGGATATTTTAACCCAAGACCTTTCGATTCTCGTGAGTATGTAATTTTGAAAAATCGGTATTCGTAATTCAGATTCGGGAATCGAACCTACTACATACACAGCCAAATACTTGTATGAATATGAAAAATTATTAATTCCAATGAGTAAGCTTCTATTAAATTAAAATGAATTTTTAAATAGATTATAAAGTTTTTGTTATATTATCTTAGTATATTGCAAGGTGAACAGGTCTTTTAACGACTGTCGAGCTTCCTGTGTAAAGAGTTAACATTTTTGCATTTAATATGACAACAAATACATTAAATGATAATTTTAGTATCTCCGTGTCTGTATATCTGATGTCTAGTAAGAAAAAGTGTAAGTAAATATATACCCTTATATGACCCCTTTGTGACCCATAATTTCATGTTTTATGTTTTTAATAAATCTGCAGCTGTATATATATATATATTTTTATATATAATATATTATAAAATTTTTCTTTTACTGACTGATAGACAATGCACGGACGATATAACTGGAGTTAGAAGTTTCTATTTACCTACATGCTCGGGAAGAGTATGGGTTTTAAGAAAAATAGAGAAAAATGGGATTTTTAATTTTTAATTTTAAAGACTAGGCAAATTTGCAGGCGACGACCAGTAGGTACTTATAGCGACGACCAGTAGGTACGACCAGTAGGTACCTATAAAGTCTGGAAAAATAAATCGTTTAGTCAATAGATTCTCTCTTTAAGTCATAATGCATAGATATAGGATAGCTAGGACAGTAAACAACACTTTATAAGAACGTTGTAGAGTTATATTACGAATTAACGAGCCACAACAACACACAAAACATAATAAATTTCAATACAACTCAAGTAGATCGTTACAATCATTTTGATTTATTGATTCAAAGTACAAATTAAACAGCTTCACTCTGTAGTCCGCATAAACTATGGGTGGGCTGAAAACCAATAATATGCCAATAATACCTTCTTTCCCTGTAAAATATTTCTAGATACGCCCGTAGAAGGAATCGAACCCATTACTATCTCGATTACAGTCATTCGTATAGTTGTTATTGCTGTTACTAAGAAATTCTTTGTATCTTTCCAGATTCTCCTTACAAATGCGTCCAGGCGGTCTTATAAAAATATACGACTCGGCGCTCATGTCTTCATCCAAATATAAGTGCTTGTTGACCAGCGAGCGTACGACTGCTGATGAGTTGCTGGCTATTCTACTGCACTGCTATGATTCTACGGAGGGTGTGGAAAGATTCTCTTTATATGAGGTATTTATTAGTATTGATAGCATTTAATTTGTATTAGGTATTAGTAGTATTTTTTCAGAATTTATGGATGAGAAGAAGATAGTGAGTGATACGCCACTCTGTTTAGTCGGAGGAATTATTTATTTTCGTTTCTTCTCTCTGGTATTAAGGTAAACCGCGGCGATGTGTTCCGCCACTTAACGCGCAATACTACCAGAATTTGGCGGAATGTGAAGAACGGGAGTGTCTGAATAAGAACAGGGTGTCTTAACATTAGGTTTCTAGTTTTTCCATCTGCCTACCCCGCTACCTGCGTAATACAGCGTGAAGAAATATAATTCAAATAATTCTTCTGCAATATATTAAAATTATTTTGATAATACATTTAATTCCTAGGATAACACGTAATTACTGTATATTTCAATCAAAACTATATTCATAACTGAAAAGAGCTTTTAATATCAATATAATATTAAACATGTATTCATAATTGATTATTAAATTATATAATAACTTATATTTCAGGTGTGTCCATCCCAAGAATACGAGCGGAAGTTACACCCAGACGATCTCCCCTTGATGGTTCAGCGTGCGTGGCCTCAAGACAACGACTGCCACTTCCGAGTGCGACGGAATCCCCGCGCGCCCCCTCTACCCCCACGATCTCTACCCCTCCCCCAACTCGAGGATACGGATACAGAGCCATCTCGAGCGCTATCAGCTTTGTCCCTAGAGGCGGATGATAAAAAATACAATCCAGTTTACAAATTTCCCAGTATACATTATAGGGAAACTAAAAATGATTATCTATATATATAGCAAGCTTCTATAGGCGGCTTCGTTCGCATTTTTAAAAAGAAACATGATAGCTAAGAAATATGTATCTTAAGTACGGAAAACTCTGACGGCAGGTACAGTGGGCTACATCGAAACTATTCACGTCATGTAATATGGCATATAGCCTTCCTCGATAAATGAACTATCCAATACAAAAAAAATGTATTCAATTGGAACCATTAGTTCCTGAGATTTGATTGGACTGCAGTATGTAAATATGTGTAAAGTGTATATACGGTCGGACAGGGTGTTGTGAAACCAAAGAGGTTTAAACTAGTGCGGTGTAGTAGTAGGTAATAGTAAAATAATGTATAGATCTGTCTATATGTATTGATTTTAGTTATACAGATTTTGATGAGGTTTATAATTTAAATCTTTTTACTAAATGAAATAATATTGATTCTTCTTTGTATATTTCATATATTTGTTGTATTAAATATGACATTTGTATTTTTTAAATGTTAAGCTACAATTGATATATTTTTTGTTACGCGTCTGTGGTGATCATAATATTACGAGTATTTAGAAACCATTTGGTAAGTACAAGCGAACCGCTGAAAGGTTTTTTTAAAAAATACCCTAAAAAGGTTACATATCCCTGCAAAAAAATATCTAATATTAATAATATCAGGTTATATGACCACCACACACTGCGAAATATTAAATACTTAAATTAAGAAAGGTTAATAATAAAAAAGCTGTGCTTCATCATGATCCCGTAATATTAAAAAAAAATATATAATATTATATAAAAAAGTCTTCTCTAGTCTTCAAAAAATAAAAAAAAAACTATCAAAACAGTGCACAGTATTTATACAGTATTTTAAGCGAAAATCGCTTGTAAATTTTGTGAACCGCTTGTAAATAGTTACTTAGCTTAGACACCAAAGAGGCATATGGTAGAGTATTTATCTGTTATGTAATGTGATGTTTAATTTATTTGCGGCCATCGCTCGATATATCGCCTGTAATAAATAAATATGTTTTATTCTATGTTTGTTCGTTTTATTATTTCATAAATGTCAAATAAAATAATTGTTATGTAGAGGCCGTCGGTGCAGAGTGAAAATTGTAGGTTTGATTCCCACTATATGCAATTTTTGTTTTCTCGCTATGGTAACAAGACTTCACTTCAGTGAAGTTTACTTACTATTTCAAATGAATGCTATAAAATTGCACAATTATAAACTAATAAAATAAGAATAATAAATAATAAATGAGAATAAAAAAAATCAGCTTCACGCTGTATCCCGCGCACAGCAGGGAACCCAGTGTCATGACCCTCCATTCTCCACTTTCTGCCATACTCTAGAGGCATTGCGTGTTGAGTGGCAAAACTCAACGCCGCGCTTTGCCTGGACACCAGAGCGAAGAAATGGAAATATAAATTTAAGTAAATATTTTATCTCCTCGAGTTAGGATCGAACCCACAACCAGTCGGTTTTCCAGTCACACTTTGTGTCCCTGCGGCACGACTGGCCTCTATGAAAATAAGAATAATGAGAAGAAAATAATTTAAATATTTATATTATAGATCTATATTAATTTATAGATGAAAAAAACTATACTTCTTGATTACTAAACTGTACCCGAAACTATACGTAAACGAAAACTATCATATATAATAATTCATTAATTGATATCTTATGGTTTCGCTTATGGTTACGGAGCATCATAACATGCATACATATCTGCTTTCTATTCTTCTATAGTATGGAAGTTAACAAATAAAATATCAAAAATCGATATAAAGTATTTTATTTACAAATGATTGCAACAATGAAATACAGACGATGCTTTATAATTACAAGAGTTATGTATGTTAAAAAAAATGATAAACGTATATTATAATATCTAACGGCACTAAATTATAAAATTTTTACATTATATCCTTAAATCGCCTTTTCTGAAGGTTCTCTTACATTCACAAATTCTAAGCGTTTTTTTTTAAATTTAAAGATAGTTTTAAATATTAAATAAACTGTAAAAAGCTGAGAAAATTCATTGTATTGTTTCATTTTTATCGTTACTTCTATTTATATGCGTAGAGTTATACATAATCTGCAACATTAAAATTAAGAATGTTGATTTCCCGCGCTTTTAACTGTCATTTAATTTTCATATCAAACCCAAAAAATATATTGTCTCTGTACATATAAATAGAAAAAAAAACATCTATTACACATTTATTAGAGAAGAAAAAAAACATTATTCACATCAAAGATATACCGTTAGAAATAAAAAAGGCTAAAAAGGTGAAATTCTAAAATGGTGCTTGAGAATATATCCAAACAGATCAAGTACGTTGTGATATAAATCATATAGAAGCAAATAATGCTATCTCCATTTAAAATAATATTAAGAAAACGAAACAACAAATTTTTGTTGTTCTAAGCCCCGCATTTTCGAAAATTTCGCGTTGACGCCGCATTTGGTTTCCATTGCAGAGCGAGTAAGCGAATATATTTCATTTCCCCGAGAGAGAATTGAACCTACAATCGTGGCACAGTGTCAGATTATGATTCTTGCACCTTTAGAACTAATGTTTTTGGATATTGTTATTACTGAAATATTCCCACCAATATATACCAATATATATATATTGGAGCCAGTCGTGAAAGACAAGAAATGAACTATTTTATATTTTTATTTCTTCGCTCTGGTAACTCGTTACCAGAAGAAATATAATAAAAATACAACTTGCAAAGCGCTGTATTGAGTTCCTCCCCTCAACTTCAAGGAGGAATTCAAGTTTTTTAACACTAGGTCCCCTGGTTCCCTCTGCCTTCTCTGCAATGCACACATATCACTATGTATCCACAGGATACAGCGTGAAGTTAAAAAAAAACACCAAACACACACATATTGTATTTACTTTTAAAAAATAAAACAATCACTTAAACAAAACTTTTAGTTTTTTTAAACTATTTATTTCTGTGTATTAAAAAATGGATATTACTGTATTTATTTCTATATGACCCATATATCTAGGAATATAGTTTTGGAAACAAAAGCTCAGTTACACAAACCACTCGCGAAAGCGTGCCACTAAAGAAGCTCAGCAATAAGTTCTTCGATTTTCGCGATGTTTTAGACATTTTAAATGATTTTTTTATTAATCGTGTATATTTCAATGCAACACAATGCTCAATTTTTGAGGATCGAACCCACATCTTTTACGATATTATGCAGCTGGCTCAGGGCCATGATACCTTTAAATATATAATACCAAGTATAATATATACGCGATTAATCCGGTTGACCGGTTTCATTTAAAATGTCAGCATTTTTTACGATATCCGGTCAAAGCACAAAGTGCCTTCCGCTCTGTATCCTACCGGAAGTACCCAATTTTATACTTAAGCGCTAAAAGTCAAAAGTGCAACCAAAAATACACACTTAAATCGATATCCGCTTGATATCGATGAAAGTGCACTTTGAGATAAAATATATATTATATTACATATATGTATGTATATAATAATTTGAGGCCAGTTACTATAAAATTTACTAATGTGGTCGGCCCTAAAATACTGGGACGCGACCTCTCACTAGTTTCACTGGCAATATCGAAGAATGTATAATATAATATAAGACAAAATCAACCGCCTTCAAGCGAGCACGAATTGTGACACAGCAGTGCGGGGTGCCAAGATCTGGGCAAACTATTAAAAAGACATCAATATTACACAATCAAGCTTACACATTTTTTCTTCTATCAATTCCATATTTTCTTTGATACAAGAAAATAATTATTAATTAGCTTGAACAGTTTAGGGGGACTTTTGGAAGGCGGTTAAGAGACAGGGTAGGAATACAATGCAGGAAAGTAAAGTCACGCGTGCTAGACAGCGTTGAGCGCGCGTCGCGAAGAGCCGTATTCATCGGAGGCGTCGCGGTCCCGCTGACGCCGCTCATCCCGCGGATATTGCTCGCGCGAGTACTCCCGGCCGTAGTCGCGTGTGTAGTCATGCCCATACGCCTCTCGCTCGTACCCGTCGTGTGCGTACTCGTGCGCGTAGCCTTCATAGTCACGTGGGTAGTCACGCGGATAGCGCTGATACTCTCGCGGGTAGTAATCTTCTTCTTCCAGCCTTTCTGGTCGTGCACGTGCTCTACCTAAAATCATATTTAAAATAGGGTAATACGTGTATGTAAGATTTTGGTAACCAGTTTTATGTGGTATTATAGTTTTAAAATTTGAAGAGCAAAATCAATTCTATACGCTTCTTAAAATGTTGTTACAAATATTTTACGACTATTATTAGAAAGATAATTAAGAAACGTATAGCATAGCATTTTCAGAATGTGTTAGTGGATCACACGGGCGGTTAGGTCACACGGCTCGCACTTACGAGGCCTGGTCGGTACCAGACGGAGGGACTTTGGCGGAAGCCCTCACTCTTCCTGGACACGGAATCACTTCGGAATCAGGTGTAGGCGGCGGTACTGCGGATAAGCAAACCTGTTGAAGCCTGCCAAGCCGACCTAGGCCATTTTTTACTGGAATCTTTAGCATTGCATGAAATATTAACATTTGCGTTAAAATGTGTTTTCTTTTTTTAGCCCATAATCTAATTGCGGTTGCAATGTTATATTTCTAACAATAGAAAGACCCAGAAAACATCCAACCACATAAATACAACAATGATTGTAATGCGACGTCGAGGTGTTAGTTAAGCGGCACCCTGGTTAGAAGCTCACAATAAGGAGCCTATAAAATCGCAACCTGTTTTTCGTCGACTGCTTTAATGGATCTGGAATATGGTCTTCTCAGGCTAATGTGCTTGTCCAGAGGCTTGTACTGAAATGAACAGATGTGATTGTGAGGGATGATGAGGGATACAGTAAAAAGCTCTAAGTGAGTATTATATTTGTACAAATGATAGGTTATAGAGATAGAGAACTAAACATGACAATATTATTTAATATTTATTTTGTTTTGATTATATTATGAATAAGGTAAAGAATTTCTTTGATTTTCACGATTATTACACCGGTTAAAAGAGTTTTATTTAAAAGGTAAAAAAATTCTATTCAGGACTCTTCCTCTAAAAACCAAAGTATCAAAACACTATGCCTCTAGTAGTTTTTTATATAATCTTATGCCAATATAAACTATTGCAAAACAAAAATAAGCAAAGGTACGAAACAAACATTGACTCTACAACATATAACTAGACTTCAAAACAAATCTACTTTAACATAAGAATCTATGAGCATTATCTATGTTACGGTTAATATGCATAGATTTATCAGATTACCAGAATTTCATTTAGACAATGTTATATGATGATATAATAGCAGATGGTATAAAATTTTATAGATGATGTATTATTATACTGTTATATATGTAATTAACGAAATTGTCTTTTAATTTACCTATATTAACATAAACAAAGAGAGAATATTGTATTTTACGCATCACAATGGACTTGTTATTTGAAATGTCTGTATTTATTTATATAAATGCAGTTACAGACATTAATAATCATTAAAGAACATTCGCTTTCACGAACAATGTACTAGGCTACAATTGCATCTCTGCCACAAATTACTAATATGTATATTTTATATGATAAAAGTTTAGTTTTTATTTTATTTTATCCGTGTTCGCAGAACCCATAACCCATGTTTACCCGTAAAACGCTCAGCACATATAAGCTACCAACGTGACTAAATTACAACTATGCTTCCCACTGTACGTTGACTGTCACTCATTTACTTATAAACAGTAGTTATATATACGTAGAGGCGGAACGATTTGTTCTAACTTTGGGTTCCTTTGTCTATCCTGTTGTATGTGGGATAGAAAGTGAAGCTAGATAAAAATGTATAGCAAAAAGATATCTTATTTGCTGTACTCTCTACTCATTTAACTCGATATGTACTAAATACGAGTATTCAAAAAAAATAATTCCTTATAAATATCGAAACCATAACCACTCAACAAACGTTCAAAGTAAACCACGAAACATAAAGGAATTTCTCTAATTATTCTATTAAGTTATCCAATTTATGTAAAAAACGTAAGATAATAGTTTTATAAGTATTATAAGTATTTACAAGAACTATCATAGCCTATTGCTATATTATGAAAAACTAAATGAATTTATAGATTAAGGCGGTTATCGTGCTTTTTTTCTATATAAGCGTTATTTACCTCTGCCTCTCTCGTAGCTATACGAGTCGGACCTCTCACGATGCCCTCCCGAGTGTGCAGGGGGTTCAATGGGAGAAATGACAGGTTAGATTGAATAGTACATGAATAGTTAATATCAGAAGGTAAAATAAGAATTGAATTTCAGTAGGTAGTGTTAAATAAAAAAGTTTTATTAGTTTGGTAACAGGAATATTAGGATAAAAGTTAAGCAAACAAAATTAGGCAAATGAAAATGTGCCGAAACTTTTGCTTATTTAATGATAGTAAGTATTATATAATAATATGAAATTTAACCCCATAATTATAATTTTTATTTACGTCTAAAATCCATAATAGATCCACATCTACAATATTTATCTTAAATAAATATATTGAAATACTTTTAAAAAGCTAAATTATATTAAATATTTATATCTGTACTAATATTTAATAATACGTTATATTTTTTATACTTATGAGATAAATTAAACTTAATAATAAATTATTTTTTGTTTCGTAGATGCTGACTACAAATAAGCATACCCACATCGTGATGGCACGGCCATGGCTTAAATGCTTATTTTTTGTGTTTGGCAAACAATTCTAAATAAAAAATTAAAGAACTTGGCTATTTTTTAATTTATCAGTATCTAATGTTAATTATGGATTTTAGATTATATATCATCCATATTACTATTTATTTTAAATACAACTATTTATTTGAAGAGAAGAATACAACTACAGTTATAGATATACAGCACGACATCCATATATTTATATATACCTGAGACGAACTCAGTCAGCCTTTGACTTCGGCTCGTGTAACCTAATCATAATAGAAGTCTATAATAATATTCTATTTTTATTTGTATATATTATATACAAAAAAATCGCAGATTGGGCAAATTTATGGCTTCTAACAAATTGTAACGATATTTTGTAAAATATGTTGCAACATCAATAACTTACGTTTTTAACATATTAATGTTAGACAAGTTGCTATATATTTTCTTTAAAAAATCTATATAAAACTATATACAGGACATTTTTTATACAAAAAAAATAGATTTAATATAAACCTCATAATAATATATTATACAATAAATAAAAAAAATCACAAGGCGACTACTTCATTTTTTTTAATTCATTTTCACGTCAAAAAAAAAAAATACTATATTGTCGGTCATACAAATTATTTGACATATGTTAGTTCGTGTAATACTCACCAGGTTGGGCGTGTTGTTGCTGGGAGTGTGAATGTGGGAGGGTGGCATGAGGACGCGTACTTGATGCTGCTTGGGGTGGATGGGTAGCCGCCCAATAACCCTGGAAGAAAAGTTATCAAGAGGAATTATATTTATTATTAGACTGTAAGCGCCACGAATGTGTGCTCAATTTGCTCTTTTCGAAATAAATTATTATCATTTCCTCAAGTGACAATATCTCGAAAATGAGACATTATTATTGACAATGAGGGAAAATGGGAAACGGAGTGTTGATACTTAGTTATTTCTGCCTACCTCTTAGTACTACTATTTTTTTCTCTCGTAGCAGAGAGAAAAAAGTGCAGCTACTTTTTACAAAGACTTTTGGCAAATTATATTTTACGCCGGTATATTATGATAACCACGTCATCAGGGTCCCAGACAATAGAACATAAAATGAAGATAAAAATGTTATCCTATAGAGTACTACTACCTTACCAGATTTTGACAATTTTTGATCTTCTATTGATATTTTATTTTAATATCGTCATTTTAAGCATTATTTTTTGTTTACACTGTAAAAACAAAATTTAATAATTACAAGAAGTGGTCAGCTCACTAAGAAATAAATAATAACCTCTAAAAATTCTGCGATTCTTTCACAGGCTTCCTCCAATTGATTCTCATCGAGAATTAAATCGAACATTTCAGGAGGACACTGTGCCAACTTCTCAGCAGCCACCATTTGCACTGACAAGTTCTTGCTCTGACCTTTACCGCGTGACTTTATTAGCCGTTGCAGTACCTTAAATAAATTAATCATTATTGATATTAAGCTGAAACTGAAGAGCTTTGTTTTTACAAAGCTCTTCAGTTTCAGGAGGAAATAGATGAGGTTTCCTTTATAAATATTTATAGCAAAAAACTTAAGCGAATTTAAAACCCAAGTTTTGAATTTACTTAACTACAATTAATTAGATAAGAAAATTACCTTTGGACTAGATATTTTCAAATATACGATGGTAGGAGCTAACGAAGTTTTAGCAAGCTGCGATGGGTGGTTGATGGTATCACAGTCCAAGACAACCAACTGTAAAGTCCTCGCCAAATCAAATATCCTCTCGATCTCCGTCTAACAGAAAATATAAGTAGTTAAATGAAGGCAACATTTTAATAATACCAGGGTTATCAGGCCATGCATTGGTATATGGTTAGTCGAGTGATTCAAGAACTGCATGCGTTTATCCCGTAATGGCCATTCAATTCAACATCAGGAACAATATACAAAGCTTAGACAAAAAAAACACAAATTAACAACTAAATGAACGAGCCCACATTATTCAATCATCATGAAGACCTGAACGAACCGAACCTGAACTTCAACCAAGCAATTAGTTCTTGAATTAGTTCTGTCCATAATTGGTTTCTTTGGCGGATTATTGAGCAAGGAGCGTTTCGCCAGAGATATGTCCGCCGTCACCCGGGTGATGATGATCCTGGAAAAGGGAGATCTATGAGAGGAGTCAATTGGTTATCTCTACCTGAACTTCCACCAGGCAAGTGGATCGCGAGTTGGACCGCTCCACAATTGCACGTTTCGAAGCATTGTTGAGTAACGACCGCTTGGCGATAGATATGTCAGCCATCACACGTGTTATTATTATCCTGAAATTGCATTTTGCTTAGCACACGGCGGTACTCCACCGATAGCTAGGCACAACTTTTAGATTCTAGATCTAAATCTTAAGATATATGTTACGACACAATATATATAAAAACAAAGAAAATGAAGTCAGTTTTTGAAACCACGGAACACATATCTAACCTTCCTTCGAACCGTCTTTTCAGGAAATCGAATAATGCTTTTTGCATCATATCAGTGACTTCGTAGCCTTTGAGGGAAGGACCGACGAGGACTACAGGGCGCATTGAAGGAACCACATCGTAAGGAGTACAGGCCTCCTGTTTCTTGAAGAAGGGTTTTCGCTTGGTTTCCTTACTAGCTGGTAGGGCTCCAGCACCACGTCCTCTACCTGCCGAATCTGAATCTTCACCTGAGAGAAAAAAAATCTAGTAAGATATTTATACATAGTTATGGTAAAATTTAATAAAATCATCTTTAAAAAGAGAATTTTCATTATAAATTAATTACTTTTTGTTATTATTTAATTAATTGGTTGTTAAATTTGATAGTTACTGAAACTATTTATCTTTATATATTGAACAAAGACTTTATTACAAATATTTCATCTTTTTAAGTCAATCGACGATGGTGCAAATAATTTATTTAAACAAACAATGTTTACAGAGACTAAAATAAAAATTAATACTTGGCTCTATATTACGGGTACAATTTTACAGGGCAAGATTCAGGGCATTAATCGGGATGCATGCCTTCAAGTATTTTCTTTTTAAATACCTACAAAACTATTTTATTTTGAGAATTTAAATTAAAAATTTAAATAAGTTTACCCATTACCTGCGTTTTACAAATAATATGAAATACATTATGCACTTGACAACATCAACATCCATATACATTTTCAAATACGGTACGTACCTGTTTAGTAAATATTCAATAGATTTTTATAATAAAAAATAAATTTTCTCTATTGAAAATTTACCATAATAAAAAAAGGGAATAAACAAAATAAATATTAACTTATATAATATATAAAATACTTTGTTTATACTCAAATATAACGATATAAAGATATAATTAACAAAAAAAACGATAATATAAACAAAGTATTCAAACAGGACAGAAATATGGTTTATGAGATATGGTGGAGCGAGCAAAATATACCATTAAAATAACAAACAAAATTTTAAATAGTTAAAAAATTTAACAAAGAAAACCAAGGCCAAATTAATTATTTATTATTAATAATAATAATAATAATTCGGGTGAAAATTGGAAGCATTTCCTGGTCAATCGGTAATGGTTGGTATGTATTCAGTCTTACCTCGATCGTTCGTTGGGACATCTGAAATAACGTCATGAGAATTGTGAGTGTTTATATAGAGACCGAGGAAATTGACAACTTTCACCATTTTTTTCCATGTTTTCATGTGTGATGAGTGCTTTAGTTGTTATACGATACAATGCAGTTGATTGTTTTACAGCTGTTTCTTATAAATATGGCAAATAATGGTAAATTAAATAGCTTTGAATAGTATATAGCTTAATTATATAAATAATTTTTAAGTCCGATTTTTCATAAAATTTTGCTATTCATAAATACTGTATATAAGTTTGTTTGTTTGAACGCGCTGCTCAAAAACAACGATCATGAAAAGAGGGATATGGATCTTAGGTAATCCAATTATCAAGGAAAGCTATACGCTATCTCATTATATTACGTTAATTACTTTATTTAATCTATTTTGTCTGCAGTTAGATTTAACTCGGCCATATAGAACTCTTAGTTGCTTATAAACAGAGGATCCTCTTCGCTACCCATCCGGTGTCGCTGTTAAAGCCAATAGCCCGCCCATAGGGCTGTAGTGATACAATAATAGCATTTTTATTGTTTATAAATTAACACATGTACAAATTGTTTGGCTAGTCGCCTGTGTGTCACTAGCTTGATAGAGCACCCGTAACCCCTAAACATTATACATAGTAGTAGTCCTAATGTTTTAGAAATAAAATTTATTAAAAAAAATAAATCAGCTTCATGCTGTATCCCGCACACAGCAGGGTAGACAGAGGGACCTAGTGTTAAGACACTCCGTTCCCCACTTTCCGCCAAGTTCTGGAGGCATTGCGTGTTGAGTGGCGGAACTCAACGCCGCGCTTTGCCTCGACACCAGAGCGAAGAGATAACATAAATGTAAATAAATATTTCTTTTCCTCGAGTGGGGATCGAACCCACATCCAGTCGATTTTACAGTCACACTTTGAGCCCCTGCGCCACGACTGGCCTCAAAATTATTATAAAAATATAAATTAAATTATTATAAAAACATAAATTAATTTACTGTATGTAATAATCTAATATATTATTGGCATTTTCATCAACCAAAAATTTATGAAAGGTGTAACAGAGCTTACAGCTTTAATCTCATCTTAAAAAAAAACCTTTTAGTTATTTCAATTTGGGACCACGTATTTTATTGTGTACAGTATACCATTTATTTGAATTTCAAACGATATTAATTACGTTCCGATTAACAACTGCATTGTACGTCTCCATTATTTGACACAAGATTTTTTTTAAATTATTTATAAAATATATTTTTAAAGGCTTGTTTTAATTATAGCGGTAGTTAACGGTAGTAATAAGCAGTACCAAAATTTTATATATTTTAATCTTGTGACAAAATAAAGCAGTGTTACGAGTTCTACCGACAATTTATTGTTTATATCATTATCATCATTATAATATAATATAATTCATTAATATAATGATATAATAATAATGAATTATATTTCTGAAATTAAAAAGAAATTAAGAAATTTGGTAAATACCCTGAGTTCATCTTGACGTTTCTGGATTTGAAACAATTACTATCGGTATTTGATTAAGCACGCCAATTTTACTGGTTATTTCGATTAATTTAGACTTTAATAATAAGTTAAAATATAATCAATTAGTTAAATAAATATGTTGCAAAATATATATTTTTAATTCTGTTATAAATGAAGTTGGACACATGAAAATAACTTTCACAAAAATCATTATAGGAAATTCTATTATAGTTATGTTCTTTTTTTGTAGACTTAAATACATTTATAGGCAGAAAGTTTAGTTATGAGTGATGAGTGACCTGTCACTGCGTGACATTGGAAGGAACTCATTTTAAATTTAAAATTCTCTTATAGTAAAATATCAAAACATATATAAATACACACACTTAATTAAACAAAACTTTATAAGAATCATAAAACATAAATCACAAATCAATAAACCGTCTTGAATCCTATAAATATATAACCACGATATATATATATAGGTTTCACTTGAACCAGTAAACGTGACGTGACGTGGCATGGCAAGACGTGACGTGACATGGCGTGACGTGACGTATCGGCGTGACGTACCGGGCGTGGGGGGGGTGCTACCTCGGCTGGGGAGAGGCTGCGGCCCGGTGGAGGGGGGGCGCTGGTAGCGGCGCGTGGTGAGGCCAGCGCGGACTGCTTCTAACTTGACGGGTGATGGGATGAAGCCGATGTCGCAGCCTTCCTTCACGAGACGCCCGATCCACCAGTTGTTGTCGTACTTCTCCTAGAAATTGGGAATTGAGGTAAACAAAAAGTAAGTATTCAAGATTGTCAAGTTACATGTTGATACGGTATATTTTTATTTATATTGGGTAATATATTTTTTTAAGAAGCTTAGTAAGAGACATACTAGTTAGTACAAAACTGACTACTGACTTGCATTTTTTAAGGATATCCTTGTATTTTTCGTTGACATTTCCTCTAAAAAAGAATTAATGTAACCTATTTACCACCACCTTAGCTTCACACCAGATTTAAATTGGGTATAATTTTTTTTTAAATATCCCAATATAATTTTGAAATTCGATGATATAATAATATCTGTCCAGTATGACCAAAGCATTTTATAGAATTGACCAAGAGTCTGAAATAACCTAACACAGAATTGAGAAGTTAAAAAATAGTGTTAGCATACTGCTTTCTCTATTACCTATCAAATTTTGTTAAAGTGTGTTTGAATGGCGAAACGCTACATTTTTTAAACATAATAATTAAAATATTTTCTCCGCTTACCTTGATGTGGAGATATTGACGTACTTCGAAGGATATGGCGCTGCCGTGTACCGGCGAGTCGTCGTCCAGCGTGCCATCGTACGCGACGTTGGTGCGCACCGCAAACGCCACTGGTTTTGACTGAAAAGTATAATAAAAAAATATATTCTTTTGGAAACCGTTCAAGCGTTTTGACCACTAAGCCATGGGTTCTCTCTCTCATTCTTAGTGCGCCACAGTGCTTGGACGGTTTCCAAGAGGCACGGATTCAAATTACGCTACAGTTTTTATACATGTTCTAAAAAACAATTTTTCTTTCTTCAGTGTGGAAAGATACTTTAAAAAAAATTGAAAATATAAGACATTAACAGGTTATATTAAATGAAAAAGAAATTAGCTAAAAACAGTTTTTTTGATGATACTTAAATATTTATCTTAGAAATGCAAATATTTTAATCTCCTTATCATCATCGGACAAATTGTTTAATTGATAGAGAAATTATATGTTAATGGAATCTAATTGGATACCCAACAAAAAAATCTAATCAAATAAAAAAAGAGCTCCCGAGACGCACTGGCATCTGACTCTAAACTTGTGGTTGTGGGTTCGATTCCCACACAAAAAGGCAATTATTTTTTTGCAACTCAACGTTCCAAGTATCGAAAATTGGGCAATGGCGTATCATAAAACTAGTGTCTAAAACCCTTTGTCTATCCTGCTATATGCGGGATACAGCGTGAAGCTATGAAGATAATAATAAAAAATACATTTAAAGAAATACTAACTCGTGCCTTGTCCAGCTGTGAGAGAGCCTGCGCTTCCTTCTCGCGGCGCAGAGTCTCCTTGTCTTCGTCCAGCGACAGTTCAGAGGATGGCTGTGAATAGTTAGAATCCGCCGAGCCCTGGAAGTATGAGAGAATTTAATTGGAAACAAGTTATCAATAAATGGTAAGAAGTAACTTTTTTACGATTTTTAGAGTGTTAATCTTTTTTAGAGAATATATATATAAAAAAATACGTTCGAGATTTGAACTTATGCCTCTTGGAAATCGTCCAAAGGCACCGACCACTAAGCTATTTCAAGCAATGTCGAAATTCTTATAGTGTGTTGACGAGTCGTGGTCGCCCTGAACTTAGCTGTGCAGATTTAATTCCAGGACTTTTTTTTAACTTCACGCTGTATCCCGCAGCAGGGCTTGCAGAAGGAATCTGGGAACTTAGTGCAAGCCATAAACCCACTTTCCGCCAAATTCTCGAGCCATAGCGTGTAAAGGGGCGAAACTCAAAGGATTTTTCTTACTTCTAATTCTTTTCTTTTTTTTTATTAGCTTCACACTGTATCCCGCACACAACAGGGTAGGCAAAGGGACCCTAGTGTTAAGGTACACCGTAGCCCACAATTCTTTTCTTGCCGAGTAGAAAACGCTCAAAACTTTAGAAAGTTTAACTTCAAGGCGGCCACTACTAATCGACCATACTGTAAAACTTGTTACAATTTATTTATGTTGCTAGGATCTCTGTAGGAGGAGGCGCTCTCCGCAAAAGTATTGTATTGTAATAGGATTTGAACATCGGCATGTTCAAATTCATTACAATAAAAAAATTATTTACATTTTCTAAAAAAGTAGTAACTTGTTCGTCGTTAAGTGTTAGAATTTCTTTAGAGTAACTGTTGAACTACAATAAATGTGCTAATTACAATTAAAAAAAATATCCCATCTTTAGGCCGGTCGTGGCCCAAGGGCACAAGAAGTGACTGCAAAATCGATTGGTTGTGTTTGTTCGATCGATCCCCACTGTAGGAAATTAAATATTTATTTAAAATATATATTTTCATTTCTTCGCTCTGGTGTCGAGGCAAAACACGGCTTTGAGTTCTGGCACTCAAAACGCAATACCTCCAGAATTCGGCGGAAAGAGGTGATAGAGTGTCTTATCACTAGATTCCCTCTGCCTACTCTGCTGTGAGAGGGATACAGCCTGAAGTTAAAAAAAGAATAATTTTATCCTAAGTACGTGCCTGAAAAAGGCCATAAATAAAAAAGTCATACATTTACATTAGCATTAGCTATTTTTACATTTCTCAACCCTCTTTACATATACATATTAAGCTTTTGTATACGAGTGATTAAAGTGAATTATTTACAGTCTATAGCGCCACGTGGCGAAATCGATCGTCGTGTAGTTGGCGTTCGTTTGAGTCATAACTATGACAGTGAGTTCAAATTTTCTATCAATCAAGTAAATAAAATCAACTAAAACATCTCTTAGCTAAATGAGACCGTCGTAGCGCAACGGTACAGCATCCAACTCGATGGTTGTAGATTCGATTGCCACTAGAAGAATTAATAATTTCCTCGTTCTGGTAGGAAAACAAAGTGTTAAGTTCCACCACTTAACACACACTGTCACGATAGTTGGGTGGTAAGGATGGAAGGTAAGGTGGAGAACGGAGTGTCCTAAATCGAAATAAAGCGTACCTACAACTAATAAAAGGAACTCTCAAAGTGATTATTGAATTAGAATGGAATATAATAGAAGACATTTTCATAACACCTTTAATATTATAAAAAAAATATAGAATTTCAAAATTAGACATATATTATAAGATGAAAAAGCAATAAAAGCTTACCAACGGCTTGTAGTTTTTCATTTGTGGCGGACGTCGCTTGGTGACTGCATGCAATGCACAACACACACAAAAAGATAACAAATCAGGTAAACATGCATTTAATATAAAATAAGAAAATATCTGAAATCATAGAATTATATAAAAAATATATACAAAAAATATAGCTATATATTTAACGGAAATAAATATTATTCTATGTAAAAAAAGCTATACGTGACATATATTCATACATAATATATATTATCATTTTTTTTCATGATCAGCAAATTTATTATAAAACCTTCAAAGCCAAAGTAGGCTATCTCAAAAAAAAAATTGAATTTAGTTTTTTTTAATTTTTCAATTACCATTATTAATTAGAATCTGAGTCAAAACAGAACATCTGTGACTGTAAACGCAACCGTTGTAGGTTCGAAACCCACAAAATGTCACAATTTCCTTTACCAGTGTAACAAGATGAAGAGCAACGTTAAGTTCCTGCACTCAACAGCAATGTCTCGAAATGGATGGAAAGTGGGGAACGGAGTGTCTTAATACTGTGTTACTCAGCTATGCATCCATGAAGCATGAAGCTAAATAATAAGCTACTTTCATATAGAAGTGCAATTATATATAGAAAATACTATAACATGCATATTAACATTAACCACATACAAAATTATATACAAACAAACTAATTAACATACATTTATATAAAAAGATAAATAAAACTAAAACTATACAAACAGCCAACTTCCAAGCAATTATTAAGCTACTAAAACAAAACCTGTATTCGAAGTCGTTTCCACCGTCTCTACAAACGTATCTTGACCACTCAATTGGGTATAACCGGATGCCATTTTTGCTAACAATTATAAAATATTCCAAAGACGTACATACATATATCTATATTTTATTTGTGATAATTTTAAGTATAAATAAACTTCTTTATGTTCATATTCTTAAAGAAAATGCTTTAAAATATATTTTCGGCGTACAACTTGTCACATATAATTTACTTTAATTATTTTTTTAATTTCATAACTATAATATATAATATATAATAAATGAAAAAAAAACCCAAGTTTCCAGAAAAACCAAACGCGGCCGTCAAGAACTGAAACTAAAATGGTTCATTTGTAATGTGTAGGAGGAACTTTGCCAGAACTTGTGAAGGATGACGTCATAGTCCTTTATTGAGCTAAGCCCATTCGCCACCGTTATGTAAAATATTGTATGTTTTTGTATCTAACTTTAGTATATATATGTATAGTGATTTGCTCTTATTGCTTTAACCGTTGTAGCGCACTGGTATAGCTTTAAACACGGCTGTTGTGGGTTGTGTTTATTCGGGATAATTATATATTTCTATTTAAAAATTAAAAGAAACCGTCGCGGCGCTGGGGCACAAGCGTGTGACCGAAAACGCGAGGGTTGTGGGTTCGATTTCCACTAGGGCGTATAAAATATTTAATATTTCCTCGCTTTGGTGAAGAGGCAAAGCGCAGCGTTGAAATACGCCATTCAACTGGGTGTCCTAAGAAAGTATTCATTCCGCCTATCATCTCCTCATCCTCATATAAATAGGGAAGACACAACATGAATCACATATTATATTTTTTTGTTCATTCAAGATATAGTAAATCTGAAACAATTTTTTAAAAACTCTTTTATGTGCGCTAAATAAGATTGTTTTAACAATATTAGTTAGACAGTATCTATAAAAAAAATATTGATACACCCACTTAAGTACTGGCTTAATATCAATTATAACTTAATGGACGCCTCTGACAGCAACTAAATAATTTCTTTATTTATATTTTTTTTCTTTTTAAATAAACAGTAATTTGTAAAATAACGTAACGATTGATTCATAATATTTTCAGTAGTTAAAGGAAGGTAGGGGAGGGATCAAAGTTTGACGTCATTCAAGTTTATTGAGCTTTTTGTATGTTCTACGCCTACGTACAAAGTTGCTCCTTAAAATATACAAATAAAGTAAATATGGAAGGATAAAGTGATTATATTTTTTTACCCAAGGACGGAGGTTATATAGTTAACCTTCGTCGTAGGATCTAAACAATAAACAGATTCCGCATATTGTATGTTTATAACAACAAAAAGTAGAGTTGAGCTCGCCCACTAAGTGTTCCGTACAAAAAATGAAAGTCTTGAGCTCTTCCTGAAATTCAAACTTAGCTTAGCTAGCTTTCATCTTGAACTAACGGCTTTAATATAATATAAAATTTTGCCCCCACACATGTGTATTGTTTACAGATTTTTTTCTGAGCTAGTACTACCTGTGGATGCTAGCTGCCGAATTTCAAAATTGTAGGTCTACCGAAAGTACCCCTTTAATTTTGATTCCCTTTATAATGAATGATGATTGAAATACGCGTTTTTTGCGATATACATAAATGGCCATATCTTTTTTTTTAGTAAATGTAGAACTACGATTTTTTCAGGTAATTAAAGGACCGTAGATTGGAGATGAAGGTTCTTGACAGACAGACAAATGGACGGATAACCAAGTGATCTTATAAGGGTTCCTTTTTTCTTTAAAAGGTACGAAACCCTAAAAATATACATGAACATTTTTTTTACATTCAAGTACGCAGAGGGTTAAGACAGAACTCTCGGTTCCCCATACACCTAAATTTCCGAAAAATTGCGTATTGAACAGTGAAATTCAACATCACGCTTTATCTTGTACCAGATCGAGGAAGTGAACATAATTTATTCTCCAGAAAAGTAGGAATCGAATCCACCACCACCACCTTGCGTTTACAGACCTACGCCTATACCTCTACGACGGCTCATATTGATGTATATAAAATGTCGGAAACTATCAATACGTCTGCACTAAAATAAACGTATATACTCAATATATATACTTACTTGAGATTGCATCACATCTATGCAGAGTGGTTTGTAATAAATCAAGAATAGATTTTAAGTGGCAACAAAGCTTACATTTACTAAAGCTATTTCAAAATGTATTGAGATTGTTTTATAATGTATAATTGAGGCTGTCGTGGCTCAGTGGTACGGCGTTTGACTTAAACGTGATGGTTAACGGTTGTATGTTTAATTCCCAATTTGGGAAATAGATAGTTTCCAGTTTCACGCATTTGTAATAAGACAAAACGCGGTGTTGAGTACCACTATTCAACATGCAATATCTCGAAAATTGGGTGGTGCGTTGCGAACGAAATGTCTTAACGCTTGGTTCTCTCTGATTACCTACTATAGACAAGATATAGCGCAGTGAAAGAAAAAAATGAGTTTATAATACGAGTGAAAGCATGTTCTTAATACTTACTATCTTAATATTTTATGGCCTAAGAGATCCCATTGTTTAGATCTGTAGGGATCTGTTTTTTTAATGAAACTTATATTTAAGAATGATACATGATTGTAGAATAGATTGTATCTCTCTCTTCGTCCTCGGAGAAAAATATATAATACTAAACATTAAAGTATACTTACGTTTTGCATTAGAAAACGATTCAAAAATTGTTCTTTATGTTTTTGTTTTGGAACAATAAACTGATAAATCATGAAATGAATCAATTAATTCATGAAATGATGTAGGATTCACATAAAAAATATACGAATGCAATTTTCTCCAAAAACACATTACGAAACAAAAATTAATTAAAGGTGATTGCGGCAGGATTCTTTTAGGCAACCCGAGTGTAATCTATTCTACTATCATGTATCATTCTTAATTAAATAAGTTAAAAGTTATATAAATTTCATTAAAAAAACAGATCCCTGCATATTTAAGCAATGGGTTCTATCTATTAGTATTGAGTGAGTGTTCTGATCGCGGCTTTGCTATCCACGTGGTACACGGTCAGAGTGCGTTCGTTATTTCCAATAAGGGAAAGTTTCATCCTTAAGAAGTGAGCATTATTATTTGTTTAATTAAACTCTTCATAAATTATTTGTAGGTGTTACCTTCACACACAAAGTAAAATCAGGTAGCAGATTCGCTTTGTACTTTATAATCCCATTGAAAGAAAGTTATAGTGCTTCTTAGGTAAGAATTTAATTGGATTTCACAGTCCTCTGTAGAATTTAAAAATGTTAGCCACAGCTAACTTTTACGGCTTATAAGCCGTACCAGAACAAGATTACGGTTAAAATACGTACTTGTTCCGCATGTCAAGGTTACGGTTAACTGGTCCATATTTGCGTAGTGTAGCATTTCAACACGTTAATATGGACCAGTCGTGGCGCAGGTGCACAAGTGTGTGACTGTAAACGCAGTTGGTTATGGGTTCGATCCCTATTCGAGGAAATTACATATTTATTTAAATTTATATTTTTTATTTCTTCACTCTGGTGCCAAAGCAAAGCGCGACGTTGCCACTCAACATGTAATGCCTCCAGAATTCGCGGAAAAAGAAGAACGGAGTGTCTTAACACCAGTTTTCTTCTGCTGTGTGGGGAATGAAGTGTGAAGCTGAACACGTTAATATGTAGGTTTAGTTATAGTAAAAAGCTTTTTTTTATCTAATTTATGCTTTTCCCGTATAGCATAGGTTAGGCAGTGGGAACTTTGTGTTACACTCTGTTTACATTTTTTACCTAATTTTCAAGACATTGCGTCTTCAGTGGCGGAACTCAACACTGTACTTTGTCTTGTTACTAGAGATACATGAAAAGAAGCACTCAGCACCGCTAAGCCATATTAACGTAGTTCATAAAAATACCTATCCAGTACCGACACGATGTTATGGTTTGTAAAGAATAGACCCGATTTAGCTGTTTACCGAACGGATGACGTAAGTCAACAATACATACTTTTAAAGGTGTAACGATTGAGCTTGACGCTAAACAGGTAAGCCTTCTTCAGTGAAAAATATTTAATATTACGTTGGTATATAAAATATTTATAACAGAAATAGAATTATATAAATTTTAATATAAAGTGTTATTCCACACTAAACTAAGAAAATATGTTTAGAAAATGTATAAAAATATGAATGTAGCGGAAACCGAATCGGCGTCTCCTGGAGACCGTTTAAAGGCTCTGCTATAAAGTACCGTCGAAATTTTAAAACGCTTAAAGCAACTTATTTTTATATGTATATAAGTTATTAGTCTTCTATAGATCCCGCAGATACCATTTAATATTAAGAGACTCCACATTTTCCGCCCAATTTTAGGGACATTGCGTGTTTCCCCGTGTGAGAATCAAACCTACAACCGTCGCGTTTATATTCAAACGTGCACTGCGCCATGCGATTTCATAAGGCACAAATATCAATCCATGCATCTTTGTATTCATTTAGAACTTCTAGTGAGGAACCCCATTTTTCCACCCAACCCTGGAAATGTCGTCGCCTATCAAGGAAACATTTGAATAATTAACATATCTACGGGTAGATATTTTTCCGAGAGGAAATTGAATGTATAACTATTGTATATAAGCTAATGTGAACTGTTCCGAAGACGAAGACGACAATCCACTTTAATAAAAGAATGTATTGAAACAAAAACTTCAGCTTCACGCTGTATCCCGCACACAGCAGGGTAGGCAGAGGGAACCTAGTGTTAAGACACTCCGTTCCCCACTTTCTGCCGAATTCTGGAGGCATTGCGTGTTGAGTGGCAGAACTCAACGCCGCGCTTAACCTCGACACCAAAGCGAAGAAATGGAAATATAAATTTAAGTAAATATTTCATCTCCTCGAGTTGGGATCGAACCCACAACCAGTCGGTTTTACAGTCACACTTCGTGCCGCTGCGCCACGACTGCCCTCTTTAAAAACAAAAACTTTAAAATCTAATTTAAAATCAAAACATTCTTTCAAAACTTTATTCAATTAGGACATGCTATTTCAAGCATTTAGGAATTGCCATGTTATTTAGAAGTGTCAGTAGTAATCAGTGTTACAGCATGCTACCACAAATAGTAATTGCTGAGAAGAGTTGTCAAAAACCTCAACAGTTGCTCTTTTACTGAAGAATAATAAGCAGATTCGAACTATCGAACGGTGTGGAAGCTAAAAATGTAACTGTTTTGTTTCATTTATATTATTGTTGTTGAAGATCTTTTAATATAATATTTGTAAATTTCGATTTCGTTACAGTTGTAGAGTGGAGGCCAGTCGTGGCGCAGGGGCACAAAATGTGACCGTAAAATCGACTGGCCGTGGGTTCGATCCCCACTCGAGGAAATGAAATATTTATTTACATTTATATTTTCATTTCTTCGCTTTAGTGTCGAGGCAAAGCGCGGCGTTGAGTTCCGCCACTCAACATACAATGCCTCCAAAACTCGGCAGAAAGTGGGGAACGGAGTGTCTTAACAGAAGGTTCTCTCTGCCTACCCTGCTGTGTGTGGCACAGAGTGTGAAGCTGATTTAATTTTTTTTTAATTTGTGAACTTCTAGACTGGCTTAGAATTTCACTTTATTCATATTTTCAATCAGTTCAATAGTAGTCAATAGCAGAAATTACTTCGAAGTCATGAACGAGCAGACCAGGAATAGTTGAAGAGAAATTTGTTTGGGTAGAATAGAAACAGGAGCTCGGACAGTGGAGATGAGTATTAATGCTTGTTCAAAGACGCCTTTCAAAACTACAGTTAGGTCAGAAGTCCAAGGTACTGTTCTAAGCTCAACACCGTACAATGCGATGGGCACGATGAAGCCATGGAATGCAGTTTTTTTAAAGATAAAAAAAAAGCTTATAGAAAACTAGTAGTTCAATAATTAAGTATGGTCACTCTCTGTATGATCTTTTCTTTCTTTCGTCAGGTACCTCTGCCTCACCCTACACGATGTAAGATGGTAAATACATGAAAATATGAAAAAAAAACAAACCATTACCAAGCGATAAAAGCAGCACAAGGCAATTACGGTAATAGTGCATCGTTATCTGTACATTTGACAGCGGTAATTAAACCGCGGCACAAACTTGTGATAAAGACCAGACTCCCAAGATATACGAGCGTTCTGTTTGTTTAAAATAAATTTTAAAATTCTTGAAAAATATATGTTTGGTTCAGTGGTTGGGAAGTATGGTTGGTAGTAGTGAGTTCAAAAATTGAGATAAATATTAATGATTTGATGTTAATGTTTAATTTATACATTCAAGAGTAATAGTCCCTCTATCAAAATTACACTTTTTTAATATCTATATGTTTGCATATATAAATAAAAAGGTTTAAAATGAAAATTCTAACAGCAAGTTAACGTGTTTTTGATAACACGACGCAACATATATTGTAGTTAAGCTTTTAAGTGCATTTAAAGGTAAGTACTAAGTAATACACTTGATTGATTACTAAGTAATACACTTTGTCCGTAATAACTATACATCGAAGTTGATCGAAGATTACTAAATAATTAAATTTGTGTACAAACTGCCAATTTTACCAAAGATTTAATTAATTAAATTGAAATAAATTGAAATAATTTTAATATTAGGCCAGTCGTGGCGCAACGGCACAAAGTGTGACTGTAAAACCGGTTGTGGGTTCGATCCCCACGCGAGGAGATGAAATATTTACTTAAATTTATATTTCCATTTCTTCTGATTAAATTGTAATTATGATTATTATATTTAATGTACATTACCAAACAAACGATTTGTATCATATGACTGATTTATGACTGATGTTGACTTTAAAACATACAGCGAATTTCCGGCTTTTAAATAAACAAACTCTGTCGCAAATAATGCGTTTATATGTAAAAAATAAAAATTAATCTACTATTATGCCGTTTCTATTATTTTGGGTACGTCAAAGTACAGGTATAAGAAAAATAGCTTTAAGTTTCGTAGCTTTTAGTTAGCGAAACAGTTACTTTTTGTTTGTGTCATAATATCGATAATCTTTTTTATTACGATCGTGACAGAACTAAAACTAGCCACTACCTATGTTTATACAGTACCTATCCTGTTTACTTGTACACTACGTTGTGTTTACACAATAAATACGTGTAAATACCTGTGAAAACGTGTAAAAAGCTATAATATAATCGCAATTCCACTAAATCCACACGCGTTCCCTTTACCCAAACTACGGAGGTTCCTCAGAAACTTCCACAACAGTCTCATTGCGCACAAATCACAGCACTGAGGCAAACCTGCGTGAACAACTTGTTGTATCCGTGCCCTTGGTTGTTGTAGCCCATCATGTTACGGCATGGTGGTAATGGTAGGCCACTCTGGGCCACCAGTGGGATACCGTCGTGATCTGCCGTCGTGGCCGCGCATCGGCCGCTGGGCAGGCCGTTAACACAACCGACGAGAACGGAGCTTAAGCCCGTTTTGATATCTCATAGTTCCCCACCTCGTTTTCCCTCCCTTGCCCCCCATAGTGAATGGGTGCGCGCGCAACACTAGCACTCACTGTATACAGTGCGAGTAAATATTGAAACGTTTCCAGGACATTTTGCTTTGACGTAGAACTCGTTGCGTTTCAGTTGTAAAACTTTGATCGATTCGCGTTTTGTTGTAGCTATGTAGTTTGCAATCGATATTTTAGGAATCGATTTTGTCTAGGCTGAATAGAGTGGAGCTAGCGTTAGTTATTTCTTGTTGTAGTACTTATATATTTTTTGTTTTCAAATAAAAAAATAATTAAGATTATAAAAATATTCAGATTTTTTAAAATATCGGTCTACTGGTAGATCTGCTAGGTTGTGCCTAACTGGATACAATAGTTGTACTTTCGAATTGTTATTAAAAGTTTATGTTTACTTCTTTTTTTCAGTCAATAGAATATTATAATTGTTTAAATATAAAAAAAGATCTATACGTTATAACAATGCACGCAGATATAAAATTATATTCCCATGAATTTAGTTAGTGAAAATCTTTTTGTTTTTTTCGTTTCGCGCTGTAACCCGCATATAGCAGAATAATCAGCTTCACGCTGTATCCCGCACACAGCAGGGTAGGCAGAGGGAACCTAGTGTTAAGACACTCCGTCCCCCACTTTCTGCCGAATTCTAGAGGCATTACGTGTTGAGTAGCAGAACTCATACAGCAGAATAGCCAGAAGAAATCTAGTTTTAAGACATTCCGGTCCTGATGTACTGCCCAATTTTTAAAACATAGCGTGTAGAGTGGCGGTAATCAACGCTACACTTTGTCTTGTTACCAACGCGTGGAAATAGATGATGATGGACAAAACTAAACTATCCCAAAAGAATTCCCGAAAAAGGATTTACAATTATTTACAAATATATTTATTTATATAAAATCTACGCTTAAAGTTTGTTTGTTTACGTAGTCCTATGCAAAGTTATTGTAGCGGTAATGCGTGGGTTTATTAAGAGAGTACTGCACAGGCAGTCAGGGACACGTACTCGCCGCTACATTCAGCTGACGTCACAATATGACCTTTAGTCTTAGATACTTTTATATATACATATGTAATTAGCTTATATGAGACTGTCGTGGTGTAGGGACACAAGCTTGTCCCTGAACCACAATGAAACGCGGCGGTTATTGGTTCGATTCCCACTTAGGGGATAACATTTTTATATTTATATTTTCTCGCTCTGGTAACGAGGCACAGCGCGGTGTCGAATTTCAGTTCATTTAACACGCCAAATGCCTCAAGATTTCGGCGCTAAGTGGAAACGGAAGTCCTAATGAGAACGCAGTGTTTTAACACTAGGTTTCCAGATTATCTCTTCTTACTCTGCTAGTGCACCGTGTTAGTCTGCTCGATAAGTGGTTTATCCAACAGAAAATAATATTTTAAAATTTAAATTGATCCAGTAGGTTTTGAGATTAGCTCGTTCTTAGGTCTTCGACTTAATTATATTAATACAGAAAAGCAGACATAAACAAAACAGAATTTTTATAAAGGATAGTATTATAATCTTCACGTTGTATCATAGCAAGGTAGGCAGAAGCAACCTGGGAGCCTAGTGTTTAAGCACTCCATTCTCCGTTAAGACTTCCGTTTCCCATTTCCGACGAATTCTTGAAACATTGCGTGTTGAGTGGCCAAATAAAAAAAAACCGCCCACGAAGCATAGGTAATGAAAACATTAAATATTTAATTTCTTCGAGTGAGAATCGAAATCACAACCGTTGCTTTTACAGTTATACGTTTCGCTCCTGCGCCACGACGGCCTAATTGTAAGTAGAAAGTGAAGAATGAAGTATCCTGAACCTAGCCTAACCTCGTTATGCTAAATACTTGCTGTCTGTCTGTAATCAATTTTTTTAAGGTTTTCAATTAAGCCCTTTAGTTCCATTGACAATGTTGAATTTGTACAAGAAACTAAACGTATATCGGGAATATTCTTTCTGAATTAAGTGTAAATAATATATTGCAACTTAAGGAGTATTCAAAGTTTCATAAAAATAGGTCCAGTAGTTTTTGAGCTTCGATGTGTGTATCCTGGTTCTCTGTAGGTCACTAATAATTTACACATATTTGAAGTCAGTTTATTATTTGAAATTTTCTTTTATAGAAATTTTGGCTTTACATAAAAAATTATTCCTAAACTGAAATAATTTCTATGTGTTATTATTAAGAAAATAACGCAATCTCGATTTACTTACTCATAATTAATTGAATGAAACAACACAATATCGATATCGATTATGATTTTTAAATAAATTCCAACCCTATTCCTTGAACAATAGAACACAAATCACCGTGTCATTGACAAAATTAGCAAAACAATCAAACATTTCGCAAGTAAAAAATACTTTATTGCTTAATAGTAGAGTTCATAATAGAAAAAGCTTTTAGTTGCAAATCAAATTGCAGTATACGTTAAATTTGTGGTTATTTTAAAGGACACTTTGTATTTTTGTGACAAGGTTTATTTTTGTAATGCACTTGTTGCGCTTGCGCGTCTTTCCGATCGATGGTATCCGCCGCGACGGAGACGTCGTTGACCCACTTGTGACGTCGCCGATATAGGGTTGTCAAAATATATGAATTAAATGACATACTTAATAAACTACCGTCGTGGCGCAGTGGGACGCAACGCGATGTTTGTGGGTTCATCCCTATCCATAGAAATGAATATATTTAAATTTGTAGCACGGCCCATTCTCTGGTAAAGATAGTAAGTTGTTGAATTCTACCACGCAACAAGTAA
Organism: Heliconius hermathena; assembly: GCA_013403705.1. Taxonomy (NCBI): domain Eukaryota; kingdom Metazoa; phylum Arthropoda; class Insecta; order Lepidoptera; family Nymphalidae; genus Heliconius; species Heliconius hermathena. Next base: position 641,657 of record JAAIXJ010001890.1, on the reverse strand, counting down.
TTTATCGAATTGGGCCAAGGTGACATATAGAGTGTGATAAAACTAGATTTACTCTTCCTACCGTATACGCTATGCAGGCATATATATTATAATATATTTTTTTCCTAATATAGGCACATCCAGCATATTTTCTGTCACACACTACCAAGTAGTGGAACTAAACGCCACAGGTGTTCAGGTGTTTAGCAAACATTGTATAAGTAGTCCGATACAATGTTAAAACAATTCGTTATCCACACTATGGAATTTAAAGTCTACTTTTGTGGCAACCCTCTCCCAAAAGCTCCACAGCTGACCGCTGTCATTCAACTCTAGCTTGTACAAGAATATGGAAACTTTTCGGCTAAATATAATATATTTGAGCGAAGAAAAGTATGAAATGAACTTTGGCTTAGAATGTAATCTTTTTCACTAAAAGCTCATAACTATTATAAAAATAGAAACATTTGTTCCCCATTGTCCATACGATTTTCGAAATATTGCGTGTTGAGTGGCGGAATTCAACAATTCGCTTTGTCTTTTTTACTGGAGCAAGGAAAGGAAAATATTTTATTTTTTATATAATATACACAGTAGGCCTAGCTCTGATCGAGCAAACCAAAGTACTCCACAACAAACGGTGTACGCAAGCCGTGGTCCAAGTCACATAGGAGACACCCTCGTGAAACCATCTACGCTTTTGTTGGCACCTTCCACGGTAACCAAGCCAAGGTGAGAGCTCTTCTAGCTCGGCCTCCCAAAGCTCGGTAACGTTGTAGGGGCCATTAGGGCCAGCATCATACTGCTCAGTCGGAAAACGAAACCGAATAACCATCGCGTGTACAAACAGACAACCTCTGTTTTAGATATATTCCCTGAAGTGGGAACCGTACTTCCCATCATCATAAATTCAGCGCGACATCAAGGGTACAGTACAACACCGAACTTAATAAGATTTCATGAATTCAAAAAAAAAATTATAAAATGAATCAATTGGGATCATTGTATTTATACAAACGTAGATTTTACAAAAAAATGTACTTAAGAATCACTTCGCTGTTTGTTTTTCCTTCTTGTATATTATTATAATAGTTATACATTTTTTTATTTTTTTGTATAGCTTCACGCTGTATCCCGCACATCGCAGGGTAGGCAAAGGGTTAAATGTTAAGGTTAAGTAGTGTTAAGACACATTCATCATTTCTCGAGTAGGAACCCAACCCACAGCCTGTCGCGTATACAGTCGCATTCTTTTGTTGATGCGCTACGATTAGCTTGGACTACTTAGATACTTTCCCGTTTTGTCCATTTATATATTGGCTTCCTTTATTTTTAATTCATAAATATAGATAATAAAATTGGGCAGTTCATTCTATATTAATAAAAATCGTGATATGAGAGTAATATTTATGTGTGAAGGAATGTTACGACGGAATGAGTCCCCGTTTTATGAATGGTGTATGATTCATCACGTGACGTTCTGACATTTTACTCATCGCCTACATTTTACAAAGGTATAAAGCAAAGAGTAAAAGATGGGCAAAGGGAACTTAAGACATTCTATTTCCCACTTTTTGCAGTTTTTAAGACATTGCAGATTGTGTTTACAATGCCGCGCTTAGTCTTATTACCAGAGCCAGTAACCAGAATAAGGAAATTAAGTGAGAAAGTCATAAAGAGGTCATGGTAAATAGGGAACGGAGTGTCTTAACACTATTTTCCCTCTGCCTAACACGCTGTGTGTGGGATACAACAGATAACACAAGTCTAAATTATAGTATTTTAATCAAGTAGGTACTTACTGATAGTTCGTAGTTTTGAAATAAATTAAATTTTAATAGTTGCTCGGCGTTTACTAATTGGTGCTTACAGTGTTGACTGCGACAAAGCGAGCTTACAAGCTATTTGCAGAGCCGTTGTTAATTGACTAAAATGACCCAATTTTATAGTTTTAGGTAAGTATAGTTTTATAAGGGACACAATATTTTTATCAAATTAAAGATAAATATTCACGTACCAGTTGCATTTTTTTCGATTTCACGCTGTTTCACGCTGATAACACGCTTTCCACGTGAATCCGCATTATTGTGTATGCATCATTGAATGGCGGAACTCAAAACCTCATTTCGTTTTATCAGAGCAGGAGGAAAAGAAAATAATATGTCTGCTCAAAATATATTTACCTAAGCTGAGCTAAGTTCAATTGCAAGTAGCTCTCCATCGTCATATATTATTTAGATATTGCGTATTGAGCGGCGGAACTCAACGCCGTACTTTATTTAGTTACCAGAGCGAGGAAAGTGAACATATTAAATATTTCATTCCTCCGTGTCGCGTTTAGTTGCATGCTTGTGCCCCTGCGCCACTACGTCTTCTGTATTCATGCTAATAAACTTTTTACTATTACACTGGTAAAATCTCAAAATCATACATTTGTCTGTATTTAGTCGTCTGACTGTAAGCGAGGCAAAACCTCAAACTCGCTCTGGTCACGAGGCAAAACGCGACGTTGAGTTCCGCCACTACACAATCAAAAGTTTGTATGACACACAGTTATATTAACGTGATTTACTGTAGCATTCGTTGGTGAATGAAATATCCAATACAAAAAGAGCTTCAATCCCACCAATATTTCCTGAGATTAAAGCGTTCAACCAAACAAACTCATCTTTATAACATTAGCAAAGACATAACCTAAAACTTTACGTACCCTCCTCCGTGCCCTGAATCTCGGCCTCCTAAAATGATCCATAGCTACAGTCTTTGTCATAATAAACACATAGTTACAATTTCACTTATTTCACTATAATAATAAATGAATACTATATATATTATTCCATAGTTTAAGAATCACTAAAGACTCGACTTCAGCCAGAGCTCGCTACGGTCTAAAAATATAAGCGTATGGGAACGACGTTTGCTACGAAAATGTTTGGATGTGACGTATACATTGATAGTTGGTTTTAATTATTTGTTTTATATTATTTTTGTTTACTTTAGCGATAGTAAATATACTTTAATCACGTAAATCACTGGGGATTAGCCATCCATACAAGTATATCTAGATACTCTCATGTGGATTCACATAAGATTGACATTCTGCTGCCGTGTCGCTGTAAATTATTACGATTATATAGTATAAACTTATAATATTAACTACCACGAATGATAACGCAATGGTTGTGAGTTCGATTCTCACTCGGATGAATGCATTATCTTAATTTCCTGGCTTTGGCATTAAGAAAAAGCGCAGCGTTGAGTTCACTGCTTAACACGCAATATCTCGTTAATTGGATTCCCTCTATCTGTTCTTCTAATATTCAGGATACAGCGTGAAGCTGATCAATCACAATATTTGAGTGCCTAATTACGTTTTAAAAATTAAAATATTATAAAAACCTTCCTCACAATTCTCTTACTCTTCAATGTACACTAAAACTAGAATATACATCGAAATCAACAAGTAAGATCGTCATACATTTTAGTACATTATTCTTTAACATTTTCAATCTCACCCCTATTCCTATATAAATAAGGTTTGTTTTAGATGACAGCAACAACACGATTGGTAGCCAGGAGTTCCGTATGTTTCAACATTGATCTGTCAAAATTGACTACAGTGTTGTCATTTAGTATAATTACTTACTGTGTGTAATCTTGCATTGTGTATATTTAAATATAACATTGTTGCCTATTATATAAGGCCATCGTAACAAAGAGCGGTGTTAAGTTCCGCCACTCAACACTCAATATTTCAAACTCGAGGGGGAAGTGGAGTGTCTCGACACTTGCTCTACCTATCCTGTTATTATCCTATTTGTGGGATGCAGCGTGAAATAGTAGTAGTATAAATAATATATAAATAAAAATGTATTTAACGGCACCCTCACAATGAAAGTGGTTTAATTAAAAGAAAATTAAGACATCCCTATTAAATTTCGTAATTTTATTGATTTTCGGGTTTATTTTAAGTAAGCCCATATAAGTGAAAAACGAACGATATAGGATGGTAGTTGTGATATATTTAAGATTATGTAGGCTAGTTAGGGTAACCCTAAACTTTAAGAAATAGGACAAAAGGAATGTGCAAAAAAATGTTACTTCTGAATATAATTATAATCATCTATTGAATTGAAACACACAGGGAGGCAATATGATGATGATACCTACTGAGGTATCATCATCATACTATAGTTATATCTATTTGGCCCTTACTGCTCCACGCTTCATCCCGCATATGGCAGAGTAGGCAAAGGGAACACAGTGTTAATGCACTCCATTCCCTACTTTTTACCATTTTTATCCAGGTATTGCGTATTAAGTGGGGGACCTAAGCGCCGGGCCTGGCCCCTGGGCCTTGGTGCAAGAGCGAAGAAATAAAAATATCACAATTCACACCCTTGTGGGGCACAACCCACCACGACAACCTTGAAAGTCAATATATTTTAATTTTATTAACCCTCGACGAAATCAGAGGAATGTTATAATTTTAACATCTCTGTATATATGCGTCTGAATTTCTGTCAGTGGCATCGTAGCTCCCAAATGATGAACCGATTTTGATCTTTAAAGGTGTGATTGTAACGCCACGGTTGTGGGTTCGATGCCCACTCGGGATAATGAATTATTATGTGGCTTCAAAAGGCAAAAGGCGAAAGGCAAAAGGTCGTCATTGAGCTTCCCACTCAACACGTACCTAAAGTCTCGAAAACTCCGGCATTTGAGTGGGGAACGGAGTGTCTTGAGACAGGTTCCCTCTGCCTACCATGGTGTGTGCGGGTTATAGAGTGAAGCTAATTTTAATTTATTTAAATTATTACTTATTTGTATATCTTCGGCCTGCTTATGATCAGTACCACCTATATTTCCTGTATAAATATTATAATAAGTACATGAAAATAAAACAAATATATATCTTTCTATTGTGTAAGAAAATATGCAAAAAAAATCCCAATATAATCACATATAGCAGTGTTGAATTAAATTTCGCAATAAGTAGACAAATTAAGTACATCATTTTCATATTTCTTTTTATCATTATAGGAAGCAAAGCGAGCAGGACGCGAACCTCTTGGTATCTAGATAAATATCTTCATATCCTCTTGGTATATAGAATTTTCCTTTTCATCTTCACGCTGTATCGCACATATAACAGGGTAGACAGAGGGAACCTAGTGCTAAGACATTCCCACTTTCCGCCGAATTTTAAAGGCAATGCGTGTTGAGTGGCGGAACTCAACGCCGCGGTTTGCCTTTACACCAGAGCAAAGTGGGGATCCTCAAGTGGGGATCGAACTCACAACCAGTCGATTTTACACTAACAATTTGTGCTCCTACGCCACGACTGGCTTGTTTTTATTACCGACTTCAAAAAGAAGGAGGTTTTCAATTCGTCTATATTTTTTTTGAAATATTTGAAATACACAATAAATAAATAATTTTAAATATTTGATAATATAAAAATATTCCATTAAGTGATTTAAAGATTTAAGGAAAATATATTTTTGTTATAGCGACATCTAGCGAAAAGTTTTAAAAAGCTTTAAGTTATGGTAAGCAATGCGACTAATAACATATTGCTTGGACGTTTGATCGCTAGATGGCGTCGTAAAGGAATTAAAGTTTCTGATAAAAATGTTAGATGGCGCTACACGACACGAGATAATTGTATGGTGATTTACTAACAGTATTTAATAAACAACCAACCTGGGTAACTTTGAGAGATATGAGCGATATTTACACTATATCTCAAAAATTAAAGCAAATTGCAAGAATACTTTTCACCCATAGACATGCACTAAAACCTTTTAAGATACATTAGTTTAGGAGAAAATTTGAATTTTGTAGTCTGTTAAAGTTACCCCCATCAAATAAATAGGTAATTTTGATACACAATAGATAGTAGAACACTGGTCCGTGTTTTTATTAAATAATAGATGATTGTTTTATTATTAATGTACCATAAAAAATACTTAAAAAGACTTTTAATAGAAAACTTTTAGACAAATTATAAAGAAAACAAGCCAAAATAATTAAAACAAATAAAAAAAATGTAAAAAAAATGATTATTAATTGTCTATTCCATAATCCCCCAAAATCATGTTCAAGTCTTCAAACTCAGGCTCTTTAGTATAAAAGATTTAGATTTATTAAGATTTTACTAGTATCATTTAGCACGTTTGATGTTAATAGTGCTAAAAAAACATTACCTTCTTTAAACATTTTTAAAGTGTTATTCCACACTTAGGAAAGAAAAATACTTATTTAGAAAACGTATAAAAATTTGGACGTAGCGGGACTCGAACCCGCGCCTCCTGGAAACCGACTAGGTCGGTTTCCAGGAGGCGCGGGTTCGAGTCCCGCTACGTTCAAATTTTTATACGTTTTCTAAATAAGTATTTAACATTATCTTCATTTACATTTGTGTTCTCCTTGTGCTGAGTCTTTCTTTTCGTTTTTAAAATTAACATTTATCAATTAAATTAAACATATTAATTAAATAGAAATAGTCAATAGTACTGTATCATACGGAAAAATTATCGAAACTAGTTCGAGGTACCACTTTCAATGTTATCCGAAAAATCAAAGTTGGCCCACCCAGATTGGCTGCAATTCTTGTTGTAATAAATTATGTAATTAATAATAATTACATAATTTATTTGATACATTAGTATATGTATATGATTATTAGCATTAGAGGACTGTAAGCGACGGTTGCAGGTTCAATTTCCACTCGGAGAATGGAAACATATTTTTATCTCCTCGTTCTATAACACTAAGAAGACAAACCACGATATTGAGTTCCACTACTCAAAATACGTAGTTCCAAAAATTCGGCGGTACGAAAGTGTCATTGTGTCAACACTAGTTTCCTCTGCCTACTAGCTACATGGAAAGCACGAGTACCTAACTTATTGCAAAAAATATAAAAACCGTGAGTATTAAATAAAATATAAAATTACAAATATACATAGAAAATTAAATTAAAATATTTAAATCTGTCATTCAACACACCACAAACTTTAATGAATAAACACTAAAAAGAAAGGCAACCCCTTTTTATTTTACATATGAAGAGCAAGTCGTTTCAAGACATTTCGTTCCACACTTTCTTTTTAATTTTCAGGACATTGCGTGTTAACTGGTGATACAAAATATAAAAAGCAGGCTAGAGTATGAAGTTGAAAAAATTATATTGTTAAATATTGAAGTATTAATTCACTTTAATATTTATTCTTAAACGAAAAAAGCGCAGCGTTGAGTTCCGCCACTCAACACGCAATGCATTAAATTTTCGATGGAAATTGGGGAATGGAAGTGTCTTAATGAGAATAGTGTCTTAACAATAAGTTCTTAGGTCCGCTCTGCCTACCCAGCTATGTGCGGGTTACAGCGTGAACCAAAAAAAAAAACAAAAATAACTTTTATCCTTTATACAAACAAAAGTACCTATAATACGAGTGTTACATAGAAACTTAACCAAATATGTCGCCGGGTGAACGACACGACACGACAATTCTATTTTAGTGTAATAATTATATATATATGGAATTAGAGTGAATGTCCGAACGGTTAGAGCTTTAGCTGATCATATTGTTAATGTTGAGAGATTTAATAATGTAATTGTAATGTTTGAGCTTATTTAGAGCTTTTAAAGACTCTTGCTATATATTATATATATTTTTTTCTTTTTTTTTATAATTTTCACGATGTATCCCGCACACAGCAGGGAAGGTAGAGGGAACCTAGTGTTAAAATATTGTATTTGAAAATTTCCGCCGAATTCTGGAGGCATTACGTGTTGAGTGGCGGAACTTAACGCCGCGCTTTGCCTCGACACCAGAACGAAGAAACGAAAATATAAATGAAAACTTCATTTCCTCGAGTGGGGATTGAACCTACAACCAGTCGATTTTACAGTCACACTTTTTTATTCATATTTAAAAAAAAAACAACTCTCTATAATATAATAAAAAAAGACAATAAAATTGGCCGCGTAACACGAAATATGCGTTTAACACATAATATTCCAATTCCGCGCTCGCACCTGGACGGTGGCCAGAGACGCCGTTACGGCGACAATGCTTCATTCATAATAAGTTGTTGTAGTTAATCAGGGCTAATTATGAAATGTTTTTTACTTGCGATATTTTTGTTGTAGTTTTTGGGTTTCAGCTTTATTATGATATCGCGCTTTTGGTGCAACAATGACGTAATTTCATTAGAAAAAACAAATACTATATCAATGATTGCGTAAAGACTACAAATTTTGATTGAGTCTTCTGCAGTATTTTAAAAACTGCAAATTCGTCATTTATGCAATAAATGAACGATAACGACGATATGTGATTTTCAATTTATTTTCAATATGTACCTAAAGTAGAAACGCGCATATTTAAATATGTTGTTATGAATAATATATAATAGATCCTTTACGAGGACCTTTACTCCTGCTAGACGTCCTAAAGGTTGTTTCAAGTTGGAGCAAAATACGTTATACTGGCAAGCTTTGATTTTACATATATTATTTACGAACTATTTTAAGATCCCCTATAAGCACCCAGACCAATCTGATGGCTCAATCATCCTCCCGGACAGAGATATACCTTTATTTGGAGCTACCTCTGAAAGGGCTCCACTTTCAAGTTAGTGAGTACGCATACTGTCTTAACTATATATTAGACTATCTTCAAAATTTCAGCTTTGCTAAAATGACGTTGGTCTGGCGGCCCTGGGATCTTGGGATATTAGATAGATAGCCCGCAATTTCTGTGGACTATGAGTATGAATCCTAAAAACAACTTCAACGTTAATACAATGTTTCCTTCCAAATTTAAATCCGCTTTCCAAACACAATACAAAAATACAAACAAAAATCAAGAAACGATTTGATTTGAACCTGTCACTGAACAGCAGCAGGTCTGAGACAGGCCGACGCTAATGATAGCACGTGCGGCGCGTACGGTGTTGGTTAAGTGGGAACTTACGTTTCCTGAGTGCGTCCATAGTATAGACAGAGGAGACGTGGCTCTAGTGTAGATATTAATTTTTTTTATTAGCTTCACGCTGTATCCCTCATATAGCATTCTATTGTTAACACTGTATTTCCCGCGCAACGCAAAAGTGAAGACGATGTGTGTTTAGTGGCAGAACTGAACGCCGCGCTTTGTCATATTATTAGAGCTAAGAAATGTAAAAATAATTCTATTCCCTGAATGTACAGTCAGATGCTGTGCGGTTGCGTCAGGACGGCTCCAAGCACTTAAAATGTATGAAAAAAAAAACGGAATCACCTAAAATTACATAGCATTTCAAAATTGAACATTTTGATATTATAAATTCTTGTATTAAGTAGCTTTTATGAGAGTTTAGATAATTTAAATGCAACTTTGTAGTTTTCTAATATTAATAAAAAAACGCATAACATGGTTCATACAAAACATATATTAGTAGTCGTATTAGTTTACATTTCTTCGTAATAAATTTTGGATTAATGACTTAACTACAGGTATTAAACACAAAATTAGTGAGGTAATGTTTTGTTTTATAATTTTGACTTTTACCAGTACAAACAGTGCTTTCCCATTACTGAGCAAAGGCCTCTTTCCATCTCTTCCACTCTGGTTTATTTTGTGCTTTTCGTTCTGTTAATTTTTCGATTATATTTTAATATTGAGAGAGCCCACTACAGAATGTCTTGCAAAATCGTGCAGTGCAGGGGGAGCGGAATGTTTTAATACTACAGTCCCATCGCTTACCCTGCCATACTTAGGTAACAATGTGAAGCTGAAAAGAGTTGATGATATTTCACGAAAAAGTGGAGAACGGTGGAACTCCCACACATAGTCCTCATAATAAATTCAATAGTGATGTGTAAACATAAAATAAATATTAGTAGATCCTTGCTCTATGTCACGCGACACAGTCGACACGGGGGCGTCTCTATTTTGGTGCCGCTGCAATAACAGTACCGATGGTATTTTTATTACGCCCGCCAGTTTTATTTCAGCTACAATTTGACAAAATAAAAATAAGGACGTACGTAATGTGACACGTGCTAGTGATGTACTTTTGTCTTTGGGTATATATGTGCTGTTTTTATCGAGTGTTTGATCTTATATATTTTATCATATATCTTTTCACTTACATCACTATCTTATAGTTTGTAAAGAGTGAGTATTTTTCATACTCTTCCTATACAAATGACGCTAAATAATAATATAATATGATTGTTACATAAGTATATATTATTCTAATTATGTTTTATAAGTTGCGTGGCATCTCCATAACTTGTGAAAAGCGGAGAAAAAATAAGCTTATTATTAGTTTCTCTCTGCCCTTGCCAGATAATAAGTGACTTTAGAACGAGAAGCCGCGGCGTTGAGTTCCGCCACTAATTACACAATATTTTATTAAGCACATATTATCTCTGCACCGGTGTTAAGAGTATCTTGACATTAAATTCCATCTGCCTTATTGCTACAAGAGCGTGAAGCTGATTTTTTTTAACTAACAATTGAATATAATAATAAATATCGATATCATACCCCACACATCATTATTCACAGCGTCCACGAGTAAACATATATCCATTGCTGTATCAATAGAGTTTCGCTTACAAAAATTAATACAAAACCAGCAATGGTCACAAAACGCAGTTAAATCTGAGAGCCTTTAATGAGAGTGCATTCACCTTGCCCAAAATGTAGTGCGTTTCGGAAAATAGACTCGTTTCCGTATCCCGGCACTTGGGATAAATTGAAAGGGTGATATATATAACGCGACTAATTAAGTGAAGTGACTTTTGGTTATGTTTCACTTAAAAAGTATAAATATTTTTTTCTCATAACATGCTAAATAAAGGAAACTGAGTGCTAGGACACTCCGTTTACTACTTTTTGTCCAAGTCAGACAATATCCCACTGCCTCACGACGATCTCTAAAATATAAATACTTTAAAAAAATCTATTCCTTCCATATCACTCGATATGGTGTGAACCAAAGTGTCAAATCTCTTAGTTTTTTTTTCTGTTTTTGCTTAATTTTTGAAAGGTGTGTACTTAAATTATGACAATTTCCTTATAAATGGGTATATTTCATGTAAATATACAGCATAAATTTGATGTTTTTTCTGCCCAATAAGTGCGAGTTCTTCTATTTTCCCTCATAACAAACCCGCATATTCGAGATAATGCTCAATGAGTACCACTCTTTGTTTTTAACAGAGTAATTAAAAAAAATACTATAAATCTGTAAATTTTGTAAAAATCTCCCTTATGCATATTTTATTACATAACAATATAAATAAGTTGTAACAAGCGTATAAAAATTTCGACGTAGCTTAATGAGAACGTATGGTTTAGTGGTCAGAGCGCCTGGTCGGTTTCCAGAAGGCGCAGGTTCGAGTCAATTTTTTATACGTTTTCTAAATAAGTACTTTTGAGTTATTTTAAACCCACTACCATTTGATGTACCTTAACAAAAGCATTGCACTACAATTACAAATGAAATATTTAATTATTTTATTTCCTGCTCTGTCAACGAGTCAAAGCGCTTCTGCGAGTTCTTGCACTCAAAATGCAATACCTCAAAAATTCGGCGGAAAATGGGAAACGGAAATGTCTTAGTAGGAACAAAGTGTCTTAACATAAAGTCTCCAGGTTCTCTCGACCTACTCTGCTACGCTCAGGAATGCGTGAAGCTAAAAGAAATAAAAAAAAAAGAAATTAGAAGACTAAGAGTTATTAAAAAACGAAGCAACAGTAAGAAACTAGATCATACTCAACAAAAAAAAACAATTATCATATATTTTACACACTACTAAAACACAAATGTTCCCTACGAATTATTATGCGTTGTTAACATTTATTGTAGCTATAACGGAGTGGCGGGCGTTAGCAATTTTACAGACACGCAAGAGAAGGTCCCCACCACCTGTCTCGCTGTCGAAACTTTGATGGGGTACAGTTCGGGGTGTTAGGTGGTGATATTGGTAAGTGCTGTAAGTATTTCGTAAATGTTAAGTTTTGGGTTTTCGATTTAAGTTTGATCGGTTGGTATGCTGTAAAATTGGTGTGTAGATTTATAGATTGTATTGACTGTGAGATAGGTATGGGCGTGTCTAGAGATAATTTTTTTGGGGGCTCTAGTGGTTTACATGAAATTTCAATATTATATGTATGTATGTTTATTAACAAAGCTGATTATTTTTCAAATTCTAAAAAGTAAAGTGCGAGTCGGACTCGCTTATCGAGCCTTCTGTACCTATTTCAGGATCGTAGGTCAACTGGTAAAATATTTTGTTATTTTAAATTTTAAAATTAAATTTCCACACTGTATCTATTAAACATACACAATTTATCTTTATATATCTAATGTGACTCATTTATAGGGAGGGCAACACCGTTCAAAAAAGATGGCTGGCAATTATTTAAGGGAAATTACTTCTATGAACTCTGTCTTTCGCGTGTTGCGGTTCACGCGAGCGGAAACACATGAATTATGATTACAGAAGAGCTTAGAAAAAGTTTTGTTTTCTGTCAACAATTTTATGTTTATTAGAATACTATGAATGCAACATATTCTCATTTTCTACCGTTCTGGTTACAATTCAAGCGCAGCATTTGAACTCCGCCATTTAACATACAGTCTCTCATAAAATGGGCAGAAAACTGAAAATTTTCACAGAGTGGCTTAACAAATTAACACCAGTTTTACTTTTTTTACCCTGCTATGAAAGACAAAGCATAAAGCAGTTTTCTTTACTTATTGAATGAATGAGTAAAGAAAACACCCAATTCAAAGCTACGAAATTTCTTTAAAAGTAGAAAGAGAGTAAAGAAGCAGCAATTAAAGTAATATTCTGATTGGAACATCGAACCTCCAACCGCCGCTTTACAGTCACACGTTTGTTCCTCTGCGCCACGACGGCCTGTATAATTTGAGAAAAAGAATAATTGATTTAATTAGTACAAAGAAATTCTAATTTATCGAAAAAAAATGGTTTCAATTAACTCCTTCTTTGTATTATACAAAATTATTTATATGATAATTAATTGATAATAATTGAATTCAATTGATAAAATAATACAATAAAATTGTCTTTCATAAACCAACTTCACTGACAAACAGTTATTTTTTTATCTACTCCAAAGTGGTTGTATATTAGAATTAGCTTAGCCGCTTTTAGCCTCATACAGCAGGGTAGGCAGATGGAACCTAGTGTTAAGACACTCCGTTCCCCACTTCCTGCCGAATTCTAAAGGCATGGCGTGTAGTGGCAGGACTCAACGCCGCGCTTTGCCTCGACACCAGAGCGAAGAAATGGAGATATAAATTTAAGTAAATATCCAAGGAGATGAACTCCTGGAGTGGGGATCGAACCCACAACCAGTCGGTTTTACAATCACACTTTGTGACACTGCGCCACGACTGGCCTCAAAAATTATTTGATATTTAATGGAATGGGATCTGAATCCACAGCCATCTTGTATCCAGCCAGATACTATACCACTGAGCCACGATAGCGTCTTGTTAATTTAAAATACTCATAACTAAATAATATTACTCTATCAAATCTATGTAAACCCACCACGAGGCATGGAGGAGTAAGTTTTGCAATTAAGTGACACGCGAGGCGCCGACATCGCGACGCGCGACTTGCCACGCACTGGTGTTAACGCTTATTGATTGTATTTCAATACTACATTTATTTTTTTAGCTTCGCGCAGTACCAGAGGGAACCTAGTGCTAAGACACTCCGTTCTGGAGATATTGTGTGTAGAGGTGGCGGAAATTAACGCCGCGGCTTACGACGACACCGGAGCGAAGAAGTGAACTACTTGATGAATAAATTTTACTGAATGAAAAACTTGACTAAAAATATACAATGGAAGGAGAACGGAGTGTCTTAACACTACGTTACCTTTGTCTATATTGTTATGCGGAAAAAGACTTAATCTACTTTTGTTCAAACAGATTTTGTAAGATTTTTAGGCTCTCAATATCATAAATTTGCAATATTTTAAATGTTTTATTATTTCAATATTTTATATTTTCAATATTTTATTGCGTATTAAACATATTTTCGTGCGCCTACTCTTCTAATCGAAATAAAAACTAAAAAGTAGCACTAGTTTTTTTTACATAAAAACATGCATTTACCCAGAATATTTCACACTTGAACCGAAGTGTTTCAACACAAGGTTCCCTCCGGGTACCCTGCTATAAGTGGGATACAGTGTGAATCTCTAGAAAAAAATGTACACTATACAGTATAATAGTCGGATTAAATATACGCGTACCTATATGTGTTTTATTTTCGCCCTGTAATCTGCCGCCCTCACGCTGAATCACGTCGACGTTGTTTCTATTTCTAATATAATCATGTTACATTTGTTGTAATGGCTATTTCGTTTTATTAACTAGTAGGTACTAACCTACGCTCGTCTTGGCTTGTGATATTTAGATGTGTTTTTTATATTTATTTATATTTATGGTTGATAATTGTGAGTTCAATCTCCGGTTGAGCAAGTCTTTATATAGGTACTTATTTATTATATTTTCAGATTTACGCAGTATCCTGCACACAGCAGGGTAGGCAGAGAGAGAACCTAGTGTAAAGACACTCTGTTCCCCACTTTCAGCCGAATTTTGAAGGCATTGCGTGTTGAGTAGCGGAACTCAACGCCGCGCTTTACCTGGATATCAGAGCAAAGAAATGGAAATGTACATTTAAATAAATATTTTATATCCTCGAATGGGAATCGAACCCTCAACCAGTCGCTTTTACAGTCACACTTTGTGCCCCTACGCCACGACTGGCCCCAAATATTTTCATATTCTCCAGGTCAGCGTAAATGTAAATACGACGAGGGTGAGTTCTATTCCCACTCAGGAGAACGAAATATTTTAGTTCCCTCGCTCTATTGAGTATTGAGTTCCGCTACTCAATACGCAATATTTCGAAAATAATGTGCGAAAATTGGATAACGATGTGTAACGACTTAACACTTAGTTTTCTCTGGCTATTCTGCTTAATGCGGGATACAGCGTGTAGTAAAACAAAGGGACCAAAAAAAATCATCGGTTTACGCCCTTCAAAAAGTATAAACTGTAAAATGACAAACAATTATACAGCGGTAAGGTATTTCCGGTACTATTCACAAATGAGACACACTTTGGCTCAGGCGAAATACTTTTTTAATTATCTCACCGATTTTCATGAGATGAGGACTAAAATAACATTATACAATAACGAATAAAAGAAGCACGGTCTTGAGTTCCACCACTCAAAATTAGATTCCCTCCGCCTATCCAATACAGGAAAAAGCGTGAAACTGTTTTTTAAAGAATTTTTACAATAAAAGAAACGTAAAAATTCTCAGCTTCATACATTAAAATTAACAAGTAGTTACATATTAAACGCCGTAATGTCACCGAGTATCAAGTCCAAAGCTCACGGGCCGAGCCAAAAATAAAACCAGCAATATGACCCAACGCTAGTGAAAAGGAATAGTTAAAGCAAAGAGAAAATATATCGTTCAACGGACTCGTGAATAATCTTAGAACCAAGATAAACTTTACTGAGACATATAAAATGCATTGGATGTAGGAAGCGGTAGGGCGACATATTCTTGGATGTGGTATGTTGATATTGACAGATCATACATACCAAAGTTGAAATGGTATATATTATATTGTTTAGCTTTACGCTGTATCGCATATAGCAAAGTAAGCAGACATAACCTAGTGTTGAAACACTCCGTGGCCCACTTTCCGTTATACCATCAAAATGTAACACACTTTTTTTATTTATTAAGTGTTATATTTCTTATTAGAGTTCATTTATTTTTAACTTTTATTCTTAAAAAGGTTTTTATTATTTAATTTTATTTTTAGCTTTTTAGTATTTTTATTTCAAAGATTTTCGATCGAATTAAGCGAGCCCAAATTCCAGAGTTACGGAGTTCCTGTGACCACCTCCCAGCTCCATCACCAGACTCTGGTTACCATATAGTATCAAAGTACTCGTCAAGACGAATCAAACGAGCTCAAACTCGATGGGGTTGTATCGTTTAATTACTTAATTCTTATGGTCACTTTCCAGCTCCACCATCAAATCCTGGTTACCATTTAGTATCTAAGAACTCATCAAGATGAAATAAACGAGCTTAAACTCGATGAAGGTGCGTCGTTTAATAACGGAGTGCTTATGGCCACCTTCCAGCTTCATCATCAGATCAGCTATAAGTCATAATAATATCGCATTGTCATCCAATTTATACATGCATGCAAAATTTCAGCTCAATTGGAAACCGACAAATGGATCAAATTTAACTTTCGAGATTTGGTTACAGACAACGGGACAGGTGAAAGTAAATAAAGCTTTTAAAAAAATATTTTCAAGTTTTTTTTTTGGAAAATTTTACAATTGTACACAGGCAACCCACATCCATCCGTTTGCTTCTACGATCTTAGCGATCGAGTGCATCCCACCCACGCTCATTTAGTATTATTTTCGTTGGAGACAGCATTGCCACATCGTGAAATATGCTCTTTACTTACCGGTGTTTTTCGGTTTTTTAAAATTACGTTTATTTTTTTATCTTCCATCTATACATAGTGACTAAAGAACATTCGCTTCCGTGTGTATGTATATACGAAGATATTTGCTTTCAAATATCTGCATCCGTATTCGCGGATGTAAAAATTCGGCAACACTTTCGCTTTTCAGCTCGTATAAAGAAATCGACAAAGCGTGGCGTTGAGTTCCGCCACTCAACGCACAATATATTTATAATTTGGGCGGTGCCTGAGTAACGGAGTGCCTTAACGCTTATTACTGAGTTCCCTCTGTTACCCTGCTACGCGGGAAAGCTGATTAAATTAACCTAATTGTAGTATTTTCAAGTTATTTTAACATATTAACAGTATTAAGACACAAAACGACCACGTGCTAACACCGGAAGCATCCAATGGCCCTGCTTGTCCTATTATATTCCTTGTGGTCGTGGTTTGATGGATGTTAAAATCTTAATTCTTTCTCTCTGCGGTCTCTGCGTCTGTCTAGGCTGCTATATAGGTGACGTAAGGATTAAACTTACATTTAGTGGAATTCACCATGATACTCTTAAAACACAAGTGTTTCAAAATTGAAAATATCAAAAAAATCTGGTATTTCATTTTCATTATATATGTAAGTATATAAAATGTATATAATATACGAAATATACTTTCTAGAATAGATAGTGTTTAAATCCCCACTAAATCATAATGCCAATTTGCTTAATTGCCAAGAAAGCCAATTTTTTTCAGCTTCACGCTATATCCCGCACAAAGCAGAATAGGCAAAGGGAGCCTAGAGTTAAGACATTTTACGCCAAATTTTGGAGACATTCCGTGGCGGAATTTAACGCCACGCTTTGCCTTGACACCAGAGTGAAAAAAACAAAATATTAAATATTTCAATTCCTCGAATCGAACCCACAACCTGGCGTTTACAGTCACATTTTGCGTCCCTGCGCCACGACTGGCCTCTGCCAATTTATTTATAAAACATTCATATATACATACTAACAAGAAAAAGAAAACATTCGAATGACATTAAAAACAAGTAGTTTCAAACACGTGTCACGTGGCAGCGACGTCGCGCATCCCCACTACTTGCAACGGCTATTTCTAATACGTATCTGAGACAGTACCTACGAAGTAGGTGCTTAGTAAAGATTTGGTTGATGTAGACTAATGAAAGTTTAGAAACGTTATTCATAATAAGCTTTTTTTTGGTTAGACGTTTTTTTTTTAAATTCGTAGTTCCCCGTTGTACCCTTCCTTTTTTTTTGCCTATTATATTCGTTAAAACTTCTGCTTTGGGATTCACGCTCTCACATATAGTAGCGGAGGCAGTGAGAATTTAGTGTTAAGGCACTCCTCTGTCCGCTTTCCACACAAATTTTTGAGTTGAGTATGGTGCAGTGGTAGGACATTAATTCTATTACGGATTATGTTTCGAAATTTTCGACGAAAACGAATTTTCTTTTTAAATTGAATAAATGAAAATATTTAATCTCCCGAAGTGGCAATAAAACCCACGTCTATCGCGCTTACAGTACGTAGCGCCACTATGCCACGACGGCCACAAATCTCGTAAGCAATACACATTTTTATTAACCATTTTGTGACGTCAATAAATTTTATCGTAATTGTAAAAATATACTGTAAAACTATTCTATAAAAGAACAATAGATACTTGGTCTAATTCCGAAGAAGTGCCTCTGAGCTTGTGGTTTTAGTTGCTTGATTAAAAATATCCATTGATCTAACAATAGATACCTGCATAATTATATTAATTAATAGAAGAAGATTTAGAAGAAGATTTAGTAGAAGATTAATAAATTAATCAGCTTCACGCTGTATCCCGCACACAGCAGGGTAGGCAGAGGGAAGCTAGTGTTAAGACACTCCGTTCCCCACTTTCTGCCGGATTCTGGAGGCATTGCGTGTTGAGTGGCAGAACTCAACGCCACGTAGAAGATTAATAACAAACTATTATAGCTTATTCCAATAAAATATTAATTTCAAACCGAATACTTACATTCTATTATAGATAAATTTATTTAAAAAAAAAATAAAAAGTGACTGTCTAAGCTTTCGTAAGCTTACAGCGGCGTGCGCGAGAGTCGCGACGCATCCGGTGCAAAGCGGCGATCCTGACTCATTATCTTTATTATTACACGTTTATAAGGACACAATTCTTAGTACTACACGAACTGCATTAATTTTATAGTTTGTATAAATAAATATAATCTTTATTTTCTTATCAGTTTCACGCTGTATCCCGCATTTAGGAGGCAGAGGTAGAGGGAACCTAATGATAAGACACTCCAATCTCCATTTTTCCCCGAATTGTGGAGATATTGTGTGTTGAGCAGCGCAACGCATCGCTGATCTTTCCCTCGACACCAGAGCGAATAAAGGGAATTATTAAATAGTTCATTTCCTTGAATACGAATCGAACCCACAGCATATCGTGTTAACAGTCTCACGCTAGTGCCATTGCGCCATGATTGCCTTCAAAAAATATCAAATTAAAAAAAAAGAGGCCATGGCGCAGGGGCACATAGTGTGACTGTAAACGATACTGGTGAGTTCGATCCCCACGAGAGGAAACGAAATATTTATTTAAATGTGTTGTCATGTTTCCATTTTTTTGCTTTTATGTCGCTGCAAATCACGGCGTTGAGTTCCGCCACTCAACATGCAATGCCTCCAGAATTCAACGCAGAGTGGAGAACGGAGTGTCTTAACACTTTGTTCCCCCTGCCTACCCTGTGTATGAGATACAGCGTGAAGCTGATACCTATACCTCAATTAACATCAAAAACACAAATTTCCGAACAAACAACTTAAGAAATAGTAATAAAAAAATTACGTGACCAACGACTTTTACTATATTCACTAGAATAACAGTGAAATGAGTTAAACGAGCACCTCGTCTTATTTATGGCGAGGTCGCGGGGACGCCGCGTTACGATATCTACACGGTGTTATCTTACGTATAACGGACGCTATCGGTTTATGTGTTTTTGTATTTATTATATACCTGTATTTTTTTTTAAATTTCAATTGAGCAATAGCTGAACTTTCTGGGTAAAGAGGCAAATCTAATTTAATTAGTTTCACGCTGTATCCCGCACACAGCAGTGTAGGCAGAGAGAACTTTGTGTTAAAACACTCCGTTTCCGTCACTTTCCGCCGAATTATGGAGGCATTTATGGAGGCAATTCTGGAGGCAATTCTGAAGGCAACTGTAGAGTCGCGGAACTAACGCAGCACTTTTTGCCTCCATAGCAAAGCGAAAAAATGGAAATATACATGTAGGGACCCACGACCAGCTGAGATTTTAGGCATTTTTGTTTTGTTGTTTAGATGCAGGCAGTCGTACAGCGTGTGATTGTGGAAGATGATTGTAGGTTCGATTTCCTCACAGGGGGATATATTATTTCTATTTCCTCGATCTGGTTACAAAACACAGCGCGGCATTGAGTTCCACTATTCAAAACGCAATATCTCGAAAATTGAGCAGAACATGGGGAACGGAGTGTCTTATTCCTATGTTCCCGCTGGCTACCCTCCTATATACAGGATACCTAGAACCAAATCTACGACCACTTTCCTTGAAATCAAAGCTGAATTAAAACTTTAAAATACTATGAAAAAACTAAATAAAACCGGTAGTGTAACCGACAATTGTATCCGGATGCCATCTTACCCACTCAGTGTGTAACTCTCACGGCCTCTAAGCAGTAAAATAAATTATTTAACTATAAATGTAATTGTATTCATAACTTTGGTATTTGACTGTTCGTTTGCGACAGAATTTCTCTATACCGTTATATTTAGCTTTACATATTTCGTTTAAAGTTATAGTTAGAACGAGACTGCTGTGCAATGTAATTCTTACGACAAAGCATTGTTTTAAGTATTTACTGTTATAGAAGCATCATCAAGAGAGAGAGAAGAAATTAAAATATTAAATATTTTTGATCTACCGAACGGGAATCGAACACACAGCCGCTGCGTTAACAGTCGCACCCTTGGCCCTTTCGCCACGTTGGCCTCCATCTTGTTAATCGTTACGGTATTTTAACCACTGTACCTCCCTCACTTAGAATGATTCATATATATTTCTATTTGACCATAGGAACAGGGGCCGTATTCAAAAGCTATATGAAATGAAATCCAGATCAATCAATCTAATAGTAATGTATAGCTGATGTAAGCTAGAACTATTTTGGTGAAGCTCGTCCACTCCATAACGTTAATAGGCTATTACTCTAATACGTTTCGAATGCATATAAATTCCTCGCCCAGCTATCTATTTATTGTGCTTATTTTAGTGACTATAGTTACATTGTTTTAGCTTCACACTGTACTGCGTCTATAGCGGGGTAGTCTGAGGGAACCTAGTATTGAGACACTCCGTTCCCCTACACCCCGTTCAATTTTCGAGACATTGTGGTGACGAGTAGCGGAAATCAACTCGCTTAGTCTTGTTACCGGAGCGAGGAAATGCAAATAAATTATTATTCCAAATGGTAATGGGTTCGAACCCACCACCGTCGTACATTCAGCCGCTACCGCGCCACAACGCCATCACATACAGTTACCTACATTAAAAATAATTTAGTTAATTATTTCTATTAATTAATTCAACCCAATATATCACAGTGGTAAGCCATAAGGCACCACCCACGAGAATAATTCAGGTTGGTGAAGCCTAAATACCAGTTTTAATTAAAATAAATTAAGTTAATCAAACTATCGCTCCTATATGAGGATGGTTGACAAGCTATAGATTGGATAGCCGTTATACGAGTGTTAATTGATATGATTTTTTTTTTATCTTTACAAATCTTTTTCTTTTTTTATTCCGTCTAGGCCCTCGTGACGCAGTGGAGCAGCGTTTAACTGTAAACGCGATGAGTTCGATTACCACTCGGAGGAATATTTTAAATCAAATCAGCTTCACGCTGTATCCCGCACACAGCAGGGTAGGCAGAGGGAACCTAGTGTTAAGACACTACATTCCCCACTTTCTGCCGAATTCTGGAGGCATTGCGTGTTGAGTGGCAGAACTCAACGCCGCGCTTTGCCCTGATACCAGAACGAAGAAATGGAAATATAAATTTAAGTAAATATTTCATCTCCTCGAGTGGGATCGAACCCAGAACCAGTCGGTTTTACAGTCACACTTTGTGCCACTGCGCCACGACTGGCCTCTGGAATATTTTGTAATAATTTTAATTAATTATATTTAATATATTTCCATATTTCCATTTAGTTCGCCTGCGTTTCAAATCGGAAAAATCCGGCTAAGTGCGAGTAGGACTCGCGCTCTTTGGGTTTCGTACCAATAAAACACCCAAAAATAATACGTTTGTTGTATGGGAACCTCCTTAAATGTTTTAGTCTGGTGACAGACTGTATCTCAAGAACTATGATAGACCGACAAAAAACAGAGTCTTGGTGATAGGATCCCATTTTATCCTTTGGGTACGGAAGTCTAAAAACAAAAAGTTGTGCATGACACACGACAAATTTTGTAAGGTATAAGGTACTCGTTATACAGAGTTATACCAAAAGGATCAACATGATGATGAATAGGGAACAAAATGTCTTAACATTAGGTTCCTTCTGCCTACCCTGCTATGTGCGGAATACAGCGTGAAGCTGATTTTTTTTTTATCAACGTGATGTAATAGTGTATAATATAACCGTCTTCGATAGATAGACCGAACCAGTAGTTTAGTTAGAGTAGCACGTTAAACTAAACAAACTCTTCAAATTTATAATATTACCATAGATAAAAATGTATTACAAAAATTAATTTAAAATCAAAAATCATAATATTTCTAAAATACTTTATTTTAAAATACCACTTTTGAGTCACGAAGTGGATCCCTATACTAGTATATGTAATAGTGCTTTAGAAAACGTAAAACTGTTCCTGCCTTCGTTTCCTGCCTGATTTCCCTCTGGATCTTGATCTGGATGGCTGTCTCGTTGGATTATGAAATCTAAGGAATATATTGCTACGCTAGCTTCTAATCTGACTTAAATATGATTAAATAAGACGATTTAAGCTATAACATGGACTTTTGAGCTATAAGACGGAAAACATAATGTGAGATATATATAAGGTAAGTGAAAGAGAATACTGGACATGATGATTGTGGGTTCGATTTCTACTCTGAGAAATGAATTACTCTCATTTCTTCGCTACGGTACTGAGATATAATGAGACGTTGGGTTCCGTCTCGACAATTTGCAAGTGTTAATACTAGATTCCCTGTCTATCTAGCAATATGCGGGATACTTCGTGAAGCTTAATTAATGTATACGATAAAATACGATGATTGAAAATTTGGTTTCTATTCAGTCTTATCTGTTTCCGTTCTGGTAAGATATAGTGTGGCGTTGAATTCCGCCACTTAATTCTCCCATTTAACACGCAGTGTCTTTCACACGGGGGCACAAAATAATAATAAAGCTAAAAAAATATAGTAATAACAGCATGAATCATATTTAATATCACCATGTTGTCCGATCGTAAGCGATTCGCAATGCAAGCTCAATGTGACTCACTCAAGCTGTAGCGCGAGACTTCCAGGAATACTGTATGGAGGAAAAGTTCTGTGTAGTTCAGTACACGTCATCAGCTTACTGGAATTATTGTTTCACTTTATTTTCACGTAGATACCACTTTTATTCATATTTTTTTATTAAGACTGTCGCGGAGCGTCTGACTGTAAACTCGAAGGTTGTGGGTTAGAATAAGACGATGCGAGACGTTGAGTTACGTTAGATAGGTTAGTTTTACACCCCGTAAGGGAAGCACGAAGAGGATATGACATTTTACATCTTAAAATCCACGCATACAAAGCGAACAACGACTAGATAAAAATCAAAGAAGCTTCAATCAAAACATATCAAAATATGTATGTAAATATTTATAGCAGACAGACAGACACACACATATATACATATAAATTATACATATATTCAAATCTTCAATTAAACAATCTAGGCAGTGTTAAACATACGCAAAAACAATAAGCATCGAGCGCACCAAGAGCCGCGGAACCAGTACTTTATAGTTAGTTATGAGAACATTTTACGACCGCACGTCGGAGGATCACTCGAACGGGTAATTACACACTATATAAGAATAATCAAAGTGGTACAAAACAAAAAGATCCATTACAAATTGACCGCTGGCAAAAAGCGTCGGCCAATTATACGATATACCAAGTATTTAGCATTATAAACAATTGGTATTGCTATTAAAATTTAGCATATTATTCTAAAAAAAATACAGAAAAAAAACACAGAGCAAAAAATCACATGGTCGAAACACGAACTCTTCCTTTCCTAAATTATCCTGTCACGTTCAACTATAAAATGCAATTGGGTTCTCAAAAAATTCAAAATGGTTAGCTTGTGAGCGTCTTATATTGAGCCTTACGGGGTTGTGTTACGGCGTAATGGTATTTTTATGGTTATATCAGTGTCAGGTTGCACAATAGACGTGTTACCTGCGCACGCGCAAGGTGACCCGGCGAAGGGCACCCTCCTTTTCCCTAATTTAGTGACGTCACAGGAATAGATAACAAAATAGAAATATTTGTTATTAAATTGTTTTTTATGACAAACTAGCGACTCGCGCGCGGCTTTGCTTGCAATTATACAAAACTTTTATATTAATTGTAGCATGTGTGGTATTATGTGTATAAATTATACATTATTGTACAGTTTTATCTAAATCTGTTCAGTAGTTTTTGCGTGAAAGTGAAACAACATCCATCTTTACAAACATTCACATTTATAAAATTTAATTATGGCTTTCATGTCGAAGAATGACTGCGTCAAACTGTAAATACGATGCTTGTGTATTCAATCCTCACTTGAGGAAATAAATTATCTTCATTTCCCCGCCTCGCTAAGACAAAATACGGCATTAAGCTCCGAAAGTTGGACTGAAAATGAGGAACGTGGTGTCTTAACACTAGGTTAGCTTTTGTTTATCGCTAGCTTTTGCTTTTGAATAAAGCGGGAAGGTGCATATTTTTTTTATAAATATTAAGATGAAACATAGTAACTATCGATTTTTTTTTAATTTCTTATATTGCTTTATGCCTAGAATAATAAACGATCGTATGCTTATATATTATATGCTGCTTTATAAACTATGCAATTATATTGAAAATCTGTCAGATCGACCATAGGTGATTACAAATTACAAAGTATATTTGAAATAAAAAATTAAATGTTGTATAACAATCGATATATCGATGGTTTTTTTGGCACGAGCCTAATTATTAGTTGTAACAAAAATTGCGTCTGACAGTGGAGCTCGCAGGGACAGGTGCTAATATTTGCCGACCTTTATTCGAGTGGTGTTTCATACTGATTGGATTTGAATCAGCTTCACGCTGTATCCCGCACACAGCAGGGTAGGCAGAGGGAACCTAGTGTTAAGACACTCCGTTCCCCACTTTCTGCCGAATTCTGGAGGCATTGCGTGTTGAGTGGCAGAACTCAACGCCGCGCTTAACCTCGACACCAGAGCGAAGAAATGGAAATATAAATTTAAGTAAATATTTCATCTCCTCGAGTGGGGATCGAACCCACAACTAGTCAGTTTTACAGTCACACTTCGTGCCGCTGCGCCACGACTGGCCTCATGATTGGGCTGATTGGATTTGCATACTTATATATTAAAGTACTTCTTTTTTTGAAGCTTCACGCTATATCCCGCATATAGGAGAGTAGAGGGAGATATCAGAGAAGAGTTAAGACACTCCGCTGCCCACTCTCGGCCAAATTTTCGAGGCATTGCGTGTCGCGCTTTGCCTTGTTACCAGATCGAATCAATGAATATTTTATTCAATAACTGCGCCACGACGACCTCTACATTCGACATTATATATTGTAAATAATATAAATGTAGGTTTTTTAAGGAGGCCTCTTAAATCCACATATACTTAGGTCGCAAACCCTAGACACTGCTTCAACCTCCTCAAGTAAAAAATTCAAAATATCATCTTATTTAACAGATAACATAAAATAAATATAATGTAACAGATTTAAAGAAAAAAAATTGTCAATATTTTATTTTCAATCACGCAGAAGCGCTTTTATAAATATACTTTAAGTTGTACATAAAATTGTTTCTCCATAGAAATAAAAATCACATGTTTATCTTACTAAAAACAAAAAATATATATTATCTTACTATGAAATTGTATATTACTATTAAGTCCGCCGTGGCGTTAAACCACAAGAACGTGACAGTAGCGCGACGGTTCTGAGTTTGATACTAACTCAGGTAAATGAGTTAACATTTATTAATATTTTATTTCTATCGCTCTGGCACCAAGGTAAATGAGCCCGGCGTTAAGTTCCGCCACTCAAAACGCAACGCCTCGAAGAATTCGGCGGAGACTGAGGAACGGAGTGTCTTAACACTAGGTTCCTTCTGCTGTGTGCGGGATACAAAGCTGATTTTTTGAGATTGTCACCCGAATACAGAATATTATTATGGAATTATAGATTATTTATCTATAATAGTCTTGTTTTGAATGTTAACTGATAATAAAAACAATAAAGCATAAAATGCGTCAGTCAATGTGAAACGTCCGGCAAGTCGTATACATGTAAAGCATGCAGTAAAAACCCAGTTACAGTGCGATCATGTTTGAAACGATAATGAGTATGAAATGTTCGATACAATTGTGATTTAATACAAGACTTTACCAATGAGGTCGTTTTAATGTTTAAGGACGTCCAATCCTTAGAATATACAACGACACTCTTTTAATTTTTTTTTTGTTTTAAATAATTTACCCATTATTTTTAATAGATTTTTCTATTTCGGCGAAATATAATTTCTTGTTTTTATTTTTTTTTAGCTATTATATTATATTATAGATATTTTTATTTTTCATAAAGCCCATACCTATGTTTTTATCTTTATAATGATAAGACTCAACACTACGCTTTTTCACCCCGAACGAAGATGAAAATTATTTTGCTATAATCACTTCCCCAAATGAGAATTGAACACACAACGATCGCGTTGAGCGTCGGAGATGCAGTGCCACTGCGCTATCATGGCCACAGTGCTTTAAATCAGCATTTTTATTCTTTGTTATTATTATTATAGAGGTAGGTACAGAGGGGAAATCCAGAATAAATTATGTCATCATATTTTGACTATATTCTAAACATCAAATTGGGCTTACAATGCTCTAGCTGGTTTCCGTTTTGCAAATACTAACTAACGTCAACGGAAATGAGCTCCACATATTTCATTCATACAAGTACGCAATAATGACAGTTTCGTTTATTTAAATTTTAATTATATAAAAATGGCCTAGGATATGTGGCAGGAAAACTCTGGATTGAAAATTTGAGTTTTCCTGTCGTTACCATGAAGTTGATGTTTAAAAAAGAAAGACAATTATGGTACTTTTATAATTTTCTTTCTTTTTTAAATAGTAGGTATTATATGTATGTCATAGCGTTTTGAGTAAAATTATGCATAATAGAGAACGGAGTGTCTCAACACTAAATTCTTCTGTCTACTGCGTTGCACACTACTGGTCAAAATAAATAAATGCATCAATAAGTTAAACATGTTGTACATGTAATTATTTTACAGATAATAAAGATAAAGACGGAGTAAATCAGTACTAAGACTTCCCAAATTAAAATAAAACTCCAGCTTAAAAATAATAAATTAACTTAATCTTAATTGAGGTCGTCATGATTCAGCAACACAACGTTCTATGCGTAAACGCGACAGCAGTAGGTGGTTCAATTTCCACTATCACTCAGGGGAATGTATTTTTTCATTTCTTCGCTCTGGTAACAAAATAAAGCGCAGCGTTGAGTTTCACCACTCATCATGCAATGTTTCGAAAGTTAAACAATGCTTGGGGAACGTAGTGTCTTAACACTAGGTTCCCTCTGCCCTGTTACCTATATGCGGGATACAGCGTGATGCTGAAAGTATAGCACAATATTAAACTTAATTACAATTACTATTCTCTTTAATCCAGGTGATATTAAGGCTCGACGTCGACCCAGATCGAGCTTCCGGTGCTTTTCAGTCGGAAAGTGTGCCACCGGATGTAGCGTCGCGCATTGTTTTCAGATATTTCAATGCAATTAATTTACTTGATATTTTTTTTAAAGTGTAAGTATTTTTTGTGAATAATAAAAAATGTGATAAAAATGTATGATTCGGAATTTATACTTATTAATATAATGTGTTCATCTATACTCGTGATAGTAGTGGGTTCAAGACCAACTTAAAGCTTACTATATGTCGTCTTCAAAACCTTGAATTGCGGCGTTAAATTCTGTTTTTTAATATGAAATATCACAAAGTTAATGAAAATTCAAAAATATATTTTTTTTACAGCTACATCATGTTTGTCCACCCTCATATTATGCCTAGCTTCACGTTGTATCCCACACACTGTTAAGAATTCACTGTTAAGGAACTCCATTTACCAATTTCTATCTAAATTGCGGAGACAACGCTGTGCTTTAATACTACATATCCGTCACATTTTCAGACGCAATATGAAATATTGCGTCTGAAAATGAGACGGATATGTAGTATTAATTATATATTAAGATTTTTAATGAAAAAAAAACCAAGCTATCAATATATTCTCAGAGTAAGTATAAGTAAGTTCATTAAAATACCGTTTACATTTTGAACATAAAGTTTAGATCATTAAATGAGAGTAACGCCTTCTAACCTCCCTTTGCCCCCCTCTCTTCAACCCCCCTCCCTTCTTCGCCGTCAATCGTAAAACTTACCCCATTAAAT
This sequence comes from Heliconius hermathena, assembly GCA_013403705.1. Classification (NCBI taxonomy): domain Eukaryota; kingdom Metazoa; phylum Arthropoda; class Insecta; order Lepidoptera; family Nymphalidae; genus Heliconius; species Heliconius hermathena. The sequence goes on along the minus strand of JAAIXJ010001890.1, from coordinate 613,270 downwards.
GTTTACAGCCTTCTAAAACTGTGCCACAGAGTATACGGACATATTTTTCAATACGTGAAAAAGGCAGTAAAGAAACTATAAAGTTCTATTTTATTACTTTAATTTTTGTTTTATATCACGGTCGAAATGTATTGTATGTATGCATTTTTATTACATAAAATATATGTATATTGTTTATGAAAATTTAGATTTTTACAACCTCTTAAAGTCGATTTAATAGTTTTGCGACTATTTAATGTCAAATGACGTCTTAGTAAATAAATCTTAGTACTAACTTCTGTTGAAGTTTATTATATGTTTTTTTTTTATTTCAAGTAGCACAGATGACTGCACTTTATTTTGTAAGCTCAAAGTGTTTCATATTTTATAATTGTATAAAATTTCCGTTTTTTGAGATTCAAACCTACTGTCATACGTAGCTTATTATAGTTACGAGTATACTATTATAATAATACCAATCTACATAATGCAAATTATTTGTTTAGATTTTTAAAAAATCATAAAAATATGTATAAAATTCTGAATGTAAGTGCTCTGTACAAACAAAATTGGTAATTATAACAAATGCAGTCTCTGTAGAGGTTATGAATACTACACAGCGAGTGGTAAACGGTGCTAACTCTTTTATAAATACAACACATTTTTTTGTTAACTTATAATATTTTTATAAAAAATATTAAAGTTAATATTTTATATAAATTTATGATATAAAATTTCAACAAAATTTCTTCATATTATGTCACTTAAGATCTGTTTGGGTGATAATATCATTTTAAAACATTTGTGCGCCTACCCTCAAAATGATAAATAACAAAATAGCAAAATTTAAATAATAGAATGGCCCACGAGAAAAATCTATCAATTATTCACTAGGTAAAATACATCGACACAACCTTCTGAATTATTTATTAGTCATAATTAAGCTAATTTTGTATTCACTTAACCTATTACAAATAGACTATGACCTAGCTATATTTAATAATGAAATGTAGAGCATTGTCTGAGCTAGAATAGCTGAAAACCTGGTGACAAAATTGGACGGGGCTTATTAAAAATGTATTAAAATTGAAATTAATTATGGTTAACAGAATTTAGAAAATGTATATTGTTTAAAAAAAACCTACGTTATTAGTTAATTAATATTTCTTTATTTTGAGTCATCACATGCTTAATAGTCGTTCAGCGTCTTATATGAGTAGGAAGAAATAATTATATATAATAATTTACTATGATTTAGTGCATAAAAAGTAATGTGATACTAAATATAAACAAAACAATACAAGTGATCGAATAAAGTATCACTTCCCTATCAATCTTTGTAACAAAATGTCATAAATAAAATATTATACTTATTTAAAGTTGCATGGTGTTGACTTCCGCCACTTACCGCGCATTATCTCAAGAATTGTGCAGAAAGCAGAGAAGCGGAGTGGCATAAACTAGGTTACCACACCTCCCCAAAATCACTTACACTCACTCCCCTTATTACGCAAAAAAACAATCATAAATTCAAAAATACAAAAAATTGGGTTAGCTCGTTTTATTCGTATCTATATGGGCTATGCAGGCCGACGTCAAGGACGCCCGCTCTCAAAGTGACCCATTGTGCCACATTACGTCTGGATTAGGCTAAGAAGTAATTGTTCACTGACGCTTTATTCTAGTTGTATATTTTAAGATAATAATTATTTTATTATTCTATATTAAGTTTAGTAGACGTTTTGATACTTAAGGTGGTTAATTTAGGAAAATATTATATTTTCCTTATATAGGCAAAAATAATTGAGTCAAAAAATGTTTATTAAGATCACCATCTGTTTGCTAATTATTTTTAGAATATAAAATAATATAAATAGGTTAGTTGTGGCGCAGGGGCACAAAGTGTGGCTATAAAATCGACTATTTGTGGGTTCGATCCCCACTTGAGGATATGAAATATTTATTTACATTTATATTTTCATTTCTCGGTTTCCAGAAATCGGCGGGAAGTGGGGTACAGAGTGTCTTAGCACTATGTTTTCTTTGCCTACCCTGCTGTGTGCGGGCGTCAAGCTGATTTATTTTATTTAAATAATAATTATAATAACTTACGTCTCAGTTTTCCACTTTATTAGATTCGTTATGTAGTGTTGATGAGTAGTGGAACTTAATGTTGTTCTTTGTCAACCAGAGCGCAGAAATGAAAATAATTCAAATACAATCATTTCCCCATGCGGTGATCGAACCTACGACCAACACGCTTACAATCAGATGCCCACAACGCCACTACACCTCATACATATATGAATTTTTCTAACAATTCCCTTACATTCCCCGCGCTATATACTCGTACGCGGCGAGCGTTCGCCAAGGACGCCCGCTCTCAAAGTGACCCATTGTGCCACATAGCGTCTGGATTAGGCGGTTAAGAGCAAATTACAATTGTTCCGAGAACCGCTACGCGGCCGGCGGTGCTCTTTGTTTATTTATGACTTTTTAGACCGTTGCCCAAGATTTGATACGTTTTCGCCCCTAAAAATAGATCGAAACGAAAATTTGGTTATACCTTTGTGTGCATTAAGTTGTGTGATTTATTTTTGCACTGACTCCTGAGCGTGATTTTGGCTGCCCGGGGCTTAGGGATTCCAATGATATTTTTTTAGCTTGTGGCTTGTGTCTGCAGAAAGCAGGATAGACAGAAGGAGCTTAGTCTTAAGTGCTTCCGTTCTCTATTTTCTCCATAATTTCGTAAATGTATGAAAGTTAAAAGAAATGAGTCAAACATTACTGTAACACTTACTGCACCGTTCGGTATCTTAAGTGTTTTTTTTGCCTATAATTTGAGTCGCCTTAAATAATTGTAAATGTACATATCATACAAAAACTTACATTATTGTAAAATCATATTACACACTATTAATATTTTTCATGGTGTATCTCCCATATAGCAGAGTATGCAGAGGGAATCTAGTGTAAAGGCACTCCATTCCCATGTTTCCTATTCACTCAATTTTCAAAACAATGAATGCTGACTGGCGGAACTCAGCACCGCGTCAAGTCTTGTTATCAGTCAAGTAAATTATTTATAAATATAATAAATTATTCACAGGTCACCACACATTCCCGATCAATAGACCACTATAATGTAAAATCGACAAAAAAATCTCTACGTACTCTACGGCAAGTCTCTCTACGATTTTTTTGTCGGTTATACTAACTGGTGTACAAAAAACAGCATTTGTTACAGGCATAGAGCAATCTCATCACCCATTAGTACTTTGCAGGCTATCTTGCTCACACGGGAGCAAAAAATCGTGTACCTACACTCGCAAACTGCATTCCAAGTGAAAATATCGGTGAATCGCTCAAAAATCGACCTATTTTTCAAAGTGAATAGAATCAAAATCTGTCCACCCGCAACGGCCAAGGGTCGGCAATTCGACCAGTATAAATAACAATAAGAGCGGAGGATAAAACCTTTTTAGAAATATTAAGCAGTTTTGACAGATGAGCTCGAACTCGTTGTTCTTTGGACGACCGTAATGTTATAGACGATTTTTTGATAATTAAAATTTATTATAAGTTATTTAGGTGATTTTTATGTCCAGAAACTTTTCATATTTTAGCGAAGAAGAACTATTTTAATATTTTTCCATATCTAGATTGCGGAATACAACTCTTTTGATACCCAGTGACTGACTAACTGACAATGCACAGCTGGACCATTGAGTGTGAAAACCTGAAATAACGCCTGTAGGTGACTTGGCAACCAAAGGAGAGCACTAATAGAAGATTTTCGATAGCAATTAAAGAAATGAGTCGTGGTGCAGGGGCACAAATTGTGACTGTAAAATCGATTGGTTGTAGGTTCGATCGCCCCACTCGAGGTAATTAAATATTTATTTACATTTATATGTTTATTTCTTCGGTCTGGTATCAAGGCAAAGCGCGGCGTTGAGTTCCGCCACTCAAAAGGCAATGCCTCCAGAACTCAGCGGAAAATGAGGAATGGAGTGTCTTAACACTAGGTTCCTTCTGCCTACCCTGCTGTGTTCGGGATACAGCGTGAAGCTGAAAACAAAAAATAAACAAATAAAGATTTCACGTTACAAAGTTACAAACAACCTGTACAATATAATAATTTATTTACAAATTCTGAGTAAAAATCCACCTATTACATACCCACTAACTTCATTAAAATAGTTTAACTGTTCCCACATACTTCACCGATTACAAAATCGAATGCCCGTATACATTTATGTATGAAAGTGAACATAATCTTCATATGCGATATAAAAATTCGTTAAATACCTCATCTTGTAGATACTTAATTCAACGCCCACAGTGTGTTTTGTACTGCCATTAGTCAAAATGGAAACCATGGAAAAGAAAAATAAAATGCCTTAGTGAATTAATGTTTAATTATAACTTAACTAGGTTTTACCCGTAGCGTCGCCTGTGTGGTCAAATGGTAAGTAAAGAGGTATGTATGATACGTGATATAATCTACGGGCCTGAGGTAATTTTGCTCGCTGGTCAGCCATATATAAATAAATCGGTCGTGGCGCAGGCACGAACGTGCGACAGTTAAAGCAATAAGTAGTGGGCTCGATTCCCACGAGGCAAAGCGAGGCGCTGAGCTACCCCATTCCCACCGAAGTGTCTTAATGGAAGTGAAGTGTCTTAACATTAGGTTCCCAGGTTCCTTTTGTCTACCCTATTATGTGCAGAATACTGCGTGAAGCAAAAAAAACTATCTACCACCAAAATAATTTATTAATTATTAATTCGTGTGAAATGCTTCAATAACAATTTTTCTTATTTATCTTCCATTACATAATCACATGACATGACACTAACATGGATCAGTAACAATTTTATGATAATTATAGATATAGATAAAAAAATAAATAAAAATAAATCAGCTTCACGCTGTATCTCGTACACAGCAGCCAAAGGGAACCTAATATTGAATCACTCTGTTCTCCATGTTCCGCCGAATTCTTGAGGCATTGCGTGTTGAGTGGCAGAACTCAACGCCGCGCTTAACCTCGAAACCAGAGCGAAGAAACGGAAATATAAATTTTAAGTAAATNCATAATCACATGACATGACACTAACATGGATCAGTAACAATTTTATGATAATTATAGATATAGATAAAAAAATAAATAAAAATAAATCAGCTTCACGCTGTATCTCGTACACAGCAGCCAAAGGGAACCTAATATTGAATCACTCTGTTCTCCATGTTCCGCCGAATTCTGGAAGCAATGCGTGTTGAGTGGCGGAACTCAACGCCGCGCTTTACCTTGACACCAGAGCGAGGAAATGGAAATATAAATTTAAATAAATATTTCATCTCATCGAGTGGGGACCCACATCCAGTCGATTTTACAGTCACACTTTGTGCCCCTGCATCACGACTGGCCTCATAAACTTGTCATAAACTGAAAAGTTATTTCTAAATACAAATAATTATTAAAAATAAATTCAAATAAGGATTTTTAACAACAAGACAATTCAAGGACCTTTTGGCTGAAGTCAAAGTAATTTTTCATATGCTTCACGCTGTATCCCGCACACAGGGTAGGCAGAGGGAACCTAGTGTTAAGACACTCCGTCCCACTTTCTGCCGAATTCTTGAGGCATTGCGTGTTGAGTGGCAGAACTCAACGCCGCGCTTCGCCTCGACACCAGAGCAAAGAAATGGAAATATAAATTTTAAGTAAATATTTCATCTCCTCGAGTGGGGATCGAACCCACAACCAGACGATATTACAGTCACACTTCGTGCCGCTGCGCCACGACTGGCCTCTATTTTTCATACGCAATACTCAATAACAGCCAATTTTTGATACAAAATATTTAAATAAATCTATCTCCAAACTTACATTCTTTTACATAATCATTCTATCGAATTTAATAAAAGATATGTATAAAAATAAAACAAATGATACAAAAAAACCTAAAGTCGAAAAATTCCAAAGTCATGTAACATACTTTCCATACGTCATAACGGTTATGAGACATCGAATGTTTATATGTAATAGTAAATTTGCGCCCGCGCATCTCATCTGTACTCATATAAAAAAAAATCTGACGTGTTTGTTTGAACGAACGCGCCGATCTGAGAAACTACTGGTTCGAATTGGAAAATTCTTTTTCTGTTGGATGGTTCACTCACTTCTTATTTTTATTTTTAGTTAGTACAGTACCAAAGGTGTGCTGGAACTATTAATTATTTACTATTAAATTTTGACTATGGGAGCGAAGCTGCGGGCTAAAGCTAGCAACATACACATATATGTCTCACCTAATAGCGTCGGCGGTATTTGCATAAAATGACCATAACGCGGAGTGAGCTTAGAATATTTTATGTACATTTTATTTTCAAAAAGATCGATATCGCAACTTAGAACTATGATGATATTGATCTATATTATCACTTTGAATACATGGAAGGTACCTTCTATGTCAGACAGTTTTAATTATTTTAAGCAGGATACTGATTTAAATTTTAAATGTTTTTAATTGTCTGATTTATTTGCGATTTGTTTGCATTTTTGCATATGACTCGTACGATAAAAGGAGTGTCTTGACACTAAGTAATCTCTATTTACCCTGCTATATGCGGAATAAATAAGCTAAAAATAAAGAACTGTCGTCAAATAGCTATCAGCTAATCAAGTGGCGTAAATCACAGTAGGGTACACATTAAAATTCGAAATAATTGGTTACGCGAATCGTTTTATGAATGTCGCTTCCGGTTTGGTGTTAGATTTTTTTTAATTAAGCCTTATATTTACACATTTGACACACTCTCAAAAATTACTTTTTATCGAGAGAATAAATCTAAGATTCTTTTCTAAAAAAAAAGGTAATACTATGCATTATTTTAGCACACCGTCTGACTGTAAAGCACTTTGGTTGTGAGTTCGATTCCCACTCGGGGTAATATGATTTTAGTTTCCTCGCTCTACTTACAAGAAAAAGCGCGACGACTGCATATTAGAGAAGTATGTAAATATTATATGAGACCATCATGGCGCAGGGGCAGAATCCCCACTCCAGGAAATCAAATATTTATTGAAATTTATATTTCCATTTCTTCGCTCTGGTGTCGAGGCAAAACGCGGCGTTGAGTTCGGCCACTCAGCACGTTATGCCTCCAGAATTTGGCGGAAAGTGGAAAAGGAAATGTCTTAATACTAGGTACCCTCTGATTGCCCGGTATCTGCGGGGAAACCGGAAAGGTGAAGAAAAAATATCTTCTTGACAAATGTTTGTATCTGTAGTATCTGTATCTTTTGCTTGTTTCTAATATTGATATATAGATACCAACCAGCGTTGTCAGATTTTTTCTAGATGACAAGCGGGATTTTATTTTTTTTTATTAATTATACTATATGTTAAAGTTTTAAATAAAGCTTCCAATGGTAGATATCAGTATAAAATGTTTTTAATAGAATAACGTCACTATGCTTAAAAATGATATTATTTTGGTTTACCATATGTAAGTCAGTTAAGTCTTCAGAATAATTATACATAACTTACGAATATACTTATTTGTATTTCTATGAAGTTATTAATAACTAATTAAAATAAAGTAATAAAAAATATTTTTCATAGTACGTGGAATAAATAATACGTGAAAAGCGGAATAATGCCTGTCCCGATCGGAACATTAAATTTTTGGTCTAAAAATTGGGACGTCCCGCCAAAATCGGGGCTTCTGAAGAGCAACGATGATACCAATACTCATGCACCACCTAGTTTTTACGTTATGAGTGCCAGAACTCAACCTCGCCCTTTATCCAGCAGAACAGGAAAGTGAAAAAAATTCCCTCTCCCGATTTGGTACCAAACCCACAATTGTCAGGTTTACAGCCACGACGCTGACCCACTGAGCCACAATAACTAGCACTGAGCCACGATAAGGTTTTGATGTTTACAAGCAAACAAATAACAAAAAAAAGATTAGCAAAGTAATTGTAGCTCTTAAGCTGTTAAACCAATTTTCATAACATTTTCATAAAACATAGCTAAGAACCACCGCGATGAATACGGCTTTCAATTATAAAAAGCCGCACTCACATAGGTACATTAATTTAGGATCAAACTTGTAGCGCGTTTTACGTTGGAGGTTAATACGGCCTCATACATCATATGTAACAAAATACGACTAGAAATCTAGATTGTTAGCCAAAAAATTTAAAATCTATCTTAAACACTATAAATCGATACGAATATCGACAAAATATTTTGAACCAATACTTTATTATTTGCATACGACAGAACATTTGTTTCCAGCTGTGATCTATTGACGAACAACAACCAACAATATCAAAATAGAAATTTAGAAATTAAAAACAAATAAAAAATCTATAGACATTAAAAACGACGTTTATTGCCATTTTAAATCAAAGTCGACTTAAATTTTGAGCTTTCATTCGCAATTTTTCATATCTTTTTAAATGTGAAAGTTTTAGGCTTTCAAAGCGCAGCGGCACAGCGTAGATAAGCACGACGGTTGTTTGTTTAATTCCCAATCGCAGGATGAATTGTTTTCATTTTCTTTATCTGGTAGAAAGACGAGTGTGGCGTTGAGTTACGTTATTCAACACGCAATGTCTGAATTCTAAGGAAATGAAAATATGTCAGGCCCACGAGTGGGAATTGATCCCCCAAACGTCATGCAACATGGCCGGCGGATTTCTATTTCAATTTTAGCCATGATTTTTTTTAGAATAAATTCTCATTAAATTTTTGTAACTTTACAATCTAAATTTGCTTAACGATTCTACATGCAAAATTTGATACCTTTATAAAAGACCACACAGAACGAGTCGAGTGTATTAGACGGAGCTTAGATCTTTTAATAATAATATTTGTCGAAAGGCTATTAGAAAAATATATATAGGCGCAGTGGGACAGAATCTGGTTGTGTATCTGATGAAAGTAAATTGGATTCCCATTTGACTTTTATTCCATTTCTTTGGTAAGGGGGTAGGCTTCCAATAGTCAAAACGGAAGATCTTAAACGTCAGAAGACACAAAATGATTTGTCAAAATATTATACAATAATCGTAGAACAGTCAAGAATGATAGAATTAGATTGCTTATTATTTGAAGCAAATCTTAGGAAAGACGTATGAGCGGAAGCTAATTAAATTGCAGTTTTTTTTAACAAAATCCTATTGTATTTCCTATTTTAAATAAAGAGACTCCCTATGAAATCTGGACTGTATTTAAACCATAAATAAGTCACTTAAGAATATATGGTAATGTCTCGAACGGTGCAGAAAGTAAAAGTTTAGTGTACGTAGTGTCTTAACACTAGATTCCCTTAGTTTACTATACGAGAAAGATGCGTAAACAAAAAAAAACAATATTCTAAGTACATTCCTATCATCTAAACACTCAATCACAAAATTGGCAAAATCATTAAAAGAATTTAAAAAAAAACTCCCTAAATCAAAGTACTAAAAAAATGACGTAAAACTTTTTTTCTAAAGCCCACATAGACAATGGTAACTTTTATTCTTGACAGTGCACTCATTACCGCGTTTTTGCGTTGCATTCGAGCCGATGTATTGTTCGGACGCGTCTACCTGTGCTGCGATACCATCGGTCTGTGCATTCGAAATTGTTTGAGTGTGTGAATGTTTGTTTGTATGAAAAAATATATACATAAAAAGGTTTATAATTTTACTTTGTGGCTTCACGTTTTATCACGCATGTAGTAGGGTTAAGAGTGATTTAATTTAATTTTACTATGATATTATAAATATAGATTTATATTAGAATTCGCTAGTTTCTAATTGCAATTTTACATCCATTTAATGTCAGTTTTGTACAAAATTATGATACATTTCTAAAATATTTTATAAAACTATTGTCCTAATAATAAGAAAAATACAACAAGAAAAACATACAAATTCATGCAGTAGCTCAAATTTGACCAAAACAGAAACAGAACCAAATAACCCTCAATAGAAAGCTCGAATAAAAGCTTCTAAATCAGATTCATAAATCGAAGCCACGCACACCACAACCACGCACAAACTAATACTAATGCGCGTAATAAAAATAAATTCCTTTATAAAATCGGCCGGGAAGGCATTTTTTTGTCAATTAAAAATTACCAAGGGACCGGCAGGTACTCGACAATCACCCCGTTAGAGTTTAAACGGCAAGAATGCAACATTATCTTCGAAAAAAAAATTAAGTGAATAGATGAATCTTTTAGATAGTTAATAAATAGTTGAGGTACGCAGGCGTATAAGTATTGGGTAACAAAGTAAAATAAATTATTATTGATATATTCTTTTCTGAGGCCGGTCGTGGCGCAGCTTCACGAGGTGTGACTGCAAAACCGACTGGTTGTGGGTTCGATCCCCACTCGAGGAGATGAAATATTTACTTAAATTTATATTTGCATTTCTTCGCTCTGGTGTCGAGGTTAAGCGCGGCGTTGAGTTCTGCCACTCAACACGCAATGCCTCCAGAATTCAGCAGAAAGTAGGGAACGGTGTGTCTTAACACTAGGTTCCCTCTGCCTACCCTGCCGTGTGCGGGATACAGCGTGAAGCTAATTATTTTTTTATTTATATTCTTTTTTTTTATATTTTTTACAGTTCAACACAGTTTATACAGCAGGATAGGTAGGAAAAAGCTAGTTTCTAGACAATCTGTACTGCCATTTTCACTCGAAATTCGAGACGTTGCGTATGGTATGGCGAAACTCAACGCTGCATTTGTTCGGAGCGAATTTAAAATAATTTGTTTTCGTTAATGGTGATTAAATCCACATTAATCTCGAAGAGTGTACAAAGACGGCCCAATATCTTTAAATAAGTGATAATGAAAAATGCTGAAGATGAGTGATTGCACTACCATTATATTTTATTGTCTTTCTTTACTATTATATTTTATACTTAAATTACATATAGTAATATCTCTTTCATGATAGATTTTACTTTAATTTATATGGAATTATCTGATGTTAAAAAGTTGCTGCTTCCTATGACTGTATAAAGTGTATTGTTATATCTAGTATACTCGCTCTGTAGGTAGAAATCGCTAAGATAAAACTTAGCATACTGCTTTTGTAAAATATAGTAAATAAAATAATAAATATTAATATTAATTATATATTTTAAAATTATATATTAATTTAATATTAAATCTTCATCACAACTTGCTTGCACACGATCTCCACTGTACAACAATGGCATCATCACAACTTTTTTTATTTGAAACATTTCCAAAATTAAAATCATAAAGTATCAGAATTACACAAAAGAAGTCATGAGTAATAGTATAAACTTCTAAAAAAAAAATTAAAAAAGGTTGACCTGTCCACACTTAACTGACATTCAGGTAGAAACTTACGAACATTGAACATACGAAGGCAATTAACTTTTGGTACCTGCGCATGCACATGTGTGGATACCGCTTAATACTCTACGCTTGTGTGTGTGAGACAATTTCAATGTGTTGTATTGAAAGATTATATTGTAATAAAAAAGCGTCATACATTGCTGCTATTTTCAAGTGAACAGAAAAGTGCTTCTATTAGATTCAGCAATGGAGTGAGAACTGGTAAAAATTACCACCAAAAGTGTTGATACATATTGTTAGACGCACTTGCGCAAACAGAGGTATTAAAGCATTATACCCATTTTATACACGGTAAGGTTTCGGAGATAAATCGTTTTGGTTTAATGGACTTCGAAAATTTATGTGTTGCTTAATATCTAATACAATTTTTTTTAAGTTTCGTCCCATAATGTTGCCGATTTCTTGGGCGGCTTATTAAAATATTTGAACTTTAATTTCCTTTTGTTTCTTATTACATTCGTTCGCGACGATTCTTAGAAGATCGCGTTCGTGCTTTATTTATTAATTAATTATTATTTCATGGAACAATGGTCTACTGATAATATAAATATAAATTAGATCTATTGATGATAGTGTGAAAAAAAGAAAATTTTTATCCGTTTTCATTTTATCCGTTTTTAACCAATTAAAAATACTTCAATTAGGTTCCATGCTATGCCGACATTTTACCATTGTGCTTAGATAGGTTTAATTAAGTTTATTGGAAAACGTAAAAATATTTAAACGTATCGGGAATAGAGTAGGTACGCGTATCATTGATTTCGTCCAAGAAGCGCAGGTACAAATCTAATGTTACGTTAAAAATTTTATGTTTTCTAAAAAAAAAAAGGCCAGTCGTNTGAAGACTATGAGTTGACAGATGTTTTCGCGCCAACCGTCAGGGTAGGTGGCGCCTGCGGGTGCCAAGAGTAGATAATCTATGGACAGATGGGTAAGTTTGTAGTACCATAGACTAAAATCACGGATGACTTCTTCACTCTAACACTGTGTTTTATCCAACACATAATAATTGTTTTGTTGTAATGCAAAACAGTTATATTATATACCTAATCAGTGTAACACATATTTTACCGTCGTTATAACAAGTGTCCGCCATAAAAAACTAAAATCTATTTGAAAACCATTAATTTGTCCGAACAAAAGTCTTTATAAATGGAGACGAGCAAAAAATAACAACAGAAATGTACCGACACCGCAAAAATAATGAAAGTTCGAGCTACTGACGCCACGTATTGTTCTATGACACATTGCAGAGGATCCTTTAGATTTATTGCTAGGAAGTGAAATTCAAATTGGTATTATTTTGAACGTTAAAAGGCGCTTACTTTGTAAAAGCCGATTTTTAGTGATATCTTTTTAGGAAAATCGATTTTGGTAAGTAATTATTATAGTGATTTATCACTACGTTTAGATAAAATTTAGATAAGTTTAGTCAAGAGAGTAATAAGACGTGCAATTTCTTCGAACGTGAGGTTAATGATATTGCCATACGCGCTTTTACAGTGACATCAGACGGGAAGCTAAAAGGATTTTTTAAGCTTGAGAAATCGTTAGCTCTATGTGGCTATTTGGGAGTGCGGCGTCGGTGGCCAAGGCATTCCCGGTGAGCCTCGATCTTAGGCTTGCGGCATTCGACCGGCCTGGGCGGAGAGTAGAGAACGGAATATTATATACTAACGATTTTTTCAACATCTCTGTTGCTAAAAATATCAAAAATACGTAAAGATAAACGTAGCTATTTAGAATTGGAAAACAAAGTGGTATATTACTTAATTTTTAACATGTTTTAAAGTGTTCTTCGATCATAACTTCATAAACTTTTAACGTAACGGGACGCGAATCGTGGACGGTATCTAAGAAGTACAGGTTAAGTCCCACTACCTTAAAACCTTATACAATAAAAAAAATCATCACTCAATTCCCTTCATGAACCCAACAACTATGCTTAAGACAAGAGATATCCAAAAAAAAAAGAAAAAAAACCAACAAAACCAATAGAGCGGCGCTAATATAATGTGCACTCAGTATTTGAACATGCAATTAACGTTCGATAGTTTCAGCAAAAAACCTGACAAACCAACACACATATAAATATGTATATATATCTATATATGTATATATACATGTATGTACATTCAAAGTCGAATTGCCCCGACCTCGGGCGTCGCTGTGAATTATAATAACGAGACCGTGATTAACTCCGCTCTGGGTCGATTACTAAATGTCAGTCAGGATTACCAAAGGTGTGCCGATAATGTAGAATTGTTCTTGTCTGTTTGTTTTTCTATGTGTTTTGCTTATATTTATTTAGGTATGGATATTTATTTAAATTTTGTTTGAGGCCGTCTCGACGCAGTGGTACAATATTTGACTCTAAGCGTGACTGTTGTGGGTTTGGTTTCCAGTCGGGGGATATATATATATTTTCATTGAAAATTTAGTGAAAAATAGAAAGCAATCAATAAAAAAACGCACCATTCGTTCCACCGCTGAACACGCAACATCACAATAAATTGGGCGATAAGTGAGGAATGAAGTGTCTTAACACCAGATTCTCTTGTTCTTCACCCATTCTTATGTGTGCGTGAAGATACCCTGCCATATACGGGTTACAGCGTGAAAATATTAAAAATAAAAAGCCTCCAAACACAAATAGCATCAAATTATCAGTCCAGCTAAGAACAGTTGCTCCATCGACCTACAGTACCCTTTTCAACTTGCCCTTAATCGTCGATTTAGTGCACCATATGTAAATCCATCGTCCTTCTGAGAACCGTACGTCTTTTACCTAATTATTTTTAATTGCCGCGAAGCCAGGGATTGCATTTACAATTTTTTTTCGCGTCTAGCCATCGGTTTACACTTATGAATCATGATTTAGTAGTTATACACATGTATGTATGTATGATACCTGTATTCTTAGAAGTTTTAAATCAGTACGGGCGCCCTGTTATTTGTTCCACCGGTAATGGCGAGGACTAACTGCGGGTGGCGCGATTGCTGTAATATTATATATTTCTTTATTTTTACCATAGATATTGCGGTAACTAAGCATCTTTTTGTTGAAATTGGTTGCGTTTTACCACCTTTTCGGTTGTTTGGATTTTTATTGCAGTTCGATAAATGGTTCTAAAAGTTGGATTTATTTTATTTCAGAAATATTTTTGGAAATGAGGACGTTTTTGCGAGAATTTGGCGGAAAGTGGGGTACAGAAATGTGGTTATGTGTTTATTTTATATTCATTAACAAAGAGAGAAAATGAATTTATTAAATATACAATATTTTATTCCTCCGAGTGATAATCGAACCCACAATCGGCACTTTTCAATCGCACGCTAGTACCCTTGCGCCACGTCGGCTTCAATTCTTTATTTATATTAAAAAATAATAATATAAATTAAAAAAATAAATATAAAACAAATTGCATATTAAATATAATAAATTATAACACTACGATGTGGTCCGGTCCAGAATCAAACATGCGATCTTGTATAGAGATAACACTACCAATGAATTAATGCTCATTTAAATAGGTAAGCCATTCAGATAAGTTAATAGCTCGACAACATAGAACTTTTAATTAAATATAAAAATTTACTTCGTAATATGCTATTAGTTATATACTCGTACATTTATTATGTAGATATTTTTGTTATTTTGACCCAGCTTCACGCTTTTCCCGCAAAATACGCTAGCCATATAGCGAGTTGTGTGGCGGAATCCAACGCCGCGATTGGGTTTTTTATTTTAGTTTAACGCAACTCATTACTTTAACACTTATTTTTAGTGAATCTTTTATATATAGAACGAATCTAAATTTTCCTAGCATGAGAGAATGTTGAAAGAAATGAGAATGCTTAATATTTGATTGCTCCGAGTGGGAATCGAACCCACAACTGTTGTGTTGCACTACCACGCTTATGCGCCTGCGGCACAAAGGCCTATAAAAGCTTTAAAACAATCAATGCGTTAAGACACGACCTTGTTTCATCCCAAAAGATACTACGCCAATTAGTTAGGATTTAACCAAATAACTATATACAAAAGTTAATAATGGCGGTTAAATTTTCAGTAACTTGTTAAACAAACAGTTTATTTTGTGTAATTTATGCAATTACAGTATTGTTCTTCAGTTTGTAAATGGTTACTTTTAACAAGAAACCAACGAGGAACAAGAAATGTTATAATGAGTTAATTTCTATAATTTCCTCCTTTATATTTTGTTTGCGGCTTCTAAAGTTTTATATATAAACTTACACAAATTTTTACTTGTGGCTTTAGTCGAGTGTACTCGTATCTCTAGTAACAAAGCAGAGTTGGCGTTAAGTTCCGCCATTTAAAACGTAATTTAAAATCTATATAAAATTAGTCGGTATGTGAGAATAAAAACCTCAGCTTTCTTTGCCTATTAGTTTTGATTGCGTGTCATCAGTCATTCATTCAGTTAGTATCAAAAGACTTAAAACCTACCCACGGCTCACATGCAGTTTCACCCGCCTAAGCTTATTATAGCCAATTTATTTTACAAAAAACCGGACAAGCGCGAGCTGGGCTCACCCACCGAGGGAGCCGTAGAAAAATTCGAGGTCTCGAGCTTATTTTGAAATTCAAGCTTAGATTAGCCAGAGCCCTTTTATCTGATTTCTCACTTGAACTAGCGGCTTTTATACAAAATTTTGGCCCCCTTTTAAAACTATTATTTTTTAGGTTTAAACTATAAATGTTAAAATTACTAGTATAATATACTAGGTCAACCAGAAGTACCTTATTAATTTTGATTCCTTTAAATACGCGTTTTATGTGATATAAATGGATCTTTATTTTTAGTAAATGTAGAAATAGGTTTTTTGTTTTCAGGAAATTGTGGGGCCGTAGATCAGAGTATATGTTTGAATTTTAACTCGATAACTGCAAGCATTCCTGAGACAAAGGCTCTTGACAGACAGATATTAAAGTGATATTATTAGGGTTCCTTTTTTTTCTTAAAAGGTACAGAACCCTAAAAATGTGTAAGTCATATAACCTTAAAACTGTTCTGATGTATCAGCTTAATTACTGTAAAGTTTCAACTAAATCGGTTCAGTAGTTTTTATGTGAAAGTGGAACAAACATCCAACTTCGAAAACTTTTATTTATAATATTAGTAAGATACTACCTATAGATTAGAACTGTAAAATTCTTCTTCTTTAAATATAGGCCGACAATTATTATCTAATATGTATAAATATTGTTATACGTATAAGATAATAATTTTTTTTTGCTTTGTCCTTTATAAGGAAAAAAGCTTAGTCAAAAATCACGAAATTTCTCGTTTTTCTAGCTTTTGAGAAGTGGTGTAACAAAAAAGCGACGTTAACTTCCGCCACTCAACACGCTATGTCTCGCATCCTGGCGAAAAATGGAGAGCAGAGTGTTTTGACACGATGCAATCATAGGTTGCTTAAAAAAAATAAAAGTAATCGCCTTATTCGAATTTGGACACACAACCATCGCGTCATTTCCACTTTTAATAAACAATCCTTATTTTTTTAAAACATAACTAAAGCTACATTTACAATAAGAACTTGAAAATATAGTGCAATTCTGTGAATCAGCCGTGAGAGAATCCAATTCCCTCACAAACAGGTACTCGGAGTACTCCGTTTCATTCATTGTACCTCAGTTTTCCTCATCATCTCCTCATACTGTCAACGTCATATCACAAAAAAAATCATTAATCAATTATAAACCTTATTTATATGCGAAATAAAGTATAAATTTAATCATTTATGTATATACAAATTTTGATTAGTGAAAATTTTCTTGTATTTTTTTTGATATTCAATGTATGTGAAAGTGTTTCCGTTAAGCCCTTATGAGTCATTTTTAGTACTACTTTTTTTATTTTTAAGTGACCATTTGTACATTAACTACTATTTGTAAGAATCTGGTAAATGTAACCTAAAATTTAGTTTTTTATTGCTATTTGCTTTGCCTACAGAGCGAGGATATGGAAACATTAAATAGTTCGTTCCCCTCAAGTGAATTTCACATTTTCTTTGATCGGATCATCTTATGTTATATGGATCATCTTATAAATAACAATATTTCTTTAGCACTCCACCCCCACAATTATTAGCCAACAATTATATTGTTTTTTTTTCAGCTTCACGCTGTATCTCGCACACAGCAGAGTAGGCAGAGGAAACCTAGTGTAAAGACATTCCGTTCCCCACTTTCTGCCGAATTCTGGAGATATTGCGTGTTGAGTGGCAAAACTCAACGCCGCGCTTAACCTCGACACCAGAGCGAAGAATTGGAAATATAAATTTAAGTAAATATATGAAATATTTACTTAAATTTATATTTCCATTTCTTCAAGTGGGGATCGAACCCACAATCAGTCGGTTTTACAATCACACTTCATGCCGCTGCGCCACAACTGGTCTCAGTTGTTTTAATTACATTATATTACCATTGTAGTATTACAATAGTTAAAATATTTTGATAAAGCTTACATTTATCGTGTTATTGTCCGGTGGCGTTCATACGTACTTGCGATGTATAATTACAGTTAGTCATAGACCAAAAAAGTTTAAGGTTAAGTTGTTGAAATAACCATACAAAATCGCCTTTTAAAATCATCCAATATGAATAATAGTTTTCTGACTAACACGTTAACATTTAATAGACAAATAACAAAAACTTTTAAATGTTTCATAGAAACGCTTAATTATATATTTTGTATAGTTCAATTAAACATCTATAAGGAAGCTTTACACCCACTGATGATACATGAGGTTGAAACTAAAGTTTAAAAGATTTGAAATTTTTTATTTCTTTTTGGGCCCACGCTTTATTCCTAGCAAGGTAGACACAAAGAAGGGAACTTAAACGTTACAATCTCACCATCTATTCTATCTCGTCCATTGTCACCAACTTCTTCCAGCCTTCGGGGAGTCCTAATGCTCTTTACTTGACCATCCTCAAGTACTAAGTAGATCAATACTTTATTCACGGAGGTCAACTAAGGAGCTTCCAGGATCCGTACATATTTTTTACAAAATCATAACAAATTTATACTGAATGTACCTGGCAAATGGTTGTTGGTTCGATTCCTACTCAAGGGGAATGATTATATTTAAATTGTTTTTATTGTCTTGCTTGAATTTCACCATTAAACATGCAATGTGTCTAAAATTGCGCGGTAAGAGGAGAACGAACTGTCTATCACTATGCAGGAAAAAGTGTGAAAATGAATTTGTTACCTTTCTGTTTTATAATAATACTACAAGTCTCTAAATAGTATTCAATCACAATCGAGTGATCATTTATATCAGATTAGTCCATTAGATCAAAGAAACCTGATGCTGTATTGCACTTGCACATGAAAGAATCTCCGCTTGAATGAAAGCTTTGATGTCATATGCCTTTATATACATATGTGTATCCATGTAGGCATGGTAAGAAAAGTCTATCGACGTCTAGAACTATCTTTATATAGTAAAATTTTGTAAAGTTATTTTTTACTTTATTTTGAGGATAACAAATTCGAATCCAAAATTTAGATGATTTCCTCTTCTTGGTCGTATCCATCATGGTCGTTTGCATGGTCGGTTAAGTGCATTAACATTTCTGCTATTGATTATGATCCATTGCGCATCTCACTACGTAGAATTTCATATTCTGGAAAGAAGGTCATATTCTTTAGTTGATCTGTCCATCGCAGTGGTCACGTGATCTCTTGCCTTCAGTATTGCTATTAAAACAAGCCGTTGCAATTTTTGATCACCTCCTACAACGCACCAATAAGTCCACTTATTGGTGCGTTTTGTAGTCCTGGGTGTTCGTAGTATGTGCCCCAATTACCATCAATGGAAATTCAAGGAAATTAGCGGCTTTTAATGGTCTGTGTGCTTTATGAACTAATTACATTACTTTTTATTCTTTGACATTAGTTTTTTTTCTTTGTGTAACATAAAATGTCATTTTATTTTGTCATCATTGTCATCACCTTCCTGAAAAGCCTGGCTTTAAATGGCTTCTCCGATTGCGCTATTCAGGAAGATGATGATAAAATAAGATAACATTTCATCTTAAACAAAACTATATGGAAAAAAGCGTAAAGTTGTAGTTATTAACTATCCCTTTCATAATAATATCATACAATGATAATAATATTAAAATAAACCACGAAAGTAATTCAGTTTAGTAAATTAACAATAATAGTTCAAACGAGCGGAGACGCGAGCGGTTCTCTAGTAACATTTAAAGTAGTAAAGTATGCAGGTTACACGACGTAAACTTATTTTCCGACTAATTTGATCAAAGACTGTTTGCAGTGAAGCGCATTTGCATGTGGGCACTTTGATCTTGTCTATGTGCATGTGCAGCCTTTGGATCGTGGTGTCTTTGATAAAAACTTTAACGATACATTTATATTGATATCTAATAAAATACTTATTTAGAAAACGTATAAAAATTTGAACGCAGCGGGACTCGAACNAGGAGGCGCGGGTTCGAGTCCCGCTGCGTTCAAATTTTTATACGTTTTCTAAATAAGTATTTTTCTTTCCTAAGTGTGGAATAACACTTTAAAAATGTTTAAAATATCTAATAAAATATTATTTTCTTAAACTTTTTTCATTATATACCTTGAAAAGCTAACTCAGGCTTGACGCGTCAAACGCAACCCTATTTTAGTATATATGCGATGGCTTACACATTTAAATATTGAAATTTCTTGCAATAATGCTTTCGATCCTATAATACGTCGCTTATAAATATTGAGAATTCGGTGAGCAATTTCAATACCGTCCTTTGGAAGCCTTATCAATGAACACAACCTTGCATAAGCTGGTGGAAAAGGAGAAAAAAAAAGAAAAAAATATTTATATTGTAGAGAATAACAATTAAATATCAAATCATAAAGCTCAAGTGTCTTTAGTGATTGTTTAGTGTCTTAGAAATAGATGCTCAAGTAATATAACAACAGTAAAATAAAAAAAATCCATAAACTCTTAATCTTATAAGCTCATAAAAAACAGACAAAAAAATCATAAAAGACTAAATCTAAAACGGAAGCCGTTGTTATTCATTATTTATAATACTTTTAACACCATTCTTTACTTTATACTTGGCTTATTTCATTGTACAATTGTTAAAGGTACAACCAGCAGCACAAGTTGTTCGAAAGCTTCTTTAAATTTGCTATGAACAAAATTAACATTGCAATTGAAATTTGTGGTTGACTGTGTATTATCGGTAGATAATACAAACGTTCAAATTTCTATCCTATTGCAACTTGATAAAGCTTATTTTAGTATGATGAACATTATGGTTATAATATTTACTTTAAATTATTGATTTAAAACTTTAATACGCAGTAATAAGGTCTATTTTTAGTTTATGTAATTAATTTATATTTTGAAATGCATTTGCTCTCCAAAGTCACGTAAAAAAGCTTAGTTAAACGAGGTTATTGAAGTAAAAATGTTAAAAGAAACAAAAGTACATATTTATACGTAGTTTGCTCATACCTATAAATTCGCTTACCCTGCTGTACGTCGAGAACGGAAGTGTCTTAACACTAGATTCCCAAGTTCCCTCTGCCTACCCTGCTGTGCGCGGGATACAGTGAGAAGCTAAAAAAAAATCTATGAAAAAGTGAAATTTCAATTTTTATTCTCCACCTAATGACATATAGAACGGAAATGATATAAAAAGATTCAAACTTAAATCAATATCAAAGTGTAATTAATATAACTACAGCACCTGGTTGGGCTTAATATATCAATCATATAATAATATAATTTCATAAATATTGAGTACAATACAATATGTATACATATATATACATGTGGTCTTATATTTATAACCATCTATATTGGTGTATCCCGCATATAGCAGAGTAGGCAGAGTGAACCTGGAAACGGAAACTGAAGAAAAGGAAGTGTCTTAACACTAGATAGTGTTAAGACACTTCCGTTTCACACTTTCCGCCGAATTGTTAAGGCAATCCACGTTGAGTGGCGGAACTCAACGCCCCGCTTTGCCTCATTTGAGGAAATGAAAAAAAAATATTTGATTTCCCCGAGTGGGAATCGCACCCCCAACCGTCCCGCTTATAGTCGCACGCTTCTGCCCCTTGCTGCTCCACGCGACCTCCTCAAGATATAATTAAGATCTTCACCACTAAATATTTTAAAATTTAATCTGCTCTTACAAATATGTGATAATGTAAACGACAAAAGATTTGTTATTTAAAATTTTCAGTACATTTACCTTTGTTTTGATTTGACAGTCAAATAATATGGCGGGGTCATTGTGTTTGAATGATAGAAAGTTCCTGAAATTGTTGCTATGAATTCATTTTATGTCCAAATTAAGTGCTTTTTACCGTTACGTAACCAAAGGATAAAACGGAGAACGAACCTGTTACTAAGATTTTGCTGTCTATATGTCTGTCCGTCTGTTAGATTGTTGAAATTATTTTTTTCAATTCATTTACATAATTTATGAAAATTATGTTTTTCTGATGCTGCAACCACTAAAAAATAACAACAAATACTAAAAACATTTATAATATTCTTGTTATTCCTCTTTTTAACCCGGACACCTATTAAGACTCGTTCCCATTGTGAAATTTCTATTCCCCACTTTCCGCAGAAATCTCGAGGCATTACGTGTTGATTGGCGGACCTCAGAGCCGCTCTTTGCCTTCCTACCAAAGCGAGGAAGTAAAAATTTTAACTATTTTATTTCTCCAAGTGTGAATCGAACCCATAACCGTCTCGTGTACAGTCACACGCCTCTGCCCTTGTACCACTACGGCATATTCGCATACTAATAAATAATTAAAAGGGTGGTAAAATAATACAACACTAACGAGATTTCCCCAAGTGTCTTAAGGGCTGTCTCTCGCCCGCGCCCTCAAGGGCCGACCCAGATCCGCACAATGGGCGCGCTCGGTGACTCGGTGACAAGTGAGATTGATACTGCTATGAGGAAATGTAACGTTTACAAATCTAGTTTCAGTCTGTGCTGAATACGTGTGAAGGAGCTTAGATACTTTGTAAAATACTAAGAAAGTGTATAGGCAAGGGTTTGATTGTTTTTTTTTGGATTCGCGCTTCTACCGATATATTTATATGTACCGATTATGGGTAGAATTGGTGAATTTGGTTTGGTTGAAAAGTTTAACTAATTTTAATAACGTAAGTATATGCACTTCTTGATACAAAATATAATTATAGTTATACAATTATTACACACAATGAATCTCATGGTCTACTGGATTCGCGACTAAAGTGTAGTGTTGTGGGTTAATCCATTGTAAAATGCATCTGCAATAGCTGAGCTTCTATCTTCATATAATCAAATTCTATAACCTGGCGAAATCAATGCCTAATACCGCTAATTATATCGAGGCGCTGTTATATATAATTTTTAAAAATATGTATATTGCATGACATTTGAACTGTAACACACGCCAGCGTGTCCAGCCAAGTAAAATGCTGGAAACGCGCAATTAACACGAACCATTCCAATCTAGTTTTGAGCCCTTCATAACTCGTAAATCTACATGTTTAAATATTAGTGCATTTGTTAAAACCTAGCGTTTTTAATAAACGTCCATAAAGTTAAATTTCCGCAATTTATTATAACTTAATCGGCATTTGTATGACTAACTCACACACTCATCAAAAAACTAGTCCACTTTTAGGTAATCTAGAAACTTGATATTTACATATCGATTTGACATATCAGACAAAATCTGAAAATTAATAATTATTATTGATGATTAGGATTACTATCAAGTAAATAAATATAAAAGTTAAATATGAAAGTTAGATCAAAGAACGTAGAAAAATAAAGCAATAATGAATAATACTAATAATTTATAAACAATAAAAAATATATCCTACCAAAAAACTGGACAAGCGCGAGTCGGGCCTGCCCACTGAGGGTTCCGTACAAACATTTGAGGTCTCGAGCTCTTCTCTGAAACTCAAGCTTAGCATAGCCAGAGTCCTTTCACCTTTTAAAGCTATTATTTTTTTGGATTTAGCCACAAATATATAGTGTTCAGAGTTTTTTTCTGAACTAGTAATACCTGTAGATGCTAGCAGATAAATTTCATAATTCTAGATTGACCGGAAGTACCCTGTTAATTTTGATTACCTTTATAGTCTCTAAATACGCGTTTTTGCGATATAAACAGCCATATCTTTTTTAAAGTAAATGTAGAAATACGTTTTTTTCAGGAAATCATGGAGCCGTAGATCTGAGTATATGGTTTGTAATGCATTACTCGATATCTCCAAACTCTCCTGAAATAAAGGTTCTTGACAGACGGACAACAAAGTGATCTTATGAGGGTTCCTTTTTTACGTTAAAGGTACGGGACCCTAAAAAATAATATAAGATAGGAGCTAAGTTAATTAATGGACAAATATACCAATAAAAGAATGGGAGATCTAGGTATATAGGATAAAATTCAAGCTATAATTTGACTTGGCTATTTTTTACCACCAGGCACCAAACCAAATATCAACCTTAGTATTCAGTACAAGCTGGAACTACTCTAACTTGCAAATATGAAAAAAACCGGTAACTACAACTTTTTAAAAATAAAAAAGGGGTTTCCTCATATTATTCACAAAAGTGCAGCTACAGTAAAATTCTCCACATAATTTTAATTCACAAACTAAAAAATTGTAAAAAACTTTTATTGAAATAAAATTCATAAGTCACCAGTCTATTATGCAAGTAGGTCACAGGCACTCAGCACGAGGAGGTGTCGATGAGTGCGATGTGGATTACACTACGCCACTCAAACACTCTCGATGGGGTGAAATCTCCATAAGGCCGTGACAATGCGCGATACAATATTTGCATTTAATTATCATATGAGGAATTATATGATTTAGTGATAATTTGAAAATATTTTAAATATAATAAAAAATAAATAAACCTTCTTCCCGCATATGGAAGAGGAAGCAGAGAGATAATAGGGTCGAGGCATTTCGTTCTCCGTGGCGGAACTCAACAGAGCATTTTGCTTGCCAAATATTCATTTGTCCGAGTGGAGATCGAATCCACAACCATGTCGTTTGGTGTCAAACGTTCTCCTACCGTGTCACGATATCCTTGTCTATATATTGCTTCAATAATAGGTTGTGAATGATTATTTTTACAAAGCCAGCCCTATGATAATATTAAACTTTTTTGAATGTTTTGAATGTTTAATATTGATTTATCAACAAAACAATATATAATCAGAATACCTATTAGCTTATAATCTACACTGTATCATGCATATAGCGCCTTACATAGAGGGAACCTTGTGAAGACACCGTTATGGAACATTACAACATTACGGCACTTAGCACCGTTTCTACCCGAGCGGTGATATAAAAATATTCATCCGAGTAGAATCGAACCCACAGGCATCGCTTTTGCTATCAGGCGCTATCCCAATGCACCACGATGGCCTAATCTATATATTGCTTCAATATTTAAAATAAATCAGCTTCACGCTGTATCCCGCACACAGCAGGGTAGGCAGAGGGAACCTAGTGTTAAGACACTCCGTTCCCCACTTTCTGCCGAATTCTGGAGGCATTGCGTGATGAGTGGCAGAACTCAACGCCGCGCTTAACCTCGACACCAGAGCGAAGAAATGGAAATATAAATTTAAGTAAATATTTCATCTTCTCGAGTGGGGATCGAACCCACAACCAGTCGATTTTACAGTCACACCTCGTGCCGCTGCGCTACGACTGGCCTCAAATTCTCAATATTTAACATCAGTTAAAATATAAACAACGTCGCTGAGCTCTATCGATGTACATTTAAGATTTTACATACAAACAATAAGAATATTATTACAAAATTCATCCCTTAGTAGTGACGAACGCTGTACTGTATAAACAAATGTACTGGCATGTTTGTTTAGGACGCGGGTCTCAATGCCAATCTTTGTTTGTCATTCGCCCCCAATTATATCTTGCACTTATTATGATAAAGTTTTTTTTTTGTAAGAAATGACGAGGATATGCCACATTTGCAGGTAGTCTCTGAATAAGTTAGTTATTATGCTCTATATTCGTGTAAGAAAATATATGATTTTGATATAAATTTCGAGAGTTCTCTACTCTATACTCCGCGTATATTTAGTGTTACAATACAATGAAACTCAACAGCACAGCTTGTCAGCATGTTGTACTCTCGTAAATGTCAAAGTACGCGAAATGTTCCCATTATTAAGACACTCCGGTCCCCATGCACTGTCCATTTTTTGAGACAATGGGTGTTGAGTTGACTTGATACCAGAACGAGGAAATAAAATATAGTTCATTCCCACGAGTGGGAATCGAACCCACAGACGTCGCTTTTACAATCAAACGCTGTACCTGTATGCTACGACGCCCTCGAAAAATTTTTTTTAAGTATTTTACAAAATGAAAATGAAAATATTTATATTTAATGTACTGTGTACGGTTTAAGGGATGCTGTGATATATCGAGCAAATAATAGATTTCGCCATCGGTTATATTAATTTTACAGGTTTTTATTTTGTGGCGGTTTCTTTCATTGTATTTACAAATTTTAAGGAGTGCGTGTGATTTCCTTTGGCCTAACCGATTAAAAAAAAATAAGTAGGTACATAATTAAATTATAAAATATTGCTAATTTGATGCAACAATAGCGTTATTGCATTTAAAAAATCTATTTTTGACCGAATGACCGATATTTTATATAAAAGTGACTAGGTTTTGTACGTAGTTATATTAGCAGCAGTACACGTATAGTGGAGAACGGAAGTGTCTTAATGGGAACGGAGTGTCTCAACACTAAGTTTCCAGGTTTCCTATTCCTAACCTGCTATGTAATAATCATAATCATAATCATAATAATAATTAACACTTATAAAAATATTGTAAGCACGATCAGGATTGCAAAGTTTGTAGTCCGCATACATTGACATATTGAATTTATTTGGAAAAAATACAACCTATATAAAATAAAGACCAAAACCTAAACGTGATGGCCATACAAAACCAAAAAAAAAGCTAAAATTTCTTCATACCTTTTGCCATCCGTATAAGTACGGATAGAAAAAATACATGGACATGATTCCAACACGTGTGCTTGCGATAGCCGAACACTCCGTATTCTCACGTTATTCGCACAAAAAGGTTACGTGATTTATCGCTTCGACCGCGCTACGCTACAGTAAGGGCCGTCCAATCATTGACAAGTAAGCGCAGTGTTCGAGCACTCTTAGGAATAGACAATAGTTGCATTTTTTTATTATTTTTAACCTAGATTTATAAGTTGTGAGGTTGTTTTGCTTTGTTTTGTTCACCGTAGTGGCGGTGTTTGATTGAAACGAGACGTGGCTGTGGGTATGTTTCCCATATAGGGGAAATTCGCTTTGGAAACAAGATGAAGATAACGCACGGTATTAAATTCTACCACTCAACAAGAAATGTCAATGTGGAAAGAATGCGGCAGAAAGTGGAGAACGGAAGAGTTTTAGTGGAGATAAAGTGTTTTAACACTAGGTTCCTAGTTTCCCTCTGCCTACCGTGCCATGTACGGGATACAATGAAAAGCTAAAAAATATTTAAAAATGTAGGCAGAGAGTGTCGGGTCACTCCGTTTTCCATTTTCCGTCCGAATTTAAAGCGTTCCGTGACGGAACACAACCCCGCACTTTATCTATACTATGGCGAAATTAAAACAACTAATTACCCCGATTCAAGCAAATAAATAAATATAAAAATAAAAAATCACACAATCAATTAAACAGAAAAAAAAACCTCTAATGTATATTTGAAGCTATACATTCAGCGTATTTAAATTTATTATCAGTATAAAAAGTATTAAAATTTGTACACCGTCCAAGTGGGCGGGGCGTGTGTCGTCGAACACGTGCTCGTTGCAAATAAATAACGCCTCTTCCTGCCTTGCCGTGTTTTTAACTTTAGATTTTGTGAAATAAATGATAATATGTAAAAGAGATTTTTGTTTAAAATATTTTTAATGTTTTCACTTGTTCTGGTAACGAAGCAACGTTGATTTGAAACGCGGCGTTGATTTCCGCCATTCAACACGCAATGCCTAAAGAAGGAAAGGTGGAAAGTAGGGAAAGTACGCCGTTCTTAATGGGGAGCAGAGTGTCTTAACATTAGCTTGCCACATTCCCTATCTTCTCATGTCAAAAAAAGCCAGAGAAACGCGAGGAAAATATTAAATATGTAATTTTCTCTAGTGGGAAGTGAACCCACATCCGTCGCACTGTCTACAGTTCTACGCTAGTGTCCCTGCGCCTCGCCGACGAATAAATATTATATAGAACCAATAGTTTCTGAGATTAACTCGTTAAACTAAACAAACTCTATAAGTTAACAATATTAGTATAAAAGTATAGATATATATATAGCAATATTATCATTAAGTTAAAAATATTCTACCAGAAACCTATTTATTTTAGATCGAAGTTTATCAAAGTACCGCCAGTTACGCAAACTTAGAAAGCTGTTCTCAAACCTCGAGAGGGACTAAATTAAATAATATAAATCTGCCATACACCCATAATAATATTATTTGCGATATAAAGTTGTACGTTCACTATTATTTTTTAACTAAAATTTGTTAATAATATAATAAGAAAAATGTTTATTATATATATTATTTGTGTATTATATATTATGACTTTTTTAAATTTGAATACAAAAAAAAGAAATATACATTCGTAAATAACTTTTTCTTTGGGAACCTGGGAACCTAGTTTTATGACACTCTGTTTCCAACTTATTGTCGAATCCTTGAGACATTACGTGTGCAGTGTCGGAACTCAACTCCGCGCTTTGCCTCGTTACCAGAGCGAGGACAGGAAAATATTAAATATTTCTTGCGCCTGAGTCCAATTTAACCCTCAAACTATCGCGTTTACTCGTGCACGCCTTGAACAATACGTGATATATCACGTATTGTTCAACTAGATGATGCTAAAAGAAGGTCTTTGAGAGATTTTTGTCTCCTACCAGACTGACAATTGACTTTGAAAGATAAACAAGTTTCTTTCAGCTTCATAATTCATACTTCATTTTTATTTTAAAAAATATTTTATATATATTAAATAATTAAAAAATAAAAATATAATATATATCTTTTTCATTGCATTTTGAATGCCCGAACGCCACTTTTCATATTGTCAGAACGGGGAAGATAATAATTAAAATACTATAGTTCCGAATAGAGAATGAGCCAACAACCTTCGAGTCAAATGCCAGAAAATGTACCACTACGCCATGACGGTTTCAAACCTAAATTTAACTTTAATACTTTTTAAAAGCAAAAATAATACCTGCAAAAAAATACAAAAATATAAAAAAAACACAATGCACACCAGGTCTTACCCATCCAAATAACAGAAACTAGGAAGCCAATTCGATTAATTCAATACGAACGATAAACGATAAACATCGCCATTAGTTTACTACACGAACGTTTCTCACGTTTCTATAATTATTATAGTAATTCGTAACTAGGCGACGCTAGCGATGGTCGATTAAAATGTGCGATTTATTAACTCGAACTATGAAATTGCATTAACCTTTGAGCAATAAGTATCAATGAACCAATTATTTCTTTTAATTGATATTTAAAAAAAATATATTTTTAATTTTTAGCTTTATGCTATATCATGTAGGCAGAAGCCTAGTGTGTTAACACTCCGTTCCCAATGCAATGCTCAATTTCTAAATGCGGAATTTAACGCCGCGTTTGTCTTTCTACAAGAGCGAGGTAAGGAAAATAATTCATTCCACTCAAGTGGAAATCTAACCCACAATCATCGAGGTTAAGGACGACGCTGTCCTACTATAATCTTTTAAATAGAAATTAAAAAAAAACAACTTTTTCAAAATTGTAAATTGACTTGAACTTTTTTTATTGAGTGCTACATAAAACGATACAAAAACTATTTTTATTCTACCTGCACAGTGAGAAGATAATAGTCGAAGTAACGACCCTGTGTTATATCCGTAAATATTAAAAAAAAAAAATAACTACCTGTCACTGTCGATTGAAATTAGTAATGAAAAAATTAACCACCCATATTTGAACCTTAGTACCTGTAGTATATGAGTGATAGTTTCTTGTAAGAAAATTTAGTAGAAATTAAATTACATTAAGATATTATTATAATACAAAGAAGGTTTTTTAGAGTTACTTTTAGCATTTTCGCTCCAATTGCTTATTTGCAATGTACATATATGGAATAAATATGTATATTGTATGTATATCAAAAGTATTCGGTATGAATTCAATTCTATGATAAAATAACGATGACTATAAGAAAATCAATTTTATTTTACGCAGAGAGAGCCTTGTGATAACACAAGGCTCTCTCTTTCTCCAGACATTTCGTGTTAAGTGATGGAACTCAACGCCCCGATTTGTCTTCTTACCAGTGCTAGAAAATGAAAGTAACTAAATAAGTACTGTATATGCGTGTTAGTAAAAAATATTTCAAAAAAGCATATGGCCATTAACTTTTTTTTACAAATTGTGATAGATCACATATAATACATTTATATTTAAGATAACCAATACTATTATTCAATAATATACCTTCTTCTTTTTGAGATAATGTACAAAATAGTTTAAGCGATACGTGTCTTCGAACAGGTATAAATGTTACAGAGTAATATAATATTGTGCACACGATCCGTTACAAAGACGAGAAACAATGAAAAGGATTTCGCTGGTGGCCCTAACTGTTTTATCAAAAATATGTTATGAACAAAAAATTATAGAGTTCCTTACTAATTTCATAAATAATAAACATATAATAAATACATACTTATTTAGAGCAGTAGAAAAAAATGTTTGCAAATGCAAAAATGTTTGCAAAAAAAAGGAAGTATCCTTTGGGTATTCCTTCGCATAGCATTATTCTTCCCCCAAATTAGAATCGGATCTAAAACTGGATGGGCATACTGCGGGATAGTAATGATAACGGGATGATTGTAAGTTTGCAGCCTACAGTTTTATTCATGTGAAATTTTATCTTATCGGATTGTAAAATGCGAAATTTAAGTCTAAGCCTAAGTACAAAATGAGCACTTTTCGATAGTTTTACTATTAGGCATGCCATGGCTCCATCATCAGACAAGCTAGTAACAAGTAGTACCATTTTAATGTATCGACATCTACTTTAATAAGTAGACTTGGCAATAATTTGCCAAGTATCGTGATGATAAAAGAATGAAAAGTTAGTTCATAATAAGAAATTCTTAATTTTTCGTAGTACAGACAAGTTTCGTAATACAAATCGATCCAATAAAAAAATATTACATAGCAGCAACTACTATTCAAAAAGTATCAAAAAATCTACAGAACCCATACAAAAATACGTCGATACAAAATTTCACACGGGGACAATCGCCTATCTGAGTGATATCGAAGGTTTTAAGCGTTTAAAAGCACTGATGCAATGTCAGGTACATTGGGTGAGCACAAAAAATATGATTAATGAGGGTAGAATTAAATAATTACACTGGCCCAGGTAGAAACGGAGTGACTTTTTAGCATTACCCGTGTGGATGGATACTTTACGGCCGTTGTGCAAGTGTAACGAAACGAAATATATTTTATTCCTATAGAATTTATATGCATTAAGATGGTTTTAAGTAAATCTATATTTTTTTTAAGAACCAACTGCTTAATATCTTTGGTTGAATGTCTTAAAAATATAAAAAAAAAAACAAATAAAATATGAATTGATCAATAAATAACCGACTATTTATAATACTTACTTGGAGTAACATTTACAAACTTGTTTCACATTAGCAAAATAATCTTATTTAACAAACAAAACAAAGTGAGTTAACGACATAATTCAGACGTACAGACATACACATAAGTACATTATCGTTATAATTTATTTGCGTATTTTTAGCCATGAGTAAGTGGTTTATTAGGATATTGACAAAGTTTGGCCAAGTATACGTCTTCTTATTTTCTCTCTTCACGGAGTAAAATGTAACGCTGGCGGGACTCAACGCCGTGCGATGTTTCAGTATGTGTGATGTATATTTTTTGATCTTATGATATCTGCAATATAGAAAAGAAGAAAAGCTGGGATTAAATCATTTATCTACTTTCCGCTCACTTCATTAATATATTAAGGTAATACCTACGAAACTTTGCGACAAATATCTATAGTATATATGTTGTATAGAATGGGACTAGGACCCACAAGCTTTGATGAAAAGAGAGTGGCGAAAACTTCTCTCTCAAATTTTTTTTCAGTTTAACGCTGTAACCCACATATTGTCAGCGTCAATGCGTGACCTTCTAAATGCAGAAATCCGGCTTTTACAATTGACCATAAAAATTGAATTAAAAGTGATGTAAATGAAGGTACTGCGATTGTATTGTTTCATCGACCCAGTTATTTTACAAGCTAATTTACCATTTCACCACTGGATAGAGGGATACTTCAAATAAGAATTTTTAACAAGAAAACATTATTTTCAAATATAGCAATTACAAGATCCTATACCGACGCCGACGGTATAGTACATGATGCTATTATAATTTAAGTTAATATCAAGACTTGCGGCTGTCCACTCTCTGCCACCATTTGCGCCACCAGAGCGGAAGAATGAAAATAAATTGTCCTACCTTATAGGAATCAAACCCACAAACATTACATTTAAATTCCTTGTTTCACTCCCACTATGCCACTATGGCCTCATAAGATGATAAGCGTTGTTTGTTGAGTTTCTTTTAGGAATAAGACTAGGGTTCACTTGTGATTTCGTTCCATGGTTAAATGGCAGTAAGAGTATGATATTCTAAATGTCCGTGATAACTCTAACAGCAGATACCGTGGGCTACATCAAAACGATCAAAACAATGTGATACACTCTATAACCTTTCGCGATAAACGTTACCATTCTCCCTCTTTTTTCTTCTATTCGAATCACTAGTTCCCGAGAATAGGTCGTTCTATCAAACGAACTCCTCTTCGTCTTTTTAATATTAATCTTTTTAATACTGTAGCTATATTTTCACACGCACGTTTATGGCACCGAGACAGACCTCCAGTGCGGTACAAATCGCGTTAACTAAATGTATTGTATCAATTTGAGTTTACGACTTTAAATTTTTTGCTTAATTTTTTAAACGCTTTTAGCAAGGTAATCCCGTTCGTGTTGAGTTGCGGAACTTAACGCCACACTATGTTTTTCGTAAAATTTTATATTTACAATATAGCTAATTGTTTGTTATAAATACTTATATATACTGTATTTAGCGTAATATAAACAATTTTACCGTTTAGTTAGTAACTCACACAAATCTCCATCTTTTAAATTACATACTAATTACAAACATGTTGGTTGTTAAAAAGATATGCCGTACTTGGTCAAATAATTTCATTTGTTTTTCTCTTTATTGTTTTCCACAATTTTTCCTGCATAGCAGGATAGAATGACGAATCTAGTGGTAATAGTAGGACATTCAAGTTCGGTCACAATTTCCAAGACATTGCTTTTTGAGATTTTTATGTTTGTGTTAGAGATGTAAAATGAAAGCAAAATATTGCCCTAGTCCAGGGGTTCCCCACCTTTTCTTGATCAAGGACCACTTTTATATAATTCTTGGTAGCAGGGACCACTATGCATGTAGGTATAATAAAAATTAACTGTGATAATCAAACAAAAACTTCGCCTCACCGTCCCCAGTCATAAAATTGAAATCGTTCGCGGACCATATTTAGGCTTCTGCGGACCCCTGGTGTTCCGCGGACCACTGGTTGGGAACCAGTGCCCTAGTCCGAATCAAACCCGATGGTCATGCTTACAATCTGATGCTTCCCAACTGCAGTTTGTCACACAAAATCGGCAAATGCCAAATTACTTCAAATGTGTTCACTTGTTCACTACCATCTAATATAATATATACAACTACACAACTACAGTCCAACTAAAACACACAATTTAGCAGCCTCTAAGACAAATTTATAGATGTAAGAAAAAACGCAATCAACAGAAGATCGAGGCTAGTACGTACATATCTACTAATAAATAAAAATTCAATGAAAAAAAACATAATATCTTCTTGCTTTATGTGCGCAATTAACATATCCACGTTATTCGTACATCGATCGTTTTAATTGGATTTTTTATCATGTA
Organism: Heliconius hermathena; assembly: GCA_013403705.1. Classification (NCBI taxonomy): domain Eukaryota; kingdom Metazoa; phylum Arthropoda; class Insecta; order Lepidoptera; family Nymphalidae; genus Heliconius; species Heliconius hermathena. The sequence continues at coordinate 579,685 of JAAIXJ010001890.1, read as the reverse complement.
TAGTTGCAAAAATTATATTGCCTCAATTTACTTGATAGAATTTATAATAACGCTATGTTACATTAGAAATAAACTCGTATGCTAACAGGACGTAATCAACAATAAAAATTGGCTATGAATGGATTCCATGATTTATATATTTATTTAATGATATCCATCTAATATGGAATTAACACCATAGTCGTACTCAAGAAAATGAAATATTTAATATTAATATTTTAGGTATGTAGTCTTTTAGGTTAGATTCCCACTCACACGTCAGAAAGCTTAAATTGCGTAAACTTTAATTTCATTTAGTAATCTTAAATAAAATGCGACTTTTAATTTTGCAATAAAAGCCCTGGCAGTTATTTCAAAATAGATATAATATAATATATAAATCAAATCAAATAGATATAATATAGAATCTAAAGAAGAAGAAGAAGACTCTACCTACCTTCATGATGTAATATATGCATGAACAAAGCGAAAATCGATAAATGCAAAAAGTATATTAAGAAAACTCTGGGGCATTTAGTCGATTTCCAAGAGGCGTGCATCCGAGTCCTTTTACGTTTATTTTTAAAGGAAACCTAGGAAGCTTGTGTTAAGAGGCTCCGATTCCATCAAAGCTGTTTCATTATCCACTTTTCGAAGAATTTGTGCGTGTTGAGAGGCGGAAGTCAACGCCTATTTTCCAGAGGGAGAAAATGAAATTATTTCCTAGAGGGGAATCGAACCAACAACTTGTGCATCCTCAAATGTTTATATGATTATTGAACTTTTTTCCAAAATTCTAGTTTAAGAGTAGTGGTAGGGCCAAGAAATTGAGTAAAAACAAAGTCTTGCACTAAGTGATTTAACACTAGGTTCTTTATTTTTCAAGGAGAGATAGGGCAGATATTAAGCTAGTAGCAGGGTGAGGGGGTCGTCAGTCAGAATGTAACTCGATACGCCAGATGGCACGCTCCTTGCACTTCCGAGGAGTGTGGCAAAAAATATTCTTAAATTTTTAACTTGAAGCGAACTTTTGTATAGCATTAGAAATATTCAATTGAGGGTTCTGATGATAATTTATGTTAATTATTTTTATAGTTTATTAAAAACGGTAGCTTCATGCTTTATCCCATATGTAGCAGGGTAGGCAGAGAAGGGTTAACACACTCAGTTCTTTATTTCCCATCTGAATTCAAGATATTGCGTATTGAGTGGAAAAATTCAACTTTAGTTTTGCCAGAGTGGGAAATAAAACTACTTCATTCCTCTAAGTAGGAATCGAACCTACAACCATTTACATTCAAACACTGTGCCCCAGATATATAGAAAATAGTTTTAACAACAACAATACTATGCTTCAATATTCTAAATGTTATTTTATAGAAATTAAAAACTAAATATTCATCAATACAAATAAAATGTTCATGTAACCCTAATACCAATAATATGAGGATATGAAATGCACTTGTTTGTGCACGTGAGGCACATTTGGTGCACGTCCATCTGTCACACAAAAACTACTGTACGACGTACACTGAAGTAATGACGAATTTAATCATTTAACACATGTGTATTTGAAATTTGCTAGTTCGTACATTTGTATGTAATTTATTATGAGGTCTTTTTTTGTTTTATGCTGTATCCCATATACAGTGTTAAGACACTGGATTTTATGTTACAGAAATTACGGAGGCCTTGCCTTATGAGTGACGGTAGCAAATGCTCCAGTTTATTAAAATTTCTAATAAACGTTATACTATGAATTTTAGTGTTCTTTAATTTTTTTAAGTATCCTACATATAGAAAATATTTAAAAAATGTTGCAAAATATGAACATAGTAGCCAACAGAACGAAAATTTCCCACTATGTTAATTTTTTTATATATAAATATAAATATTGAAAGAAAAAACATTTTCATATTATTATCTCTATATGACTTTTAGAGATAATAATATAATATGTGAATGTATAATATTAAGGTGTAATATAATATTTATCACCTTCTCTATATTATCATATTATATAAATTTTCTAACTCAAAGAGACAGACGGCCTTATGTCCGTCACTTACGTTTTATTCTTTGGTTTATATTTTTCGGTTTAAACAATAATAATTGTGCAGTAAAGTAAATATATAATATATAAATAAAAATAAAACATAATTACATTTTTTTTTTCACCATTCCTATAGAAATATCTTTTCATTATACTCACAACTTTGTAAAAATAAAACTATTCAACAACGGATTCAACAATTATTATCTTCAATTAGTTGATTGAGATAATTATTCTATACATAAACAATACTATAGATAGTATAAAAATAACGAATAATAAGATATGTTAATAATATAAGATAAATATTACCGTTAGACGCGGAAAATGGTCGTGTTGGTTAATTAAAATAATTTGATCTGCAATCTGAATACATTATGGCGATAGCCAATAAACCACGGCGGGTAGAAACATACGGATGTGTTTTGTGTTCGTGACCGATGCGTTTTAATTGGGATGTATGAGGAAATTAATAATTTTATAGTTGTTACTAATCTATGTAAATATGTAAATGCCAAAAAAAGTCGAGTTTCAATAAGCTAAAGGTGTTAAAATAATTAAATTTAGATAACTTTATAATTTTATTAAAATAATTACTTATGATTAATTTATTACATACAATAGAATAGGATGTCGGAAAAATATCCAATTTAAACGTATAATAATCTTTTACATTCTGATCTATCATTCTTTCTTAATATTCTTATAACCACTTGGGAGATGTTGCGAAAAAAGTAAAGTAAAAAGAGAGTACGCTAAGCTAAAAAGCTAAGCTAAGTAACAACAGCACTTCTGAAACACTTCTTATATAAATATAAATGAAATAAAATTTTGGGTGAGATAGAAACATATAAACGTCACGTCACGAATTCTGACACATCACAACTCCGTCGTAATGGGGTTAAAATCGCATTCGTTTAGAAAAAAATATAATGATACATCTTTATAAAATATAACGTATAGAACAGTACTAATATAACGTACAGAACGTAGAGTATCATGAAACTAAATTCTCTCTGCTGATCTTGCTAAGCGAGTTAAAGCCTGAACCTTCAAGCAATAAAGAACAACATTTCCTAAACGCTATACAAACGTCTGAAAAGTCTTCCCATATGTTTTCACAATTACAAATATTCTATATCGGTAAAATGCTTATAATAGCCAAGTGTTTCCGCTAAGAGAAATGATATCGTCTAAATCTGAATTTTTAAATTAAACCTACTATTTATATGAAGAATGTAAGGCAATTATCGATCTTAACAACAGAAAATAGAGTTCAAAATGTATGAACTAGGTATTAACTTAGAAACGTTTAATTAAAGTTTTGTGCGATTCAGATAAAAAAATAACATACAAATAGTTTCTTTACTTTTTTATCTATTATAAATTTAGTATAAATAAATATGCTGGAGTATATTAGAATATTGTAGATTACGTTGCTTAATTTGTCGTCTCTATCATTTAGATATGTATAATTGTATATGACATTCTAAGTGCAGTAAGTAATATTGACCGTTCACCGTTTGATCCATTCACTCAATGCCTCGAAAATTTTGCGGAAAGTGAGGAACGGAGTGTCTTAGCACTAGGGGGTTGCTTACCATGTGTTTATTGCCTTATATTATATGCGTGAAAAAAATTTATTAAAATATATTTAGAAAAACCAAAATAAAAGTTCAGGATTTAAGTAATTAAATATTATGCTTATTTATACCAATACTAACGACATCACAATCTAGGGTATTACTCCGTTATTGGTTCTCATCTCTCCGTTCTTTCATGCTTATTAATTTAATCATATACAAAATGAATATATATTTTAGATAATAAAAATAATAAATTAACATCTAGATTTAATATAAACACTAAAAAAGACTAAAATTAAAAGCCTCAGCCTAATAACTATAATTAATTTCCCGTTAAGAGGCCAACGTTACACGTGTGCCAAATCTACAAACAAACAATTTAAAGTAAAATAAAATTTCCATATTTCACAATCCAGTTTAAAATATATGAGTATATTGGCGTTATAAAAAGCCTAAGTTGATTATATTATATATTAATTAGGCAATCACAATCGATACATCAAGAAAGCGGCGTTATATTATTATATGTTGTGGAGACAGGAAATAAAGCAATATTTCTGTAGTGGTAGATGTATACTATAGATCAATGTGACACATCGCATTCAATATAGTGGTAAGCTATATCGCCATACAAAAACATTAAGAACAAACATACAGATTTTTTTGTGGTTTGGTTCATATTTTTCTTACTATTTAATTCAAGAAAATTGATACCACCAAAGACGTAGTATCGTAGAACAATATCGGATGCTGAAAATTATTTTTGATTTCCCATTTTTTTTTCATCTGCAGCGTTGAGTTTCGATAATTTCACAATATCTCGAAAGTTGAGCTGAATGTGAGGAAAATAGTGTCTTAATAGCAGATATTATCCAGTTATGCGTGGAAAACGGTGAAATCCCTTATTTTTGCTTTATAGCTACTTATATATTAAAATTCGATTAAAAAAATCAAACAACACAAATAAAATTGGTTAGATGTTAGAATATATTTTTTAAATCTAAGTGGAAAACAAGCATTAATGACCATATAAAAGAACTATTTATACAAATAAGGGTCACAATGAAGATGAATTTCGATCACTAAGAGCTTTATGAGGCTCGAGCTTTCTTACTATAAATATGAAAGTCCGGTGAAAGGCCGACTCTACCTCTTTACAAATTAATACTATAAATTGAATATGTCGACATTTGATCTACTTACGCCTTATGGATCGACCATTGACATTAATTGAAACTCTCAAATGTCAGTTTGTCTATAAAATTATATTGGGTCCTAATTTGCAAGTTAGATATACAGAAAAATAATAAAATTGTTACGTAGAAACTATTGTTGAATATATTTTTGTTTGTGATTAAGTAATAGGGCAAAAAGTGTTGAATTTCGTCGCTTTAGTTATCTTTTTAGCTTCATTCCTTATACCGCACTGAGTAAAGTAGACAAAAAGAACCTGGCAGCCTACTGTTAGGACACTCCGTAACCATTAGGACTCTTACCTCTCCCCCTTTCCAATGAATTCTAGAAGCAATGCATATTGAGTGTCCGAACTCAAGGCTGCACTCTGCCCTACGTTAACTTAATCACCTTGTTTAACTAAGTTTTTTATAATTTTTAAAGGCAGTCGTGGCGCAACAATACAATGACTGATTGTTTCCCACTCTGTTAATAAAACATAGAGCGGCGTTGAGTTCCACTAGCGGGGGACGTGGAGAACATAGTGTTTAGGCATCAGATTCCCTCTGCCTACCCTACTATTTGCGGGGCACAGCGTGAAACACCATTTTTTTATAAAGTGATACACATTATCTTGATATTTGCATTTATAACTTATACATTTAAATGACTATAACTTTAATGAGTTTAACATTATTTAAAAAGGTCATTACTATTATATATAATTAGCTTGTTTCCCGGATTTTGTACTAAATAAATGATTTTTGATTTGATGTATAGATAAGATGACAAAAATATTGATATATTTGTCTAAATCATCGGTTCCCAACCAGTGGTCCGAGGACCAGTAGTGGTCCGCAGCAGCTAAAATATGGTCCGCGAATGATTTAAAATTTTGGTGTTTGAGGAAAGTCTGCCTACAGTTAAGTTGTTTCCTCAGTAAAACATAAAATATTTTAACATTTAAATTTAATGTACTTTGAAATTCATAGATTTTTAATATATACCTAAAAATTCACACATCCCATCGTACAAAATGTCAGTTTTTTTTACTTTTAAATTAAAATTTTTGTTTAATTATTAATTTATTTTTAATATACCTACAAAGTGGTCTCTGATAACAAGAATTCTATCAATAAAAGATTGGGAACCCCTGGTCTAAATAAACAACGTAGTTGAAAAACGATATAACGCTCATTTGGTGCAAAAATGACGCATATGCATTTTTTGGAATATTGCATGTGACGCAAAGTTTGTAAGTAGTGTTTTCTCGTGTATATTTAACTTATTTTAAAAAAATGCAATTACAGCTTTTTGCTTTGCTTTTTTAGCTTTATGCTGCTGTGTCCCGCAAATAGCAGGCAATAGCCAGTGGGAGCCTGGGGACTGGGAGCACTTCGTTCTCATTAAAACACTACCGTTCCCTACTCTCCGTCGAATTCTGGAGGTTGAACGGTGTGTTGAGTGGTGGAGTTTAACACCGCACTTTGCCTCATTACTAAAGACTGGCCACTAAATGAGCGTTATGTATAATAAGCGTTGTATGATATGATAGGCATAAGAAACCTATTGTTAAAACTCTAAGCTGTTTGCGCTCCGTCCAATTTTCAAGACATTGCGTTTTGTGGTAGCATTAACCAGACTAATCAAATTAAGACTATTACAAGAAATTTAACTAAAAAAGAGCTTTCTTTCATATAGCAAGGTAGGCAGGCCCTAGTGGTAAGACACTCCGTCACACTTAATCATACCCCCAATTAAGAATCAAAACTACTACAAAAAGTATTTCAAAATAAAGGAAATAGATACAAATTCATAAATTTTGTAAGTACCTACATGCATCTAACATCGTCGTCGATACAAAAAGCAGCCGCAGGCGAGAACTTTTACATGAAAAACTTTAATAATTGAAACTGGTTAGAATAAGGCAATAAATTAAAAATATATGATAACCTGTAATGAATGTATGTAGAGGTACCTACATTGTAATTTTGTTGGTATATTTTATTTTATTTTCATTGCACTTTATTTCGTTTGCGTAGGCTATAAAATACGTATAAAATGTTTCTGTTTTCTTGTTTAATATAAACGTTAGGGTTTTATATAGTCTTAATTACTATAATATATATTTAAATTTCCGGAAATCCCCTTAAATTCGCTTCACTCCCTAAGGACTTTACATATCAAAATGTCTAGCCACATAACCATAGGAAAGTGGTCACTAGCTTATAATGAATTGTTTTAATATGATTGTATTGCTTTTTAGCCGAAATCAACAGTTTTTTGCCTTAAATTTGAAGATTTAGTAGTACAAGCGGGCGAAGCCGCGAGAGTATTGAGCCCGCAACCTTTCTGTTCACAGACAGACCCCAATACGTCGTCAATATAAAACAAAAATAATTACTTTCTTAATATATATTTCCCTGATATATTTTTCAACACAATGATAACGTCAGCTATTACGGTATCAATTTAATTCGTATATTAAGCATTCGTATCATATAACGAATAATATAACGTCCTTATAAAATACATAAAACTGCTTAATGTGAAGTTGTTAGCAATTTCCATTTCCATACACATATGTATATAAATTTTACAAATCTTGATTGATAGTTTTAAAATGGGCGTATATTTCTTATTTAGTCTAAATAAATAGTAATAATAGTAGCACTTGGAGAGGGTAATTAGCATTTATTTGATACTAGCGGCTCGCCCACGGCTTCGCCCGCTTAAAATACATGATTATTGATTTAATAAGCAGAATTGATTGACAAGTATAATGACTTCTAATATGATTTTTTTACGACATTATCGTCAAAGAATTTTTGATTGTTTTAAATAAAAAATACAACCATTGTTGATATTTATAAAATATACATAAAGCTAATTATTTATTACACGTATATATTTTTGTAACTTTATGTTCTTTTTACCTATATAATATACTCTGTTAAATGTGCTGATGTCAGTGAATAATTTAATTTACTCATTCAGAAACAGCCTTAAATGTTAAATTATTGATTTGAAGGATTCATAATATTCTTTGTAAAATAACTGTAATAATTGCATATTAACTCCTGTACAGTTTTTAAATTAGTTACATATATTATATGAACGAACCAACCAAAAAATCTTTGTATTTACTTGATATTTCTTTCAAGATCGTTCTTTATCTCTGTGTTGAATTAATTACGACTTCTTTCAAATGACGATAACTTTTTTTTTAATGAACCGATTTTGATGAACTAAACTTTAGTAGTTAAGTTGAGTTAAAACAAAGCAATTGGTGAAATTTTCAAGTAAATCGGTTCAGTACTTTCAGAGAAAAATGCGGACAAAAATATGTCGACAGACAGACAGACAGACAAGAAATTAAAAAAAAATCTTTTTGCTTTCTATTATTCTTTTTAAGTGTCCCTCTATCCATTTCAGTCAAAATTACTAAATGTACAGACAAAATGTTTTTACTGTCTTCTCTATATATAATAAGACAGTAAAAATAGGCTTCTTATTATATATAGAAAAGAATCTATAAATTTAAGTAAATTTTCATCTCCTCGAGTGGGGATCGAACCCACAACCAGTCGGTTTTACAGTCACACTTTGTGCCGCTGCGCCACGACTGACCTTATTGTACAAGTAATTGTTAGGTAAATCAATATCAATAGATATGTAATTAAGTAAGACTCGAAAGAAATAATTTTTAGGCTCACTGACATTATTGACTAGTCGTCGACCGCAACTTTGTTGACGTGGATGCGTGGATTCTTTATAAAACATATGAGAATAAAAAGGAAACCTTTGAAAAATAAAGAAAAAAGAAAGAAGATTGGAATTTAATGCGAAATCATAGACAAAACTGGCTCGAAATAAATCGTCACTTTCCATAAATTTTCTAAAGAAGATAAAAAAATATATTGTGCATATATTGTTTTTTTATAACTCAAGACTTCCTGTTTAAACATAATATATGGTTTTAAGTACTAATTAGAAACAAATAAATTAGCCATTTCGATATCAGTCTCTCCTTTTAATAGATTTTTTGATATTTTTATTTGAATTATTTTATCCAATATACTGCATATAGCAGGATAATTAGAAGGAACCTAGTATTGCGAGACTCCGTTCCACACACACCGCCCAATTATCGCGAGGTTGAGTGGCGGATCGCTACGCCGTCCTTTGACTTACTAGACCAGATAACCGATCGATCCTAACTTGGGGAGATGTCACAAATCAGGATAGATCGATTGTATTTAAATAGCCTTCATTTTTCCGGTCTGGTAAGGCAAAACACGGCGTTCTGTTCTCCCACCACTCAATGTCTCGAAAAATGGGTGGTACGTGGGGATACACGGGATAAAGCGTGAAACTAAAAAAAACACAAAAAATACAAATGAACATGTTTTTATGAATATTATCTAACAATTTTCCCACAGAACAGCACAAGCTGCTAGTAGACAGTTTTCTTCAATTATTTTAATTAAAAGCCTAATAAATGTCCCAATGACGTTTATTGGTATGTATAAATAATTCATTACTTTATGTTCCAAGAAGAGATAGCAATATATGAAGACGATCATTTGAGATTGTTTTTATGTTTCAGTTATGTATTTGATTTATTATCTAAATTTATTTAAATTTTTGTTCTATTAAAAGATTATTGTTAATACTAAAAAGGACGGATACGGCTACAAATTCAAATACGTATTTTTTAAATTTTTTAACTTCACACTGTATCTCGCACATAGCAGGGTAGGTAGAGATAACGTAATAAATTGGGAACCTAATGTTAAGACTCTCCGTTCTCATTAAACACTTTCGTTCCTCACTTTCTTAATATCTTTTCCGTTTCCTAGCAATTCGGAAGGCATGGCGTTTTAGGTGGCGGAAATCAACATAAAAAGAGTGAAAGTATTAAATGTTTCATTTTCACAAGGAATCAAACCCACAACCCGTGGCGTTTTGCAGTCACACGCCTGTGTCCATGTGCCACGAATGACTACGCCAAAAATTTCGCGTCAAAAACTTTAAAGAGAAATTTTAATATTACTCGTTGTTCACCAGTAATATTATAAACTCACACACTTGATGTTCAAAAATTTAAACCAAGTGGGTGTCACAGAACGTACCTACTTATAAAATATAAAAATATCTCTTTTATATTGTACATATATGTAAAGAGCTATTGACTCATCTTGTCATTGCTAACGCAATACGAAATCATAATGGCAATAACATCATCAAAATCGGAGCAGCCGTGGGTTGATCTGACTACTGCATACAAATGTTCTAATATAAATATATGATGGATATATAGGGCTTAGTAACACAGGGGAACATTATCAGTTGTGGGCTCGATTCCCAGTCTGGGGAAGGAATCATTTCCACTTAAGATAACACGTGATATCTTGAAAATTACATGGCGCGTGGGGTATTTATATAGGTACATACATACATTACTACTGTAGTTTTAGGTTTTTTATTTTTAACCGACTTTAAAAAAAAGGAGGTTATCAATTCGTCGCTCTCTTTTTTTTATGTATGTTCAGCGATTATTCAAAGACGCCAGAACCGATTTGGATAATTCTTTTTTTATTTGAAAGGGTATACCTCACAGGTGGCTATGGTAACCATGTCAAGATCTGATGATGGGATCCTGAACAAATCGAGGGAACTCTTTAAATTTTATACTCTTTATATTTTACACTTTTTGTAAAGACTTCTGTGTTTGCTTTCGGAAATTACAATTTGATGACGTGTAAAAGATTATGAAAACCATAGGATGGCCTAAGTAGTTGTACTACTTTTACTGTAATAGTTACAAGGGAAAACATTGTTAAAACTTTTCGCCAGAAATGAGATTCCCCAATCGTTGCATTTCTTTTTAACCAACTTGAAAAAAGAAGATGTTCTCATCAATAGTCCTTTGATTTTGTTTAAAAAAAATAATTAAAGAATGATTTTATAAATTTGAATTCGGTGTCACGCTAATGCTACAACAATCTTACTACAATATCAAATTACTAAGCCTGTTTTTTTTACTTGGCACCGACTTCAAAATTATATAATATTATAACAAAATCAAAGTACTACTGCTTTATGTTAAGTAAATTTATTAGATACTTTTTAGTTTGTTTGAAGTCGGTTTGTTGTTTGATAAAAATTAATTATTTAACTTCCCGCTGTATCCTTCCCTCCGTGTTGAGTTGCAGAACTCAACGCCGCTCTTTATTTTGTTACTAAAGCTAGGAAATCAGAATAATGTTTTATACTGATATCGTTATAGGTATGGAATTTAAATCGTTATTCATGTCTATAGATGCACAATATTCTATTTGTTCCGTACAAGGCTATTAGGAAGCGATTGCGCGAATTCGAATTCGCACGACCTCCCAGCATCCGCGTACGATTTTTATTTTATTACCGCAATGGATAGATTAATCTACCTGCAATTAATTAATGTGTGAAACAAATATGACCTCTGCTGGGATTTTTTTAGAAAAGTTGTTTCTAAACAGCCAGTTTTAAATGAAGCTTTATTTTAGAGAATAGCTTTTGGTTTCCTTTTTTTTCGGTTTCGATACAGCATATTGCAGTTAAGACAGAGGAAAGGCAGTATCAAGACATTTCTTTCCCCTAGACACAATTTTTGAGACATTGCTACCTAAATTTAAATTCCACCAGTCAACACGCAATGTTTTGTTTGTTAACAGACGTGCCACCACTTTCTATTGGTACCCAGTACACAAAAAAAATAAAATAATACGTTCCCCTAAGTGGCAATCGAACCCACAACCGTCCATGTTCCGTTCTAAGAGACACCACGATTACCTTAAACATTAATACAATATCTATTATACATAAGTTTTATAAAACGAAGTACACCGACGCAATTATTTTTAACGTTAAAATGGACCGGTCCGGGCGAGACATTTGAATAATAAAGATATGGGATTTCTCATAAACAAGCATATGCCACATAACTACTTATCAAATTCAATTCTAATGGCGATATAGATCAATGCTTTTGTAGATACGACAGTCTATTGATGTGAAGTGCATTTGTAATTTTTTTTTTATTTATTTTGCTAGTTGACTAAGAAAATATAATATATTTATATAAATTAACTATCTATTTTATTATTTATAACTGTTAAATGTTTATATGAAAATCGAAAACTGTTTAGTGACAGAAGTACCTATCAACTATATTCACTTTTTCATCGTTCATTCTATATATTAATCAAAAGTAATAAATCTTCGTGTTTAATCATTAATAGTAGCGCAGTGGCACAAAGTGTGATTGTAAACGCGACTGGTTGTGGGTTCCAAAAAAAGTTCCGAAATGTCTCCTAAATTTGACGGAAAATGAGAACGGAGTGTCTTAACACTAAGTTCCCTCTGTCTACCTCTGCTATGTGCGGTGTAATGCGTGTAGTTGATTTATTTTTTTTTTTATTTATTTATTTTTTACTTAATTTAATTTAAAACAAAAACAGTATTACACTTCTTCCTTCATAGCATAGTAGTATAGTATTAGTAATACAGAGAACCTACTGTTAAGACACTCCGCTTCCTACTTTCACGGAATTTTTGGGGCATTGTGTGACCAGGGCGGAGAAATAAAGATAAGTTGAATATAATCATTCGCCCGAGGATCAATCACAACGATAAGCGTCGCGTTTACTCAAAGTTTAGTCAAAGTACGCTACGACAGCCTTGAATTTAATTTTATACACCAATATGTAAATATATACGTAAACTAAATAAAAGAGAGAAAAATCACTATATTTAGCAAGTATTGCCATATATTAGCAAAAATTGATATTAGCAAAAATGTATATTAACAAAATTCGAAATTTCTTTTACACAGCAACATTAAAAAGTAGATATATAACATAATACTAAATTCGACTTTAGAACACTCTTTCTATTTATAAGATGTCATGGCCATATGTAAAACTTACAAAAACAGATTTTCAATAGGTACATTACTAGTCAATGTAATGTAAATTTAGTTTTAAATGTATGAATGATACATATTACATATAATAAACATAGGAAAAATTACGCAAATCCATTCAATAGATTTTGCAAAATTAAGTATATATTTTCGCAACATAGGTCATGTTGTCTAGGTCTTAGGCCAAACGTGAACCTATCGTTTAGGTATAGCGATATATAATTATACATAAAGTACAGCTTCACGCCGTATCCCGCACACAGCAGGATAGGCAGAGGGAACTTAGTGTTTAGACACTCTGTTCCCCACTTTCCGCCGAATTCTGGAGGCATTGCATGCTGAGTGGCGGAACTCAAGTAATTAAAAAAAATATAAATGTAAATAATTATTTTACTTCCTCGAGTGGGGATCGAACCCACAACCAGTCGATTTTACAGTCACACTTTGTGCCTCTGCACCACGACCGGCCTCGAAAGCCTACATAAAGTTTGTGCAAGTAAATTTTATAATTTATTAATAATCGTGTATCTATTCTCGTACATAACCATTATAATAAAAAAAACATATTATTTTTCTTAAATTAGTTTAACTTTTCGCTTTTTAATGAGTTTTGTTGTGGCTAACTGAGCAAAATTGCTAAATATATATTTTTTTAATTTTTATTTATTTAAAATGAAGATTTTATTATGTAAAATTATTGCATTTTTTAAAATATATTAATTTATTAAGCTGCTAAGATTTTATTTATTCAACGGTTTCAAATATCCATTTAACGATATGCCCATATATGGGCATACACATTATACGGACACACAAAACGGTCTATCACACAGCTACTCTTTGACAATTTACCGTAGCGAGCGTTAAGTTCGGCAATTGGCGATGTCGCAACGTGCCATCGCGGCAATAACATTACGTATTCATACAATAAAACAGAAATAACGAGATGTGCCCGAAACAAGAATCTTCGTATAAAGCACATACATACATAAATACATACATACGAATTATTCCGAAACTGGTAATATTAGTTTGGATATGGCACAGCTGAGTTGTACTTAACAGCTATATTACTTTATGTGATTTTTTAAAGTATCGTTCTAGCATTCTCTCTTGGTTCTTTGGGTAGTTGAAACTTCTCCTTATTGAGATTGTTTTTGCTTCACTTTGTTTTCCAGAGGAAACATGGGAAACTAGTGTTAAGACACTCTGTTCTCACTTTCCGCCGAATTCTTGATGCATTACATGTTGAGTGGTGGAACTTAACGCTGCCCTTTTCTTCGTTACCAGTTAAAATGAAAATATTAAATATATCACTACCCCGAATGGTAATTCGACCCACACCCGTCGCGCTTACACGCACACGCTCGTACCCTTGCGCCACGACAGACTCTCCCTACAAAGATGCTAAAAAATATATAAATTATAACAAGCATATAGTAGTTTCAACGCTAACCAATATCTGGTGACCAACACTTATTAGGGCATCCAAGAGACGTAGTTTCGAATTAGCGATATTCGAACCTGCGTCTCGTTAATTTTTTTATACATGCTCTAAAATATTTTCTTATATAATTTATCTTATATATAAGGAAAACGTTTGATGTTTGATTTTTACAGACTATGCAGGTCTAAGTGGTTAGTTTTTAAACTCTAGTACCAGCCTCACCACCTGTATACGTGGCACTCCACTACTGTGCGGTTTCGTAGGAACCTTCCACACACCACGCAACTGTGAAAAAAGAAACGACCTGGGTCCTGGGTACCTTCAAAAAACGCACCTGTAGCTCCACTAGTGTTACACGGGGTCGTGGGCGGCGGTGATCACTTACCATCCGGTGACCTGTAGGCTCGTTTGCCTCGTCTATTTCACAAAAAAAGTCACTCCGTCTTACGACTTTTCGTCTATAAATTAGACGATTAACTTAACACTAAACTTTTCTTGCACATCAATAGAAATACAAATCAATCAATTAGAATACAAATGACAAAGCTGCTCTAAGCTATGTAAAATAATGTATCAAGAATCATTTGTCGGGGAACGAGTCACTTGCGCTCCGCGGTATGTGAATCGTTTTGTTTATGGCCGTGTATTGGCTACTTTTCTACTTTTAGAGAAATTCTATTCATCACTAATTTATCTTTTTTCTTTTAATAAACACGCCCAAATCACGAGCTTTTTTGTGATTTTTTTTATTATTGAAAATTAAGTTTCATTTTATTGATTTTAGTAATAAAAAATAACAATTTAGATAATATCATTTATGTCCCCCGAAACATTCATATTTACCTATTGCAAGCGATATAAGCCTGAATTGAGAATAGACAGTTGGCGGTGGCGGAACTTAACGCCGTATTTTGTCTTAGTATTATAATAAAGTGACGTCACAAATAAACTATCCAGGTGTCCAACACATCTAAACCCTTGATAAAAACACCACAGTTCCCCAAAATAGTTCATAAATGTTCAGGACATATCGTGTTAAATAGCGGAACTCAACGCCGCCTTGCCTTGCCTTGCCTTAGGATAATCATAATGCCTTAGGATAATCATAAAAAGACGTCACGTATACACTATCCCAGAGCAACACAGATGTAAACCCAGATAATATCACCACAGTTCCCCGAAACAGTTCACAAACGTAACGTTTAAGTATTTAGTAATAAAACCACCCAATTACAATACAAACATACATACATACCTATTCTACACTATACTATAAATATAAAAGATCCAAAGATAAATGCTACGGGAGCAAATAAAAAGGCACTTCATGTTATTATAGTGCAATAAACATCGGTTCTGTTTATATCCTAACAATCTAACTGATAATGGGTTATTAAAATTGTTTGGTGTCGGTCGAGTTGATATGGATGGGTATGTGTTAGGTTTTTGGGGATTAGTTCGATAGCAGGAAAGACCATGGCTTGGTTTTAATGTATGTACAACATACGTGATCTAATAAACTAAAGATTATTAAAAGCTTGGCTAGACTTATTAAAGATATATTGCAGCAGGGGGAACCTAGTGTTAGGTCATACGGTACTTCAATCAATTTTCGAGAGATTGCGTGTTAAATAGCGGTATCCATACATCTGTATCTTGTTACCAGAGTAGGAATCGAACCCACAACTGTGGTGTTCGCAATCAGACGTTATGCAGCTGCATTGTCATGCCCCAAAAATATATTAATAAATATAATTGTGATTCTTTATTTCTTTTTTGATGTAAAATATGCTCTCTTTTTCGTTTAAAGAAGAATTCTAGAGGCATTACGTGTTGAGTGGCGGAACTTAACGCCGCGCTCCGCCTATGTCACCAGAGCAAAGAAATTTAAAATATTAAATATTTCATTCCCCCCAGTAAGTAACGAACTAACAACCTTAGCGTTTACAGCCTCTATAGGCACAAGAAATCTTATACAGAACCCCACACCAAAAACGCTTACCAGACCAACCGCCACCATCAACATCACATATCGAATATTATTCCTCCGAGCTAATTAACCTAACTAGGCGACTAGGCGTAGGTATCTATATAAAATTTTGATAGTAAAATTAGAATCGTTAAAATGTATAATAAAAAGTTCCGTAAAGTACTAATAAATTTGGTAATATATGAAAGGTAAGTTGTGAGATAGCGTCGACTTGTTTTATAGTTAGTGTAAAAAGTTTCACACTTTCGACTTAGTGATTTGTATTTTACAAGCGATTGTGCGTTATGTGGTGATAAAAGTTCTCATATAACAAAATTAACTCTATATTATAAGATGGAACTTTAAAGACCTTCCTCTTCTAGTTTTCTTTTTTTTTCGTGTTGTATCCCACATATTACACAGGTAAGTAAAAAGAACTAAGTGATAAGAAACTATGCCATGCACCGCCCAATTATCGAGACATTGCGTGCTAAATAGCAGAACTCAACGCCGTGTTTTGTTATACATATTAAATTGTTAGAACGCGAAATATGTTAAAAAAGCAAACAATGAAGACGAGTCTCAATAATAAATAGGTTGTGTCTGCCTATCCCACTATATACGGAATTCCATTACAACAATAAAACATACATACACGTCAAACTAATAACCTCCTTCTCATGACGTCGGTTAAATAAGCATCCGAATCCGTGAATTCATTACATAACAGATTCTTAACATACATATGTATATGTCATATACCTACTTAGAATATTCGTAAGTTTATTTACTTCTTATCTGATTATAATTATAAGCAATCAATTTTCACAACTACAAGTCAAATAATTTGTTTTTCTCGTTTCTCACGTTTATTAAGTTGCGCTTACATTTTTTATAATTATGAAGTAATATGGAATTAAATTATACATTTTAGCTCATTGGTTGTGTGAAAATGTAACTTTACTACGGTTGTAGGTTTGAAGTTCTGTGAGGTTTTTTTTTGTGTTTTACTTTTTATCCCGAAAAGTTGGGCTGAACGAAGAATCATTCCCATCTCAGCTTCGTCTCGGAACTTGAGACGTTGCGTGTTGCTTGAAACGGATCTCAACTCTGCAAAGTGCAGTGTCTTCCAGACAAATAATAATAATTAGAATAATGCTATCTATAGATTATGTTTAAAGTGATCAAAAATATTAAAAGCTAAATTTCGTGACGTTTACGACATTCTAATGTGCGACAAAAATATATAATTTTTTGGACAGAAGAAATTTAGTTCTAAGATCCTCCGTTCCCCACTTTCCTCTCAATTTTTGAGACATCACGTGTTTTGTGGCAGAACTATATGTCGCGTTTTTATAAAAAAAATAATATATGTATTTCGCGTAAAAAAATAAAAATATATTATTTTTAAATATTTGACAATGTTATCCATGTACTTAATACCCGCACGATTCAATTTACAGTAGGTAATTGGATAGCGAAACTGTAAAAATCTTCTTAGAAAGATGTTATCATCAAGATTTGTAACTATTGCATTGTAACGATTTAGACACTTTAGGACGAAACTCTATCAATTTATTTATATATAGGTACTCTCATAATTAAGTAGTTCGCTTGGACTAGATATAAAAATAGTAGCATAATGTTGGGCTTTTTTTATGCGGCGTTGGGTTCCGCCACTCAACAATGCCGCAATGCCTCCAGAATTCCACAGATAGTGGAAATGCATTAATGGGAACGGAGTATCTTAGCACTAGTTTTCCAGGTTCCCTCGGCCTACCCTGCTATGCGCGGGGCACAGCATGAAGCTAAAAAATATAGCCTATGGCTCACCTCGACAATTGAACAAAAAGAAAACTTCAATTTTATTTTTTTTATTTCCTGAGATTAAAGCAATGAACCAAACAAACTCTTTAGCTATAGACTAAAGTCTATATAGCGAACTAGCATAGACTATTATGCCTTAACGGTGCCAAATAATCATAATATTTTCAATTCAATCAAAACAAATCTATAACATCTGATTAAAAAATCTATCATCGGACGTTTGATAGCCGAGAAAGTAACCTAATGAATTAATGAGACCCTAATTTCTAATATGAATAAAGAGTCTTCGCGTGTGGTCCACTAACTAAAAACGGAATCATCTAATTTATATCTTTCTAAGTATAGCCGAGTACATTTTTAATTGATTGTTAGATGCCTATTACGCTGAGATTATCTTCGTATATGTTGTTTATTTGAGAAACATGGACCTCCGTGTTCTTTAGTTTTATGATATTTCAACTAAAATTGCTTGTTGTATGTGTACAATAAATAAAAAAAGAAAACATATATTGTGGCCAGTCGCGGCGCAGTGGAATAGTGTTTAGTTGTCACGCGTTAGTTTTGAATTCGAACCAACTTTAAATTATTATAATTTTGATGCTTCAGTAAAACACTGCACGGCGTTGGCTTCCGCAACTTATCATAATGTCTAGAAAGAATTAGGCAAAATTAATTAAAATAATAAAATCAGAATCTCTCCGGCAGAAAGTGCGGAACGGAGTATCTTAACACTAGCCTCCCTCTGCCTACCCTGCTGTGTGCGGGATACAGCGTGAAGCTGGCAAAATTGCACTTAAATAATTTTCAATTATAAAAATTCAGTCAGTTACTCAGTGTTGTAACTCTATCGGAAAAAACCCTTACTAAATTAATTGAAACTTTATACGTAAAGTTAAATTATAACGATCGTTATTTATCCATCGAGATAATACGTTTACACATTGCTATCAAAATCAAGCCACATGGAATATTTTATGACTAACTTTTTTTTGTAGTTACTACTAATATGAAATAGTTATATTCTGTTATTCGTTGGCTGTTAACATCGTAGTGATGTAGACGCATATACTCGTTTAAAAGTTCAAGGTAGTTGAGGATTCAAATCCTAATGAGGGTAATGTCTATTAAGCACTTTAAATTATCTAGTCCATCTACACCAAAATAATTAAGATGCTACCCTAAAATTAAAATTTTACTATTATTTAATTTTATTGTCATATTTTGAATACTTTGCAGTAGTTTGTGATCAGTTACACTTTCTACTCAATTTTAGAGACAGTGCGTGTCGATTGGCGAAACTTAACGTCGCATTTTTCACCAAGGAGGGTGACCTATAAAAAAACACAATCACCTTCAGGATTGTGGACCGATATCACAACAATCGCATCTACAGTCCGACGCTTACCCACTGCGCCAGTGACCTCAAATACGACACCACCTACATACATTAACATATTAAAATAAACCCGAGTACGAGGAATCAATTGGTCCATATTAAAATTACCAAATAATTTCTTAACATTTACACATTTTACATTAGATTAGGTCGTAATAAAGAATGACGTAACATCGAAACTCCGTGTAACATCTCCAATTTGATTATAAATTTGAATCAATTAAAATTTAAATTTCACAACTAAAACGGCCATTGCAAATATTCTATATGCAAACTAAAACAATAATAATTTTAATTGACTTTGCAAAATAACCTTGAGGCGCAGCATGACATCGTCTAAATAAAAGCGTGATGGCTGCGAGTTCTATCCCCACTCAGGGGAAAGACCTATTGTCATTTTTCCGTTCTGGTATAACAATACACGGTATTAAGTTCCGCCATTCAACTGTCGAATTCCGACCAAATTCCGACAGAAAGTGGAGAACGAAACACCAGATTCTCTTCCCGGATCCTGCTGTACGGGATAAAGCGTGAATTTAAAAGAAATAAGCGAATAACCTTCGTTATTCGAACCCGTACCCCCCACCCACTACGTCGTAAATCATTCGCATTCGTAACAAAAGACGTTCAAACGAATTTCTAAATACTAATTGGACCGCAGTAAAGATCCTCCGTTATAAATACGAAACTCATTTCTATTAGCAAATAGTTTCAAAAAGTTATATTAAATGCTTTACCGAGAAAGAACATAAAATCTTGTTCGTTATTTGGTACGGCGTTGTTTCTTGTGTGGCATACATAAAATTTGAATGTATGTATGTATGTTTTTTTTAGGTCACGAACTAAAAAGGATATAACTTAGTTTTTCTCCAAATTAAGTACCTACTCAAGTGATCAAAGATAAGCTTTATAGTAAGACAGTGTGAAATTATTAAAATTTTCGCACTTTCAAGTAAATTAATTTAACTTCTAAGATTTAAATGTTATGACTTTATGATTCTTGCCTACGATAATAATTCTCATCTATTTATTCTTAAATATATGAAAGGTTTACTGGTGACTCTACAAACAAGTAATAATTTCGCTAACACCAACAAATGCTTCCAAATTAATATTTGAGATGAAAATCTTCATTAAAAAAAAACCAGATATCATTTCAATTCTACACTAATACCTACATTTACCATTATAGCCGAGCTGCGCCCGCGCATCACGCACACAGCACCACACTTACGCACACATACAAACACAAACGGCTATAAACAAATGTGCTAAGTAAAAAATATTATTATAGCATAATACGCCATAAAACACGAGAGATGATAGTGCTGGTAGCGCTTCTAAAACTTTCGTAACTTTTAATGTGGGTTACGTAGCACGCCTACATCGTAGCGATGTCTGGTAACTTGACAATTATTTAAGACGTGCATGGCAAGATAGCTAACATATTTATTTAATCAGACTTGAATTTACTGCTCTTAGCCCTACTAAATTTTACAGTTTCTAAGAAATCACAAGCTCTATGTAGATGCTTGAAAGGGGGTCAGCAGTGATCCCTTTCCACCACTGCATGTCTAAAGCTTGTGGTAGTAGTGGCCATCGAATGTTATGGAGTAATAAAAAAAAACAATATATACATATAAAAGTCTTCCTTTACAAAGTGATTGACAAACATCGCATAGACGTAAAGCGTAAAGCCAATTTTTTTAAGTTTTAAGGCTCCTACAAAAGTGTAGGTAAAGACTAAGAAACAATTTACTGTAATTCCTACAAAAACGTTGAATTTTTACACAATACAATATAAGCTCATAATTTTTTATGTAGATCTTGGAAATAGTATGTATGTAGATAATTTTAATAATTCGTTCGGAATAGCGACTTATTTTTTTTAAATGGTCAATTAGAATCAAATTTTGGTTTATATGCTCATATTTTATGAAAGATTTTTAATGGCTTGTAAATTACTTACATAGTAATGACTTAAAACTACTGCTAAAAATTACGTATTATGATATTATTTATAAGCATTTCTCTATAAAGAAGTAGTTTTTCACTCGCCATCTACCCCACACCACAGACAACACAGACAAAACTACTAAGCTTAGAAGTTGAAGTTAATATGAAAGGAGGTTAAGGAGTTTAGGTTATAAAAATAAGACAGGGTTTTGTCGAAATTTCTAAGGAAACGGAAAATAACAGGATTTTCCATATAAATTTTTAATGTCCACGTAAATATACTTGCTGGTGATGACTAGTCTTTCATAAAGATTTATCATTAAGAGATACTTTCGAGCTTTTCCACATTTAATATAACAATAATAAATATACAAATAATACATAACAAACTTTGAGAAGCACGCCACAGACGGTACTCCAACATAAACAATGTCAGTGATTTCTATTAAAGCTATTCGGCATTTCGATATACGAATTATATTAGAATAAATGTCTGGGAACTTGCGTCTGCGCAATGTTCAATAAATAACAGACGGACGGGCGGTAATGAGCTCAGTGGGCCTTATTTGCATATATTTAGAGATCATTTTGAATATCACAAGCCAGAGTAATATATAGGTAATAAAATTCTTCATAATTTTTTGGTAATTTAAATCGTCTTTGTTTAAAGTTTAAGGACAAACGCCTACATATCTTGCTCTACAAAATCTGGTAATTAATGCGAGATTTTGTATTGTATATATTATGTGAATTGAAAGACGTTTGTTGTTTTGTTAGTTTGTTAATTATGTTGCGGATACGTATTGGTTGATAGAAGGTAATTTTAGGATTGAGTATTTTACGTTTGATATGTAGAATACTAAATTTTAGTAAAAGATGTTTAAATCGAAAAAAATCTATTTGAAAGTAGCAAAGATATTATACAAAAATATCTGTATACAATAAGTAAAGGTTCGAATACCAGTTCAAAATAAGTTTATGTTTCCTTCATCTAGCAACACGAAAGAGCTACTTAGCAAGAGGTCTAAATAAAATTGATAATAATAGTAAAGAAGGTGTTGTTTATGTTTGGTTCTCTGGGCTTAATTTGTAGAAAAAAAAATGGTTACATCTTTGCTCTTCTATATTTTCAATGTATCCGGTATAAGGCCGGTCGTGGCGCTGGGGCAAAAAGTGTTACTGTAAACGCGACTGGTTGTGGGTTCGACCACCACTTGAGGAAATGAATTTATATTTATTTATTTGAATTTATATTTATTTCCATTTTTTCGCTCTGGTGTCGAGGCAAAGCGCGGCGTTGAGTTTCGCCACTCAGCACGCCTCCAAAATTCAGCGGAAAATGGGGAACGGAGTGTCTTAACACTAGTTCTCTCTGTTTACTGTGCTGCGTACGGGATACAGCGTGAAGCTGCTTTTTTTGATTTAATTTAATTTACGAAACCATAGAATTTCATGTTACCAGAGCTAGGGAATATAAAGAATTCATTCCCCCGAATGAGAATCGAACTGACACTCGTCACGATTACATTACAGCCTCAAATAGCTTATATATTCGCAACAAAACAATATCACCTTCAAATTAAATAAAAATCATATAAAATCAGCAACTATTTGTGAGAATTATAATCATTAAACACGAGTATAGAGATAGGTATGTAATAAAATACTGATAAACAAAATGCTATTCCAATACAACGTCAACGATAGACAACATCGAATAGACCGTCTATTAAATTGTTAATGTGGTATATTAATATAATGTTGTTCGTTCACCTCAGCTGTACGATTTATTGTATGTATAAGGAAGATGTAACTAAATATTCTATCTGCGTTAATATTAATTAACTGTATGTGTGTGAGTATGTTTGGATTTCCATGCTAATCTCGGGAACTACTACAGGAAAATAAATATATTTTTGGGTTTCATAGTTCATTTGTCAAAGGAGGCTATAGGTATTGATTTCGATGTAACCTACTGTAACTACGGTCAGATTTACTTCGGAGCCTTAGAAATTACAATATGTCACGTTTCAATTCTTAGTTAATTATTTAAACGTGTGGGTGAAGCCGCAGGCAACAGCTGGAAATATAATATATACTTGGAAAAAATCATGTATAAATAAAGGTCATCGTGTCGCAGTGGATCAGCGTTTACTATATATGCGGTGGTTGTGGATTCGAATCGTTCCAGGGGATTTATTTCTTATGTTTATTATTAATTGTTTTTCATTTTACCTCTTTGGTAAAATGATTTACTATAGCGTCGGGTTCCACCATTCGAGAACCTGTCTCAAAATTGAACAGGAAATACAGAATTTTCGTCTTTTCCTAATATAAAGCAGTAGGAAGCTAAAAAAGTGACCAAAATATCCAAAAAATAAAAGTTTTTATTAAATTATATAATTATATATTTTTATAATATCTATTAAAGATATCTAGGTATACAGTGCCTACTACTCTACAGTGCAGTGCAACTAAAAAGCTTATACGAAGGTAGCGAGTTCGAAACTAATGACAAAAATGAAAAGTAAATATGTTGAGAATTAAAAATTTTTTCCAAAGAAAAATAAGTAATTATAAATTTTTAAATAAAATAAGGAATAATATAATTTTCCGTTCTCAACATATAACATATACTGAAATTACATACAAGACCATAACATATAATGTTCCCAAGATACAACATATACAATATACATACAAAGAACATACCCAATAATTGCTGATATCAGGATTGAGCCTGCCCTGGAGGTCCGGATCGGAGAGCGCGCGGCCCGCCGACTCCCGCCGCCGCTCGCCACCCTGCACACCCTAACTTGAATGGGAACCCACACACTGCGATGCTGCGACTAACTAACCAAATGTTTGTCCGTCTGTCTGTTACAGGTTTACCTATGTTTAACATTTAGATTTCTTATTTTTAATTACTAAATATTTATTGAGGCAGATATAATTAAAAGCGTGTCTCTCTGTCTGTCTGTCTGTTATGTCTTATATGGGACAACGTTTAAATTTAATTTTATTTAGTGGACAAATCAGTATAAATTTAAATATTAACATACATTAAAAAAATCTTTATAATTTTAAATTAAAACTTGTAAATTCAAAAAGTATAACTATTTTAAACTTGTAAATTTAAAAAGTATAACTATAGCTTTTATTTGGTAATAATAGTTGCATTTTTCGCATCACGGCCATTTTAATTGATGCGAAATGAGCTTTTTCTTTTATTTACAGTTTAAGCTCGAAAGTTTATCATTGTGCCCTGTAATTGTAAATTTAATTATATCTAATGAAACTAAGTGAGCAGTGACTATAGATGGCTTGAAATTGGTAAGCATCGTAGTGTGTGATCGTGTAGCATCTAGAAGCATCTAGAAACTACTAGCTAGTTCTATTCAAATAATTAATATGGGGATATATGAATACTAATTTTTAAATTTAAAAATATATACAAATTATATTTGCTTCATTATTAATATTTTTCTTATATT
Organism: Heliconius hermathena; assembly: GCA_013403705.1. Classification (NCBI taxonomy): domain Eukaryota; kingdom Metazoa; phylum Arthropoda; class Insecta; order Lepidoptera; family Nymphalidae; genus Heliconius; species Heliconius hermathena. Next base: position 554,836 of record JAAIXJ010001890.1, on the reverse strand, counting down.
TATGTACAATTCGTTATCCACATATTAAATAAAATATTTTTTTAAGTAATCATTAAAAATAAGCATTATATCAATTTTCTATTATGATAAATATCATGTCAAATTATTTTACCTGACAGTGCCCTCTCAAGTTATTTTAATAATTTATTTTTTAATACTACACGAGGCGGTAAAATAAATAGGCATATCATAACATATTTGTAGTACTTTGCTTTGTTACCAGGGCGAAAAAATAAAAATATTAAATATTTCATTCCCCGAAGTGGAAATTGAACCCACAACCGTCGTGCTTAAAGCTTATACCGCCTCTGCGCCACGACGGCCGCGATTTATTTTACTATAAGTACAAAAAGGAATATTTTGTCCAAATCGTTTAAATCTTCTCATTGTTTTAAAAGCTGGCTACAATTAAGCAAATAGAGCTATTTCGACTGAACCTCTACTTGTACTGTGCAGACAACTTTTAAATAGATAGGGTTGCCAATTTTTTATTATGAATCTTTTGCTTAATATAATAACAGTTAGTTACTTCATAACAAATTAGATGATGATTAGTGATTTTATTCATATTCACTATAGTTGCATATAGCAGAGGAAATTTAGCGTTGAGATACTCCGTTTCCCACTTTCCTCACAATCATCACTCTCACCGCGTGTTGAGTGGCGGAAATCTAACAGTCTAGTTACCAGAACAAGGAAATTATAATAATATGTTACCCTGAGTGGGTATTGAACCCACAACAGTCGCTGTGCCGCTGTGACCACCCTAGTGATCTTTATTAGAAATAACTAAGATATTTAGTTTCTGCTAAAACTAAAACTTCAAAATAAAACTTTTCGCGTTTAGTTCAGACACCCAGATCGATAAAGTCACTACACCGCATAGCAAAGTTACATAATTAATATTAATATATAAAGCTGTCGTAATACGACAAAATAATCCAAAAAGTTGTAACTGTCATCCCTAGTGCGTAGTTTTACGGTCAGTGACGGTCGGCCGTAAACGTGAAGATTTACTGGAGCCATTACAGGGCGGTGAAACAATCATTCTGTACTCTTCATTTAGAGGGAATTTGAGCATATCTTATTTTCAGCTTCACGCTGTTTCCCGTATATAGCAGGATAAAACAACTGGAATATGATGTTAAGACACTTTGTTCTAAATTGAATTCTAAACGTTGCGTGTTAAATAACGGAACTTAACGCCATACTTTGTTTATCAGACCGTACCATTTACTACAAAAACCAAGGATTATTAAAAGAAAAGATAAAAACTTCATTCATCTCTTTTTTTAATTTTGTCAATTAGAATATAAATGATTGTGAAACCAATCAACGCAAAATTGATTTTTTTGTTTACAATATTTATGTATTTATATAGCATTTATTTTTTCAAATATACTTCCTGATATTACGTTTAGTTTACCTTGTTTTACTGTATTTTAGAATATATTTTAATATGTATTTATAAAAACAAATTGGAATTGATTTAAATGAAATTACCACAATAATTTTTCTATTTAGCAAATATTTATAACACTAGCAACCCTTCCGCGACTACATTGGAAGGTGGAACCTACCCAAATATATCTTATATTAGTACGGGGAAATACCCTTCAACGTGGATAGACCTTTTTCAATATAGGATTTGAAGCTGCACATCTCTAATAAGGCACCAACAGCGTCCATTTTTCTAAATCATCTCCACATAATAAACCTCAAATCGGGCAAGTTTCATAGTTGATAGTGATTCAAACAACAAAATATATGTTTCCGGTACATAATAATATTTAATACGTGGGCGTGCCAATCATATGTGTGCGTGATATACTGTTAGGAGACGAAATTGTTTCATTTCACATTATTTGCATTTTTATTGGATTTTGTTTAGATATAGATGCCGACAGTGTCTGATTGTAAGTGTTGTGTGTTGTGTAGTGGGTTCAATTCGAAACCTAGTGTTAAGACACTTCATTCCTATTGAGACACTCCGTTTCCTACTTTCTGCCGAATTCCGAAGGTATTACGAAGCTGTTTTTTATTGACATAGTACGTACAGGCGTAGTAATATAAAATTAATATGTTAAGCATTATAGATATATTTTCTCACGTCTCCTGAAATATAATGTGTAGGTTAGTTTAGTAATTTTGCCTTTATTTGCCTAATAAACGAAGAGAATCCAGTGTTAAGACACTCCATTGTAATGTTTCTCCCATTTTAAAATTATTGCTTGCCAGGTGCCTTATATTATTACCTTTATTGTAAATTGACTATTCAGGACAAAAAAATATCTGGTCCAAACCACTAGTTCTTGAGATAAGCGCATTCAACTAAACAAACTACCTTTACTATATAAGTAAATGTAGATGATTGTTATTCAAAATCATTTATCCTCATACAAAATAAATTGCAAGGTATATGTAAATGAAGCAGTTTTCAACAAAAAAGGAAATAATCGTCCGACCTCTAAATCGTAATATGTATATTTATATTCATAACTGGGTCACATATTTATATCCGCGTTTAATTTATTTACTCTAATTTGTTTTGTATATCATTTTTAATTTTTTTTAGCTTCCCGCTGTATCCCGCACAAAGTAAAGTAGGCAGAGGGAACCTGGGAACTCAGTGCAAGGTTATTCCATTCCCATTTTAGTCACTTCCATTCCCCTCTTTCCGTCGAATTCTGGAGGCATTGCGTGTTGAGTACCGGATTTTTTTAATAAAAAACTTCTAAACAGAAACGTATAGGCAAAATAAAATGAATAAATATAAAATGCTTCAATATAAAAAAATAAAAAGACAAATTACCAATTAACTTCACTATATTATTGGACTATTGACGAAACTACCGAATATAAAAAACATAATTTTAAAGTCAGACATCGAATAATGTTTTGGCAAAACTCGTTAATGTTTATAGGTACCGTACGCCATTTTGTTTCGTACATCAAAATATGACCACCAGCTATTTCCATAAAGTGTAGCAATAAATTTTTATCACTAGTAATAGCATTTGAGTTTACATGTACTTAAAATTGTTATTATATTTTCTAAAAGGGAATCTGAGCTTATTTGTGTTAACCATAAAAATAGAGAAAATTCAACATTTAAAATAAATTATTCGCCCCCAAAACTTTTTTTAAGTGGACTTAATAATGTTAAATGTAAACTCTCGTTTTCTCCCGTTGCTGCAGAAATTTTCAGAATTCCTCCCTTACTGCTTCCCTACACTCCTCCAAAGAACTTGAATGCCAATTTTTTGCGTTCTACGCCGTATAGTTCTGGAAATGGAACTAAAGAGTTTAATTTATAAATAAATACGTAGGTATTATTGTAGCTTTGCAGAAATGTCACTTTAACAAACTCTAGGAAATAAAAGAAACCCTCACGATGTATAACTTTGAGAGAAAAAAATATTTATCCCTGGACCTACGCCCAAAATATAGTTCAAGCATATATTTATATAAAAATACAAAAAAACACACACAAACCAATTAAAATTTAATACACAATTCAAATAGGTACATCACTAAGAATAGAAGCTCACAGAGTGCGGTGACACGGAATAGAACCGGTACGAATACGAAATAAATAAATCGATAAAACTGGCCATGCCCACACTTTGTTAAATCATTGTAGGTACATCGGTGTCATTACTGGTATTGGCTAGAAAGATAATATAATTTTTATTAAATAGTAATGTGTGTGTGTATATCGATATTTTTTACTTAAAAAAATATTTTTTATTTATTATGATTACACTTTTATGTAAATAATTTAGGGTGTTTTTTATTGTTTTAGTTTTAAATATATTTTATTTACAAATTTGCTTGTATATAAACAATGTCACATTTTTCAAAAATTGTTATTGGTAATTTAGTTGTATGCTCTATCGTAACAGGCTCCAAAATATGCTAAAAATACAAAAAAGAGTTATATTACTACATTCTCTCCACTGTATTTTTTTGTTTAAGTTGTACACCTAAATATGCTACACTCCATATTAAGTGGCAGATCTTACCGCCACGCTTTATCATATCAGACCAAAGGAATAATAAATAAATAAATATAACAATCCCATTCAGACGCTGTCCTGCGCCACGGCGGCAGCCATAATCAAAAACAATTATAATTTTCACCAAACGCACGATACATAACATCACTAAGAAAACCGGTTATCGTTAATTGCTGTACCGAATTCGTATCGAATTATTTGAATATCCGTAATTTATGGCGACCGGCGACATCATCACGAGTATCATCTCTAGTAGATGTGCTCAATGTTCGTGCTAATGTACCACAGTGGTTTAGGCTTGAGATCCTTCGTTTTAAATATAGAACGCTAGAATAATGCTATAAAAAGCATTAGCCTAGCGTTCTATATTGTAATTAGGGTAAAGATTTAAATTTAGTAAATAAACAACAAATAATTTAAGATATACAAGATTAATTTAACAATATATATTTAATAAACTTAGTGATATGAAATTTTGTCGTCTCGAACATGGAACTTCATTTTGATACATCAAGTGCTGGATATGAGTCAAGTGTGGTTTATCTTTCCAGACTAGAATTGGAATATAAAGCTAAAATTCTATGACCTTAATCAATAAGCGAATAGTAAGCAATTGTCATTAAACAATTAAATATATGTCAACCTTAATCTATCGCTTTGGTCACTGGACAACAAACTTAACCCAACTCATAATGTATTCACAACATTTCGGTTAATTGCCGGTAAATAAGCTCAAAACTGACGGCGGAATAAAAAAAATACGCCGAGATTATCTAACTGATGAGTGGACGCCATCTTAATCACTCTAATTTGCCTTTTTAGCCTAAAAAGAAAGTTAATATTGCGGAATTTCACTGCGCGATTGAACTAAAGATACGCGTGGAATTAAACACTATCATATAAATATCATTCATCCTTAATTGGTAGAGATCCATAAAGTACGCATTAAGTATATATAGCTTGTAAAAATAATATGTTTTTAGATTGGATTCGATAAAAGATAATTAACGAATGTTATATTAGTATAGTTTTTATTTTTTCCAACAAGTAGAAAATTATTATTGTTAGCGAAAGCGAAAGTATTAAAATAATTAAAACAGAAAATAGTAAATTATTATTTTTCTCCAGTGGCAATAGAACCTCGATCAGAATAAGATCATCAGATCGCGGTAAATTAATTAATAATAATAAAAAAATGGACTGGACAAGTTATTATAATAATAATATAAAAAAGACGCGAGTAGGGCTCGCCCTCCGAGAGTACGTACAAAATTTGGAGATATCGAGCTTTTTCTGAAACTCAAGCTTAACCAGAATTTTTTCAAGAAATCAAAGAATGTAGATCTGAGTATATGATTTGAATTTCAACTCGATCACTCCAAGTGTTCCTGAGATAATGGCTCTTGACAGACAGAAACATAGACAGACAGACGGACGGACGGACAACAAACTGATCCTATAAGGGTTCCTTTTTTCTATAAAAGATACGGAACTCTAAAAATATACAAATATTGAATAATATAAGTTAAAACTGTTTTTCACATGTAAATATAAAAAGGGCACCAGATTACCATGTTCATGTTATAAAGTTATTACCTCATTACCATACTGGCGATATAAAGTTATTTATAGAGATAATATTCGCTTCCCGTAGATGTATAATATGTACCCACTTTCTTTTCTAAGTACCTACATATTTTGTATCGCATGACATTAAGCTATTAATTAATACTGGAATTACATAGATTGCATATTTAAACTTTATTTATATAATAATTTGGAATGTAAGATGGAGGCAGTCGTGGCGCAGGAACACGAATGTGTGTCTGTAAACGCGAGGGTTGTGGGTTCAATTTCCACTCGTGAGGACGAAATATTTAATATCTTTTTTTTCATTGCTCTGGTAACGAGGCATAGCGTACCGTTGAAATTTGCCGAACGAAACGCAATTTTGGCGCCAGAATTCGACGAAAGGTGGGGTTCCCAGATTTTCTCTGCCTACGCCGCTACGTGAAGCGTACATCGTGAAGATTAAAAAAATGTTTAACTGTACATTGTACACGCAATGGTTGTGGGTTCAATCCTCGCTCAGAAAAAAGAAATGGTGAATAAAAATATTCTCATTTTCCCCTTAAAGCAAAGATTGGTGTTAAGTTCTGCCACTTAACACTCTTGCTTGACACTAGAAGTCTCGGTGACATCCGACGATATTATGAAGAATTTATGATGAGGACATTTAAATTCTGCCGAAGAGACGCTAAAGTAGAGAAAATTCCTTCATATGCAAATTTATTTTTTTATTTTTAATATATTTAGTTCTTCACGTGTGTAAAGCATTAAAAATATTGATTTTGTTATTATTATTTTTAATATTAATAAATTATAATATTTGTTTTAATAAAATATGATAAAAATACAACTTTGTCATTTTATTTCAATAAAATAATAATATTTGATAGGCATAGAAATAAAATATACTGTCAAACCCACTACCCTACAAATCTCTGACAATCTCGATTCTTTGGTTGTAGGTTCGATTTATGTTATTTATTCTCCGTGACAAGCAAAGTGCGTTGAGTGCCGGCACTCAATATATAATGCCGAATTGGCTTTATTGCTGTTGACCTGGAATGGTCTTGACAGCGTCACCGTGCGGGAAATCTCGTAGTAACGCTAACAGAGTGCCTTAATACTAAGTTTCTCCTTCCCTTACCCAGTGTGTGTGATGCCACGTGAATAGTTTTTTAGGGTTCCGTATCTTTTTAGGAAAAAAAACCCTTATAAAATCAATTTCTCTCAAAACAATACACGGTTAAATTCTAAAAAATAATAGCCTTGAAAGGGAGCTAAAATTTGGTATCAAAACCGCTAGTTCAAATGAGGTATCAGATGAAATTGCTCCGGTTAAGCTAAGCCTGTATTTCAGAAAAAACTCGAGACCTCCAATTTTTGTATGGAACCCTCGGTAACCGAGCCCGACTCGCGCTTGTCCACTTTTTTTATATATTCAGCAAAAAAGCAAACTAACGATACCTCGCTAGTAACCACAACGTAACGATAAAGTGATCCTTTACAAAAACCGTATAAGTATTTTTTATATAATTTTTTTAGCTCGAAATATCTTTGGATATGACACAATGCAACATTGACCATAAAGATAAATGTATGGAAAAAAAACACTGAACTTGCAACAACCAATTTGGTGGCTTCGTAAAAACGAAAGTGCATCGGAGTACAAGAAGCTATGATGGGAAGATAATGGATGCGTCATTTTAAATCTTTTGACTGGATTTTTTCATCTCACTATATAAATTATAGGCAAGCAATGGCGGCGCAGTCGTCGCGCTTACAATCGCACAAACGTGCGATTGTAAGCGCGACGGATGTGGGTTCGATTTCCAACAGGGGGAACGAATTTTCTAATACCACTGCAAAAAATCTAAAGTAATTGTAACAACAAAAGTAACAAGTAAAGTCTAGTATACTGTTTTAAAATATTTTAAAATTTATGGATATAATATAAAATGAATATCCTGCAGGATAACTGACACGCTACGAAATAAGTTAGCTGTTACATTGAAATTGAAAAGAGCAACTGCAACAAAAGAGCAACTTCTCAGTAGAATTGCCTTCAGAGTTTTTCCGGTGGTACTTATATGATAATTTGATAATTCAAAACTTGAATTTGGAATTTACTATACTCAAATCCATCAAATATTTTAAAACTTTTTAGAAAGGTAATTTGGATAGCTAAAATAAAGTATCGTATGTCTTTCACTATTTTTACGTATATAATTAATTTCCCAAATACGAAAAAACTTAAAGCTAAACTAAATATATAGTAAAACTACCACATCCACTTTGCACCAAACTAAGAAGCGAGAACACAACAAAAGATAGATACGGTAAGGCGATATGATATTATTACCATCCGTACCTGCGGGATGCGGGGACGAGACGAGTCAGGTGGATGCGTATACAGTGTCCTTGTATAAAGCGATTTATTTTATTTGAAAAAATATTTCAATATATTTTTTTAAGGTTGACTGAATGATTAAGAATACGTATAATGCTATATTTTTTACTTACTATATATATATTTCATAGAAATTCTTAAGTCGTTCTTTTATTTACTATATATATTTCATAGAAATTCTTAAGTTTAAGATCTAAATAAGATCTATCTATCTAAGATACAACAATTAGAAATGCGAAATTCAGTTTCTTAGATTTTATTACATAATTACAGATTGACCTATAATAAAAATATTAAAAAATATCCTGTACACGTTAAAGGGTTACATAATAATCATATTAATTTTGCAGTTTGAAGCGTTTCCATACTAAATTCTAAATAAAGAATATTTTACTTTACTTTACTTTCTCTCTTCTTTTGACGAGCCGCGGATGCGTAATGCTGTTTTTTCACAACCCACGACCACTGGGTACAATATCGAACATTCTGTTTAAGTATTTATAAATTTTATAATTTTTGGTATTTTGTATATACATATTTAGCAAAGTAAAAGCGCCTTTGCGGACTTTTAAACGCCACTCGAGAAAATAAGTAAAAGCTTTTTACTTTACTCAAATTAATTTAGTCATATAATACTTCACGTAAACTGCAAAAATAATAATACACCCTAGAGCATTTAATCAGAGAGGTCAGTCGCGGTAGAATTCGGCGGGAAGTAGACAACGGAAGTGGCTAAATGGGAACGGAGTAGCTTAACTTAATACTAAGTTTTCAGGATACAGCGTGAAATATTTTATTTTTTAATCAATCATTTTAATGTAAAAATGATTCAATAGTGAAGCCCCCGATGGCGCAGTGGCGTTTGTCTGTAAACGTGACAGGTTTCATTCCATTGTGGATGAAGAATTGTTTTCATTTTCTCGCTCTGGTTGAGTTCCGCCGCCCAGCACACTATGTTTTGAAAATTAGACGGTACAGAGGAAACGAAGAACGAAACGACGAAATTGTCTCTCACACGAAGATGCTACCTACTCTTCTACGAGTATATACGGGATACAGCGTGTAATAAAAAAAGAAATTCATATTAAAATATGAATTTGCAAACCTATATAAGATAAAAATAAAAACTTATTAATTTATTCTTGTATGTAAATTAGAAGTACCCTGAGTACTTTACAGATTAGCCCGAGAAAATATGTTCATAAATGACACTTTTCATTAAACATCTATTATATTTATTTTAAAACAAAATACGGCATTTAGTTCCACCATATTCAATACACAGCTTATCGAAAATTTGGAAAGTGGAGAATATAGTGTCTTAACACTACATTCTAGACAAAAAGTATTTTACTCTTTGTTTGACGAGAGATGCATAATGCTGTTTTTGTTATACCTAATACCATACTGGTGTAAAATCGAAGATTGTGTTTAAGTATAATATTTATAATTTTATATTTTTTTCCTTTTTTTGTATACACACAAAGCGACAGGCGTCAGACGTGGGCGATAATAATAAGCGGATAAATGAAAACATTAAAATCACGGTAGTGCCGGTGACTGCGGCGTGTGAGGGGAATCTTAATGCTTAGTACTGACGATTTTTGCAATAGGGTAGGCAGATTTTAATTTTATTTTATTTTATTGCCAGCCGTTCGAATTTTTAATTAAATTTATTAAATATTGGTGGAGATTGTTTATTATTAGATGTTTTTTAAATAATTTTTATTGTTGTGTAAAGTAAATCGTTTTTATTAAGTCGACTTATATAACTATCTAAAAGAATCTAAAAGAGACTACCAGACTACTAATAGAGTTTAATCCATTTATAATAGTTGTATTATCATGAAACTTGCTAGTTATATGTAGCGTTAGGTGACCATTTAAAAATACGCTATCATCGAGATATTTTGATCATAGAGCCAGGGATATGAGATCAGATAGTGTTACTTTTAGGAGAATACTAATAAACCACTCAAGTGTGAGATCATATAATTTGTATGTTCGAATATAGCTGTTCTGATGAGCGGGCCAGGACGACGAAAAAACCTTTACCATAGAACAATGCTTGTAGCTACTCAAGTAGCTACTCAATTCAAAACGTCATAATTAAATAACTAAACTAAAAAATATTAAAAATCATAAAAAAATATGAAGAATATAAATAGAAGCCATTGCAATGACTACGCGTGATGGACACAACTTCAAATTCTTAAATTATTAATTTTCCCGTACTAATAAGACATAGAGTGGTCTAAAAGACAATGGTCGATAAAAAAGCTTAGACTCTACTAAACTAAAAAGAAAAATAAAAAAAAAATATTCGATCTTATTTTTTATTTATACTACTCACACAAAGATATAATAAGTATATCGAAAAAATTAATACAAACCTACTTGTCATAAAACAAAAAAAAAGATATTTTTTTTAATTTGTTTATAATTCAAAGAACTGCCAACCCTAAATAAGTACTCAAATCTCAGGTACCTACTACGGTCTTATCGCACCATCTTTCCACTCAAATTATTTATTTCCCTCTAACTAAAACCTACATGCGTATAATTTTGTAAAGGAAAATGGCATTTATTACGAGTGGATAAGAGTTGTGACAAATATAAATAAATACGTTAAAAAATTTAAATGTTCATCATTGTCGTGTGATATTTCATTAGAAGCTTTAGATGAACTTATTAAGGCGCACCCGTGTTTTTGTGCTCAAAGTCGTGTCCCTCTTCGGTTACCCGCTTTATATGCCGACATAATATTATAAACTATAAATATGTTCTATTGTAATAATAATAACTGACAAATCGTTTTCTAGAAAACGTATAAAATTTTAATGTAACGGGAATTTGAACCTAAGCCTCTAGGAAACCTTCCAAGCGATGTAACTACTAAGCCATACGTCCTCATAAAGCTACATTTGTCGACTACATTCTTATATACTCAACAATTAAATACAATTTATTTGCTCTTAGCATCTCTATCTTTATTATATTTATTATCACTTTAAAAATAAGCATTATTGAGGCCAGCGCGCAGCGTGGCGACGCATGCATAGTCAATTTAATCTCAGTTACCTCTTACTAATAAATCAGTGAAGATATATACTTCACCATAAAGTTTTGCTAGTACTCAATAATTTCATAAATTTACTTAAAATAAGAATATTTTCAAATCTTTTTCATTTATAAGAAATTAATTGAAGAAACAAATCTATGAATAATCATATTCTACAAAATATGATTAAACATAGTTTTATTACATATCGGTACTCGAATACGCGCCTCTTGGAAACCACTGTCCTTCTTTCTATTTTCGAGATTTAAAATATTAAAAATGCATAGTAGGAAGAGACACTAGTCTCAAAACACTCCATACTCTGTTTCACTTCGTTCCAGAAAGGTGACGAATTAATTAAATTTAAAAGTCAACGTTAAAGTTTATCTTTGAATTGAACCTGTAACTTTTATGTAGAGTTGTATATCACAATTATTCTGCACTGAGTTCTTTATTGTTTTATTTTTTTTTTTGCTATATTTACTTCACATTTTATCCCTCATAACAGTAATAAAAAAGACAGAACATAGTAATAAGGAACTTTTTTGCCCAAATTTGAGATATTGCGTGTTAAGTGGCGGAACTCAACGCCGCATTTTTATTGTTAGAAAAACTTGACAAAAAGACGGTAATTTTATGATATCGTGCTACTTCTTACCTTATATGGTCGTCTTTTCCATAAACTAAGAAACAAGAAAACACATATTCTCACGCGCTTATACCTTCAATTGATAAATACCAACATTCATTATGAGTTTAATATTATTAACTATAAGTTATTTTCGTGACTTTTGTTGCCTATTATTTCCTACACTTCGAGATATTAACACACAGAAAGATAATAATAGTTTTTATATATTTACAATAATTAGATTAAACGATGGCAATGTTTCACATAAAGAAATCTACGTCTATCTTTTATTATAATGCAAATCTAACAATTTTCTACCACTAAGTATATGTATTGAAATCTGTTTAATTTTCAATTCAAACTTGCCACGTTGAAGTGCCCGAGTGAATCTGGTCATAGCTACAGTGGGTTACCTCGGAGATCTATAACATTAGTACTGATACAAAAATTGACGCATTACTACGAACCGGCGTTGAATTTCGCCACTCAACACGTGACGTCTTAAGAATACGCCCAAAAATGGGGAACGGAAGCGTCTTAATGGGAAATGGAGTGTCTTAACACTATGTTCCCAGCAGTTCACCATGCTATGTACGGGATACAACATGAAGCTGAAAAATATAATAAATACAAAAATAAAATAAAACAAACAGACATAATGATTTCCGTCATTCCATACATACAAAGTACAAAACACACCATGTAGCGGCAATTTTTTAAATTGTAAAAAACTTCACTTAAAAATATTGTTACATGACTATTATAAATGATACGATTAATTACATCACTACGGCAATGGCACGCAAATACATACATTAATCCTTTTAATGCCTTAATGAACGCGATTTCTCATGATTTCTTTGAAACCTACGTAAATAATATAAATGTGTATGAGTAAACAAATATTATAATTTTTTATAGTACTACTGGCTGCCCGCAGCTTTGTTTTGGTAAACCGTAAAACTTAAAATTGCGATTTTTCTCGTTCCGGTAAGAATTTGAAGATGTCATTTATTAGTATTCCCTTGCCATCCCAAGGTATCTCGTATAAAATGAGTGTAGGACTTAACACGCAATGTCTCTAAAATTTGCCAAAAATGGGGGATCGAAGTGTCTTAACACTATGTTTCCATAGCCTATCTATATGCATAACAATAAATAATTGGATATTTTTGAAAAACTTACACACTCCTTTACTTGCTTATAAAACTAAAATAAACTTACTTAAATTAGTAAAGAAAAAAACACATTGTAAATATTGCTGTTTCATTTTAAACCATAAAAGAGCAAAATTAGTTTTTTTTAAAAAAACATACTAGGTAACTACTCCTAAACAGAAAATGTATTGCCAAAGTTTATATGAAAAAATACCAAAATAACTCTCTAGTTAAAACATACCTCTACAAAACAGTGTAAACAAACAAAAAAAAATTGTTAACCAATTTAACAGTTTAAATATTTGCACGACAGTCAGCTTAAAGACGATAATGAAATTAATTAATCAGCCGAGATCACGCCGCCCGGTGGGGAGTAGCTTACAATTACTTGTAAATTTAACTTATTTTTATTATTTCTTAGGGTTCCGTATAATAAAAGAATGAATGGAAACCCTTATAGAGGATATCATTTTTGTCTTTCTGTCACTCTGTCAAGATTTAGTTTCTGAAGTTATAAAATTTGGCAAGGAGTCAGAACTTATATTATAGATAAAGAAAAAAATATCCAAAGAAAAGTTATTTATTACTTTAGATATTGCATAAAAAACATTACTTCATACAAAATTCGTACATACGCAACTCTTGTAAATAAAATTCTCCGTAAACCTACAGTCATGCCACCTGACTGATTCTTTTTTTTTAATATATTGTCTCTTAATATGTTGTACCAAAATACTTCGTGCTAAGAAAATCCGTTAAAATATTGCCTGTTAAAATTCGTTTTACGAAAACGAAAAATTTTTACGCTTTGTTTCTTGGACGGTGACTAAGTAATCATTATATGTTTTCTAATATATATTTTTTATATGGACTAACACAAAAAAATATGAAAATTATTAAGTCTTTAGAGTGCAGGAGTTTAAGCGTGTGGCTGTAAACGCGACGGTTTAAAAGCTCACTCTATGAAATATCTTTTCTAATAATTTCCAAACTATTCAAATAATTCTTACAGTAAAATTAAGTTTCGTAGAGATCACCAATTTATAAAAAGTTAACCTGTAGATCAAGTCATTAACAGATCAGTAATAAAGGATTTGAACCTAGCCCTAGCTAATCTAGGAAAAATTTATCAAAGTTGTTTTTCAGAAGAAACTTAGTGTTAAGACTCTACTACCACATATTCCGCCCGATTTTTGATATTTTTCATTGCATTAAATATAAACTCATTTAATTTTACGAGCCACTGTCAGCAAGCAAAGCTGCGAGCATAAATTAGTTATACAGGAACAAAAAAATCAGCATTGATTCACCGCAATCCCGTACACCTGTCTAATGCATACGCCATAGAAGGTGACCGCCGGGATCTTTGATATTAATATCGTAAAAAATTGTATAAAATTTTTTGAAACATCTGTATTGTATAGCCATTGTGGCCCAGATGAGATATTATTAACAAAGGTTGCGGATTCAATTCAATAATTCAGTAAAATGTGATGGAAGCCGTGACGCAAGTGCATAAGTGCGCGACTCTAAACGCGATGGCTGTGGGTTCTGCCCACTGGAAGCAATAATTAATATTTAATATTATCATTTACTCGCTTTGTACTCAATGCCTCTAGAATTCATAAGAACTAGTATTCATAAAATCAAAAAAAATACAATTAATAAAATAACCAACAAAAACCTATAAAAAATTACAATATTACCAAAAAAGAGTGGAACAAAACCACGTATTTGCAATATGCACTACACCTGCCCATAGCATGCGCCGGCGCAGAGGTGACCCGAGTCCCGATGCTATAAGCAATATATTTTTATACTTTATTGCGAGAAACCAATTCATGTTATTAGAATAATGAAGTTGTTTTGAATTGTTAAATTTGAGCTAATTTTTTATCCTTATTAAAGATACGCTTGTTATATATATAAATATAAGTTATTATTTAAACTTTGTCTAGTTATATTCTTGAAAAAGTTTTTTTGGTTGTAAAATCGTATATAATTTTTTTATTTAATAAATATTCTCAAAATACTAAATTGTCTCTGTCTACTCAAGTAACAAAAAAGAAAACAAAAAAAAACATTATCAATATGAGACATTCCCATCTGTTATGCGAAATATATAACTGGCAACCCTAAATAATGTAACCAGCGCCCAAGGACGACGCGTCAGTTGGTTGTTTTGCTTACGCCAAGGGCACGGTGACCCACTTCCCGACAGACCTTCGATGCGAGAGCACGTGGTTACTCCTGTCCTGTCTTAATATCAGTAAATATAACTTATGAGTATATTTGGTTATTCGTGGCTTTCGTACCGCAGTTGAGAGAGTATGTAGAGGTCATAAACTAGGATTTTCCAAATTTTGAAATGCATGTTGATTTTTTATAGCTTTATATAGCAGGGTAAGCAGAGGCCTTCTATTGTTAAGACATTCTTGCTTTGCTTCGTTATCTGATCGAGGACATGGAATTATTAAATATTTTATTTTCTGGACTGGGAATCGAGCCTCACAACCTTTCGCGTTTTTGCTCCTGCTTAAAAAAATTATCAATGTAAATTTATCAGTAATAGTAAAGTAATAAAATATTTTAACACCTCATATAAGACTGTAATATAACACTAAACACCTCGCGTATAGAGTATCCATCTATATGTATAATATAAAACAGAAAAAAATATTAGACTATTAGTTGAATGTGGCTTTGTCTGAAAGTTTAATTATATTTCATTCGTGAGCTTTTTTGAAGCTTTACCTTAGTTTTTAGATTGAAGGATCAATATGGCATACAGATAAGTTAAGCTAAAAATGAGGCCATCATGGCCCAGCAGCATAGCATATGCGTATTAGCATGACGGTTGTGGCTTCGATTTCTCCATATCTACAAACTTTTCTAGTCATTGTGAGCTGAACAACGGAACCGAACACACCATCATGTCCATACGAGCAGGAAAATGTAAAGAATTAAATATATTCATTTTCCCGAGTGAGCATGAGAGCCCACGACCTTAGTTTTCACCGTCAGATATGGTCTCAAAGTAAGTGGCAAGGCTATATTTTAAAAATTAAAAAAATAAATAAATCACGCTGTATCCCAGGGCAACAGGGTACACAAAGATAATCTAGTGTTAAAACACTCCTTTCCCTACTTTCTGCCTAATTTATCAAGGCGTTGAGTGGCGGAAATCAATGCCAGGCTTTTGTATTGGTGCCAGAGTGAAAAAGGAAAATATTAATAAATAATAAATCATTTCTCCAAGTGGCACTCGAAGTAACAACCGTAGCGTTACAGTTACACCCTTTTGCCCCAGTGCAGCGCCACGGCGGCCTCTATATTAAAAGAGAATTTACTAAACTAAAGATTGCCTATATCCATTTAAGGAAACGGTATCTTATATACATATTTACACTTATAAAAATATAAATCGTTCTAATAAAATATTAAGGTTAAGTTTATATTTCCGGTATAACACTTTCTATTGTACGTCTTCATGAACTAACGCTATAATATGATTAATAAAATATTCTTTAATCAACATTTATGGCTCAAAATTATGCTAATTTAAATTGAAAATTGGCAAAATGCCCCCGTTCCGTTCAGGCCTCGAAGCATTTTGAAACATTTACTTATTAGCATTTTGTGTAAGAAGACCAGTTCAAATCCAGAAAAAAATAATTAAATTATACAGTTTTTATTACTAATAATATTTTCGTTTTTGTATAATTTATGATAACGCTGTAAAACCATGTACTAAACTGATAAAAAAAAATAAACTCAATATACTAATAGGATAGGTACCACCATTCAGTCTGAAATATTAAAAAAATAGTAATCAAGAAATTTACAAGAAGTTAAAGCCCTCGTGGCGCAAAGGTACAAGCGTGCAACTGTAAAAGCGATGGTCGTGTGTTTCATTTCTACTCGGGGGAGCGAAGTATTTAATATATTCCTTTCCTCGCCCTGGTAACGAGCAAAGCGTGGTACACTCAATACACGCAAAGACTCATAATTCTGTGGAAAGTGAAAAACTAAAATGTTTTAAAAAGGGATGGAATGTCTTAACACTAGGTTCCCAGGTTCTCTCTGCCACGGTTATAA
Organism: Heliconius hermathena; assembly: GCA_013403705.1. Classification (NCBI taxonomy): domain Eukaryota; kingdom Metazoa; phylum Arthropoda; class Insecta; order Lepidoptera; family Nymphalidae; genus Heliconius; species Heliconius hermathena. Next base: position 537,894 of record JAAIXJ010001890.1, on the reverse strand, counting down.
CAATAATATATAAAAAAATGTACGAGTTTTTTAGTTTAACTGATAAATTAAAACCCTGCATATGGAGGGGTAGGCATGTATAAAATATATTATACAAACCCACAACCACTGCCTTTACTCCAGACCTTACCACATATAAAACAAACAATTTAACTACATTTGTATGGATTTTGTAATCCATACAAATATATAAAAAATATATAAATATTTGCCAAACTTCTATCACAAACACTGGCAACAATCGATTAACGGCCAGCAAAGACCATTGATTCTATAAATCGCATGAATAATTCATGACTCGATTCGCAGATACGTAACTCGATACGGATCCGATTTTATTTTGTTTTCTACTAGATTTATGTCCGAACGCACCTTTCTAGTTTCGATGGCTCGAGATTTATTTTAGGTGATTGCGCGTACGTTTAATAAAAACGACATTTTTAGGAAAAAAATATGTGCAGAAGCCGTCACGGCACTGTGGAATTTACTGTAAATTCGACGGTTGTGGGTTCGATTCCCACACAGGGGAAATATTATATATAATCAATTTACTTTCATTTACCCGCTGTGCTACAACACGCAATATCTCGAATCGAAGGATGTGTCTTAACAGTAAATTCTCTCTGCCTATTTAACTTAAGCCCAAAGAAAAGCTGACATTTTGCAGCTTTTCATTGACATGGCATTTTTTATAATATTTTATTTATTTTCTCATGACGAAATCATAAGATGAAATTCTAAACTTGCGTTTTTTCATTATCACCATTTTAGAAGAAATATATACCTAGTGATATATTATTATAAATTAAAGGTTATTTCATGGATAGGTAGAAGCTGTATTTCAGCTTCTTTCTAGTCCAAAGATGATTAATTAGGTCAATTGTCCGAAAAAAGTACTATAAAGCTATACGTCTTATCGCACTGCGTTGCTACTTAGCATTTGTAATATTTGTGAGAAGCAAGAGGACTTCTCAGTTGACTCCAAAAAACAATGATACTGGAGGAAGGTCACGTAAAGGACTCCCCGGAGGGCATGTACGAAGTGAAAGTGAAGAGTGAAGGAAGTATACAGAGGCCGTAAAATTTGGCGCTCCCTTTCACTACCCTAATAAAAATAAAGCATCAGCAAAACAAATAATTAAAAAAACATGTTCAAATCACTATCGGATCATAACGCTTAGAACATTTTCGTTATTAATTAAAATTTGTACATGGCTTTTGCGTATATAACAGTAAACATAAATTTAACACAAATTTGTAAATCAAAACGTTGTTCTCATTTAAGTTATATGAAATTAGGCAATATTATTAATAAATAACAATAATAATCCATTCGATCTGCAGAGCAGACGGCCGGACGCCTCGACTGTTTATATAATAGTAGACCAATAGATTTATAGTGGAAAGTGGCAACAAACAGACACAAAGTGATCATCACAAAATGTGTCGATCACCATGTAGCTGTCGGAAATATAAAAATACTTCACATTCTTGATATCTAATTGAGATATTATTGTAATAAACATATATACATATTTAAGTTAAGAATATTTAAGAACCAGAAAGCCCCAAAATATTTGAACGCCAAACGCCTCTTGCGTTGTGCCTTCTTTGAATTAGTCTATGCGTGTGATTAATCTGCATAATGTGAAAATTTATATGTATTATGGGGTAATATACTTTCTTTTTTTTATTTAATAAAAGAAATAAATGTCTGACATTGTATAGATGAGTTTTTTTAATATAACTGCCTAATTAATTTTTGAAGACAATAAGGTGCTAGGCTTCAAATTGGTGAAATATTGACCCAATTTTTATAATAAATATAGTTTATACCATATGTACTGAAGCAAATTAGCTTTTTAATACAAATTCTAACTGCGTAATGGTTGTACACGAAACATATCTATTAAAAATAAAAATCAAAATTAAATTTATTCATAGATTTGATTAGGACACTACAAACGTTTCACATGGTAAAAATTACATAAAAATATCACTAGGGTCATTCTTACAAGAAGTTACCACCGGCTCGACAGCCAGCTCTGCTGCGAAGTAGCTCTTTTAAAATATATCAATACAAATGACAACTGCAACTGAAAATAAGCTGAAATTCCATACTCTACAATTGACATAAACGCTTAAAACACAAAAAAAAAATCAACCAAACCAATCCCATACACGAAGATCATCCAAATAGATTTATAAATTAAAATTAAGCTCAAAAGCTCAGCGTATGTACATACGAAACAAGTGGCAGCTTTCATCTCGAAAGTACCAAAACTGATACAATTAAAGGCAAAACTCATTAGAAAATTCACTCTTTATTCAATTAACATCAAAGGCGTATGTGAAATGTCCCGCGTCAGTACAGAACGAAGTGCTTCCAAAATAACTTTAAAGCAAAAAAAAATAAAGATCCACGCCGTAAGTATGTATGTGTTTGTTTGTGTATTTTGAGAACTGATTCCATTGAATAACGAAATCTCGTTTGGTGGATTGAATTGGATGAACCGATGTGATATCTCATTGAACGTTATAGATTATGGCGTAGTTAAAAAACACGCTTTTATCATATAAAAATGCTACAAATGCTTAAAATTTGCTCGGAGATATAAATTATATATACATATGAGCCTAAACTAGAGCAGCTTAGTAGTAACCTTTGAATAGGTTCCTCCTTCCTATTCAGATCCTAATTCCATCGACAGACCACCTCGATGATACCATATTATTATATTGACTTCTAAGCTACATACACCTGCCAAGTGTCATGATGACAAAATTATTACAAGGAGAAAAAATTGTTTCAATATAATAATATATATACATATATTGATAATATACTATGTCTGACTATTATCGCGACGGTTGTAGGTCCAATACCATGAGATAACGGACTATTATGATTTCCTCGCTTTAGTAACAAGACAAAGCACGACGTTCAGTGACTTAACGTGCATAGTCTCAAAAATTGGATATTAGAACGTAGTGTCTTAGCACTAGGTTCCAGAAGTCTACCTTGCGTTATAGAATTAGTTATTAGTCTTTTTTTCTGCTTCATTATTAACTAAAGATAACCTTTATAATAAAACATAAATCATACAAAATTTGACATGAAAGAAAATCAAATTATTTTTACATACATAGATTAGGTAATAGGCAACTAAATTTAAAAAAAAAACAGCTTCACGCTGTATCCCGCACACTGCAGGGTAGGGTAGAGGGAACCTAGTGGAAAGACACTCCGTTCCCCACTTTCTGTTGAATTCTGAAGGTTTTGCACGCTTATCCTCAACACCAGAGCGAAGAAATGAAAATATAAATTTAAGTAAATATTTCATCTCCTCGAGTGGCGATCGAACCCACAGCCAGTCGATTTTACAGTCACACTTTGTGCCCCTGAGCCATGACTGCCATGTCATTCACTTTTTTTTTATAAATCGTAGAAGTACACACAATGAGAATGTATCACGCCGAACAAAGTGAATGGTAAAGTAATAACGCATGTTTACAATCAAATTCACTTAACCAATCTATTATGAGGACTTAGCATTACAATTTAATATTGTTTTGTTTTTTTTTGGCTTCACTCACGATTTATCTTACATAGAAGAATGTGGAAAACCTAGAGTTTGGTCACTCCATTCTCCTCTTTCGTGTACTGTGTGACTGTACTCAACGTCACGTTTTGCCTTGTTGCTAGAGCAAGAAAATGAAAATATTTGATATTTCATTCGTAGGAGTGCGAACCGAACTCACAACCGTTGCGTTAACAGTACCACGCCTGTGTCCCTGTACCACGGTGGTCCCAAACCATATCAATAAATACGTTTATAAATATTTTCTTACTGCTTATTACATTTCTATCAAACTATTAGAAATACAATACGATTTTCTTTTTATAATAGTATGTAAAACTTATTTATAATAAATAGTAAAGAATAATTGAGATATTTCACCGGTACCTATAGAATGTTATTTTATAACATTTATTCAATATTCCAATCTATTATCTTAAATAAATTTTATTTATCTATACATAGATAGATATATAGATACATAGATATCGTCATACATAGTTCTTATCTAAGTGTCCAAGCGACAGGTCTACGAACTTCTACGTTTTACGACTTTGACCAAATTGACGCGGAATATTAGCATCCGCTAAGTAATGATTCACATTTGTGTATGAAATTTTGTTATTTATGTTTCCTCAATGGCTGTAAGATAGCTTGGACAATGTTTAAATTTATTAAATATATTTGCTGGTTCAAATAATAGGACCTTTTTAGGGTTCCGTACTTTTTAAGGAAAAAAGGAACCCTTATAAGATCACTCTGTTGTACGTCTGTCTGTCTGTCTGTCAGGAGCCTTTATCTTAGGAACGCTTGGAAATATCGAGTTGAAATTCAAACCATATTCCTGCAAAAATCATATTTCAACATTTACTTACAAAAAGATGGTCATTTAAATCGGGAAACGCGTATTTCGACACTCTAAAGGAAATCAAAATTAATAGGGTACTTCCGGTTGATGTAGAATTGTGAAACTTACCAGTTCGCACGTACAGGTAGTACTAGTTCAGGAAAAAATATGAGATCAGTACATTTGTGGCTAAATCCTTAAAAATAATAACCTTAAAAGGGGGACAAAATTTGGTATTAACGCCGCTATTTCCAGTGAGGTATCAGATGAAAGGGCTAAGCTAAGATAGAATTTCAGAAAAAGCACGACGCCACTAATTTCTGAACGGAACCCTCGGAGGGCGAGCTCGACTTGCACATGTCCAGTTTTTTTTTAATTTAATATTATTATTTGTAACAATAAATAATATAATATATTTCTTTATAAATGGTAAATACAGAATGAAGCCACAAGATTCAAAATGTCTCAAATTTAGGAAGATAACGAAAAACAGAATTTGTTGCCACTTGACTCACTTTGCCTATCCTCCTATATGAACAAGGCATGAAGCTAAAAAGAATAACCAGTCGTGGCGCAGGGGCACAGTGTGACTGTAAAACCACCTGGTTGTGGGTTCGATACCCACTTTAGAAGATGAAATATTTACTTAAATTTATATTTCTGGTCTCTCGTCTTTCGTCTCTGGTGACGAGGCAAAGCGCGGCGTTGAGTTCTGTCACTCAACACGCAATGCCTCCAGAATCCGGCAGAAAGTGGGGAACGGAGTGTCTTAATTCTAGGTTCCCTCTGCCTACCCTGCTGTGTACGGGATACAGCGTGAAGCTGATTTTACTTTAAAATCAAACCCACAACCGACTTAATAATAATCTAATAAAATGGAGTCATTTAGAGTGTATTGTGGCGAATGTTCGACAGATGAACATAATCCTCTGTAATATATGTAAATCCATATATGAAATTTATTTGTTAACCTTCGAGAGTAAATCCTAATTTATTACAATGTGTTGTAATACGATCAACTTTTAATGTAATTAGTCTACTTTTTAGCACAGGTTGATTGATGTTTCATATATTAAAAAAATATTTTTTTTTATTATACACTATCGAAATATTTTAATATAATATTGAGGTCATAGTGGCACAGAAGAACAGTATTTAAATGTACGTGCGATGGTTGTGGGTTTGATTACCAATCAGGCTTTTTTTCACAGTGTATCCCACATACAGCAGGATAGGCAGAGGTAACTTATTAAGGCACTCTGTTCTCCAATTCCGATTTAGTTTTCGAAACATTGCGTGTTGATTTAATGAACGCAACTTATTACTGACGTGAAGAAATGAAAATAATTCATTCCCCCGAGTGAGAATCGAACCCACAACGTCACGCTGCGCCACGACGGCCTTAAGGCTTTCAAGAAAATCCTGGTAAGCAATAACTTTAAAGAGGCGACTGGTGGAGAACGAACACTCTGCCTATTCTGCTATTATCGGGAAATGCACAAAGCGAAAAAAAATACAATCGAGGGTTAACTGTATTTAGATCACAGAGCACGAAGGTTGTTTATTAATATAACAATTCACACTGGGGAGGGTATCTATACTAATATTATAAAGCATAAAAGGTTTGGTTGAACGCGCTAATCTCTTAAACTACTGACTCGAAAAGGCTTAGTGACTGAATGAAGAAAATGTGGTAAGCACGTTCTTTGACTAGTACACTGCAGTACCGATATCTAACTGCAGACGTTAGTTATGATAATATATATCGGAATGATCCTTCTTGTTTTAAATGCTGGAATTATAGTTATATTCCAAGCTAGGAAACGGTCCGAGTTTCATCAAAATCGGCCTCATATTTTTGTTAAATTACTTTAAAATACTTTATATAGAAGTTCAATGTTTTTTTAAAATCTATCATATATTAACAAATTCAACATTAGACACTAGTAGGTACCTACATATTTCTTTACACAGTTTTGGTCATCGTAAGATGCTAACAATATTTATTGGCTATAAATCTCCCTCGCTCATTAGACCGTGTGTGGGCACCTTTACAGCCGCGTTTACTTATTTTATGTTTTTTTATTTTCTTCCATCGCCATTTTCGTCGAGTTCAACGAAATAGTCTGTACAATCTATTAGAGACAGTCGTAAAAATTCAAAGGTTGCTCTTTGCTAGAATGACTACGTTTGTCATACGTAACGGGACTTATAATATTACTCAAAAATTAGGCCACTGAGATATATAATTATTTTTAACTTCACGCTGTATCCCGCACATAGTAGGGAACGCAGAATACTTAGTGTAACGCAAAGTACTTAGTGTACAGAGATACTCATTCTACATTGTCGGCCGCATGCGTAGCGGAACTCAACGCCGCGCTTTCCCTCGACACCATAGCGAAGAGATGAAAATATTAAATATCATTTCCTCGAGTGGAAATCCAACCTATAAAGATATAATATTAACAAGAGAAATCCTATCTGAACGATTATCATAACAATAAAAAAAATATTTTATGGATATATTAACAGAACCCAAATCTAGGGAGGAGGGTTAAGTCTGGAAGCCTGATTCCGAGATGAAAATTAAATCATAAAAAAGGTTGCTAATACTTTAATTTTTTTTAAATTTTTTTATTTATAAATTTCAATAAACTTTATTAATATTTGTAACTTTAAAATACATAAACTAAATATAATTACATTGAAATAAATAAATATAATATAATAATACAGTAAAAATATTTTGTCTGTACAATTAGTAATTTTGACTGAAATGGATAGAGGGACACTTAAAAAGAATAATAGAAAGCAAAAAGATTTTTTTAAATTTCTTGTCTGTCTGTCTGTCTGTCGGTCTATTCGTATGGTCACATTTTTCTCTGAAAGGGATGAACCGATTTACTTGAAAGCTTTGTTTTAACTCAACTTAACAATTGAAGTTTGTTTCATCAAAATCGGTTCATTACAAAAAAGTTATCGTCATTTGAATAAACTCAAGGCATTAGTTTGCCTGCGAATGTTATATAGCAATCGCGCTGGTAAGATTCCTGGCTAAAGAACGATTCGAAACGTGTTGTTTATATGACTGTTGATAAAAATATATATTTTTGAAGCATTATTATATATATTTTATACAATAAAGTAAACAAAATTGAATTGTTAGTGGAGATTACCTTCATAAATCATAACAGTTTAGTTTAAGTCGTAATTAATTCAACACAGAAATAAAGAACGATTTCATCTTGACAGAAATATCAAGTAAAAACAGAGATTTTTTGGTTCGTTCGTTCGTTTGAAATAAATCTATATAAAAATGCCTAAAACATCCTTTCTACGTGTACACTGTAATAACTACATATTTACGAATTGTACATTTAGCTAATAATACCTATATGTAACTAATTTAAAAACTGTACATGTTACATATGTAAACTGTAATGTTACAAAAATATATACATATAATAAATAATTAGCTTTATGTATATTTTATAAATCCAATATCAACATTGGTCGTATTATATCATATTAGTTCGAAATAATCAAAAATTCTTATAAAAATTACGATAATGTCGTAAAAAAATCATATTAGAAGCCATTTTAGTTGTTAATCAATTCTGCTTATTAAATCAACAATCATGTAGTTTAAGCGGGCGAAGTCGCTGGGGAGCCGCTAGTGTAAAATAAAATAATAATTTTTGCTGTATAATTTATTAGTATTGAAATGAGTTCGAAGTTTGAGAGTAAGGTCCTTTGGTTTTTAGGTGTTTTTCCATGTGAACTATTTAATAAATAATTATTGAAAATAATTTATGATATTCGACTTCTAATAAGTTTAAAGAGGTTACATAAGTTCTAGAAACATTATTTTATAAATATATTAACTCCATTAATTGTGACCTATAAAGTAGCCTTTTTATGGTTTGTTTACGTCTTACTTCACGGCTCCCTGAATAGTGATTTCCATACTGACTCTAATTATATTCATATTTTTTAAAATAGAGGTATTATATCGATGAGGATTTTTTTGTAGATATTTTTAAGATATATATAATATATTTTTTTAGATTCCCTAAAGCTTACATTTACGGTTTAACATTACTAACATTTGCAGTACTAACATTTTTTACGATTTTTATTTCAATTTTACTGTAATATAACATGCATGTTTTATATTATAATATATAATTGAATCATTCTGTACATTAATTAGCATTTGTTTTTCTTTTCTCCGAAGTTCTATTACTTCTCCTCAGTTCATTAAAATCCGCTGCGTAGTTTATATTTATTCTACAGGATGTATAGATAGATGAGTTATGTATTTCTAAAAAGAAAAAAATACCATCAGCAATTACATCATCAATTAATATAAGAATTCGTCGTAATTTAATATATTTAAAGTTTGTAATGGTTTTTGAGATATATTTTTTGAACACTTTCCTCCTTATGCTTTGTAAGTGCATCGTTTGAATTGGGTTTTTAACATGACTACAATGAAGCGGAAAATTATGACGTGTCACATGACTATCTAATTAATTTGATAAAATTATTTAATAATTAAAATTATTTAATAAAATTATTTAATATCAAAAATTATGAGTTGATAAACATAAAATGTGGCGGGGGGACATAGTGTGACATAGTGTCTGTCTAAAAGAAACCGTAAAGTAAAAACAAAAATATATCTCAAAAATAATATTTCAGCTATTTTTGATAATTTATGCTTTATAAATAAAAAAAAATCTAAAATATAGCATTTGAAAAATCCTTTATAAAGAAAACAGGAGAACAATTTGGCGCAGTTGCCGAAGCGTGCGACTCGCTCGACTCACTCTGGTATAGAAATAAAGATGGACGTTGTGTTCCGTTACTCTACACGGAATGCCTCCAAAATTTAGCGGAAAGTGGGAAACCGAGTGCCTTCAAACTAGGTTTCCTCTAACTATAGTGCTAAAATTTTAAATTAAATTAAAATAGCTTCACGCTGTATCACGCACACGGCAGGGTAGGCAGAGGGAACCTAGTGTTAAGACACTCCTTTCCCCACTTTCCGCTGAGTTCTGGAGAAGAAGAGCGAAGAAATGAAAATATAAATGTAAATAAATATTTCCTCGAGGAAATGAATTCCAGGCGATTTTACAGTCACATTTTGTGCCCCTACGCCACGACTGACCCCTTAAGTACATGAATAACAAAAAAAAATACAATTATTTAAAATAAAACATGAAATAAAAAATAGCATGAACGAGTCTAAGATCTAACATGGTATATAATATTATATTAATAATACAAACAAAATAGAAGGAAAATGATCATCCACATCACCAGTTCTCAATAAAAATATTTACCTACATACCATAACTAATAGCGGTAAAACATTTAACTTGAACAAAAACCACCAAAAGCGGCCATCTTAGAGCATAATTGATTTAGAAAATGCTCAGAATAATGTCTGAATAGTTTTATTTTGTCTCGCTGGTCGAGTGTCGGCGAATTGAACGGGGTGTGTAGGGAAGATGGACGACAATATATTTATGCAAATATTTATTTTTTATTTATAATCTATGGAACTTATGGAGAGCTTGGTCACTCTATTTTTCCTTCTTTCATCTATTTAAAGACAAGCGGGAAAGCAAAGAAACAGGAGCCTAGTGTTAAACATTTTCTCCTACTTTCCGTCCAATTTGTCAGATATTATGTTAACTTGCGAAACTAAACGCCGCACTAGTTACCAGAGCGAGGAAAAGGAAATATTTATGCCCCGAATGGGAATTAAAGTTAGTGTCGTCTGTACCAGGCTCGCTCGTTCGATAAAAATAAAACAATAAATGGGTGGTTTTCTATTTAAAATTTGTTATTAAAGCTAAAAAATATATTAACATTTTGTACATTCAATACACTATTATTATTAAACATATTTTTTTAAATGGAGTTAACATTTTCAATAATAAAATTATCTTATAATATTACAAAAATCTTACATTACAATACCACGTATCCCTACATACATTAGCTAAGTTTAATAAAAAGCAACTAACAAAACAAACAAAAAAACCATAGAGCCAATAACATAAAGCAAACTTTTTCCACAAATTGCGTTTCCAATGCCTCCTCTAACCTCACTCAGCTTCGCCCGGTAAGACAATAGTCGAAACAAAGCAAACTTTTTATTTACAAGACGCTTTATACATACATATATAAGACAGTGGAATGTAGGCCCTACGGCATAATGAGGCTGCGTTGCCCAAAATTTATTATACACCCATTTTTCTGAGAAACTACTGAATAATACCGACGGCGGCCGCGAGGTATGCACGTTCTGTTCCCGGTGCCGACACAGTTATGCTCGTTATTCTTACGTAACCCGTGGCCGGGCAAAAAGTCAATCGGTTATAATAGTTTGAATCGTAACGGATCTCGGACAAAGGATTACAATCTATTTATAGTGCGCATATTAATTTTGATTTTGGCATTTATTTTTGTTTAGATCGCTTTGTTTGTTTCATTCTTTTTCTTTTATAGGAGGGTAGTTAGAAATAGCACTGTGACAACCATTTTTTTAAATACATCTCGCTGAGACATATTTATAAATATGTATACACATAAATTACTAAAACGGAAAATATTGTTTAAAATTGAAATATTATTAAATTTAAGATCAAAACTTGTATAATTGACCAATCCATAGCAAAAGTAAACTAAATCATTTTCCAACCAAACGGTACACTTACCTAAATTAAAAATTCTGTATCCCAAGAAACCTTTAATTTAACCAAGAACGGTTATCTTTTGCAAAGTCGCCGTTTCATTATAAGGTTGGATTCTAAAAACGCTCATTGATTACTCCTGCGCATATGCGCAGCGCTGCTTGTATATGAGGCTTCGCCAGCGGGTTCAAATGGCAGTAACTGAGAGTTATCTAAGAAACATGAGAAATTCTAAGTGCCTGAGGTAAATCTGATTGAAGGAGCAGTGGATTAAATCGCAACAATTGACGTGTAATGTAATGTAATATAGCCTGTAAACTTTCTGGATAAATGGACTAGCCAACACAAAAATAATTTTCTAATCGACCCCGTACTTCCCAATATCAGTACGTACAGGCAAACAAACTTTTAAGCTTTATAATTTTAGTGTCCAAAAAATATTAAAATTAACTAATCCTCGCCACCAGAACCTTCCACCACAACCGTACCTCATCAACCAACGGTAAATTAAACTAAAACCCTTCTAACTAACCCGAAATCAAAAGGAGAACTGTTATTTTTTTGCAAATAAACAAAAACGGAGCGAGCCGTTTCGAAACGAGCTAAGATTCTAGATTCGCTCATTAGTTGCTCCCGCGCATAATGCACAAATATATAACTGATAACTGTCGGTCAGACGGCCTTGGTGCTTCGGGGAAAGGCGCGGCCACGCCCCCCGCCCGTCGGCCAAATGAAAACACCACGCTTCTTATTCTATACTAAATATATTTTAATGTATGTAAAGCTCAATTTTAGACCTTAAAGCCTAGATAATGCCTGTGTTGGGAACGTATATTGATCAAGTTTTATGTGAAGGTCTTTGGCAGTCGTAGCGCAGGGGCACAAGTGTGGGACTGTAAGTGCAACGGGTTGTGGGTTCGATGCGAGGAAATGAAATATTTAATATTTTCATTTCTTCGCTCTGGTATATAGGCGTAGCGTTGAGTTACGCCACTTAACACAAAATGCCACCAGAGTTCGGCGGAACGTGGGGAGCGGATAGTCTTACCACTAGGCTCCCCTGCCTATTCTGCTATATGGAGAAAGTCATCTAAGACTTTCTCGTAATTCTTATTTTTATTAGCTTCGGTCTGTATCCCGCACACAGCATTGAATCCAGTGTTAAGTCAATCCATTCTCCATTTTTCACTGATTTCTGAATTTGTGTTGAGTGGCGGATCTATCAAAATCTTTTGCCTGCCTACTTTGCTACATGGATACCATTTTATAATAATATCTATGTAGCTACTGACAATTATAGCTAAAATAAATAAAGCAAAAGTTTTTATTTAATCATCTTATTATATAATTGACTCCATCCTATCGTTATGGGGCAGCCTCCAACTGTAAATATAATGTTTATGGATTCGATTTCCACTCTGAATGAAAAATATTCTTTTTCTTCGTTCTGTTAAGTTAAGGCGCTCAACACGCAATATCTCGAATTAAGGTGGAAAGCGAAATATAGAATGTATTGACACAAAGTTCGTTTGGCTTAGCCAAGTTTAAATTTCAGTGTGAAGGACTGGTAAACGAAAGTAAGGTGGCAATGATCGTAACTAGTGTAAAAAAAAATACTCACTAAGCAACTATACGAACGTGGAGATCGGAGTGTCTTAACACTAGGTTCCCCCTGACTACCCTGCTGTGTGCGGGATACAGCGTGAAGCTGAAAACTAACTATAATTTCACTATAATTTCTAAAATGGGTTGAGTTATATAAACGCATCAAATATAGGTGGTCCGTTTATACATCGTCCAAGTATAAAAGAGCAAATTATTAAACCAGGTCAGATAGACATGGACTGCATGACCCAGATCTATTTGAAGGCTGGAGAGCTAAGATGGGACACTCGTAGTGCGGCCTCTGTGCAACTACAAATATGTACACAATCTTAAAAATAACTGGAGGCGAGCGTTGCTTTTAACTTTACTTTTTTTTTAACTTAAATAGATTTTTTTTATGTTTTTTTTTACTGGAGGCCATCGTGGTGCAGAGGTACAAACGGGTGACTTTAGAGGAGACAGATTGTAAGTTCGATTGTCACTCGAGTAAATGAAGTATTTAATATTTACATTTTCTTCGCACTGGTTTCAAGGTAAAGCGCGACGTTGTTTTCGTCACTCAACACGCAATGCCTTCAAATTTCAGGGGAAAATAGGGAACGGAGTGTTTTAATACTAAGCTTCCTCTGCTTACTCTGTTACTTGCAGAATGCAGTGTGAAAAAATCACATTATAGGATGAGAAAGAAAAGAGAAAATTTAGTGTTTAGCACTAAATTTTCACACTCCGTTCCCAGCTTTTCGGTCAATTTTCGAGACAATATTTGTTAAGTCGTGTAACTCAACGCAGCGGTCTTTAAACAGAGCGAAATAAAGCATTTAATAATTATTTATGTTAAATGCCATTGTAGAAGATAATGAAAGAAGTGTCTATATTATAATATTTCATTGCAAAAAAAGTGGCTATATTATAATATTTCACCCAAATATTTACATACTCTATCTACATAAAGACCGTGACGGTTGTAGGTTCGATTCCCACTCGAGAGAATGTATTGTTTTAATTTTTCTCGCTCTGACAAGTAGACAAATTATGACTTTGAGTTCCGCTATTCAACATACAATATCTCGATAATCGGGCGGAAAGTGGGGAGCATCTTAACATTAGGTTCCCTTTGCCTACACTGCTATGTGGAATAAAGCGTGAAGCTGCTTTTTTTAAAATTAAAACAAGAAGCCAAACCATTATATATTATATATATTTCAAAGCCATATGATATTAATTTGGGAATATTTATAAAGTAGACTAGATTTAGGCGCCTCCGGTAAAAGGTTAATCGCCGAATCTAAATCGTTACGGTATAAACGTGTGAGATGACTCAATAAAGACGATTCATAATATTCAAAATCCATTCATTCATAAAATCACAAAAGTCTAAGAATATTTTTTAACTTATTTTCGGATATTGTTTTAGAACTAAGACGAACTATAAAAATAGGTTGGCCCCTTCATTAATTGGTAAAAAGTATAAAAGTTATCACAGTTATTAAAGAATTTGTTGAGATGAAAGACAATGCTTGTCGTGGTGCATTCATACAAGTGTGCGTCTGTAGGCGTGACAGGTTATGGATTCGATTCCCGTGTACAATTTTTGAAATCCCAAGAAAAAATGAAATATTTAATATTTTCGTTCTCTTGCTCTGGCAACGAGGCACGGCGTTGAATTCTACCACTTAATACGCAATGCCTCTAGATTTTCAGGTGGAAAATGGGGAATATAAATGCCTTAATGAAAATGAAGTCTCTTAACATTAGGTTTCTGGTTCCTTCTGCCTACCCTACTATTTCCAGGATACAGCGTGAAGTTAAGAAAAAGATTAGTGATAGTTGGATATGTTATATTCATTGTTTGCGAGGACTCTAAGACGTAAAATAGCAAATCCCGTTATTTCTCGTAGAAATTTCGAAGTCCTCTTAATGTTCTTCTACACTTTTTATTCTATGTAAGTTGCTATTACCATGTTTCAACTTTCTAAGCCCCGTATTTATAAATACAATAGATTTGTCTATGAATTATCTCTCTTTCAGTAAGTAACGAAGGAGTTTTTTATATAAATACATATTAAACTATATTTTTTTTATTTTAATTATTAGAAAACTTTTAAAAAGACCACTTACCTACACACAATACAAATTACGATACAAAAAAAAATTAAAAGAGAATATTATGATCTAATCGAAACAGAGCCTTACTACGCCTCTAACACATAGAACTAAGAACTTTCACAATTAAAACTTACCAAATCCGACGTTTACTGCAAACGTAAGTTATGTATGACCGCATACCAGAAGATAAGCTGCCAAGATTACCAATAAAAATGTAATCTTTAGACATATTTCACTTTATGCTTTAACATTAATTAACTTTCTTTAAGACACAGCGGCACAGCGTAGGATTATAAACGCGACGGTTATGGGTTCGATTCCAACTCGGGAAATACGCAATGTCTCAAATATAGAGTGAAAAGGGGGGAACAGAGTGTCTAAGCCTAGGCTCCTCCTGCCTAGGCTACTCTGCTTCATGTAAAGTTATAAATAAAAGGAAAATAAAAAGTTTTTTAAAGCTTTATTGTACTTCTATGTGGGAAATATACATTGTACTTTAACACACAGTGTTTTCATCTTTTTTTACCGCTTTCGCCACATTTAGTAAGGTTCTTCGAGAGAACGTGACACTCCGCCTTCCTATTTCCACCTGAATTTAAGACACAGCACGTTGAGTGACGAAACTCAACTTCTTCATAATGTAATCTTAAGAAAACATGGAAATTAAAAAAAACATTCCTAGGAGTGGGACAAAACTCAGATATATCACGTTTACAGTCAAACCAGCCACGATTGTACATATAATTTGCAAAATCAAAAATATGAATATACATATAATATATAAATAAATACTTCGCAACTAAGTAATTATAATCGAGTATTAAGGCGATGCTTTTGTATAACTATCGAAAGACCACTTACGTCATTGTTTAAAGAACTTACATGTTTCGTGAGATTTTAATTAGCAATTTAATTTTAATTAGCATTAAATTGACATGATTTTCTTCAAATTCTTTGTTCCTTAGTTTATCTTATTATATGTGAATATGTAATGTATGACATTCATCATACAGTAACACAATGGTTGAATTGAGCTTTTTTTTTTGTTTATGAAAAAGACAAGACAAACGAGTGTACGGGTAACGTCATGGTAAAGGTAAAGTAAAGGAAAATTAAGTGAAAATTCATATACGGAGATAGTGTTCTAACATTACCTCTCCTCTGCCTACTACGCTGAATACGGGAGAAAAACATGAAACTTTTCTTTTCTTTTCTTATATTAAAACATGTAGAAAAAAATAGCACTACACCTTAAACCAAAACAAAAAGTGTGGGTGGCAAAAACGACCGTTTAGGTAATTTAAAAATTAGTTGTTCCCCATATTAATAACTTTAATTAAGTTACTATGGAGATAGGCATAGATTGGCTTATATTTTGCAATTAGATGAGCGAGGCTCGCTCGCGGGATAACGGATTGCGATGAAATCATTTGTACGCATTTAGATAGTATGCTTAAGCATAACTTAAACGTATTTTTTGTTAAATGGTGTTTTTTTTTCAGCTTCACACTGTATCCCGCATGTAGCAGTAGGCAGAGGGAGCCTAGTGTTAAGAAACTCTGCTTCTCACTTTCTACTGAATTCTGGCGGAACTCAACGCCGCGCTTTGCCTCGACACCAGATCGAAGAAATGAAAAAAATAAATATAGACAAAAGTAGTTTTTGATATAATAAATTGTAATTATTTGTAATATTATATGTACTATTTAATACAGTTTCTTTTTATTTAATTTTAATTATAATATCGAATATTATAATGTGTGGACTAGTGAAGTTTAGACACACTTTATCTTATATATATTAATAATATGAATTATCTTTACTTCCTCGCTCATGTACTAGAGGCCGTCGTGGCGCACGGGCACAAACGCGCGACTGTAAACGCCACAGTTGTGGGTTCGATTCCCACTCAGGGGAATGAAATATTAAATATTTTCTTTTTCCTTGCTCGTTGAGGCGGCGTTTGAGACGTTAAGATCCGGCACTGAACACGCAATATCTCCAGGCAAGTTGAGAAGCAACGGACACTCTATTCCCAATAGGATACTATTGGGAATAGAGTGTCTTAATAATAGGTCCCCTCTACCTTGCTATGTACGCGATACAGCGTGAAGATAAAACGAAATATAGTAAAGAAAATATAGTGAAAAATTCCCCCAAGTGAGGACATTTACGTTAATAGTCAGACGCTGTCCTACTATGCCACTATTGCCTTTGATGATCTATTTATGTTCAATACTAATACTAATTAATAAATTACCCGCAAAATTAAACAATTTTCATACGATATACCGGACATATACAATGACCTAAAAATGTCCACGTCCACGTCAATATTAAATAGACATTATTCTGTTGTATTTCAGTAACTTATTTGGTTCACACCTTATCCTGGATAACTTTAGAAGGGCAGATAGGGGGAAACTATCTAGTGTTAAGACCCTCTGTTCACCGCTTTCCGTGCGTCACGTCATCGTCATTTCGAGAAACTATGTATTGAATAATTGATGTCAAGTCAGGCGCGATTTGCCATGCCGTGTGGTTTGAAAATAACGGTCCGGATGGAATCGAACCTACAATCTCGTGGATTCAGTTGTTCTCCCAATGCGCTACGATGGTTTTTTATATCGTATTCTGTAACTTTTCGTTTTGACACATCGCATGCATATTGCGAAGTAAAAAAAGCTCAATGCTATAATAATATAATTTTCCACTTTTTCGCTTTCGGGAAATTTTGTACGCCGACCTACTAAACTTAACGCCGTATTTAATTTCGAAGAAACATCTATTAAGAGGCCGGTCGTGGCGCAGCGGCACGAGGTGTGACTGCAAAACCGACTGGTTGTGGGTTCGATCCCCACTCGAGGAGATGAAATATTTACTTAAATTTATATTTCCCATTTCTTCGCTCTGGTGTCGAGGTTAAGCGCGGCGTTGAGTTCTGCCACTCGACACGCAATGCCTCCAGGCATTGCGTGTCGAGTGGCCTCTAGGTTCCCTCTGCCTACCCTGCTGTGTGCGGGATACAGCGTGAAGCTAATTTTAATTTTTAATCTATTAAGCATTTATTTTACTTTAATATCAGTAAAGAACAATGGCTAAAGGTGAAATAATTTATGAAAGTAAATATGGCGTCAAAAATAAATAAAAGAAACAAAAATGGATCTAGACAATATTACTAGAAAAATTGACCTTAATTTACGGGAGCATCGTGTAGGGTAAAATATTTCAAACTCATACCTAAAAAAAATTATCAAGATTCGTCATTAGTTTAGACGTATGTTTCTTTTTTTCATTTCACGATTTTTATCCATACTTTATTACGTGTGACGCGGTTACGAATAGATACCAATAACGTAAATGCCTACTGCTACAAAATTACTTTTACTTTATTATATAAGCGTTGCCGATCTGACACTTTTCATTCTCAAAAACACACAAAAACTAAAGAGGGATATCTCTCTCGTTCTCTTTTTTACGTAATTATCTATTTTCTATAATAAATCTAAAAAACGTTCAATTTCACCGCCGATACCTACCATCTCGATTTCGTAAATGAGGCGCGTGCGATGTTGTCGCTTTGATAAGTTAGTCTGTGTGTGTCATTCTGAACAAACGGTGTTTTATTTTACAACGATAATATTTTTAACACTTTTAAAGTGTTATTCCGCACTTAGGAAAGAAAAATGCCCGCGCCTCCTGGAAACGTCCAAATTTTTATACGTTTTCTAAATAAGTAACGATAATTTTATTATTTATTTTGTTTGAAAAAATCACTTTAGCTTTTGGCAAAATATCTTTTGTTTTAATTGTAATAGGGATTTCTAGAGTAGTTAAAACAAAAACACTCTGTATAATGAATAGAGACATTTTCAGACTCATTGCCTAACTGTGGTAAAAATATAGATTTCATTAAAGTGTAACTTATTTAATAGAAAACCATGTGTCATATGTAGTATATGAACACTGCAATATGGATGTTTGTATTGTTTTATTTGTCCCTGGCGTTCGTGAGTGTTTGTGTTCACATACATAGTCCGTCCTTTTTGTTAGCAATTTTTTTTCTATTTTATATATTTATCTAAGTGATTCTATATATAGCTAAAAATAAAGTGTCCGTATTTGCCTTTTATGGTTAAATAGACAAAATATAAGCAATACATATATATTTTTTTCAATAAAACAATCATTTAAATCGAATTTTAGAGAACTATCATGATTTTGTAAAATTAAATTGACTCCTACCTATAGAGCATTTAAATCCATAAATAGTGACCAGATTTTTATTAAAAAATATATTTTAATTTCCTCAAACTTTTTAATAATTTACCCATTTTAAATTTCATTAAAATATTTAATTATTACATACAATGTAAATATATTTTACCTGGTTTTGGTGCGGGTGGGAGCGGTGGTGGCGCGGCGGGTCGCGGGGCTCGTGCGCGCGCGCACCGCTCATGCTACGCGGCGCATGCCCGGTGACGCGCCAGCGCGCTGTAAAAAAATTGTATTATTCAACGGAAAATCTATCGCCAGTTGCACATTATTAGTGTGTCTCATTAGTTAGTGCCAGCATGCATGATCTTCCACATATAGCCTAGTATTTTTTGATATAAACAAGAAATAACCCGATTCTAGTGAAATAGTATGCTAAAATGACTAATGAGTGTAGTCACTTCATTCTCCGTTTTCCGCAAGAATCTAAAACACTGCATATTTAGTGATGGATTAAAAAAATATAACTTTAAATCGCTTACAGTCAACTACCGCGCCACAAAGGCCTCTTACGACCATTACATACAAAATACTACACATTATTTACTGAGGCCAGCAGTGGCGCAGCCGCACAAAGTGTGACTGAAAAACCGACTGGTTTTGGGTTCGATCCCCGCTCGAGGAGATGAAATATTTACTTAAATTTATATTTCCATTTCTTCGCTCTGGTGTCGAGGCAAAACACGGCGTTAAGTTCTGCCACTTAACACGCAATGCCCCCAGAATTCGGCAGAAAGTGAGGAACAGAGTGTCTTACACTAAGTTCTCTCTGCCTACCTTGCTGTGTGCGGGATACAGCGTGAAGCTGATTTTTTTTTATTTACTGATTTAAATAAAGTATTATATATAATATATATACTCGTAGCCCAATAATAATTTGTCGTCGTCACCAATATGTGACCCGAGATCGCGTTGACATGCACAAATACACATGCGGACAAACAACTTTCAAATGTAGCAGCCGTTAACCTTTGCACCCGGTTCGATGCCCGGCCCGTGGAATTACTTTTGTAAATTATTTTTACAGAGATATTTAAGTTTGCCTTAAAGCTTACTTAGAACTTCTTAATGGGAACAGAGTGTCTTAGTGTCTTAACATCAGGTTCTTTATTCCTACTCTGCTATTTGCGGGATACAATGCAAAGCTAAAAAAATATTTTCTTTGCAATATATATTAGAGTAGCTTTTACCTGCAGCTTGATCCACGTGTTCAAATGGAAATAACTAAAAGTCGTGTATGATATATTATATATATCTTCTAAGTGGCCAATGTAACTCTGACCGCAGGTACAATCGGTTACATCGAAACTAATATAATAGCATGATAAAATGTCATATATATCATATAACTTCCTCTATAATTGGACTATCCAAAACATATAATATTTATTCTTCAATTCTTACCAATAGTTCCTGAGATCAACGCGTTCAACCAAACAAACTCTTTTTCAAATATCGGTATAGATATTTACGCATACTCATATTTTTCTCGCAATGTACCTACATAAATTTGATATGTGAAAGCGGAATTTATGTTTTGTTACCTGTTTCATACATATGCTTAAACTCGACCCACGATTGTTTGATGGAATTTTTTAGAAATTATATTTTTATTTGAAATTGATACCATCGTAAAATCGTAGTATTAACTATGTATGAATAATGTTTAATATTTCGATAAAAAATATTTGCAAAAACATTCATTGTATAATTAATAATTATGTATACATGATATGGTTAGGCGAAGTTCACTTGGAGTATGGAGAAATTTTACATTATTTTCTCTCCGAGGTCAAACTTCAAAAGATTTAGCTTAGGTTATCTCAATACAATTTAATATGCTAGTTTATAAATTCACCAATAAAACTAATACCAAAAACTAAACTTAACAAGGCTATAGAAAGTAAAATGGAAAATCATAATAAAGACCATCACTGGACTGGTGGAGAGGAAAAAGCATATGACTGTTAATCTGTTTTTTTTTATGAAAAAGACAAGGCAAATGAGCGTTCGGGTCACCTGATGGTAAGTGATCACCGCTGCCTACGACCCCGTGCAACACCAGAGGCGCCACAGGTGCGTTGCCGGCCTTTAAGGTTGGTTGGGTGCCGGGGCCCGGCATTACCTGATGCGAAACGCAGTGGCATAAAGCCACTATTTAACGCCTGTAATGATCCGGTCGAGTCTGCTCATGCGTGTTGCCATTACTGGCAACGTGACTCTACCACACGTACTTTAGTCGCCTCTTACGACACCACCAGTACCAGGATGATCCTATTTTAGGCCAGGATCACATGGCACGTAGGCCGAGATCACACGGCACAACAAGTTGTAGGTTCCACTCCCACTCGTGGGATTGAATTATATTAGTCGTCCTGGCAACAAACCAAAGCGCGATATTGAGTTTTATTTTTTCACTCTGCACGTAAAGTCTTGCAAAATGAGTAGAAAATGGGGAACGTAACATCTCAAAAGTAGGTTCCCTCAAAGCTTAACTAGTACGATAGCTAAAGTCTGTTAAATGCTTAACAAAAAATATTAAAATCTCTCTCTTTTGTCGTAGAACCAGTATAAATAATTTGAATACGATATGATTATCATAAGGCAAATATTAACTTATCTAAATAGTTTTCAATGTGGGTAAATAATATTTCTAACAACGCGGTCATCGTAACATATTGTTATTGGGTCTAAGGTGAAACAAGTGACAGTGAGGCAGCTGTATATTTTTATTTAAATAGTATTACCAATAAATCACATATTTACGGAACAAAATATTAAAATAATAAGAATAAAAAGACGAAAGACGAAGATGCTTGCTTAATTGGGACGTGGCTGAATTCGATACACAATAGCATAGTTAGAACCGTGGTGGTTCTAAATTCAAATCGCAGTGCTGAGTTCCGTCGCCTGTCGTATGATGGACTTTAATTGAACGATTAAGAAAGTAGATACTGGGACTATCTTGTTAAATATAAGAGATATATAAAGTAAAAGAAAGAGTTTTAAATTAAATTTTTCACAATTTCCATTGTTGTTCCAATGTAGAGTCAGTAACATAACAAATACAGCTAATTGCAAGTTATTTGTATTTTTATAACATAGCAAAATTAAAAGACATCATAATACGCTACGTCGTGGTTTGTTAAATATCATGAATTAGGACAGGACTACTGTCATTAACTATAATTAAGTCAGTATATTGTTTTATCTTAAGAGTTAAGAATCCAACACATAATAAAAAAATTAAACAAAACAAACGTTTCGTCTTATTCGCACCTGTCAGGTGTCACATTGACAACCAATAGCAGAAACCTCCCCCGTCCCGCGGTATCGCAAGCTTAGAGTAGAAAGCGGGAAATTTTATAACATTTGGGCAGATCAAATTATGCTGGCGGAAAAATACTGCATCCACTGCACGACTGCCGGTCAAGGTCGAAAGACCTGCAGAGTATGACGCTACAAATTTTCTTATTATGCGACATTTTAATAACTTAAAATAAATTGAGTTCCAACTTTTTCTATCAGTTATTTTTTTTTTACAAACATAAAAAGTGTGTACTTGTATTAATTAAGATGCAATAATACCAAATGTACAAGAATTTTTGAATTTACAAAATTTTTTCAGAGGAATTTTAAAAGTTAATAATTTATAAGCATTAACTAATTATAATTAGTAAGAGCATTATTTTTCATATATTATAAATGAGTATCATTTTGCTTTTTAAAATTATAATTATTTTCAAACACGAGTGACGCAAAGCACCTGTACTGGGCATGCGCATTAGCGACAACTTAACGCGATTATTATGAAAATACACCTTTTCAAATGGAAAACCATTTAATTTATATATAATTGATTGTAACATTATTAATACAAGCTTGTTCTATATATATTTTTATATTTTTTTTATATATAAGTATTATTTTTTTCATTTATCTGTCAGCTAACAACAGAAACAGTACCTGTGTTGCATCAAAAACATTGATTTTTTTCGAAGCACCACCCAGTTAACATACAATAATATAGAATAAAGCTTATCATACCTTATATTAATATCTATACACACTTTATTTGTTTAAGTTAACGTCAAATATACGTTCATGATAAAGCAATATAAACAAAAGGCGACAGTAAAAAATACTTACACTAATCACTAAACAATAAATCCTGATAAAAAAACAACAAACAAAATGTTCTTTTAACACAATTTATCACTAAACAGTTCAAAATTTGCACTTTTCTTGAATTTTCACGGGCCCCGAAAACTGCAGGGCATATCACTGACATTTGTCATGTGCGGGAAACGATCGGGGGAAATCGTGCATGTTCGGGCGCACTCGGAGGGGCTCGGGGGTGCTCGGTGGATATTGATCGACAATGGCGCCTGGACGCCGGCCGTCGGTGGCGCCCCCGCGTTAATGAAACCTGATGGATAAATGTTATTTGTCATGATATTAATGTGTTATTGATTAATTGGCGTTAATTGGTGTAGATTACTATATATTTTTTGCTATTATATGTATTTTATTAGAAGAATTATTTTATTTAAACATACATTCATACGTAGTCTAGTGAGACAAATTATGACTTTGATATACCTTGAACGCACAATATTTCTACTTGGGTGAAAATAGGAAAGAGAGTGACTGGTCACTTATCATTTAAAATATGTAAAAAGAATAATAAATTGAACATTTTATTTAGTTTTTGATTTTTGATTTAAATTGATCTGGTGGTTATTTTCTGATGGTCGTAGGTTTGATCCTTATCTAAAAGAGATATCGCATAATAAACATAACTTTATATCTGGTTTTAGTCTAGTAATTTTTAAATTACACATATACTGCGTATGCTTATAAACTATTTATTTATTGGGGACTCTACATCGCTTGAAAGGCCATCTTGGCAGCTGCACATTAATCGCGACGGTTGAGGGTTCAAATTCAACTCGGAGAAATTATTTATTTTCATTTCCTCATACGCAATGTATCAAAATTTGGCGGAAAGCGTTAAGCGCTGTGTTTTAACATTAGGATACAGAGTGAAGCTAAAATACAAATGAGTGCTATTTTTGTGCTAACCCTATCATTTGTCATTTGTCCAATTAATATTATAACAAGTAGTATTAATTATACCTTAAGCGGTAATTTTTTTGACTTCGACGCCTTCGTGACGTGGTGGCAGTATCTGACTGGAAACCCGGTGTTTGTTGATAAAATTAATTCGATTTCCAAAGCAATGCAAGGCAAATCGTGGCGTTGGGTTACGCCATTCCGCACGGAATATCCAAAATTGGGATGGAAAATGGAGAACGAGTCCCAACATTAGAGTTTACTCTGCTTTGCAACAAAATATTATAATTTATATACAATTGTCGCTCATATTGGGAATCAACCCCACAAACATCAGAATTTTTAGTCAAATGCTTTCACTACGCCTCTACAATAATTAAGTATAGCAATTTAATTCACAGTTTACCTAATGAAAACTTTGTTTAATGGAAAAATTTGAATAGACACGATTACTCCGCCATCGACCACCATCAGATCGGTGGCGTTCAGTCACTGTCTCAGGGACTAATGATGCTATATATCATGTACCCTTCCCCCTGAGGGTAGCGTGCCAGCCCCACTGAACTATTGCTGAGATTCACTTTATGATAGCAAAATGTCATTTCAATAGGATTCTACTGTTCACATATTATATAAACATAATAATTATTGTTATCTCATATATTAGACCAGGTAAAGCCAACCTAGTGTCTGGACACTCTGTCCCCCACTTCTAGCCCAATTTTCGAAACATTGCGTGTTAAATGGTGGAACTCAACCGCGCGCTTTGTCTTGTCAATTGGCGCCAAAATCATATGTAATTAATAAATCTTTATAAATCTATTTTCTACATCCGGCTGCCGTGGTGGTGCGGCACTGTGTCTGACTGTAAACGCCACGGGTGTGACACAACATGTGTGTTCTTTTCCCGCTTGGGTGAACGAAATATTTCCTAGCTTTGGTAACAAGGTCCAGGACTCAACGGACGGAGTACGAACGGCAGAGGGAACCTAGTGTTAAGACACTCCATTCCCCACTTTCCGCCGAAGTCGGTGTCGGTGGTGTCGAGGCAAAGCGCGGCGTTGAGTTCTGCCACTTAACACGCAATGCTTCCAGAATTCGACAGAAAGTGGAGAACGAAGTGTCTTACACTAGGTTCCCTCTGCCTACCCTACTGTGTGCGGGATACAGCGTGAAGCTGATTTATTTATTTTTTTATTTTATATGCAGAATATAAGATAAAGCTACAAGAAAAGAACATCCGGTTCAATACAATGCAAAACATGGTGTCGTCTTCAAGATTATTTAATTATTAAACAACTCAGCTTTTACGATTCCGTATATCGCAATCACACAAGTCCGTGGTAATTTATTCCATTCCACTTTATTGCGCAGCCGCGATCGTACTGGGCGCTATTAATTTGAGCTCATCATATAACTTTTTAGAAATCCACTTTAGATTATTTATTTATTATATGGTTTATCTTGGTTTCAAGAATTTTCCGTTATTTTTTTTTTTAATTTTCGACAATTTATGTTTTTTGATCGGTTCGGTTTACCCATGTCGTTTGGCGTTCCCTTCCCTCTGGCTACTCTGCTACGATATGTGAATGGAATATTTAATGTTTTCTTTTGCTTGCTCTGGTAGCGAGGCAAACCACGGCGTTGAGTGCTGCCAAACAACATGCAATGCCTCCAGAATTTTTGGGGCTTCATTTCCTTTTAAACATTTCCTGGAAAACAGGGAAAAGGAGTGATTTAAAAATACCCTAGGTAGAAGAGGATATCGCTGGATACAGAGTGAAACTGAAAATAAGACTACACTGTTTTTTTCTACGTCTACGAGTGCGACGAGGCATTTTATAGACAAGAATTTTTTTTTTTTTGGAAAGAAGAATATAGAGGCCGTCTTAGCGCAGGGACACTAACGTGTGACTTTAAACGTGACGCTTGTGAAATCGATTCTCTCTCAGGGAAATAACAAATGTAATGTTTTTATTTTCTCGTTCTGGTAACGAGGCAAAGTGCATCGTTAAGTTCCGCCACTCAATGCACAATGCAATAAGAATTTTGGCGAAAACAAAGTGTCTTAACACTAATTCCCCAGGTTCCCTCCGCCTGCCTGGCTATGTGTAGGATACAGCAGAAAAAAGTAAAAAAGTTAAGCGTCTAAGTCCTTTATTTTCTTTTTTTCGTTCATTTCATTTACTTTATGGACACCAATTTAAAATCAAACATGGAAACAAAAAAACTAGTATAGTAAACTATTTAGCGTGCATTAATTGTCCCAAAAATAATTTCAATAAACTGAGCTTAGCATATTGAAACAAGATTCTAAACAAAACTAGTTGAGACAGTATCACATGAGATACTATTTTAAGGTTAGTCTGAAACTTTACTACAGTGTCTAACGCGAGAGCTTTGAACATATGTCAAAGGATTCAATTCAAGTCATAGGAGAAAAAACCGTTTCTTCTACCATAAATCGCCCATATTTCGCTAAATTGGCAAAAACAATCTACAGTCAAAGTATTTATTCAAAGAGATGAAGAACGCAAAAGGTTTCTGACAAATAAAGATTTTCCCGCGGTGAGAATCGAACTCACAGCTCAGTGATATGTTTAGTGCATCAGAGTGGTATTAACTCTCAAATATATCTCAAATATTTAAGATCATACATCTACGTTAAATATGAAACTACTTACTTAGCATTTCATGGATTCACCGTGCCCATCGGGTTGCAGGACTCGAAGCAGCGCCTGAAACTGGCAACTCACTTATAGACCCTTTGAAAAAGTATCTTAATATGAGTTTTAACATGTCCATTGGCCGTGCATTTCCTTAACCATCCAAACCTCTTTCTCTACAATAAAATAATAAAAAAATATGAATACGATAGAAGCTATAGTAAATTTCCATAGTAGGGGCATAGGCATCGATTACCGTTACGCGACAGAAATACCATAAAGTAGTACGATGAAATGAAAAATATATGTCCAATTAAACTTCATTAAAAAGATAATGTTTCCGGTGCTATATGAAGAAAAGAGAAACTCGCTTTATTTGTTCGAGACCGCTCTATATAGTTTTCGTTTGGACGCTGTTACGACCAAATACCAGCAGCTGACTGTAAACGCGATTGTTTTGGGTTCAAATTTAATAAAAGTGGTAGCAAAGGAGAAGTGAAATTCAGATAAGAGCAATGATAACAGGGAAATAAATTTACTTATAATGGAAATTGGACCCTTTTTGGAAAATGAACCAACGCCTTTTCATTAAAACCATATTCCACTCGGAGGCTGATTGAGCCGTGCCCACCCCAGAATAGACTGGTCCCCACCCAAGAATAGTCTAGTGTCCACCCCAGAAATTTAAGTAACAAAAAAATAATGAAGAAATATAAAAAAAATATATTAATATATACGTAAGATTACTTCAAAGCTTAAATCAAGACCTCCCCCTCTCCCCAGAAATATCTCTAAATATGCCCATAGACTCACCGCGCCACTACAGTTAATAATGCAGCCTGTATAATAATTGTTTAATCTATTATTAAAAGTCCAGTCTAGTCTACCAGTTTCATGGTCCTCCCGTGTTACCGCTACCGATTAGAGAATGAATCAATATAAGAGTTAATTGCTCTCGCTGTATTTAATTTTAGCTTTGAAATGATTTTCTTTATCTAAAACCTTTATAATTTTATTCATTATAAAACTGTTATAATGACACTCAATTTATTATCTTTCTTTTTTTTGTTTTTTTTATTATTAAAAGAATTGCTGTTGTTATTCTAGATGTATACTGATATTATAAAACTGAAGAGTTTGTTTGGTTGTACGCGCTAAACTCAGGAACTGGAACTCAGGAACAGGGACACTTATTTTTGTGTTGGGATAGTCTATTTATCAAATTAATCATTTTATTGTAACTCACTATGCCAGCGTGCAAAAGTACATCGGAGATCTGCAATATGTTCCGCAACCTGGAACCTATACAATCCTAACTTATTTCTATTAGATCACATAGGTAAGGCGTGTTTAAAAGCTAGTAATTTAGCTAATACTTTAAAATAATTTAAATACAGTACTGATTATATAACATAAAAATAATAAAAGAAGGTCTAAGCTGAGTAAACCTAGTGTTAAGATACTCCCTGAACTCTGCGCTCAATTTTCAAGACATCACGAGTCTCGAGCATTGGGCGCCAAGTTCAGCAAAGAGTTGTGTGTGTGTGAGAAGCTGAACTCAAGGCCACGTTTTGTTTTGATACAAGAGCGAGGAAATGCTAACTATTTAATTACTCCAGGTAGGGATCGAACCTAATACCTTCGCGTTTACAGTCAGACACTGTTTCAGCTACGTCGGCTACTAACGAACTAACTCTCGGTGACTAAAATTGGATATAATATTTGCAGATTTGCATAACACACAAATGTTTGTACAGCGACGATCGCATTCTTCCACAACCAACTAGATAGACGGGCAGATGTCGACGGCGTGCCTTTCACAAAAAAATATTTATTTAAAACATTAGCCTCAAGCCGCCTTCACACTTGACATACACTTCATTTAAATATAAAAATATTTTTCATATTTTTTTTTTATTTAAATTATTTATACATCACATATCATTACTTTGTTGTTTAATGAATAGAGTCATTACACGTAACTGAGTGGGAAAAAGTAGGTTTTCAAATAATTTAGCACTTGTTTGGTAAGACTGTAGTGTGTACTGACAGTGTGTGACTGTAGTGTGTGTAGTGACATAACGACACAGCAACATCTGTTTTCAACTTTTAACCAGCGATTGACACTATTTTTTTTTTACTTTTTATTAATTAAAATTGTGGCCAGTCGTGGCGCAAGAGCACGAACGTGTAACTATAAACGCGGCGAGAGTTCAGGTTGAAAGTTTGATTCCCACTTGAGGAAATTAAATATTAAATATTTTAATTTTTTCGCTCTGATGTTGAGGCAAAACGCTGCCCTGAGCGGAAAGATTAATTATAATGCTTAAAATGACAGTACTCAAAGTATTGTCCATCATTAGAGACCACTTTCTCCCATCTCTCTGGTAGTAATTGAATCCCCCGTCGGAAAAACGACTCATCTTTCGAGGCAATCCAGGAATCAAGCCATTTTTCGGCTTCTTCAAAAGAATGGAAGCGCTGCTCGCTTAAACCGTGCGCCATCGACCGAAACAAGTGGTAATCGGAGGGGGCTATGTCCGGTGAATACGGCGGGTGGGGTAGAACTTCCCATTGAAGTGTTTCCAGGTAAGTTTTGACTGGTTTTGCCACATGTGGCCGAGCATTATCATGTAATAAAATCACTTTGTCGTGTCTCTGCTCGTATAGTGGCCGCTTTTCTTTCAGAGCGCGACTCAAACGCATCAACTGAAGTCGATAGCGAGCTCCCGTGATAGTTTCATTAGGTTTAAGCAGCTCATAATAAATTACGCCCTGCTGATCCCACCAAATGCAGAGAAGAAGCTTAGAACCATGGATATTTGGTTTTGGCGACGATGTTGATGCGTGACCCGGCATGCCCCACGATTTTTTTCGCTTTGGATTGTCGTAGTGAATCCACTTTTCATCCCCAGTGACGATACGGTGCAGAAAACCTTTTCTCTTTTGCCGTTGAAGCAACAATTCACACATGAGAAAACGTCGTTCTACGTCTCTCGGCTTCAACTCATACGGCACCCAATGCCCTTGCTTTTGGATCATTCCTAACGCTTTTAAACGTTTTGAAACTGTTGACGCATCTACTTGTAACGTTTTCCCGAGCTCTACTAACGTCTGACATGGATCTTCTTCAAGCAATGCCTCCAATTCTGTCTTCAAATTTTGTCGGTGCTCCAGAACGCTCTTTGTCTTCAAGGTCAAAATCATTACTTTTGAAGCGCCTAAACCAGTCTCTGCACGTTGTATTCGACAAAGCATTGTCTCAACGAGAATTCTGTGTGCTTCTGCTGCAGATTTTTTCTGAATAAAGCAGTGCAATAAAATTCCCCGCAAAAACACTTTATTTGGCACAAAAGTACACATTTTCACAAAGGGAAAATAAATATGTAGTTGACACTGTAGTAAACACTATTCTACTATAATTTGAGGTTACATATAGTACTACTTTGGTGATTCGTTACCGTACGAAATTCCATGCACAGAGTGCCGCAACGCCATCTTTCAAAAAACAGCGATAACTTATTCAAGGTCCTAATATATATAATAGTAAAGTATATATAATAATAAAAAAAATGCAGTTTTGTTTTCCGTTAGATGTACACGGCCTTACATATTTTCGGCCAACTCATTAGCTAGACTGGTACATTAACGATGTAATTATATTTTGAGGTTTATTCACATACTTAACGAAATAACTGGTTGTGATATACTTTTAATGAATTCTAAAATTGACTCTATGTTCTATTTGCAAGTATTTCTTATCATTTGATTATGTTTATTAAGATTAAGGTGGAATTTACTTATTTAATTTTACTTATTTAATTTTTTAGAGCCCAATGCTACGATCTCTGCATACCTCTTTCGCCTCATCTACTGTTATCAGTATCAACTGTCTTCCTACATACTCTTCGAGGAGTCTTCGTATTTCTTACGTGACCTTGCTCCAGTCAGTTCATCTGTGAGCACAGGAGTGCCCGCTAAGTCGATATAAACACTTCCGCCACTCAAAAGACAATGTTGTTGCAAGCATATTCCTCTGCCTACCCCGTTATGTGCGGTATACAGAGTGAAAAATAAAAATAATATTTATAAGTAAAAATATGACAGAAAGTGTATTCTTAAACTAATTTTAATTGAAAATATCTATTTTTATTAAAATATCGTGGAAATTGTCGTGGCGCAGCTGCATAATGACAGAGAAGTCATGAGATACTAAAAGCGCGACGGTTGTTTGTTCCTTTTTCTATCGTGATTGAGGTACGTCGTTTAACGTACAATTCTCGAAAGTTGGGTAGTGCGTAGGGAACAACATATCCTAACACTAGGTTTCCACTGCCTACCCTGCGATAAGCCAAGATACAGAGTGAAGCTAAAAAAATATCTTCTTTACATGCATTCAATTCTAGAGGCCAGCCTGGCACAGGGGCACAAAGTATGACTATAAACGCGACTGGTTGTAGGTTCGATCCCCACTCGGTAAAAATGAAATATTTATTTAAATTTATATTTCCATTTCTTCGCTCAACACGCAATGCCTCCAGAAATCGACAGAAAGTAGGTTGTCTTAACAATAGGTTCGCTCTGCCTACCCTGCTGTGAGCGGGATACAGCGTGAAGCTGATTTAATTTGATTTAATTTTTATTTGTATTAAATTGTAAAAAAAAGCAATCTCACTTCCAACAATATTCTATAATCGTAAAGGAAATGGAAAAGCTAAGTAACACATAAATCAGATGTTCAATAAAACACTAACAACTGCCGTCATTTGAATAATATCACCTCAATTAAGGCAGCGCCCACTGACCAAGCACTTACTATATAAAACAGCGGAGACCAACGATAACTCGCTAGATGTCGTGACAGACGAGCATTTTGAAGACAAGGTGCGGTGAGGCCTATTGACCGCGACTCACCAGGAACAACCGAAAATCTTCACACAATATAACCAAAAAAACGTAATGATAGTCAACCATTGGCTATCAAGTATGAAGATGGACAGACGAAATGGCAACAAGCAGCAATGTAAGCGGAAGTAGATCTAAACGTCACAGTAACTCCAGAGTGCGTACAAATCACGTTTCGCGCGAATCAATACTTAAGTTGAGGCTATCATCCCCCTGTTTATTGCAGGGTAGTTGCCCCGGGGGTGGGTATCGACCGCGCCCACCTGACCGTCACTAATCAGGCTCATCCCGGACACCTAGAATAATTGTAATTTGCTGATATAATGTTGCACAAACACAAAGAGATTCGACGATCTGTTTTGAGCTATCTCAAATTTCCGATGACCCTCGCTTTGATATACAACCCGTTAGTAATTGGGGCCCTCTATCAAATAAATTACTTTTAGTGTAATACACTTATGAGTCCTTAGTTATATAGTGTTAGTTTTTTCTTGTTTTCTTTTGTATTGTTTGTATTATAATTAGTATAACTTTCGTGAACTTATAAAACGTTAATTGATCTTTTCCGTTTTTTTTTTACCTTCATGCTATATCATATATAGATACAGGACAGGATAGACAGAGGGAACTAGGGAACCTAGTGTAAAAACGCGCAGAGTCCTGGAATTTTAACGTTCCCATAAGAATTTTGAGAAATCCTCTCTTAGTGCTTCTCTACATTTCCTCCCCAACTTCCCGTGCGTTGTCTGTCAGTTACTCAATAACTATAAAAAATATATAAAATTAATACGTATATTAAGGATTCTAGAAAGGTCTAGAATCATAGAATCATATCAAATAAAAAAAGGACTTCACGTTTCTCCCCGGATAGCAGGATAGGCGGGAGAAACCTAGAATTAAGATACACCGTTCCAGTTCAGCTCAGTTTCCGCCCAATTTTCGAGGCATTGCGTGATGAGCGGCGGAAATGAAATTAGCTTTTACCCCCGACTTGGAAACGAACCAACAGTTATCGCGTTCACAGCCAGATGCTGTGATGATCCGCCATGACGTCTCCTAGAATATTTATAATGGATTTTCGATGATAATAATTGNATATATATATATATATATATATATATATATATAAATATAAATATATATGAATAACTGTATTTTAGACTATTATAGCATTTAAATAATGTTTAATAAACTACCATTTTTATGTGAATTCGATGAAAACAAGCTAATATAACACAAAATAAATTTAATTAGTTGTTTTATAAAAGCATACAAATTAATTGATTTGTATAATGTATTCATTTTAAATCTCATCCGTTATTGAGTGGCTGACAGACAACGCACAGCCCGAAATACGCAGTGTTGAACGCTGATATTTCGGTTAATAGAGTCAAGTTTATAGGAGCATTGGGGATTGTACGGTACAGGACTAAGAGAATGCGAGATTTTTTTTATAGATAAAAGTCGCAGGCCACAACTAGTGTCTGTGTATATATACGTAGCTTCAGGCTTTTTTCCGCTCAGGGAAAGCAGACAGGAAGAGAGACCTTAGTGAGAGAGTGTCAAGACATTGTCCTTCCGTGCATTTGTGTCATTGTTGCACCAAATGGTCGATATATTTACATTGCACTTTATAATCATCAATTATGCTGTCATTAAATAACTATAATAAATATATTTTTGTAGATTTTACTAAGGTTCAGTTTTTAATTAAAACTTACATTTTTTTTTAGCTTCACACTGTATCCCGAATATAGCAAGGCAGATAAAGGGAACCTAGTATTAAGACACTCCAATCCCCACTCCCAGCTCAATTTTCCATTGCGACCTGACATTGCATGCTCAGTGGCGGAATTCAACGCCGCACTTTGTCTTGTTACCAGAGCAAAGAAATTAAATTCATATAAAGTCATATTAATACAACGACAAAATGAAACAATGTTAAGAAATAAAAATCCTGTAAAAAAACACATCCCTTCACTAAATAAGGGTAAGGTGAACTATTTTCCATGCAGTCAATCGCTGAGTAATTTACTGGCGGAAGCAAATAGAAGTCATGTCGGCCAACCTGAGGCGCGTAACGGTAACGTCACGCGACTATACACTAGGCTTATAATTTTTAAGGGTCCTGTATCCTTTAAGGATACATATTTTTTTTAATTATTTACAAAATTTAATTAAAATATTGTTAAATATTTTGATTTTCAATTAAGTTAGACCAGAAATAGGTTACGTATATATTTATACTTTGTTGAACGTGTTAATTTCTGAAGCTATTGGCTTAAATTAAAAACATATTTTGTTATGTTGGATAGTCTATTCAACAAAATGTCTCAAAAATGTCTCAAAAATGGACGACCTTGGGAGCTTCTGAGGTCTTAATGGGTTTGAATACCACTCGAAGGATAAAAAAATCCAATAATTAACTTTTAAAATGATATAACAATCACTTTACTAACTACAATAACATAACTCCCCACCAAAGAAATGAAAACTAAAACTATAGTTTTTTCACAATTCACAAAGAATCCAAATACTTTAGTATTAGTTGTAAGAGAGCGCACGCCACGCTTTACCTCATCGGCCCTTAAATTGTGTAATTACTGGTACTGCGCTGCGTGACCCCGTACCTACTACCTACTACCTTGTGCTTTGCCCCTTGTTCGCAATTACCGTAAGCGTGGAGCTAAATAACAACTTGTATTTGGTCTTATTAAAGCCCGAATTAACTACGTCTCGATCGATCCTTTGATAGTGTACGTAATTTTGATATGGGTAAAGTAAATTAGGGGAAAATAAGTTAAGTTTATGTTAATAGTAATAATTTTAAATTACAAAAAAATTTAATTTTTAGGTGTATGAAGATATTATTTAAATCTTTGGTTATCAGCAGCCTTCTTTGTCCTTTTAAGGTGCTAGTTACAGAAATTCTAACAACCGTATAAATGGATATGGACGTAATGCGATAAAAAAAGTGTAACTTACTTGTAGTGTGGGGCGGATTCCAAGAGGTGCTGATTCAAATCTTGCGACTTAATTTTTTTTATAAAATAATTTAATTTTATTTAAGTATAAAGTAAATATATATTGCATCCTTCTTGTAGAGAAAGGAGTGTCTTTAACACGTTCTCTATCTAGTTTGTACTATGAGTGAAGTTAAAAAAAAATACGGAAATAAGATCGCCCAAACTACTCATAGCAACCAACTGCTAGTAAAGTATACAAATTTGATCTCATCGCGGGGGCTGACCACCACCGCTATATTTAGACGGGGTGACCGGAAGTGCGGCCGCAAAATATTTTCTATTGTAAGATAGCGAGATTGAGACAATTATTTTATGTTTATTTTGAAATACGCGATATTTTTTTAGTTAAAAAAAATAAATCAGCTTCACGCTGTATCCCGCACACAGCAGGGTAGGCAGAGGGAACTTAGTGTAAAGACACTCCGTTCCCCACTTTTTGCCGAATTCCGGAGGCATTGCGTGTTGAGTGGCAGAACTCAACGCCGCCCTTAACCTCGACACCAGAGCGAAGAAATGGAAATATTTCATCTCCTCGAGTGGGGATCGAGCCCACAACCAGTCGGTTTTACAGTCACACCTCGTGCCGCTGCGCCACGAGTGGCCACGATTTTTTTAGTTTATATTGTTATGTTTTAATATATATACTTAAAATAATACTTGCGATTGCCATAATTAATAATTTTTTTTATCATCTCTCTAACAGAACCCAGAATAAGTGAAAATAACTAAGCAATACTCAGTTCAACTAAATAGAATCAGAGAATCTAAAATATTTAAGATGCAACCAATCTTCCACGAGATTTTACCTAGAACTATCGTGTACATTAAGACACAATTGTACCACGAGGTACTTTAAAGCTAAATCAACATTTCAGGCTCGATTCGATTCCATACTCTGTTATCTCGATTGATAAATGTATGTATATATAACTACATATCTAGCGATGAGAATAGTGAATACGGATATGTTTAGTTTCGCACCGAGCAAAAGGGGTGGCATTGACCACCCTCTTGATGGGGGTAGACGCATCGGGCAAATTGTTCGTTGGTGTGTTCTAGATAGTAATAAACTTATATATATTTATGTTTATAAAAAAATATGATTAGATACTTAGTTAGTTGACCATCGAAACGTGACAATAGCGTTTGACTATAGCCGCGACGGTTGTGGGTTCGATTTGGGAATTGATATTTTTAATTTCTCTACTCTTGACTTCCTAGGGAGTCAAGCTAAAAAAATTGTTAAATTTAAAGCAACGCATAAATAAAATTTTAACAGATTTGGGTTAGATATGTAAAATTATATTTTATATTTTTCTACAGTTCAATAATTTTCAGCGCCATAGTGATGCAAATTGGTATGACTTATCTTAAAAACTTTTAAAAGTAAAGTAAATTTATGTGTCACAGTAAAATTATGATATTGCGGCGTTGAGTTCCGCCACTCAACACGCAGTGTATCGAAGATGAAGAACGGAGTATCATAACACAAGATTTTTTCTACCTACCTTAAGGTTAACACTATTAATCTACATAAAAAAATATTGAGTGTAAATGAAACAATTTCACTTATTCTCTAATATTATCAATGGCAATACATTTGGAGATCCATCACGCGAGGGGTGGTAACTACCCCTAAAAGCTATATTTAGACTGGGTGAGACGCATCGGAAACATTGTTTGTATGAAGACGGAAAATACGTGCTATTACACTATAGTAAATCGCAATTATATTGGTTATTTAAATATTAATTATAAATAATAACAAATAGTAAAGCCGTCGTGGCCCAAGAGCCTGAGAGTGTGACGCTTGAGAGAAATAATTATAATATTTATTTCTTCGCTCTGGTACCAAGGCAAAAGTCTGGCGTTGAGTTTCGCCACTAAGCAAAACCATATCTCGAAAAATTCACTGGAAAGTAAGGAGCAGAGAAGAAGCAGTATCTAACAGTAGGTTTCCTCTGCCCATCCTGCTAAGTGCGGGATACAGCGTGAAACTGATTTGATTTTCTTTTAATAAATATTTAATATAGTTAAATTGACAGAATATTATATAGAATTTTTATTTTTGGAAATATGATAAACAGATTGTACCGAGTCCACTCTTAGTTATATTTTTTTTATTCATGTATTAAAATAATACTTACTGTATATTAAGTGGCAGATTAAAGACTTACTACTACTGAAAGGTATATCATATATCTTCTATTACAACTAACTTACCTTCAACGATATTTGAACCCATAACATCTACATCCTGTGCTTATCACACCCACCTTCGCTCCGCCTCTAAAGGGTTACATGCAGACAGCCAGACATCTCGTCTGCCATCATTATTCCTAAATAATAGAAAGCTAACATTGTCCTGTTTAAATACTAATGTTTGCTCAAACATGTATGTACCTACTTAATTTTGAATGATCAAAGGCTTAAATTTTTAAAGGATAACTTAAAATATATCAACCAATCACAGCATTTGGCATGTTGACCATATTATACTATAAATATATTGAGACATTTTTACAAAAGGTATGTAGGAAGTAGGTATAAAACAATTGAAAATCTATATTGGTGCCGAGTTCTGTGTTCACTCGGATTAAAATTCATATTCCCTTTTCTTATTCAAGATCCTATTGGACTTAAAAATGGAAATTTGGCATGTATATAGTCAAGGGAGTGTAGGGTAGTACTAAGAAAGAATTTCCTAAAATTGTTCAGAGAATTGAAAAAATTTTTTTTTTTTTTCGAAAAGAAAAAAACGAAATTCACTGAAAAGAAACGAAAATTGCGGGCAACGACACAGGAAGAAAAAACAAAACAAAATCTCGCCTAAGCTCACTGCTAATGTTGTTTTTGATATTGTTTGCAATTCTCTATTAATTGTTTTGTTTACGCGGTCACCTCGCCGAGCTCACCGAGCAAGGCGCGTCGTCGCGGCGCTACGCTCAAAAACAAAGAGCTAGTGCAAAAATAAAATGGTGGTAAAAGTGAATCCGTAATGTAATTTTATAACGTATTTAAGCAGTTACGCGACGCGATAACTGTCAGTTCAAATTTGAATGAGTTTAATATTTTTGTAGAGCCCAGTCGTGGCCCAGGGGGACAAAGTGTGTCTGTAAAACCGACTGGTTGTGGGTTCGATCCCCGCTCGAGGAGATGAAATATTTATTTAAATTTATATTTCCATTTCTTAGCTCTGGTGTCGAGGCAAAGCACGGCGTTGAGTTCTGCCACTCAACACGCAATGACTCCATAATTCGGCAGAAAGTAGGAGAACGGAGTGTCTTAACACTAGGTTCCCTCTGCCTACTGCTGTGTGCGGAGTACAGCGTGAAGCTGTATTTAATATTTTTGTAATATTAACCTGAGTGCAACATTTTTTTATACATTCAGTGGGCAGGCTGTGTACCAAGTAGACTTGATCAAGGTTGGCCGAAGAAGCCGTTGGATGCGAGAGGCGTAGGACAGAATTTGTATAATTAGGGAAGGCTTATGTACTCCAGGTATTGGTTGTCACATGACCAAAATTACGTCGACGACGTCGAAAAATGTCATTATTTTCATGTTTTCGTTGTGGTAACGACAAATCATTTTGTTATTGGACCGAGCTTTTGAGATATCGACCAAGCTTTTGAGATATAGAGGGTCTCGGCGTTGAGTTCCGCCACTTAACAGGCAATATCTCGAAAATTGACCAGAAAGTGGGATACGAAGTATATTAACACTGTACGTCAAATAAAAAAAGTATATAAAAAAAATGTTCAATTAAACTTTGAAATGAAACGGAACATAAATTATTTCAGCATGAGCTTCATTAGGGAGGGCCATGACATCCTCCCTCGCCCCCTTTATTTACCAATCAAATCTATAGAATAATGGATAGTATCGCTTTAGAGTGCATCTGACGTTGCAATTTACATGAATGAATTAATGTATACGGTGTAGATGACTATTTATGGTTTTATAGCAAACAGGCTATAGCCCGCGTTCTTGTTTGTGTGGACTATGAAACAGTAAAAGTGTGTTTTTGTTTGATTTTTAGTTTTCTGTAAGGGAAATGTCTATTTAGTATTGCTTTTCTTTTAGTTTCACGCTGTATCCTGCATATAGGATGCTGAAGATAGAGAAAACTTAATGTTTAGATATTCCGTTCCCCAAGCATCGCTGCTTTTTTTAAACGATTTACGTATTGAATGGTGGAACTCAATATGGCACTTTATGTTCTTACTAGCACGAGAAAAATAAAAATAATTCATTCCCCCGAATGGGAGTCGAACCCACAACCGTCGCGTTTAAAGTCAGACGCTATGCCGCGATGGCCATAAGTAGTATTGCTTTAGTAGTTTATAATTTTAAATAAATCCGCCGTATAAAAATAATATATTCATATATATTTTATATACGCCATATCATTTAGTGCTAAAATACCATTTAATATATTTTTACCACTGTTTATATAATAAATGACTAAAACATAGTGGACCAATAAGATTTTTCTCCTTCTTATTAAGGTCTATGATTCACAACGTACTTCACCTTCATAAATGGTGAATC
Organism: Heliconius hermathena; assembly: GCA_013403705.1. Classification (NCBI taxonomy): domain Eukaryota; kingdom Metazoa; phylum Arthropoda; class Insecta; order Lepidoptera; family Nymphalidae; genus Heliconius; species Heliconius hermathena. The sequence continues at coordinate 498,543 of JAAIXJ010001890.1, read as the reverse complement.
ACGTATCGAATGCCTTCGTGCGTAATTTCAACTTAAAGTAACAAGTAACACTTCCTTTCTCTTTTTCTTAATATTTTTTAGTAAGAATATGTATTGCTATTCAAAGTTTACGACGTCATCGGGAAACCCAATTGTGAGATAATGTTAGTTAATTAAATATAACATATTATTGCGCAATATAAAATTTCATTACCCTCCAGAGACCCTCTTGGCAGCTATATCCCGCACACAGCAGGACAGGCAGAGGGTATTAAGACACATCGTTCCCGACTTTCCGCGGAATTTTGGAGGCATTGCGTGTTGAGTGGCGGAACTCAACGCCGCTCTTTGCCTGCACACCATAGTGAAGAAATGGATATATAAATTTAAATAAATATTTCATTTCCTCAAATGGGGATCAGACCCACAACCGTCGCGTTACAGCCACACCCTTGTGCCCCTTTCCTTTCCCAAATACTGCTTAATACTCAATTTTTTTATTTGACTTTGAACTTCTGGTCAATAGTGGCAGTGAGTCTCGTCACTTAATAGCCAATATCCTTATAAAGGGCTCTAAATTACTCTATCGATATTTAGAAGATTAAGTAAGAGACAAAATTTATTAATAGTATATCTCTGTCAACCCAAAAAAAACAGAATTTAAAAAAAAGCTATAAAACCCTACAAAAGGAAAAAAAAGAGGGATGTACCCCTTCTTCCCTCCTTTTTTCATCCTCATGAAAGTAGGGAACAGAGTATTTTAGCACCAGGTTCCCTCTGCCTACCCTACTATAAGCGGGATACAGCGTAAAACTACAAAAAACCTCCCTAAAGAGTAAAATTTAAATGTGACATAAAGGACTCGGTTGTATTGAAATTTCAAAGGTTCTTCCGAATGCGAATAAAGCGCAGTTGCCATGACCTTAACCTTGATGATGATCCTCCGACTGCAACTCGCGATCCAACAATGCATGTTCACTTACGAAGCGAAATACATATATATTTTAAATAATATCTTTATCGTCATCATAAACATGAATAAAGAAATTTAAAAAAATGTAACGAAAATGAAACCTTACGTCACTTTCGACAATTCTTTTAATTTTCAAATGGGACATATACTTACATATTTGTATACAACCGTTTTTTTTAAATAATCCGTGTTGCTCACATTGTGTCGTTTAATATGCACTTGAGTGCAAATTAAACGCTATAATGTGAGCAACATTTTACTCAAATTAAACTTCTATTTTAGCTTAACGCGTTTTCCGCATAGCCAGAGTGGGCAGAGGGAACCTGGGAACCTAGCGTTAAGACACTTCGATCCCGTTAAGTCAGCTACGTTCCCCGCTTTCCGCAGAATTCTTGAAACATTGCGTATTGAGTGGCAGAACTCAACGCAGTGCTTTGCCTGGACACCAGATCGAAAAATGAAAATATTAAATATTTCCAATTTAACTTCTTCATAAGAAAGGAAATTATAACATTTTTATGGAAAAAATTACAATGGAAATATCCCATGGGAGGTTCGGATTTTTAAAATACTTAAAAAGTTTAATGACAGGGGGTTTGTCATCGGCACCGGCCTCGTGACGGATCACGCTGGGGTGATAATGTGCTCAGATTTTTTAATCATACTTGATTAAGTTGATAATTACTTCCTTCAAAGAGTATAAATACAAATATTTTTAAGATTTATTTATAGTTTAGAGATTTATATTGTATATAGGAAAGACTAGGCAAAGGGAACTTTTGTGAACCTCAATAAAATTTTACTTAATTTAGCTCTCAAGATATTTTGACATTTAATTCCGCCCTTTAATATAATAACTCAAAAATTGGACGAAAACTGTGGATAGAACGGAGTGTATTAACACTATGTTCCGTCTTTCCTTCTTCCTATATGCGAAAAACTTTGAAAAAAAGATAAGTCTAAAAATATAACAGGTACAATGTTCATATCTATCTATCTTTTCTTACTCGCGGTAACACAAAAGCTATTCCAAGCGGGGGTGTACCATGACAGATGACCGTGAGTGACGACAGGGGGAAATGCGGGGTCAGGGGGGTCCCCTCGATTTATTATGAAGATAATACTTAGATTTGCAAATACTTATTGATGTAAATACAGAAGAAAGTAATATAACTTTTATTTATTTTTTTCTTCTTTTTTTTAACCTTCACGCTGTATCGCGCATACAGCAGGGTAGTAGTCAGAGGGAGCCTAGTGTTAAGACACTCCGTTCCACACTTTCCGCCGAGTTCTGGAGGCATAGTGTGTTGATTGGCGGAATCAACGCCATGATTTGCCTAATGCCTCGACACCAGAGATATTAATGAATCTCTTTTAATATTATTTTGTTTATTTTTATGCAAATTAACAACACATCTAATTAATCGACTTTAACCTTTACAGTTATGAGCATATCTTCTGAAGATATTAAATTTAAACCAAACTTGTCTGTCCATAATAAGAAATTATATATATATATATATATATTTTTTTTTTTCAGTTTTTTATATTTTTACAGTTATAAATTGAAATTGAAAAATCTCGTAAAAGTTTGTTTTTTAGGGTTCCCCCCGTGAATTGACACCTAATATTTGACACTTAAAATAAAAATTAAATTAAATTAGCTTCACGCTGTAATCCCGCACACAGCAGGGTAGGCAGAGGGAACCTAGTGTTAAGACACTCCGTTCCCCACTTTCTGCCGAATTCTGGAGGCATTGCGTGTTGAGTGGCAGAACTCAACGCCGCGCTTAACCTCGACACCAGAGCGAAGAAATGGAAATATAAATTTAAGTAAATATTTCATCTCCTCGAGTGGGGATCGAACCCACAACCAGTCGGTTTTGCAGTCACACCTCGTGCCGCTGCGCCACGACCGGCCTCAACATATTATTATTGGTCTAATCTATTCTACAAGTTTCCAAAAAAAGTCAAAGTAGTGAAACGACGTAATAAAATTCATTCTTACAAGGTCACAAGGGAAATACAGTGTCTCGGTATAGCGCGAATCTTTTGTTTTCTTCAATATATATCTAGAACAAAACAAAAATATATATAATAATAGGGTACGCAGAGGGAACCTAGTGTTAAGACACTCCATTCCACCCTTTTCGCCTAAACTTTCGAGCCATTACGTGTTGAGTGGTGGAACTTACCGCCGTGCTTTATCCGTTGCTAATATATATAGCTAAGATATTCACGATTAACAAATAATATAATAGAATATATTATAATAATATCAACAATGAATTAAATTACATAGCTTTATTAAATAACATAACTTCCAGGGCAGGCCAGTCGTGGCAGAGTCGCACAAAGTGTGACTGCAAAACCAACTGGTTGTGGGTTCGATCCTCACCCGAGAAGATGAAATATTTACTTTAATTAATATTTCCATTTTTTCGCTCTGGTGTCGAGGCAAAGCGCCACGTTGAGTTCTGCCACTCAACACGCAATGCCTCCAGAATCCGGCAGACAGTGGGGAACGGAGTGTCTTAACACTAGGTTCCCTCTGCCTACCCTGCTGTGTGCGGGATACAGCGTGAAACTGATAACATAGCTATAATACGTAACGGTTTTATTTACGTGATCAATATTTAAATTTTAGTTAAATTTATAACTAAAGATCATTGTAACTGTGTGCATTGTACCATTATTTTGATTTACTCTCGGTACAAAACAAACTAGATGAGCTCGACACGATGACGGATGACCGCAGGCAATGACAGGGGGTGTTGAGGGAGTGTCAGGGAGGTGCAAGGGCGTAAATTTGTTTATTGTGTATCTTCACGCTGTATCCCGCATATAAGAAGGAGAGCAGGCAGAGGGAAACTAAAGTTATGACATTCCGTTCCTCATGCACTGTAGAATTATCACGGTTTTGTGTGATGAGTGGCGAAACTCTACGCCGCGCTTTATCTACCAGAGCGAGAGAGTGAAAATAAATATGACCATCCCCTTAACTGGGGATCGAGCTCAATTATTATTGTAAGTACAAAAAACATTTCACTTTAATTTAAAAATTACTTGACAGAAAATAATAATTCATACAATATAAAAAAATGGCAATAAAAAACAATTATAGAAAATATTCGCGTACATTAAAAAAAAAGAAACCCAAAATACCACACACCACTCTTACTCAAAATTACAATAAAGGAACACACATTTTTTTTAACCCCAAACCCAAACCAAAAAATCCCCTAAAAAAGAAACGCATCCCTCCCTCCAGTCCAAACGCGCAGCAAACGGCGCAGTACCATCTATTACGTTACAACTATCATTATGGCCACTATTGATTCCTAATCCGCACTTCCTGATGTTACGTAACGCCACCCTCCCCCACCCTCCGAGATTTACAGCCCTCTTTGACGAATTATTGGCCGGCCTTTACAGATCATTTCTATTTTGTTTGTAGCCGCTACGCTTTTGCCATTGTATTGAGATGATAAGTGCTTAGAATAGTTATATAGTTATAAATAAGTGCTTGAAATAGTTATAGTTGTACTTTATTTGTTATAAAAATAGTTAATAGTTGTATTAATAATGTATAAAAAAACCAAAGACAAGTATTTTTAGTAATAATCAATAATAATTAAGAATAGTCCAATGTTAAGATCGTGTTTTTAGTTTTTTTCGGAATAATATGTATATTACAGTTTTTTCTTATAAACACATTAATTAGGTGAGGCTGATTACATTTATAAATATTTTTTATAAATTTATAAGTATGAATTTTCAATATGTATACTTTTTTTATATTTTGAGTATATTACAAAAAAATATTCTACAAAGTAAACAAATGTACTCATGTGCTTATAGGCAAAGAAAACAAGTTTCCAATAAAACATATTGTTTTAGTTAAACTCAATTGACCACTGTTGATTAACAAAAACTATTTTTATAGGTAACTAACTCTATATTAACTATACGATCATAATTTGACTATAAATATTATTATATTTCCTGTATATGTGAGTTTTGATTAATTATGTAGAGTTCCTAAAAATAAGAAAGGCTTATGACAAAATTTTCTCCTCATATGTAATAATATAAATAACAAAAAAAAAGCATAAAAGTAGTACAAACAAAAACAATGATGAGCTTGGTGAGTTATAAAGCTCATCATTCCATTGAAAGCTCGATCCTAAAGCTACCCGCTTCTACTACCGAACAAGTGCATCCGCCGCACTCGCGCCGCACCGGCCGTGTGTCCGGCGCGGGCGGCCGGTGGGCGTGCAGGCTGCACCGCCCCCGCCCTCCCCTCCCCCGCGACCCCCGCGCACTCCCCCCACCTCCACTATACCCCCCACCCCCCTGTTTATTCTCGGCCCAGTGGCGGGGCGACAGTCGCCCGCGTGACGCGCAAACGATAGCACGCGCGTTCCCGCAACACACACAACAAACAAAAACACCGAGGTGCATTCGTACGCCGGACGTTCACGTAAAATTCTATTGTACGATATATTCTATACTTTTAAAAAAAAAATCTACCGTCAATAAAAACCTCCTGTGAGCATAAAGCGGAAGTTCGCCGGGTGAAAAGCGGTTGGAACGCGGAAAATGCATTTCCCGGGTGCAAGGCGCAGGCGGGCGGGCCGGGCCGGGGGGTGCAGGCGATGATGGACACCGTATTGATTTCTATCTGGCCGCTCCTCCCTTATTGTGCGATGCAGGGCGCGCCATCGATCGTTGCATCGGCCCTAAATTAACACCCCGCGGTCGCCGACTGCCCCGAGCCTCGATTTTTGCCCAAGTGTCCGATTTCTAGTGCGTGTTGTGTTCAGTTTTCATTTTCCGAGTCACGTGGACAGTATGCGATTGGATTTTTCGGTGCGCAAACGACCGAAACACAATAATAATAATAATTGATACGACATAATTATTTATTAATTGACTACAAAATTACCTAAATTAGTTGTAAATTGCCCAAACTATAAATAAATAGCTGTAACTAGATTGTTTTATTTGAAATTGTATTGTGTTATGCAATTGTGTGCACTTATGTTACATTTTGATTTGATTGTAAGTATTGTTTAATTTGATCGGTGCTTATGATTGGGACATTTAATATTTAATCATTTTAAAAGTGCATTTTAACTTTAATTGTTAAATAAAAACAGTTGTTTGTTTAATGTTTTGAAATTATATTAGTTTCAATTATATTAGTGTTAATTAATAAATAGTAATGTCAAAAATCCGAAAGCAAATTTAATAAGCTCGACATTTAGAACAAAAATAAAGTCTCAAAAAAAACTGCAAATTTTAACAGAACTACCCTGCAACCATATCACATACACGCCGCTTTTCACCCTCGGGATTTTCTTTTTCAAATTAAAATTAAAATCATAATAACTATAAAAGAATAATTTCCAACTAATACTAAAAACTATCGGCACCCTAACACCAATCTCTCATTACAGGCAAACAAAAAAACCAAAGCTTTAAGCCCAATAGGGTCATAGAATATAAAAATCGGCAGAAGTGACAATCGCTAAAGTGGCGGGGCTTGGGGGTCGCGTGGAATGCGCGGGAGAGCTGTATAGCGCGCGCGCACGCCCCGACACCGTGCCGCCCTGCGAGCAGCCGGCCATGGCGACCGAGACCGGTAAGTGCCCACAATATTTGTTATTATATTTATAAGAAACTATATATTTCATAGTTAAATTTACTGACGAACAGAAGTAGTGGGAAAAATGATTTTTGGCGACAACATAAAATTTGTATCTTATAAGATAATTTCTGTTTAGTTTTGCTGAAATTTAATGAATAATATTTAAAAACAATAAGATAAAAACGAATTTATTGTAGAGTAATTCTACAAATTTCAAAAACAGCTGCGTACTTTACATAAACATTTTACACATTCAGCAATTCCAGTTTGTGAAATGCTTAATTCATCGTCCAGCTGCCTATACGTATTCATTTTTTTTTTTTGTATTGAAAAGAAAATTATTTATAACCTATATACGAATAAAATAAATAAGAAGTATATTATAACAACTAATTAAACGCTTTACGGTCAGCTAGGGTTAAATTACGTTATCTTGTATGTAACATCCTTTACATAAGTAGAAAACTTCGCTTTGACAGGTAAAAAGTGGAGAAACAGGTGACTTATCACTAAAAAGTAAATAATTTAAAAAATAATATAAATTTAAATGATCCTCAAATCTAAATAACATAGCTATCATGTCACATCTACCGAAATTTCATAATCCATACCAACAAAAGTACCTACATATTTAAAAAAACTAAATAAACAACAACATTCATTACCGCCCCATTGATGCACGAAATAATCGAAAGTCCCATCAATGGTCTGAAAGCTCTCGTAAGCCGCTCGACGAGTTTTTAACTGACAACGAAATCAAAAGTTTCCGTTGCGTACCCGTACAGTACTATACTATACGATACGCAATTGTTTACCAACAAGTACAATATATATGAGAGACTACATGAGTTCGTTGATTCACTCCCACCCCCGGGCGGGGGGATCATCCCAGGATCCCAGGATAAGGGAGGCGAGCTTTAATGACGTCGCTTTTATTTCGAAGTGCGATATTTTTCTCGTTCTTTAAATGTATTTCCCTTATCGTTTCTTTTTAAACTCTTCGATTTATTTGATTTGGATTTTATATATTTTTTTGTTTTACTGACATAATTCCTTTGAATGCAAGTATTGAAGTATCTACATATAGATAAATGAATCAATTTTATATATCTTTAAATATATAATTAACATAATAGTAATAATGTGTGTTTATTTGTTTGTTAGTTACTTTAGTCCCCTTTACCGGCCACTCGACTAACTTATTGAATTATTTAATTTCATTTCATGTCTTAATGACATACAAGTATAGTAAAAGAAATATTCACGTTTAATAAGAAGCCTATAACCATATTCAAAATTACATATAAAGTGATGTAAACAAAAATTTAATAATCACATTACGGTAGAAATAAATAATCTTATATTTATTATCGCTATATATGAAACGTCCATGACTGACAGACAAAACACAGATGAAACTATTCTGTAGTCTTAGGAAGTTGAGCGCTAAGAGAGGATTTCTCGAAATGGATAGCCAAACAGAAAAATGGGATTTTCCATTCAAAGTCCACGCAAACACACTTGCGGGCAACGACTAGTGTAAAATAAGTTACCTCTTAATAATATCCCCGTAATATTTCTTAAAAACATAGTATGTATATGATATTGTAAAGAAGTTAAATCAATGAAGGGGTTGAGAGGGTGTCGGCGAGCGCGACAGACGTAAAGCGTGAAACACTTAACATTTACTAAGTAAAATTATTTTAATTTAAAGTTATTTTTAAATTAGAAAACTGTCCCATACGAAAATAACTTATTTTTATGATATTATCTACTATTATTATTTACCTAGCAATTTTCCTTGGCCTCTTCTAAGTTATTCCAGATGTCTCATTCTAAATAAATTTAATAATAAAATTTTGTAAATAAATATAATAATTTTAATATAATAATATAGAACGAATTTCATATCTATACCGCCCCGATTATATACAGTCTAGATCAGGGGTTCCCAACCTTTTCTTGATCAAGGACCACTTTTATATCATTCTTGGTAGCAGGGACCACTATGTAGGAGGTATAATAAAAAATAACTGTGATAATTAAACAGAAACTTCGCCTCATCGTCCCCAGTCATAAAATTAAAATCTTTCGCGGACCATTATTTAGGTTTCTGCGGACCACTGGTGGTCCGCGGACCACTGGTTGGGAACCAATGGTCTAGAGTTAGGCATAGAAAAACGAGAAATCTATTAGGTACATGCATATAAAACTTTTGGAAAAAATATAGTATCTATTATAACAGCGCAATTGCGACATGTATCCAAATGGCAGAAGAACAAAGTGATTTAACACTCAATTTAATTTATTCTGTAATAGTATAATAATAAAAACTATATTTGTAAATGGCCATCTTGGCGCAGTTGGAGCGTCTGGTTATAAAGCCGATGACTGTGTGTTCAATTCCAACTCGTCCAAATTAATATATATATGTAAATTATGTATATTATTTTTCCTATATCTGGCGGCATCTATTTCTGCCACTCAACAAGCAATGTCTAAAACGAAGTACCTAGAGGGAACTGGTGTACTGAGGGAACTCTATCTACCCTGCTATATGGAGTTAAATGCAGATTTTTTTTAAATTAACATTTTAATTTATATAATACAAATTAATATTTTAATTTATATAATATAAATTAAAATTTCAAAGGATACATTTATATTATAAGGCGCGGTGCGGTCTCATCGCCGACCACAGGCCACAGGGGGTTAGGGAGACAGACGAGCGGGTGCATTCACACTAAATGTTAACGAACTTAATTAATAACGAATACGTTATAATTAAATCACAAGAGATGAGAGATTTACCTACTGTAATAGTCATTTCACAGTTTTGCCAAATTATTAGTTGTCTGTTGGCCGTTTTAAATTAGACACCATATAAAAGTACAAAACAATTATAATTACTGAAAGGAATGAATTGTTTCGTCGTTTGCTCGCTCCGGAGACTAGACCAAACGCGGCGTCGAGTTCCGCCCCTAAACACGTAATGTCTCTAAAAATTGGGCGGAAAATGGAGAACGATACAGCGTTAAGTTAAAAAACAATAGTAAATTATCATTATTTACAAAGACCATAAAATATTATATTTTTTTATTAGGGCTAATGTCTTAAAACGCAAGACCTTTTGAAATCAAGTTAAAGTAGGTATACTAAAAGAATATAATATACCTCTTTTAAAAATGCTAGCAGTTTTTTCATGATTTACTTGCGCTTCACTTTAAACTGTTTTGTATGAAAATTTTGACTCTCATTTTCTAACGTTTTAAAAACGTGTTATTTAACATTAAAGAAAAAACACTTCCGAGAATGGGTTCCAAGAGGCGCGCGTTCAAATCCCGCTACGTTCAAGTTTTATACGTTTTTAAACATTTTTAAAGTGTTATTCCACACTTAGGAAAGAAAAATACTTATTTAGAAAACGTATAAAAATTTGAACGAAGCGGGACTCGAATCCGCGCGGCGTGGGTTATAAGTATTTTTATACGTTTTCTAAAAAAAGTAGCAGTTAAAGCATTTTACCATAAATTCGTGGTTTTGTATACAAAACTTCACTCGTTACAATATTACAATAATATTTAAAATTGAAATGCAAAATTATAATTCTACAAATCTATTTTTGTGATTCCTCTATCCCCTATAGTGTAAACTGTAAACGTAGGTTCTATATCTAATCGATATTATATCGCTCCGGACATCGGGTGCAAGTACCCGATAAGTAATTCCAACTTTATAAATAATTTATATATCAAAGAGATTTCAAATTCAAAAAGTTTGGATTGATTTTATTTCAAGAAATTTTGCGCTGTTGAATTAAACTGAAAGGTCAACAAAGTACATTGGAATTTACTCCAAAGGTGTGTGAAGGTGACATTATTCTATAGCTTAGCTGTTAATAGTACCTATGATAGATGGGACTTTTTACTAAGTACTCGTGAGTTATATATTTTTTTAAATTGTAAGTCACGCCGTCTCTTTTGTAGTAGTAGTGCCAGTACACTTCGTTCCCCACTTTTAGTCGGAATATTTTAAATATTACATTTAAAATACTACAAAAAAATCAAATCAAATCAGCTTCAGCTGTATCCCGCACACAACAGGTTAGGCAGAGGGCGTTAAGACACTTCGCTCCCCATTTTCCGCCTATTCTGAAGGTATTGCGTGTTGAGTGTCGGAACTCAACGCCGCCCTTTGCCTCGACACCAGAGCGAAGAAATGAAAATATAAATGTGAATAAATCATTAAAATCCTTTAATTTTTGTAAAAATGGAAACAGAGTGTATTAACACTAGCTTTCATTTATTTCTACGTTTTCCACATATAATATTAAAACTATACTAATATAAGCTCATTAATAATATATATTTCTTGTACATACATTGTATGAAAAAAAGCTTTTTTTCAGCTTCACGGTGTATCCCGCACATAGCAGTTTAGGCACCCGTGAACTTAGTGTTAAGACACTCCACTCCATTTGAGTCACTTCCATTGCCTAGTTTCGTTTTGCCTCGTTACCAGAGCGAGGAAATGAATATATGAATTATTTCAATCCCCCCAGTTGGACCCACAACCGTCGCGCTTGTAGTCGCACGATTGTGATTCTGCGCCACGTCGGCCTCGTATATACAGCCTCAAAGATTTATCGTCAATATCGGCAATTAACTTCCCATCTTAAACGTTGATAATAATAATATTCTTTATTACAAAAAAAAAACAGAAAAATCTACGTAAACAGTGATCTCTTCCAGTCAACCTATATTCTATAATCTATTAATCTATAACATAAAAAAATCCCGAAAGAGAATTTGAAGTCACAACCTTCCCAATCAACCAGACGAAACCATATTTATATCAAAAACACAAATAAACATAATATTATGACGGGCGTCTAACAGCTCGGTTGCACGCAGGCGCCGCGGGCGAGCAGCAGTACTCGCTGCGGTGGAACGACTTCCACTCGGCGATGGTGTCCTCCTTCCGCCGGCTGAGGGACGAGGAGGACTTCGTGGACGTCACACTGGCCTGCGCAGGCGCAACGTTTACAGCACATAAGGTAATAATAAAGATATTTTTAACCATTTTTAAAGTGAAGTGAAACTAAGAAAAGAAAAATACTTTTAAAGAAAACGTACAGTATTGTGTTCAATGCGCTTGGACCTCTTGAAAATTTCAAGAGGAGCAAGTTCAAATCTAGCGTTCCGAAAAAAAATATTATACCTAATAATATAATACTTTATAGAAGTTACAAAATATTTTGTAATAGTTCGTCTACTATCCATGGTCTACTGAAAAGTGTTCGAAACGTATAGGTATTATAATTCGTATACAAATTTGATAATTATCAAATGATGTATGTGTGAAATATTTGTCAAATATGCAAATATGTGGTGCAAATATAGTTTTAGTAATACATGCATATAAGAAGAACTTTATCTGCCACCACATGAGAGAGATTTATTTTAATAATAAATTCTCTCTCTCCTCATGAATCTCATTATAAGCAGACTTCATTGGCAGATTTTTATAAATTTAACTATAACATGAATAATTATTGGCTAACGTTGTTACACTCTACTACCGAAATGTTCCTTTAGGTGGTGCTATCAGCATGCAGTCCATATTTCAGAAGATTATTAAAAGCGAACCCGTGCCAACACCCTATTGTAATACTTCGAGATGTGCACGATAAGGATATGGAGAGTTTGTTAAGGTACGCCATAAAAAAACATTATCAATATTTAGAGGTCGTCGAAGCGTAGGGGGTTAGCGTTTGACTTTAAAGGCAAAGATTGTCGTTTCGATTATCCATCGGAGGAATCTATTTTTTTCTTCGCTATCGTAACATGATAAAGCGCCTTGAGTTGCGTCACTCAACACGGAATGTCTTGAAAATTGAGGAGAAAATAAAGAGCGGAGTGTCAGTTAATACAACAGCATTACGTTTAATGAGAAGTTATCAGTAATAGTTACGCAGTCTAACGAATGAAAAGGTCGAAGTATATATTATATATGTAGATATATGTACCTAATTCACACCAGTAAAATGATATGACTTTAACGAGATACATGACATTTCATATAATGTCATTTTGGCGAAATCACTAAAACATATACATATATGTTTTGCCAAATATTGTCACTTAATTAACATAATACATAACAAATACGACGCCACCGTGGCGCAGTGAGCCGACCGACTGAATGTTTGCTATTTTTTATTTTTTTTTCTTCACGATGCATTCCGGATATAGCAAAGTAAGCTGAGGGCAGTTAATGTTAATAGACTCCAATCCCCACTTTCCGCCTAATCTTCGAGACATAGAGACGGTTTGAGTGGCGGAACTCATTACCACACTTTGTCATCTTACTATAACGAGAAATTAAAAAGAATTTATTCTTCGAATAAGAATCGAACCTACTACCGTCGTGTTCACTGTGCCGCTGCGCCACGACGGCCTCTTGATTTCATTTTTAATTTAAAATAAAAAAATATAAAGACAAACAGTTTAAGAAAAATACACGCTCAAATATGTTCCAGGTTTATGTATCAGGGTGAAGTCCACATTGGACAAGAGCAACTAAAAGAGTTCCTAAGAGCCGCTCAACTTCTACAAGTCCGAGGGTTAACTGATGTTCCTCCGCCAGCGCCTTTGCCTACACTTGATCAGAAAGCGTCTCCGGTAAGCGAACCAGAAACTCAATTAATTAATCTTACTTAAGCTTTTCTAAGCTTCAGGAAATATCTTGTTCACATGTTACAAATATGTACATAACATGTGGATATAATTGCGGTGTTGAGTTGCGCCTCTCGATACGCAATGCCTCCGGAATTCGGTGGAAAGTGGAGAGCGGAGTATTATCACTAAGCTCCGTCTGCCTACCCTGTTACATGCGAAATAAGGCGTGGGACTGAAAAAAAATGTGGATCTAAATTTAAATTTAAATTAATAATTTCAAGTCTAAGTATTTAGATTTTTGGCCGTGTGATCCCGGCCTAGAATAGGATCATCCTGGTACTGGTGGTGTCGTAAGAGGCGAATAAAGTACGTGTGGTAGGGTCACGTCGCCAGCAATGGCAACACGCATGGGCAGACTCGACCGGATCATTACCACCCCCGGCATTTAAAACCGGCGTGAAGTAGTGGCTTTATGCCACTGCGTTTCGCATTAGGTAATGCCGGGCTCCGGCGCCCAACCCACCTTACAGGCATGCAACGCACCTGTAGCACGGGGACGTGGGCGGCGGTAATCACTTACCATCAGGTGACCCGAACGCTCGTTTGCCTTGTCTTTTCCATAAAAAAAAAAAAGATGACTAGAGTTCCGATCAACAAGAACAATTTATCTGCCACTGGAAGTTGAATTCTTAAGCTTATTATTCAAAGGGATATTCACTTTTATTTAAAATACGTAGTCAGCATCATCGTGGACGGAGACAGGCAGCGGGGGCTCCCGAGAGGGCCGCGAGCCTCAACCGCGCGAAGGTCGCCGCGCCCGACGCCCCGACGAGGGCGCACCCTGCACTCCGCCGCCCAAGCGCGCTCGCTCCTCAGATCTCTATCAAGCACAGATGAAGACCAGGTTGCTACTATTGAATTATTCTTTGATTTACCATATTTTCCATAACATTTTGATCATAATTGCTTTACCATCAAAGTACAATAGCCAAAAATCTCAAAATTAAGATGATGTAAACAATAAATTATTTTCGCAAAAGGTGGCGTCATCAAAACGGTACAATAATTGTAAAAGACCATCTATAGTTAGAAATTAGAATTCAAATTGGTATTGCCATATAGTGGTCATTAAATCAGCGCGTCTCTGTATTTAGCCAACTCCTATAATGGTCCACGCGAATTACTTCGCTGATTCACTAATCGGTAATGGCGCAGAAAAATTGTCAACTTTCTATAAGGATCTGTGTTAAATACTAGAAACTCGAACATAAAAAATGTTAATCACACAAAGAATGACGTAAACTCGAATAGAACAGGTTTAAAATACCAAATACCATTTTGCCAATAGGTAAATGAACTTGACGAACTAATTCCTTTGTACTTGCTAGAAATCTTATCGAATAGTCTATTATTTGATTTTAATACAAGTAAGCAAACAAATTAATAAATCAAGGATATATAAATATATGGTATTATGGATAAATTTATTTTTTGTGAAAAGTTTATTATAACTTTTAATGACTTGTTACTTATTAGTTATTTACATAACTGGTGTAGGACGGAACAGCTACTAGCGGCGCAGGGCGCGAGTCCAGAGAGGATGGGCACAAATGGCCACGAGCTGGCTCTCTTCAGTCAGGCCCTAGAAAATGCACAAAATCCACATCTTTCTGGAGTCTCCAATAACTTGGTGAGATATAAAAGAGCAATTTAATAACTTTAAACTAAGAATATTTGTTTGATAGATTACGTATAATAATTTTGTGATAATAACAATATTTCTTGTTAACAGTCAGGGGACGGCGAAGAATCTTCATCAGACGCGGGCGCAAGCGACACTGAGGGTGACAACCGAGCCAAACAAGAACCAGTGGATTACGACGACCCCGCTACTATGGCAAACACCAACGGAGCACTACCACACAACTTCCCCGGACTTCTCAATTTACCAGGTCACTTATTGCTCTTTTGTATTTTTGACTATACTATATTGTCATTTTTAAATTAAAGATCATATAAATTAACATTTAAATTTAATTTTACAGGATTTCCCGGCCTGCCTGGACCATCCGGAATACCAGATAATTTCGGTGAGTACCACCACTTATTGCACTAACATTCTGATGATGTGACTTAGTAATGACAATAATTAAAATGACATCTATCGATATAAATGCAATTAGATTCGACCAGAAGAAATAATTTGTAACAAATAAAGTTAATTAACTTTGCGTGTCATTAATTGTACATTACTGAGTCACACACACGTAGCACATATTCAATAACACTAACAATTAAATATCTAGTAAATAACCGAACGATCTATCATTAAACTGAACAATTAGACAAATGTCCCCTTAATCGAGAATCCGATAGTAATAGCGACAATGGAAGTCATGTTGAATGTGAACGTATCGTATCGAAAGCCATACGCAGAGTTGGCGAGTACTGTGTGCGAGTGACAACTAAGGCGAACTGAAAGCGAGTCGTCTGCCCCAGGAGGCGCCTTCCCCGAGGCGGCCAGGCCCGCCTGCCCCGAGTGCGGCAAGCTCTACAGCAACAATAGCAACCTGAAGCAGCACATCCTCAACGTGCACGCCGCGCGCGACCTGTCGCACGCCTGTCCTGTGTGCGGCAAGCGCTTCAAGACGCGCCAGTACATGCAGATACACATGAACTCCATACACGGCGTGAAGCAGAGGAGCCGGCGCGACCCCGCCCCCGACCCCGACCGACACACCTACAGTAGCGCTTAAGCGACTCGCTTGTTCTAACCGCCGCCTCTGTGTTACAGGGGCGGCTCTGGCGGGCGGGGCGGCCCTGGGCTACCGGCCGCAGTGTCCGCTCTGCGGCCGCGTCTACTCCTCCACCTCCAACCTGCGCCAGCATATGCTCAATGTGCACTCGCAGACCGACCGTGACCAGTGGTTCCCTTGTCAGCACTGCGGCAAGAAGTGCAAAACGAAGCACTACCTCATCAACCACCAGCTGCAGGCCCACGGCATCCGCCAGCGACAGAACTCTTAGAGAAGGCGCGCGGCCGAGCCGCCCCACGTGCTCGTCACCTCCCCCGCCGCGCCCGCCACCCCTCTGCCGCATCACGCCTGGTGGTAGCGGCACTCGTGCCAATGACGATGGACCCATAGGGAACGCGTATCGGACTCTTTACCAATATACTATATTTGATATATCGTAATATTTTTAGACCGTTTATTGTGAACGTCGTTAGGGATAGTTAGCGCCGGCCGTCGGATTTGCCAACCGTACATAACGTAGAGTAATTTGGTGCTGTCGGCATTGCAGATGCCGCGGCGCGGGACGCGTTGGCAAAGCCGGCGACGAGCGATTTCGTCGAGGGGAAGGATGGAGGGAGCGAGTTGCTAAAGTATCTGGAGGGAAGCGAATCGGCCAAGAAAGCGGTGTTTGGCGAACGACTCCAGTGTCCGTTGTGCTTCATGAGCTTGGACTCGCTAGCGTTGGCGCGCAGACACCTGGAGGCGCACTACCCACGAGACAGCCCGGTTTGTCCCGTCGCCACCTGCGCGCGGTACTTCGCGCATCCCAACTCAGTACGGAACCACATGCGGATAAAACACCGCCGCCAGTGGGAGAAAATGAAAACGTTAAAATGGAGTTGCGGGTGGGCCAACTAACGCTTAGCGAAGGTTATATGTATAAAAACCGAAGACGGCAACTCGTTCGCCATTCGGCTAAACTAGCTAAAACGGCTGTGAATCGGAACTACGAGTGGGGCTTTTATATGTTACTGAGAAAACCTAGAAATCAATGATCTCCACAATGCATTTTTCATATTCAGCAGTAATAAGCGTACGTAAACGATATATAAACCAGTAGGGTAAATCGACTGAAAATTATTTTTGTAGTAGTATAGACTGATATTATTTAAGTATAACTTGAGAAACTCTGCAGCGAGTCGCTCACAACGCTTTCGAGGCGAGGACATACATAAGTAAAGAGATTTTATTGTATAAAAATCTTTCCTAATATAAAGTAGTCTAGGGTGCGATTCGGTTGCAGAGTAACTTAAGCATTAGTTTTGTAAAGCGCATTATGACTTGTGATGATTGGTGCCATTGATAGATTACGAAGTGCAACTAAACGGTACGACCATTCTCTCCTTTCTGAATGCGTCTAACTTCCAATGTTGCTATTACTTCTGTGTAGTTCTTTGTATTTGTATTGTCAATAGTTCTTAGTCTTCCTTTCTAGTTACTGTCCTGATTCATATATTTATTATAATATTCATTTTGTTTTGTATACACTCAACTTTGTCGCACAATTTATTGTAATTGCTTTCTGTATATTTTTGGAAACCATTTCGTTTACTTCTATGACGATCAGGACATCTTGACTCAACTGTTCGGTATAGATATAAGCAGCAAGTAGCACAGAGGCTTCGCGATCAATTAGTTTTAAAACGATAAAATTTAGTTTTGGCTCATTAGTTTAAATAGATAAACAATTAAGGAAACTGTTCATAGTCTCTAGTCTCTAGTAGAGTCAGGTTTACAAAGTGCCTAGAAAACATGTGATGCCTCTGTGCCGCAGGCTGCTCTATGATGTATATTTTCGACCATAGATAAGACAATACGAGATAGATTTTAATGAAATCGAATGCCTTTAAACGCAATAGTTATACGTTCACAACTGATAGGTATTATTTTTTATTAATTTAGAGCCCTGTAGGCAGAGAGCACAATCAAAAACATATCTAGTCATAGTAGAAGATACGAGGATTTATTGTACATGTATAATAATTGCATGTTCCATTCGCATATATTTTCTTACGAGTAAATATAAGAAAAAATACACCAAACAATATAATAAATTATATATTTTTACATTATGTAAAAAATTATAATTAAGTCTAAATTATGTGGACTAAGCCTAAGTCAAGTTCGCGTTGACAACTCAGGTTAACGGCCTGGTTTTCCAAACTTTTCCATAAATACTCTTTATTTCTTCAAATTCTTTGAGTCAAATGTAAAGTTACTATATACACAATAAATAGTTTAGTGGGGCGCACAGTTGTTTGTAACATTGTACATATATGCAACAATAGGCCTTCGTATAAAGACTGCTAGCGTACACCCATGCCACAACCACCTGTGTCGCCCACCGTACGCCTCCAAAATATATGCGATAGGAAGGCAAATAGATCTTGGAAACGATTAAAAGAATATTGGTAAAAATTAGCGTGTAGTTAAAATTGTTCCTGACGCCTGAGAGGCAATGTCGTAATCTTTATATTATAAATATTTGTAAGCGTAAAGTAAAAAATAAAATTAGTCATTTCAATAACCAAATGTTCAATGTGAGTAAACGATTCTAGTGGCGTTTGTATTAGTGATACGATATATACGTAATAATTTAATTTTTACCCGAAAAAAAAATTGTCTGCTTATATGAAACATAAACAATAAAACTACGAAGTAGACTTCTTGCGTTTTTTCTAATAACAAACAAACTATTGTTTCATCAAGTCCAAAAACATTAAATGAACAGGTAAGAAACATATAAGTAACAGTACTCAAGTTGTTAAATTTCCTATGTTCTAATTACATAATTTCCATCGCCAGGAGGTTGTCGTCGAACCCAAGACCTACTCCGTGTCAGAGCAACCGACCCAAGGCCTTGTCCGAAGTGCGGAAAAATCTACAGATCGGCACATACGCTGAGAACTCATCTTGAAGACAAGCATACTGTGTGTCCGGGATACCGGTAAGATATTTCCTTTGTGATTAATTTTGTTGCAATTAAAATTAATCTTGGTGGTGATTGGTGCTCACCATTCTTCAATTCCTATAAATTAAATTCCTATAAGCTTAACACTTTCAAAATGCTCCAAAAATCCATTTGAAAATTTATTCCACAACATTCAGTCTAATCCAATCTTTATTCAAAATGAGAGAGGGAGAGAGAGATTATTTCGTACCAAATATAAATAAATAATATTTAATATATTTTGAACAGCTGCGTGCTATGTGGAACAGTAGCCAAGTCACGGAACTCGCTGCACTCGCATATGTCGCGGCAACATCGCGGCATCTCTACTAAAGATCTGCCCGTGCTGCAGATGCCTACACGGTTTGACCCGGAACTCGCTAGCCAGTGAGTATGATTTATTACATAAAAATATCTTCAGAAATACGATTTTCATAATGTTGGCAAAGCTTCACGTTTTTTATCGCATAGCGGACTACCCTGCCTGCCTACGCAGAACGAGACTACTGTTAAAACTCTCCAGTCCCCACTTTCTGCTCAAAGCAGGGAAATGAAAATAATGTAAATTTAATCATTTCCCCTATTGGGGATCGAACTCACAACTATCACGTTTCGCTGTCCCAATATGTCACAAGTCAAGTGAATGTCAAATTTTAAGCAAAAATCAGTAGAGTATATTTACAGACTTAAGAAAAATAAATATGAGCATACTGTAGTACATATTTAGTATATAATACACACAAATGAAAAAGTGTTTCCTTAACAACCATACATATCCTAAATTGAACTTTCCTTTAGACTATTTATTAATTCATTAATGACATCCTTATTGAAAATTCAGGTTATTAGCCAAAGCTGGTGTAAAAGTATCACCAGAACAGCTTCGGGCGCGGGCATCTCCTACTGGACCACGTCGCTCTGATATAAAACTGGATGCCAAGTCAGCCGCGTCTGAAAACAGCTCGTTGTGTGGTGACAACGACGACGATCTCAGCCAGTCAAAATACCAAGACTCTTTGCCTGTTTCTCCGCCACGTAAGTATAATTATTATTAATTGTATTATAAAAAGATTATATCACATGAAATAATTTATCTAAAAACTATTACACCAAGATGATATATGATATTGTCTTTTTTTTATTTTTTCCAAAGTATTTTGTTTATTTATGATATTGTTTTAAATATTTTTCAGACATAAACAACTTGACAAACACCACCATAACAAAAGTGCCAGCAGTACGAGCAGTCTCAGCCAAAGCTGTTGAAAATTTACCTCATGGCTTATCTGGAATGAAACACGACGATTACCCGCCAGGTTTCGGGGGAGGTTCAGCAATATTAGACACCTACCTTCAGTATATCGGAGAAAATGTTTTTGGTGAGATTTTCTTAAATACGCGTTATTTCCTAAAATAATTGGATTAAAAGTACAATAATTCAGAAGAAATAAAATAACCAAAAGTTATTTAATATCTTCTTTCAGGAATGAATGCAGCGAAACTTGCACAAATGAATGCTATGCACATGGATAGAAAAACTTACGACGAGCCTTCACCTCAAATGGGATCACTGCCTCCACCCCCCACGACCCTAGCACACCAACGCTTCTTGAAACAAATGCAGAGACAATACACAGAGAACATGGGAAAGCCAGACATCATGCGGGACTCCGATGAACCCTTGGACCTCGGCAAGGAAAGACAGAGGAACGACAGCATCAGCGAAGCGGAAATCGACAAGCAAGACATGGACAAAGATATGAACAAGGATTATTATAACAAGGGATATAATGATGACGATCGAAGGCTACACTCGGAGCAAGAGCTGGAACACAGCGGCCATGACGACGGCGACTACTCCGAGGACGAACACAACAAGACGGCGTCCTCATGAAATGATGTAAGCCTCGCCGCGTAAATTAGTTGCAAGTGAAACTGTTAAGAGAATTTTGTTGATGGTTTATGAAACGGTGCTTGAGTGTTAAGTTACGTCATTAGCTGATTCAATTTGAACGATTTGTTGTTGACCCGTGTATCGTGGTGCCATTAACCGATATTGTATACTAAGTATTGTATTGAAGTATAGAGTCGCCCCGGACGGCGACGTAGCGTGACCCGCGTCCACACTAGCTGAACCGACTCGTCACTTGTGAGATTGTTTAGTAGTAAATAACTAGTGAGTAGTAACTTTATCGTATGCGAGCCCTGCGGCGGGCTACAGGGCGCTGTGGCGGCCGGGGCTCGCATAGTAACTCCATCCAACTACCTCAACATTCGGGCCAATACGGCAACGTTGTAATAAAAAATCCACACAAATTGTGAAATTCCATCCATCTACCTCACTTCAATAGATTTTATTTAATATTTTATACAATTTATAGATATAATAACTGTTGTTTTATGCATTTTTCAGATTGCATTTATATACTATATAGAGTATATGGTAGGTAAATATAAAGCGAGTCGTTGGCGGCAAAGAGCCCGCCCGTAGTCTTACCGTTTTATTTTTATAGAGAGCGCACTCACTAGAGATGAATTAGACTGTCACTACCGTAGAGTAATGTTACCTTATATTGAAAGAATATGCACCTATATTTAGGAGAAACAAGATATCTTTGTATACGAACAAACATACCAGAGCTTAAACTTATATTTATCGATGTGCGTACAAAGAATCGCGGATATTTTAATACGTTAAAGTTAACATCTCTGCCTTGAGACTGATTTTTCAGGGGTTTAAGCGATTCAAGTTCAAATTGGTCAAAGCGACGCGTTGTAACTTGTATATAAACATGTGGTGATATGTAAAGTACATAATAAACAAACAAAAGCAATAAATAAAGTATACCTTGATGTTGCCTTCGTACGTGTATGTATATACCTATACTGGGTGGCGGCCGACCGCCATCTGCTCGGCTGGACGCTGGAATAATGATTACTGTGATTACAATCTCATTATTAGCCTTCGATAATTATACATATTTTTTAGAGTACAATGTTATAGTTATTTAGTATATCGTAAGTTAAGAGTAAGCAAGTCACAAATATTTACTTCCCGAATGTTAGAAATCACTTTATTTAACGATAAGTATAGAGCAATAGCATTTTACCTTTTTTATGTGAAATAAAAGTGTTTAGGACTCTGTACTTGTGGTGTTGAAATCATTGGTTACATCACATTATATTTAAATAAAAGCATTTAATTTTAATAAAGAAGTTGTTATAGCAATTATACTTATCAGAAGAACATCAGAAGTATATTGTCCCACTTTAGATTATTTACCTTATACTTATATATTATGAAAATTTTTGATTTGTCGTGTTGCAACACTGCATTCGATGTGTTAAATTTGACAGGTGTCAGTGAGCGGTTACGACAAAACTATTGTAATAACGTAATACAAATACATCTATATACATAACATAGTTTAAGATTACGGGTTGATTGATTATTTTTAGCGGTTTAGTGAGATTTGACGGGTTGCGTCGTTTGGTTTGCGTAAACAATAATGTTGTTGACAGTTACGGTGTTGCCATAGTAAGTAATTATTTTTGACTGTACATAATATGTTTTGATTGTTTAGAAGTGTGCTTATTTTTCTCATTACGTTATAGAAGATTGACTTTATTTGAGATATATGCAGATTCATAGTTGAAGCACTGTACACTCTACAATAGTCAGTTACCAGATTGTGATTAAGAAATGTTATATATATTTTTTCAAACACTTTGCATACCACAATTTAAATACATACATATATGAGACGGCGATGGAGTTGTATTAGGGAATAATGAAATAAATGAGGCTATTTTCTGAGCGGAATGTAAACTTAATTTAAAATTTCTGGACAAAAAACTTGTTATACGATGAAACATATTTCCACGCAACTCCCGGCGCCGCCTCCACGTTGTTGATACTTATATTATATACCAGTGAAGATTATGATAATTAGGACTTTAAGTCGATCATTATGCTATATTTGTGTAAAAAGTATTTTTAGTTACCTTTTTGAACTTTGAAAGTTCGTTAATAGTAATTCTTCTTTATGTTAGTCACCCGACTATACCTCATTAAACTTGTAAGATTCTTCCTTTGTACCAGGAAAGCCATTATTGTGCATCTTTTGTCGTGTTAGCAATAAATTAAATGAATAACATTAAATAATATTATGACAAAAGATTCAGAATAAATATGCTCACTATATTGTTTTGTAGACAAAACCTGATAGTTTCTGTGAAATTTATTTAATTTTTTAATATTTAGTGAGTGAATGGACATAATAAAATAAATATATTTTATAATAGAAAGCACAAAATTTGTTGAAATTGCGTACTTAGTAGTTATTAGAGGAAACGTCAAAAACAGGTTGTTATTTTCCTATAGACTTCCAACATTGTTGTAAATTAAGCACTTTAGTTTCGGTACTCAATAAATATTTTCAGTGTCGTTTATTAAAGAAAAAATATTTAAATTATAAGGTGTAACTTTTATTTATCTACCATTATTGTGGCGTTGTTATGTGTTGCCATGATCAAAATAAAATATTTAAAAAAAATCTCAGATGTTATAATACTCTTAAAAATTAAGTTTTCTTTTATTTAAATCAATGCCACGCCTCTGCCATTGTACTTTAGTATACTAGATGTATGCTGCTTCACTATCATAATAAACAAGATAATAAAAATAATTGTTTTGAAATTTTAAGATATTTTATTTTTAACAGAAAAAAATACTTTAAATAAATTACTCACAGCAAAGACCTACACTACATTAAGAGATACAATTTATATATAACATTTATATATGAATTGCTCCAGATTTTTTTATTAAAATAAGTGACGATTACATCAAAATCTTTGAAAGAAATACAGATATGAAAAAGGTGACTTCCTAATTGAACAACTTACAAATATTCAAATTTGTAAGTCTTGAACCGGACCATACGCATATATTTAGTATCATACATTTTTGGAAGCCCGAAGTTAGCAGTAGTCCGTGGCCCGTGGTCACACGGATTTCCACTTCAGTCGAACCTCAACCGAGAATTATTGCACAAATGTTTTGTCGTCGGCTTCCCAATGTCAGTTTTCAAAATTGTATAAAACTAGATAAATGCGAGCAATGCAGTTTAAGAATTCAAATTTTATCTAATTAATACACACAATGAAATCTATGTATGAAATGTGTAACTTTTTTTTGATAAGCACTTGTTCTTACTGAGAAATCTAAGTCTACTCCTATGTATACAATACATACACATATATATATAGAGGAGCAAAAAAAATATAGATGCCCAATATTTTGTTGAGAGACTACAGAAAATTCGTAGTGCATTTAAAAATTAACATAAAAACTTAACCTTATGGGTAAATTATTAGTATCGAATAACAAAACACAATAATGAAGTTGCTTTAAACACATTTAGGTTACCCTACACAAATAAATGTAGTTACAAGGGGCCGATCAAGAATTACGTAACGCTAACAGCTAACTTCAGGGGGGGCCAGAGTTCGTCGACAGTAAGGTACGTAACGCAATTTTTGACCCTCCTTGATATTGAAAAAAGATACGTACAATAGCCAAAAAGAACTATTTCATTTTTTTCTTTTTTTTACTTGTGAAAAAAAGAAGATAACGCCTAGTTCATAGACTCAATATCACCCCTGTAACATTTATTTATATCTTTCCCGAAAAATTACATTATATAATAATTAAACACACCCCAGGCTAATAGCTACAATACGGTCGACGAGTCCTTTCGTGGCCGCACTGAAGTTAGCTGTAGATGGTGCAGACTTGAATTTTTTCCTAGCTTTGATTATTTTCTTCCGTAGTACTCAATACGTAAAAGATCAGAAAGCCTAACTTCAGTGCGGCCACGACTCGTCGACCGGTACTATACAAAAAAACATTCTTAATAGACATACTGATACTATATTATTTTTTTATTAATTCAGGATACAGAATTTTTATTTCACATATTTTTTTTATTTCAATTTTAATTTCCCGATTTTTTTATTTTCTACAAACAGCATAGCCTGGGAGCTGGCCTGGGAGCCTTAATAAAAAAAGAAAAATAAAACAAAGAAATATTTTAGTTTATTAATGAAGCTTAATAAGCATAATTTTTATTTTTAAAATAATTTAAATAATTATTAATAAATATTTTTGGAATATAAAGCCTAGCAGACTCGTTTAAGAGATCTAAATTTAGTAAAGTGATACATCTATTATGTAATAATATGTTGGTTTTGTGTTGAAGCATCACTCCTTTATTCCTCTCGCTCATTTCTCCTCCTTTTCAGGAAATAATGAACACCTAATACAGCGTTCATTCTGTAATAATACGTTTTATTTTAAAAAATAAAATCATTGTATAAAAATTCGGGTTGAGAAAGATAAGTCAACCTAGATGAGTCAGAGTGAGGAAAATGAAAGAATGAATTACTTTCATTTTCCTCACTCTGGTTCCGTCATCACGCAATGTATCAGTATTGGACGGAGAGTGGGCAACACATTGTGAGATAACCTTTAAAAAAATATTTAGAAAGCTATAAGAAAACAGCTTCAAGCTTTCTTCCCATTTTTTGCCCATTTTTTAAAAATCGTGTGGCGGAAGTCAACGCCACACTGTCTTGTTACCAGAGAGAGAATATAGAGAGAATAATCAAATCCTCCTAGTGGGAATCGAACCCACGACCGTCACGTTTACATTAAAATGCTGTGCCGCCATACAAGTTATACAAGTTGAATATAAATCAAGAAATATAAATGCATATTTTTCAAAAACGAAAAAGGGAATAAATATTTCACTTCTCTCTACTCCACCAAAATCTCAAAAAAGAACTATTAAAACGATAAGACAAACATTAACTTACAAGAAAGCTAAATGCTATTTCTTGCTACTAGCCAGAGCTATGCCGAGGCCAACGAGGCCGCCGATGGCAAGCACAGCGCCGCCCGCATACGCCATGCCGAGAAGACCGTCTTTCTCCATACGCTTGTTTATTTGACGCTAAGAACAAACAAAAAAAATAAAAAATATTAAAAAAAATACAGAATTAAGGATTATATTGTCATCAGATTTGGACATGTGTGCAAATTACTTCAAGTAATCTCTCCTCTCATTCATCAATCTCTCTCTCCTATCATTATCATATCCTACCATATCCTTTACGACCAGTGGTAGCGCATGGGCACAAGCGTGCGACTGTAAACGCGTCAGTTTGTGGGTTCGATCCCACACGAGGAAATGAAATATTTATTATTTTAATTCATTCATCGCTCAGGTAACAAGGCCAAGTGCTGTTTTGAGTTCCGCCACGCAACACGCAATGCCTTCAAAATTCGGTGGAAAATGGCGAACAGAAGTGTCTTAATGGGAACGGAGTGGCGTAACACTAGGTTCCTGGGTTCCCTCGCCTACCCTGCTGTATGCGGGATAGAAAGCAAAGCTAGAAAAAAATCGTATCCGATTTTGAGATTATATAGAGGATAAAAAAGTTAAGGGCATCCTTTATATTTCTTGTTTAGGATAGGTGCACAGATTTAAAATAACATAACATATTTAAACATTTCTAATATCCTACCTGGATAAATCCTAAATTTGATATAAGTATAAACAAACAAGTATAAATAAGTAATTTCTCTCACTCTCGAAACACCTATCTAACTAATCATGATGAAACATGGACTTATTTTTGGTAACAATAAAAATAATTTACAAAATATATAAAAGTTTGGCATTTAGCCACATTTTGTCCTTTGTTTGTACTTGCAATTGAAATCTTGAAATATTCAACAATAAAAAACATTTACTTAAATGCACCAATAATTTTAAAGAAACATGACATAAATACAATATTTTCTTTTTTTATACTTTCACTCACTTTCATTTTATATTCTTAACTGCAAGATAACTAATTATACAAACTTATGTATGTGATTTTAGAAAGGGCCCATTATGTTTATGAGATTCATTTGTATATGAATAGTTTTAATTAAATTAATTTTTTCAGGATCCATCAAAGTTCCATAGAAAGAAAGAACCATTCATTAAAGAACTTTGTTCTCCACTTTTCACCCAATTCAAGGTCTTGAGTGAAGGAACTCAATGCAGAGTAAATTTTACAAGAAAAAAAATATGCATTGCTTAGAGTGTAGTTTAAAGTTTCGAAACCACAACTGTTGCACTCATTTTGTCAGCATAGAGTTAATCAGCTAAATCTGTTTTTTGTTATATACTCATACATTCTTATATAATATCATTAGAAAATCGGCAGTGTGTCATGTGCTCAACTGGCACTTTTGGAACACCATAATTAAAGAATCATCATCATCATTTAAAAATGTAAAAACAAAATCAACCTCTTTATTTTATAAAATTGAAATGTGTAAAAACCTTGTAATAATATATGAATACCCATAGTTTTTAAAAAGCATTTTTTGTATCTCCTCAAAATTTACTTAATAGACTACGCTCAGCAAGCTCCAATGATACAAGCTGACAACATGCCGTCCTAAAACTGTTTCCACAAAACCCCCTCTAAAGTTGACTGAATGTAATAAAAATTGGTATATTTTTTACTGTAATTACAAGATATATCAGAAATAACTATACATTAATTATTAATAAACCTACCTCTAAAGCCAGCACTTGTTGGTTTGCAGGTTCAATTTCTAGGAATGATTTTACATAATGCAAAGCTTTGTTGTACTCTCTAATCCTAGCATTTCCAATAGCAAGATAGAATAGATAGTCTCTTTTGCCTTCTGCGTGGGAATTAAACAGTTCTTTGAGGAGGAGAATACCCTGAAATTAATAAAATTAAGATTACATAATATGAATATTAATAAAAAAAATGTAGCATAATTTTTGTGCATATCTCTGCACAGATTATTTAGTGTTAAGGCACTTCTTTTATCACTACCACGAAATTATTAGCCTACATGCTGTGGTATTCAATGCTGAAGTATAATTGTTGTTTCACTTGAAATCAAATTTGTGTTGTTTCCATTATTTATTTTATGGAATTAATAAGATAATAAAAGGTAGCAAAAATCTATGATTGGTAGGTATTACCATAAGTAGTACTCTAAGTGTAAGTTTTATGCTACTAGTGAGTAGAGTAATGAGTGGGTGCTCATGACTTTGTCTGCTGGAAAGGGATATTTTTTGTTTAGGAACCAGCTCTAATAAAACAACCATGCGTTTAAATTGGTTAAGTTATTTCTGAGATTAGCATGCACAAAAGCACAGACAAAAATTTTAAATATATTTTTTTGGGTTCTACTAGGGTACTACTTTATATATTTGACCCCAATTTCTCCTATATCTTTCGTGTTGAAACAGACAGCGATTAGTTACAATTCTATCATATGTATAAATGTAGGTATGTATATTAAATTACAACATGCAAAAATTAAAAAAAGACCTTTCTTATATCGGTTGCGTATTTGCTTCGTACTAGGCACCATGCATATTCAAATTGCGCTTTAGGCGTCACATTTCCTTGATGTAATTGTTCATGGAAAACTTTCTCGAATTTCTGAAAGAAAAACGCAATAATGATATCAACAAAATAATGCATTACAATGAGTCACGACTACATGACTTCACGTAACTCACTTCCAAATCCTCTGAGGATACTATTTCATCTAATACATCGTCCATTGTTATACAAAAATTAAATATTCGTCTTCAATTTTAATAGCGAAAAATCAATTTTCATTATTTAATCTTTATAACAATTTAAATGAAACTCAAAATTATTGTGCAAAATTGACGTAAATTTACTAAAGATGTACACATTTGTGATTAGAGTTTGACGTTTGTAATTTGACAATATCGATAATTGTAACGAAATTTTATACTATCTGTTAACACAAAATCCATGCATTGCCATAAAAATAAACTATATAATGTAATCTATGATATATAAAATAAATATATCCTATACCACTCTATATACAAGTCCTGTACCCTAATGTGGTTAAAAGTAAAATACTATTTAGTTTATAATTTAGAAAAAAAAATCCAACATATCTTTTAAAATATATGTTATTTTGTTAAACAATAACTGTTGATTATTTTCACTAAACGAAAAATGATTTATCTAACTGGATAATGAAGTGAAACATGAATTTGTTTATTTAATTAAGATTATTTTTATCACTGAGGTCAACACATCACAATAAGCTGCTTTCTGTCAGATTGACATTTAGAGGTTTAACTTTTGACATAATTTTAAATATCATTGTCCTGAAGGTAGATCTTTATTAGATTGCTTTGTCCGGCTTTTTGTAATATAGTTATTATTACATAAATTGCGGCAAAGTAGCTTTCTTTAGAAATTGTTTATTTTTTTATAAAACCCTTTAAACATGCAAAGTGTTATAAACACTGTAAAAGGGACCGCCCTCGGGGTTGCGGGATACTTAACTCCTGTACTCAAGGTATAAAGTTTAGTAGATAGTTAGTAGTTTAGTTTAGTATAAAGATTAATTATATCATATTAATTATGAGGTCGAGAGCGACAATAGTGTGTAATTAACCTATTTATTTAACTTAAGTTTTGTTGACATAATTATGATTTATTATGCCTTTGTTCTATTGAAGATTAATTAATTACCTAATAATTTGTATGTTTTCTTAGTATCATATATATTCTTTCCTTTTCTTCGTTTTTATCATTTTTTTTATTTAGGAATCAAAGTTTCATGAAACTGGAGTGTTAACTCCAGAAGAGTTTGTTGCTGCTGGTGACCATTTAGTACACCATTGTCCGACTTGGCAATGGGCTAAAGGGGAAGAATCCAAAATTAGACCTTATCTACCACCAGATAAACAGTTTCTTATCACTAGAAATGTGCCATGTTATAGACGTTGCAAACAAGTAAGTTTTGTTTTAAAGTATATTTAAGATAATATAATTTTTAGAATTAATAAATTGAAAACTATTATATTATTAGACATATTTTTCTTATCAATGATTTATTCATTGTTCTTATATTATATTTATATCTTTCAACATAGTACATATTTTAAACTAAATTGGTTCTAGAAAAAGGTATATAAGTACAGTACATGTATACACATACATTAGTTAAGAACAAATAAAGACTAATAGAAAAAAAAACACTTTCATAATTTTATTTGCAAACAATATCATAAAATTTTTGAGTTTCTCATTTACTTGTAGATTGAATACTGTGAAGATAATGAAAAAGTGATTGAGGATGAACAAGATGAGGATGGAGGTTGGGTGGACACACATCACTATGAATCTCCAGGCTCACCTAATATTGAGGAAAAGGTATTTAATGTACATAGTATCTCACTAATCTTGTGCTTCTATAGGTTGAAATATCCAATAATCTAGCACCTTCAGAGATAGATATATAATACTGAAGAAGAGAAGCATATGACACAAAGTTTTTAAGCTGTATGAACAGAATGTTTATAATCATTTAAATTCTTTTAATTTTCTGGCCCTGATGGATAAAGTTTTGGGCTGAGACAGCCAGTCAAGATACAATTACTCAAAAAATTTAGTGGAAAGTCGGAAATGGAGAGTCACAAGAGCTCATTTTCATTGATTGTTCTGTAACAACCAATGAAAATCACCCCACAACACGTTTTTGGGGTACAAGCGATTGAAAATACAAGATGCAGCAGAACATTTTTCCCTACAATGCTAGTAACAATTACGATAAATGGCTGCGAAATGGGAATATTACACAAGAAAAATAAAAGAAATATGAATACTGTGGAGGTGCAATCTCCTTAAAGGATATGCAGAGTCAGCTTAGCTGATGGAATCTGCAATGAAGAGATACAAATGAATGGTAGGTACTAGTGAGGATGTCACAGAGAGAATGAAGAAGGATATGCTCAGGTGGTTTGGGCATGCCGAACGAATGAGTAATGATAGAGTGGTAAAAAAGTTTATGGAGGAAAAGTGTTACTGCTCACTTTTTCTTGTAGAGGAGACCTCGGTTGGCCTAGAGAACTCACATAAAAAACATGGGTATCCCCCAGAGGGCTTGTATGAAAAGGTTAATAATAGTGAAAGAGGTATACAGAGAAGGTAGCTATTGGTGCATTCTTCCTGATATTGGATACAGCATTAAGCTAAGTGAAGTTGGAGATTGAAGACCACACCAGGCTTACTTTACACCACCTAATAATTTCATAGGTTGTTAGCCTACATACGAGGAGTATCTGTGTGCCGTATATAGAACATACTTTCATTTTTCAATAGCCCATATCAGAGGACTTGAAAATGAGTCCAAATAATTAGGTGGCCTTTGCCTACTCAAAATTATTTTTCAATTATCATTTATCCTCACCTTTTTTCTGACATATTACTAAAAAAGGTGAGGAAAAATAATAGTTAGAAAATAGTTTCCTTTATAATAATGTATACTCCCAAACTGTTGCTTTTAAATCATATTTTAGTGTATTCTTATCAATAATAGCTTTTGATAACAAAAACATTGTGAGTTTATTAACATTGTGAACTGGCCTTGTAAATACTATTGTGCATTGAATAATATGTTTGTAACTGTTTTGACAATTGATCTTGTTTTTATGTTTACAAATGTTAATATTTATCTCCTTATGTTAGAACATAATTAAACTTTAATTAAGTAAATCTACTTTGGGGATCTGCATTTCTCTCCAATATTAACATAATTCAAAGAACTCAAAATTATACCTTAAAACCAATCGGGAACTGTCCATGGTTCAAACAAATTAAGAAAATACTATCTAATAACTATCTCCAAATACCTACAGTGAAGGAGGAAATACCGACCAGTAATAACAACTATAAAAAAAGGCTTGAAAATCACCTAAATAAATTAGCCGAACAACTCACCTTACCTATGGCAATAAACCAACTAAAAAGTAAACAATTCTAGACACAACCACCCCAATGTCATGCTAGGCAGTTCCATATGGGAGACATTTTCAATGGGGAATGAGTTCCTAAAAAGCCACTATAGCTCTCCACACATCATCAGCATGATAATATCTAACATAAAAAAAAGTAAATATATACTTCTATGTTAATATTATATGGCTGAAGAGTTTGTTCATTGATAGCTCTAATCCCAGGAACTACTAGTTTAGTTAGAGTTTTTGTTGTATTGAATTGTACATATTTTAAATATTAGTATCACAAAACTTTGTATTAATATTTAATGTGGGTGTATTGGGTACTGGGTACATTAGTAGTACGACGACTTTCGTTTTTTTTGCCACTCTTATTAAACAAATTATTGTGGTTTGGATTCACCTCATTTAGGTAAGGCGTGTATACTCTACAAAATAACAATGTTTCGATTGACATAAATTATTTACGATAATCAAGAAAAAAATTGCTCAGCTAAAAAAAACTAAATATAAACATAATAAGTTCTTTGATTTTCTCGATTATTACACTACTGCAAACAAGACTACTGCAAAGTGTTCGAAACGTCGGGTTTCCAAAAATGTATAATACAAAATATACGCGATTAATCCTGTTAAAATAGTTTCATTTCATATAAACATAACTAAATAAGTAGTTTGAGTGTTTTGACTCTGCCTGCTGTGCATATAGCTTAGAGACCCTAATTTCATTTATCCAGGTATGTGAAATGACTCTGGAAGCAGCAGATGCGGACAGCGAGGGTGAGGACGAGGACCATGATGATGATGCCGATGATGATGGAGAAGCTGAGGACATGGAGCAGTTCCAGGAATCGGGGCTGCTGGATGAGGTGGATCCGGTAAGTTGGATGATGTATGGGATTATAATACTAGTAATGCTTCATTGTGCTTCATTGTGATTATTATGTGATTATTATGTGTTTGAATTAATTTAAATATTTAATAAAACTAATTTTAACTAATAAGGCCAGTCGTGGCGCAGGGGCACAAAGTGTGACTAAACGCCGCAAAGGTTGTGGGTTCGATCGCCTTTTATTTATTTAAAAATTATATTTTCATTTCTGACCCTCTGGTTTCGAGGCAAAGCACGGTGTTGTGTACCGCCACACAACACGCAATGGCTTCGATGGATTCGATTCTCATTCGAGAGAATTTCTGGTAAGAAGGCAAAGCGTGGCGTTGGATTCCGCCACGTAATGTCTCCAAAATTTGGCAGTAGGATATGGCAAACTTTCTCACACATTTTCTCAGGTGCTTTAACACAGGTTGTTTTTGCATATCTTGCCATATGCGGGATACAACGTGAAACTTAAAAGGAAATCAACAAATATTATACTTATATCTGTTTTTATATTGTAAATTCCTTTAAATAATTGTCAATAGCATTAAATAAACAGTCAACAGCGTTGGCAACGCGCAAAGAACCCAAACCCAAGGAGAAGAGACAGAAGGACGGCGATGAAATAGTCAAGACTAGAACTTACGACCTGCATATTACTTATGACAAATATTATCAGACACCGAGGTTGTGGCTTATTGGGTACGATGAGGTGAGTTTTGTAGCAAAATATTTTATTTTATTTTTAAGAGAAACAAACTGAATAGTAATTATTAAATTATGAAACACAAAGAATGTTACTATACATCACCTTACAATTTTCATTTGCATGTGCAATAAAGTTATTAGACATATATTTTGTATTAAATCAATTGTGAAACTAAAAAAATATTAAGTGTCTTAATGGGAACGGAGTGTCTTAACTCAAGGTTCCCAGGTTCCTTCTGCCTATCATGCCATGTGCAGGATTCAGGCGTGAAGCTAAATAAAAATTACACTTTTATAGTAAAATTGGAAAGAGTTCAGCTATGGGTTTGTTATTTGAAGTGTTCATATATTTTTTGTTCCCTGGTGTAGCGTCATGATTTTATATGAGGCTTCAGTGTATTCTTCTAGTCGAGCCCTTTCATTTGATACCTATATCAAGTGTGGTTTAAGAAATATTTAGACCGCCGTTTTGTTGTGGCGGTCGTCTTGGATTTGTTTTAATGTGTGCTGTATTCTTGAAGTCAAGCCTTTAATTTGATACCCATATCGAAATTAATTTAAAAAAAAAATGTAGTCGACCATTTTGTCATGGTGGCCATCTTAGATGAACAATATTACTGACTACTATTGTTTCATTTTCCTTGCGTTGAATTCCGCCACTTAACACACACTGTCTCATAGAATTGGGAATGGAGTGTCTCAACATTAGGTTCTCTTCGTGAAGTAGCATTTTTTATATTCTTTCTTTTTTAATTAAATATAATTCCAGGATCGTCATCTCCTCAGTGTGGACGCGATGTACGAGGACGTGTCTCAAGACCACGCGAAGAAAACTGTCACAATGGAAGCTCACCCACACGTCTCCGGACCGAGCATGGCGTCCGTACACCCTTGCCGGTTAGTTATACTATACGAAAAATAATAATATTACTTCATTAGACTGCAATGGTGCTATAGAACAGTTTCTGACTTTTAACGTGCTTGTGGGTTCGACCCCTACTGAGCTCAAACATAGGGTGGGGTAGAGTTTTGATTTCGGACGTAATGTGACCTTGTAGTTGAAGCGTAAAACTGAAAAAAAAATTAAGTTATCGAAAATATCATTATAACTAAAATGTTAAAATAATTAATTTTAAAATGTTCAAATGTTTCAAAATTTCAAATTTGTAACATTAATTCTACCTATTTATTAAATGTTTATATATTATATAATATTTAGAAGTCTCCTTATGAAACACACTCCTCTGAATTTTCATAAATTGCTTATAAATAAAATAATTATTGATTATAATCAAAAACAAAAATCACTGCTGCTGCAAAAATATATAGCTTAAAGTAGGAAAAATAAGTTAAACTAAATACTATAAGGTGCCGCATGCGTTGTTTTTGTTTTCCTTTTTTTTATTTATTTATTGAAAATTTTGTATTACTACTACAATATTGACAAGTAAGAGCTAAGCTGACCCATGTTTTTTAACTTATACTTTTTTTTATAAAAAAAAAATGTCGTTTCTCTTTTCAGACACGCGGAAGTAATGAAGAAGATAATAGAGACCGTAACAGAGAGTGGCGGCGAGTTGGGCGTGCACTCCTATCTCATAGTGTTTCTGAAATTCGTGCAAACTGTTATACCCACAGTTGAATACGATTTCACGCAAAATGTCTCAATTAATTGAACTCTGTTCTCTCTCTTTACAATTTTAAATTGATTTATTGAATGAAGCTTATTTTAATAGATGTGAGCATACATTTTTCTTTTTTCAAGGTTTTTTCATACAATAGGCTGTTTTTATTACAATGAAAATATTTATAAGTCTAGCTGTTTTTCACTTAATAAAACTTTTCTGTTTTCAATATATGTCAACTTCATAATTATTTTAATATTATATCTATAGTTTCGAGTGAGCTATTGTTACTATCATTTTAAAAAATCATTATCTTTATGCTGTATCCTGCACATAGCAGGGTAGGCAGAGGGAAACATAGTGTTAAGACACTCCGTTCCCCACTTTCAGTCGATTTTTGGAGGCATTGAGTGCTGAGTGGCGGAACTCAACGCCGCGCTTTTCCTTGAGACCAGAGCGAAGAAATGGAAATATACATTTAAATAAATATTTCATTTCCTCGAGTGGGGATCGAACTCACAACCAGTCGCGCTTACATTCACACTTCGTGCCCCTGCGCCACGACTGGTCTCTCTGCGCCACGACTATAACTGTTGTAAACACACGGGATTAGCTGAACTTGGAATGGCATCATCAGCGTGATAGCACTGTTTTTTTAATGTACATTTGCATAAAAAAATATATTACGTGATAAAATGATAATGAACAATTTCAAATACATTCTAAAACTTGTCGAATGTGCTTATCGATGTTGTATTGAAATTTTAGTACGTGTGGTGCTTTTCAAGCGCTTGTAATATATCGTAAGTACAACATAATTAATTATATATCTATAAATATGTATGACACACATACATTTGTGTGTTATCTTGTTATTTGGGAGGAAAACGTAAAGTTTCATAATAAGATTGCCTTGTAAAGTTGGCTTAAAATGGAATAAGTTTAAACATCGACATCCATTATTATTATTATATTAATAATATTCTAGTGAAAAGTGTTTATCGGCAATAACATTATTTTGTCACATAACATTATAATTTCTAACTTTCATAAAAATCGCTTTCCCCTACTAATATTATAAATATGAAAATTTATGAGATGGATGTTTGTTCCACTTTCACGCAAAAACTACTGAATGGATTCGAATGAAACTTTACAGGTATATATTATACTTTGTGTTAGATTTGTGTAATTTGGCTATAATATGTGTAATATAATAAGTATATGCGGGCGAGGGTTGTTAGCGTATTATAAATTCCTTTTCAATCACTCAAAATGAAATATTGATATTATTATATAATAATAAATAAGTTAGGTAATATATTGATTAATGTATGTTGTTAGTTTTTGTTTTCGACAAACCTTTCAAATATACAACTTCAATAATACAATATATTAACATTAAAATCTTACTATAAAAATCCGTATATACTAACATTTACATAATTTTCCAATTTTTATACATACATAAAATATAAAAAAAAACTTTAAAAATATCTATCAGAAGTACAATTAATTTAGTACTTCTTGCCATAATTTTGCCAATTTCTTCATTTTTTAAATATTTTGATGTTTCGTAAAGCACAATGCTACTTTGGCTTACTACTTTTATGCTTCAATAAATATTGAAAAAAAAATGTAATAAAAATTAATAAGACAATATTTGAATTAGTGTTGATCATATCATGTTCTTGTCGCTGAAATTTTGCAAACGCCAGTATAATTAAGTAAACAAAATCATATAAAAACTATGTTTTTTTAAGTATTTTTTTTTATTTTTGATTTTATTTGATATCTTTTTTTGTCATCTTCAAGCGTTTGAAGCTTTAAACCACCAAGGTGGGCAATTATGTTTGATAATTAATAAAAAATTTTAATCTATACATATAATAAAACTGTAACTAATTGCTGGAAATGGAAGGTATATGGGTGGTTAGTCATAATTAAAATTAATATTAATTAAATTAAGGTGCATTTGACACTATTTAAATAATTGATTTGGCTTATTTATAAATCAAGTTATCTACTAAGGCAATAAATAAATTTAATTAAATTAATAAAATAACTGTGTAAAAAATCATTTCCAGGATATTCCCCAAGTCCTGGATCGTACCAAAAATCGTTATAATATTTAAAAATATTATGCCAATAGATTAATTTTGTTTTGTTTCCATTGTAGGTTTACAATGGAATGGATTTTACAATGGATTTTAAAACATTTTTTTAACATATTATTCATATACTTAGAGAAACGAAATTGAATATTGGATAGAGCACGTGGATTCGGTTCGAATCCCGCTTCATTAATTTTTTTATATTTTTATTTCTTTAGAGTGGATGTAGTTTCACTAATAATGAACATGATTTTTGTTGAAGATGACAAAAAATATTTTTATCAATTGATATAAGATTCTTAATATAAAAAATCAAAATAGAAGGTCTCTCGAATAGCTTTTAGTAGATTCTGAGTAAAAGGACAAAATATATGGATTACAGTTAGTGATCATTTTATGTAACTATTTTGTATGAGTGCTGTTTTAAAAAAACAAAGTTTTGGTATTAAAAAGAATAGTATATCAATTCTTTACGTTAATATCGAATTAACTTCAAATTTAATATTATTAAAATAATTTTATATGATATACATTTCTATATTTTGTATTTTAGACTAGCTTTCGCCTTTAATGTAAATAGATTATTGAATAATTATGATCACGGCCGCAAAGTTATGCGTATATTGAATGGCTTTTAAAAAATACAACATTTGAACAATTATGTTTTTTTTAATATTATATGATCTGATGAAAGGAATTATATTATAAAATCAAATATTATTTAGTTTCTTGAATTAATAAAAAATACTGTTTATGTATGAGAAAGTAAAGCATTTAATGTACGCTAGCTGTTTGCTACATTTGTTATATTTGCAATGTCGTTGTTCGTGTCTCTTATAATAAATTATTTTGCAGCTATTAATTAAATTGTTTTATTTAAATTTTCCTCTACACTTAAAAAAAAAGTAGTTTCACATAT
The DNA here is from genome assembly GCA_013403705.1 of Heliconius hermathena. Lineage (NCBI taxonomy): Eukaryota > Metazoa > Arthropoda > Insecta > Lepidoptera > Nymphalidae > Heliconius > Heliconius hermathena. Next base: position 460,371 of record JAAIXJ010001890.1, on the reverse strand, counting down.
TTCCCATCTTTAACGAAGCTGGAAGAGAGAGCTATGATAAATCTTTGTTCACCTGTAAATTCACTTAATGATCTTACATTTGAACAAACTATTAACATCAAGTGACATCCATATATGGATTGAATATAACGGCAACATATATAAAGAATGCCTCCAGAAATTGGCGGAAAGTGGGGAACGGAGTGTCTTAACACTAGGTTCCCTCTGCCTACCCTGCTGTGTACGGGATACAGCGTGAAGCTATTCAATTAGCAATTATTATCAATACTCATATATAGTTCATCGGTGACAGTAGTAATTTATATTAGAATTAATTTAATGGAAGTTAAATCCGATGCGCTCGGTCATTTCGCCAGCATACATACATTATAATATACAGAAGTGAAAGTGTCAGCACTTCTTTAAAGGAAACCATAGTTTTAACTACTCCATAAAAGCCAATTTTTTTTTCCAAAAATTAAAGTAATTTTTTCAAATAAAATAAATAATAAAATTGTCGTTTTAAAATAAAACGCCATTTGTTAAGAACGACGCACGCACACGTAATCCTATTAAAAGGAAACCCCCGCATACACCTCATTTCGTAATCGAGGCAAAGTTCAAATATGTTTAACCGTTAGTAGTATTTTTGTATAATAGTAATTTTGTAGTTGCGTTTACGTTATTCGCATCTTTGCGTAACTTCGTCACACGAAATACAGGTGTGGATAAACATCGTGAAATGAATAAAAATATCCTACGTCTAAACTATTGAGTTATCTTGATTAATTTCTTTAGGTATGGGTTTGAAATATTTTAACCTATATGCTGTTTCCGTAAAAGGAGCGCTGCCGCTTCCACCCTGTAAATATTTCGCTTCACGGAGCTCGTGTACCTGCGGCTTGCTCTCTTTACAACGTTCCGAAAATGCTCTGAAAATACATGTCAACACTGCGAAACTCAAAATTGCGATGTGACGTTGTGATTGATAGCCTTTTACGAGGTTTTATTGTTTCTTTATTAATCGAGTAGCTAAAGCCAGCAAATTCAAATATGGGCCAAAGTTTCGAAGCGTATTTAAACTCATTTAATAAAAAGGTCAATTGTAACACAAGCGAGCGACTGTAAACGCGACTTATCGTAGTTTGGATTCCTAACTATAAATATGGGAGTCTAAGATGGAAAGCTTGCTCGCAGCGACCAGCTCTCATGAGAGCTGCAACGTTCCATCCGCCACGTGAACGTCGAAAGAGCGCACTGATAGGGCGTCTCCCCCAGGGCGGCGCATACCAGTGCGTCCCCGCTGGTGTGTCAAGTGGCGACAACTGCGGCGTTGGGGACCGCCACCCAACATGCCATGTCCGGAACGGCGGGAGGTGGAGGACGGAGCTACAAATAGCTGCGTGGAATGTAAGAGGAGGGGTGGAAGAAAAGATTAATGAATTATTAGATGTGATGGACGATAGAGATTTGGATGTCGTTTGTGTGACTGAGAGCAAGCGAAAGGGCAATGACACGACTGATTTGCCAGGCAGGCGGGTCGCGTTCTGGGCCGGCGTACCAGAAAGCGAGCGGGGCTGTCAAGGTGTAGGTATGTTATTGTCCTCTCGATTGGCTAGTGCAGCGGTTGACTACAAGGCGATCAACCCGAGACTGCTTTGGGCTCGCTTCAAGCTGGAGTTAACAAGAGTATTCCTGTTAGTGGCGTATGCGCCAATATCCTCAGCTCCATTAGGCCAACTCGAGGAGTTTTGGGAGAGTGTCAGGGATGTTCTATGTAGCGTTAGAGGGAATGAAAAATTAATAATATGTGGCGATTTGAACGGATGGGTCGGAACTGCGCGAAGCGGTTACGAGAGAGTGCTAGGTCAGTGTAGTGACAAGAGAATAAATGAATAAATGAAAGGAATTTGTTTGTGGCAAACACTATGTTTAACCACAAACAAATTCACATGTATACTAGGAGCGAACGGACGGGAAATGTATGATTGATTTATTCCTAGTGGATCAGCGTATTTGAAGCCAAGTCATGGGCACACGAGGGGTTCTGAGCTGGGAACAGACCACTATCTAGTCGTTGCTAGAATAAGGGGTCTGTTCGCAGGTTGGCGCAGCTACACGAGGAAGCTTCAAGATCCACCGACTAGAAAGGAATATCAAGAAAGAGTTTCCAAAAAGCTAGACAGCAGTGAATCTGGAAATGGAAATGTTGAAGTATGCTGGCAGAACCTTAGGGATTGTATAAAGGAAGCAGCGATAGGAGTGTGCGCTAAAGGAAAAAGAGTCTTTAGCAAAAAGCGTGACGAACAATAGGGTGATGAAGTGCAAGATGCTGTAGAAAGAAAGAAGAAAGCATGGCAGGATTATAAAGCCTCAGGTAAGGATAAAAGTATGAGAGAGATAAAAAAGAAAGAGTATAAGCTGCAAAAGCACCAAACGAAAGTACTGATAAAGATGAAGCGTGAAAAGGCAGAGAATGACAGAGATGAACGAACAACTTTAGGGAAAACACGAAGCTTTTCTGGCGAGAAGTTAGTGTTTCTCGAAGTTGCTCGCTAACCTGTAGAATGAAAGGGGTGCTTTCGAAGGACGGTGAAATTCTAACATAACCACACGTTTTGCACCGATGGGCGGAATTTTACAAGGAAATGTATGAATGTGGCCAGTCGTGGCGCAGCGGCACGAGNTAAGCGCGGCGTTGAGCTCTGCCACTCAACACGCAATGCCTCCAGAATTCGGCAGAAAGTGGGGAACGGTGTGACTCAACACTAGGTTCCCTCTGCCTACCCTGCTGTGTGCGGGATACAGCGTGAAGCTGATTTATTTATTTATTTGATTTTATGTATGAATGTGATGACGCCTCAGTCTCAAGTAGCAGCGAAACGCTAAATCTTGATGTAGTTAATGGCGAAATCAGTGTAAAAGTTGAGAGTGCAAGTCAGAAATATGGTAAGTCAGCGGGAGCTGATGGAGTTACTGCCAAGATGATCAAATATGGTGGGCCACGCGTCTTGGACTTGTTCTGGTTTTTGTGTAATTTATGCTGGAAATCCGAGGAGGTCCCAGACGATTGGCGAGGNGGTGACAAGAGAATAAATGAGGCTGGAAAGCTTATATTGGAAATTTGCAAGGAAAGGAATTTGTTTGTGGCAAACACTATGTTTGACCACAAACAAATTCACATGTATACATGGGAGCGAACCTATGTTTGACCACAAACAAATTCACTTATTATTCCTAGTGGATCAGCGTATTCGAAGCTAAGTCATGGGCACACGAGGGGTTCTGAGCTGGGAACAGACCACTATCTAGTCGTTGCTAGAATAAGGGGTCTGTTCGCAAGTTGGCGCAGCTACACGACTTACACGAGGCGTCCAAACTTGGAGTCGAATTACCGCATAAGAAGCTGGAAGCTTCAAGACCCACCGACTAGAAAGGAATATTAAGAAAGAGTTTCCAAAAAGCTAGACAGCAGTGAATCTGGAAATGGAAATGTTGAAGTATGCTGGCAGAAACTTAGGGATTGTATGAAGGAAGCAGCGATAGGGACGCGTCTTGGACTTGTTCTGGTTTTTGTGTAATTTATGCTGGAATGGTGGGATGATGAAGTGCAAGATGCAGTAGAAAGAAAGAAGAAGGCATGGCAGGATTATAAAGCCTCTGGTAAAGATAAAAGTATGAGAGAGATAAAAAAGAAAGAGTATAAGCTGCAAAAGCACCAGACGAAAGTACTGATCAAGATGAAGCGTGAAAAGGCAGAGAATGAAAGAGATGAAAGGTTAACGAACAACTTCAAGGAAAATACGAAGCTTTTCTGGAGAGAAGTTAGTGTTTCTCGAGGTTGCTCGTTAGCCTGTAGAATGAAAGGGGTGCTTTCGAAGGACGGTGAAATTCTAACAGAACAACCACACGTTTTGCAGCGATGGGCGGAATTTTACAAGGAGATGTATGAATGTGATGACGCCTCAGTCTCAAGTAGCAGCGAAACGCTGAGTCTTGATGTAGCTGATGGCGAAATCAGTGTAAAAGAAGTTGAGAGTGCAATACGAAGTTTGAAATGTGGTAAGTCAGCGGGAGCAGATGGAGTTACTGCCGAGATGATCAAATATGGTGGGCCACGCGTCTTGGACTTGTTCTGGTTTTTGTGCAATTTATGCTGGAAATCAGGGGAGGTCCCAGACGATTGGCGAGGTGCAGTCATCGTGCCTTTGTATAAAGGCAAAGGTTCACAGATAGACTGCGCAAGCCATAGGGCTATCAGTTTGATTAGCTTAGGTAGTAAAGTTTATGCTAAAGTTTTAGCGAGAAGAATGCAAGAGAGATCTGAAAGGCTGTTGTGGGAGGCCCAAGGAGGCTTTAGACCTGGAAGAGGGTGTATGGATCAGATCTTTTCCCTCTGCATGATCACGGAAAAAATTTTGGGCGTTAACCAAAAAGTTTTCTGTGCTTTTGTGGACTTGGAAAAGCCGTTTGACAGAGTTGTAAGAGTGAAATTATGAGAGATACTGACAAGAATTATGAGAGGTACAATGTGAGCGGACCCTTGCTGCAGGCTGTAAAGTCTCTTTACAGACATCACTCAGTCTGCGTGCGAGTATGAGCTGGCATGTCGCCCTGGTTTGACATCCGATCGGGTGTTAAATAAGGTTGCGACATGTCAGCTTGGTTGTTCAATTTATATTTGGATAGCTGTCTCCAAGGAGTGAAACAAAGTGATATGGGAGTGAAAGTAGGTGACCTGCATGTGAATTGCCTGCTGTACGCAGATGATGCAGTGCTTATTGCATCATCACCACTCTGAAAGAAGGTTGTGAAAATAATGGTCTAAGCCTCAATGCGAATAAGACAAAGGTTCTGATTTTTAAAAAGTGATGAAGAAAGGACGGAATGCTAGATTAGTGTAAATCGTAAGATATTACAATAAGTGAATGAAGTGGTATACTTGGGAAGTATGTTCAGTAGAGTTCGCTAGGGATAAAGCGTGAAGCTAGTTTAGTCTTTAATTTTAACTATAAATATTTTTTAGATATTTGTAGTGTTAATTAATATGAACGCCAACGTAAGTATATGTGCAATATAGTAGAAATAAAAAAAAACTAAATATATATTGTATTAATAAATTTTATTGATATCACATTCAATATGTACAAATCACGTTCTGTAATAAAATATATCATACACCAAAATATAACGACGAAGCCCAAACTTCTAAAACTACCCTATTATATTATAAAATAAAACATATTATAAAACATTGAATATAAATAATTAAACTAAATTAAATTCAAAATAAATTTGTAATTTAGAACATTAAATTTAAAATTAACAATTTCCATTAAGAAATTATCTTTCAAATATACACAATAAAATTATAATAGAATTATACATTTTTGGTCACTTTAGATAACATTTGTGTTACTTAAATATAGTTACTTATAAAAAATTAATTTAGATATGAATATTGCCTAATAATTATTAATGAATTTGTGGATCAAATATCTTTACTATTAAAAAAATTAAAAAAAACTGTGAATCGGTTAACTGGTAAGTAATTTTTTTTAGCCAATTTGCGTAATTAATTACATTCCTTTTTTATATATGGAATATGTATATGGAAGCAAAAATTTTTACTTTTTCTTTTTAAAATACAAAAGGTCTTAATTGAATAAACTATAACGAAACGAAACGATCGCATTAATTTTATAAATTTATACGTTTTAGTAATTGTTTTTAATGGTAATTGTTCGAATTCACAATTAATAATTAATGAAAAATAAATACATTAAAAATAAAATTTAAGCATTTTCCTTTGAAAACAACTACAAAATTGAATTTGGTTAGTCGATAACAAATTCTACATATAAAATCCGTCTACTTCCTACCTATATACTTGTATGTACCTTCAAAGTAGCCCTAAAATATGGAATAAGCTAAATATAATAGGCCTCAACCAGACGCTCCTACACCGAAAACTAAACTAACAGTCATTATCATCACAATGAAAACATTTCTACAAAATTATATTTTTAAAACTACTAATATTCATTCAGAGTCTTAAATAGTAGTAATTGGCAATTAAAAACCGTTATATATTTTTTAACTTCACTTCAATGTTAAGATACTTCGTTCCCATTAAGACACGCCCATTTTCAACTGTGGCGGAACTCAACGCCGCGATTTACCTCGTTATCAGAACGAGGAAATGAAAATATTAAATATTTTTCTCGGGTGTGAATCCAAACCACAACTGTCACGCCCACAGTCGCACGCTGATGTCCACGCGCCACGACTATCCTCAATTACGAAAAAACATATTTATAAACAAAATAAATATAAATTTTAATTAGTTACTAAATAGCTAATATGAACTGCACTAGTTACAAAGTTGTAATAATCGTATAATTAATTTTATTGTTAAGTTGAACTTAAAATGTTTGATTTACAGTATATACGTTAAATTCAACTATTTAATATATATTTTTTATTTTTCTAAATATTTTAATACGAAAAAATATTAAATGAATAATAAACTCTGTATAAAAAGACTCTGAATGTATATTTTACAATATGCTTTAAACTTAAAAAAAATATAGTATACAATGGAAAATATTGTTTTACACATTTTGTACTTCAATAAAATTACTTAATTTAAAAAAATTCAACCAAACGAAAATAATTTTGTTTATTTATAACATTGATTTAATTATTAACAATTGCTCGTCTACAGCTACGAAGCTTTCCTATGGTTGTTATAAAGAAAGTCTACATAGTTTCTATGGGATTATATATTTTTTTCATACTTCCTTCAAATAGATTACATTATAAAAATTGTAAAATTAATAATAAAAAATCTTATTAATAATCGAAATAAATAATTCGAAGCGACGNGACACCAGAGCGAAGAAATGGAAATATAAATTTAAGTAAATATTTCATCTCCTCGAGTGGGGATCGAACCCACAACCAGTCGATTTTGCAGTCACACCTCGTGCCGCTGCGCCACGACCGGCCTTTTTATAACATTGATTTAATTATTAACAAATGCTCGTCTACAGCTACGAAGCTTTCCTATGGTTGTTATAAAGAAAGTCTACATAGTTTCTATGGGATTATATATTTTTTTCATACTTCCTTCAAATAGATTACATTATAAAAATTGTAAAATTAATAATAAAAAATCTTATTAATAATCGAAATAAATAATTCGAAGCGACGGACCGCTCTAATATCGGATATGGTAACATTTTTAATGTCTTTCCGTACATTTCTAGATGTCTACCAAAATTGGTCATTCGTGTTCAAATATGAATCATATGTCCCATTTTTTTGACGTTCTTTCTATAGAACATATTTAATAAAAGGTTTTAGTCGTGACTTAATATCAATTGAAATTTTTTTTATAAATAATTAAAATAACATTGTTATTAACAAGTACACGGTAATAAACATAATATTTCTATAAATCATAAAACTTTCCGTTGCTTATTAAAATTTCAATAGATTATTTGTATCATATAAGAAAATAGTTTAGAAGACTTTTAATTGAAAAAAAAAATATCAATTAAGTCATAAATGCATAAATTAATATTACAAGAAAGTACACTATGGGGATTATAGGACATCATGTCACTTTCTTCTTTCCCTTAGTTTAATTCTTAATTCTTAAAATAAAAAAAGGAGTGTTACACAATATTTCGGAGTTTTTCATTTGTAATCGGAAAATTACCTTCCAGAAAAGGAATAACTAAATGGGTTACCTAGTTATGTGGCATAAAATTAACATGTCCTATGTCCACTGTTAACAGTAAGGTCGACGAGTCGTGTCCGCTCTAAAATTAGCCGTAGATGACTGCGCATATTTGATATCATAGATTTTCCTCACGTTTGTTTAATTTCTCTCCGCACTGTGCATGCGAATAAGTTCAGAAACCATAACTACAGGATAGTCACGACTCGTCGATCGTACTGTACTGTACTTTACCTAATGAGTTTATATAAAGAGAGATAACTTCCTAGAAAGGGGTTACGGAATCCCAAGTCTGATATCTTTTTTATATTATTTAACGTTTTATTTTCATTAGCACATTGGTACAAAAGCATACAAATTGGCTAACAATTTACGAGTCAGGAGTAGTAAGTATATTCCATATTAAGTCGGTCGACAAATTTCAAAAGCTATATTTACTTAGACCAATGACAACGACTTTCTATAAGGGATTCATTCAGGGTCCAGGAATTGTGGTTTAATGATCCCTATGAATTAATTGTTTTCTGTGGCACAAGTGTAACAAGTCTAAGCAGTACCAGCGCCAGCAACTTGTCGACGGGGTCGAGTGTCCCTCTTTGCAGCCATTTTGGTATGGTCGTGCGAGCGTGGCTGAAACCTAATTTCTGCAGAATGTAGTCTACACCGTATGGCTCTATCGATTTACCGGCCCAGGATAGTAATCTGTTTGAAATTATAGAAATATGTTAATATAATTATGCACCTTTGAATATCTGTAATTTTTTTGTGTAGTTATATCTTTTGATAATAACCGCATAAAGGAATTATATAAAAAAATTACAGGTATTTAATTATGTATATTTTTTAAATAAACTCCCACATCGTTAGGCTCTAGGTAAAGTATCGAAAGTGAAAAATCGCAAATGTTTTTATTGCTCTTTTGAACTATTAAGAAGTCTAGTTGTAATGTTTTTTTAAAATAATTAAGTTATTTATGCGTTTTTTAAACGCGTATGTAATCGAAAACTATCCTTGTTAGTAGTTCAAAACAAAAAAAGAAATATGCAATTTTTCACTTTCGATATTTTACGGACCCTAAGGTCCGTCGATATACTAATAACTTTTATATGTTAAAAATGTTTGATTATGTGATAGTGTAAAAGTTTACTACTTCTTTTATTTCATTCTCTAATTTTACGTCTATTTAAGTAACATACAATTAAAAGTTTACTGGCGCAGTTTAACACCGTAAGTTCAGACCTAGTCCTTAAGCCCGACCGGATAAATAAAAATAATTTTAAATCTATATTTAAAATTGTGCTATCACAATCAAAGATTTACCAAATAAATCCAGTGTTAGTCTATATTAATAAACTATCCATTGCATACTTTATTGTTATAGACTAATATTATTAATTCTCTCCTTTGTGATGTTAAGTTAGTAGAGTGATAAATACCTGACAGTTGGTTCGAGGTGCCAGGTGTGGCAGCGGTAGTCCCTATAATCTTGAGGAGGAAGCACTGGCAGTTCCGACCCGGCGCGTCCTGGCATCTGAAAGGTTAAATTAAATTAGAATAGTCTATTTATTGAAAAACAATAGAAGTTGAGTATTATGTAGAAAAATTGTTGTTTCTCACATCAAAGAATCTAGAAAAAGTTTTTAAGCAAGGATTACAATTTGGACAACAACATATTATGTAATTTAAAAAGTTTATTTTAAAACATAGTGAGATTACAGTTATAAAAAAAATCTATAGATGCTTTATTTACAATCCACTAACCCAAAAAATCCAATAATCGGGCTGCGGTATTTAATACTACTGGATTAGTGAGATTCTCATGTTTTTCTTAATATAATAGTTACTATAAAAAATTATTAAATAAATATAAACAACTGACAGACAGGACTCTATATTTATAGTATTTATTTAATTCAATCACACATTATCTAATAAGCAATAAATCTCTTACAAATCTTTCTTTTTCCTTTATGTAAGATGATATGAGATCGTGTAAGAACAGGAAAGCCTCAGCATCCACCGACACGAAGATATGGTCTTCAAACTCTGTTATGAAACTGCATTCCACTACTGGCTTCTCGTCTAAGAAAAAAAAACTCAAAAATTAGGCGGTGGGTGGGGAACGGAGTGTAACACTAACACTATAGTTTTTCTGTCTGTCTATCTGTAACATAAAGTCACGCTTTAGCGTGAAACTAAAAAAACGCAAAAGAATATGCCATTTTACTTTCAACACAGAAACTTGCAGATATTACTATTATATTTAAAAAGAAGCTTTATTTTTCAATAAGCAACTTTATCGAACAATGATAAATTGATTGTTTGAAAAAATTTGAATAATCAATGTAACAAAATATTTCCCAGACAATAAATAGATCAAATAATTTAAAACAATTCTATTAATATTTAATAAAATTTTAACAATCTGTATTTCAAGTTTAATTTATTTAAAGCAATTAATCATACCGTTCTCAGTCGGCGGATGTTCTTTTTGTAGATGACTTGTCCTGAGATGCATCTGCAGCGCTGGCAATGCAAATATCACTTCCCTGGTGTGCTGAGCCGTCGCCTTCATCGTGCTCGACGCGGGACCTGAACTTGTGCCCGTCGTGCTTGTGTTTGCACTACCAGCACTGCTAGTACTGCCGGTGGTGCCCGTGTTTTCTCGTTCCAATGACGGGAATTGATCGATGGCTATGAAAATAATTAAAAATAATAACAGAGTTAATATGTTATTAAATTTTAGTTGTAAATTTATTATACACATTTAATACTATTAGATATAGATTTTATGATGCACAATAAAAACTGTAGAATTCTTTAATAAAAAAAAAAACAATCTAGTTACATACTTATATAGGTAATTACGTAATGCAGAAAATATATTATAATAAAATTAAGTTTCTAAAATCCTTTTTTTAAACATTTTTAAAGTGTTATTCCACACTTAGGAAAGAAAAATACTTATTTAGAAAACGTATAAAAAATTGAACGCAGCGGGACTCGAACCCGCGCCTCCTGGAAACCGACCTGGTCGGCACTATACTTAATATAATTTTTTATACGTTTTCTAAATAAGTATTCTAAAATCCTGTTACTTTTTTCCTTTTCTCTGCTTATCATAAAAAAATATTGTAAGAATTGAATATTAAAATTCTTATTTTACAAATAAAGAATAAAACTAAATCTGTTCAAAATTTTTTTCCAAACATGAATTTACATTATTATTAATATCACTACCATCTATGTCTCAAACATAAAAAAAAACAAAATAATCACCATCAATCTCGCTATCGGCGAACGCATAATGAAACCATTCATGCAATGTCTTGAACTGCGGCGGGAACAGCACCGTGCGGGTCATGCGGCACACCGTGCCCAGCGACTGGTGGCCCGTGCCCCCGGTGCCGCCCGTGCCCGCTGTGCCCGCCGTGCCCCCGGCGCCGCCTGTGCCCTCCGTGTTTAGTGCTCCGCCGAGGCTGGCAGTGAGGGTTTGTACTGCGTGCACTTCGGGTGATCCTATTGGGGTAAATTGCGTTAAATAAAGTTCGGAATAAAAATTCAGAAACCAGAATTCAAACGCTCTACCGCTGGTCCACAACGATCCCAAATTAATTATGTAGGTGAAATAATTATGATATTTTTTTTGTTATTTTTAGGGTACCTCTATTGTGTACTTGGGATAGACAAAAAAAAACAAAATAATAGCTTAAATTAAATAAAGACTTCAAATTTAACAAAATATAATGTAAGAAATTTTACATTTTAAGTTTAACCTATCAACTCTGGCCATTATCTGAACACAATAATTCAAAATCCACTTATAGCTATAATATTGTATTCCGCCAAGCAATACACAATTTTCCTCAAGGAAGGTACTTTTTACTTCTCTAAACCAAACTATAAAACATATTATAAACATTACCTTCATCATTTATAATCTGCTGTGCTTCAGTGGCAAAGCTGATACACGGGTCCTTTAGACTGAAGAGCGCCCACGACTTGGCCTTTAGACTGTTCCCGTGGAAGCATGCTAGCGATATGTTAGAGCCTTGTAGTTCTAGTGTACCCCCTAGAACTGTGCCACCTGAAGGAAAATGATAATTAAATGATCTTTAAGTAGGTACTGAGTTTGATTTTTTTGCAGGACAAATATGATATGTTAAATTCTAACGCTAAGGCGGTTGGCGTAGGTGTCATTTAAAGATGTGTGAAAAATTGCAAGTATATTGCAAGTAACGTATTGTACTTATGTAGTAAGAGAAATATTACTTACAAAAAATATGAAGTGGATTTTTTTAAATATTTTATTTAAACTTGCTATATGCCTACACACAGCAGGGTAGGAGGGGAGAATTAGTTTCCAAGAGTGAAAACTAATCATCTTGCTTATATTAAAATGCCATGAGGGCCTATTAATTAAACTGTAGTCTATGTGTTATTATTAAATAAAAGCTATAGTACTGTAAAGTTTCCCTATCTAACTTCGTTCAGCAGCATCCGTCCTCCCATTTTTGGCCCCACGTTTGAACTTAAACCCTTGTTTCCGTGTCTTACCATGACTATGATTATACAGGTGTGGTGGGGCGTTAGCCACCAGCTGCAACACTCGTTGCCAGTGACGGTGGTGACGGAGTTCCGATTGTGGGGCTTCACCACTACTACCACCACTAGCACCACTACTACCAGTGCCAGTTGTGGGTGGTGGCGCTTCTGTAATTTGTTATTTATATATATAAAAGGAGAAGTTCCTGACTAAGGTATAAACGCATGCACAGCCGTGACCGCTGATGGTAGAAATGTGAAATTTGGACAGGTATTTATTTTCATAATGTGAACATCCACTAAGAAATATAATGAAAAATTTTAACCTTAAAGAGATGAAAGGTAGAAAGTTTTTATGGAAAAAATCTTTAAATCAGCATCAATTTTTATAAAATTTTAAATTCATATTTAAAAATATTCTACTGCACACGTGTTTTATGGTTAATTTCAATATATTTTATAAATATTTGTATAGTTCAAGCGGGCGAAGTCGCCCGAGTCCGCTAATAAAGAATAATTGGAGTAGCCATATATTTTGATTATTTTGTTGAATAATTTCAAAGCTATGGCTTAGTCTATGGATTTAAAGAGTATAAATGTATAATAATTAAAATGTATTATAATATATTTTTAAATAAAAAATTGAACTGACAAAAAATTAAAAACAAAAAATTAAAAATTAAGGCTTATAAAAGTAACTTAGTTTTTAAGCAATCACAAAATTATAGTTGTATCTTTTTCAGTAAAATGTTGATAAATATTTACTTACGATCTCTTTTTTCTTTACTCCGATGTCCATAACTTTGTCCATTATGATGCGTAGAGTGCAACGAAGAGAATACTCGCTTCCCGGATTTGAATTGGTGCGTGAAGAACTCCTCCAGTTTGAGCTGCATCTTTAGCAGGTCGGGGGTAGTGCTGCGACTCATCAGCACCTGCAGCTGCTGCCAGGTGAGGGTGCCGTGCGCGCGCGTGCGCGGCGGCAGCGTGGCGGGCGGCGGCTGCCAGCGGTCGCGCAGCGCGGCGTGCGGGCGCGACAGGCGCGCGAGCAGCGCGGGCGCGCCCATGTAGTCCAGGCGCAGCTCGAGCGCGGCCAGGCGCGCGGCCGCCACGTGCGCGGGCGGCTCCTGCTGCAGCAGCGCGTGCAGGCGCGCGCCCGCCAGCGCGATGGCGCCGCCCACGATGCCGCCGCGCGCCTCCAGCGCCGCGCCGCCCAGCGCCACGCTGCCGCCCACCTGGCGCCGGCGCGCGCTGCCGATGCTGAGGCGGCCGCGCGCGCCCAGCGAGCGCGACTGCCAGCTCACGTTGCCCATCACGTTGCCCATGTTCATGTGCACGTTCAACCGCTCGAAGTTCACCGCGAACAGCACCAGCGTCTCCCACGCCGCGCCCTCCGACTTGCTCTCTGTGGGTTACATAAGTCACCTCGAGCGCTTAGAATATGCACACATAATGCTTACAAATGTAATTAACTAGAAATACAGTCGCAGAGAAAATTTTGATAACAAACAAATAAATCAGTGCAATATTTTGCTTAAAAAAGTTTTTTAAACATTTTTAAAGAAAAATATTGCACTGTTCTAAATTGTTCATAATAATATACTGTATTCTATAAGTCAAACAACTAAACAATTTATTTAACTACAAATAAATATTATTAAATGTCATGCATACAATATTTTCTATTTTACCTTTGTTCTTCTGTGATTCAGCAGTCTTAGTTTTTTCTCTTTGTGGAAGTACCGGGGATACCGGCACATTGTTCCCGGTTGAGCTAAAAATAAATATAATGTGTAAAGTTTATTTGTAACATTTGTTGAGATAAATGAGTTGTATAAAGAGATTAGAAATTGTAAATAAAATTTTAAAATATATATATAACGTCACGCTGTATCCCTTATAAAGCACGGTAGGTAGATGCAATCAATGTTAAAACACATTCACACGTTCGCCACTTTTCATGCAATTATCAAGACAATTTGTAACTTTAAGTGGTGAAACTCAATGCCGTAAGAAAAATAATGGTAAACATATAATTCCAGTTGTTCTTTAATAAACATTTCTTCTCACCTATGGCCGTGTTGCTGATGTGGATGTTGCAAGCTCACATCTCCGAGGAAGAGTCGTCGCACTATACTCCGCCTGTACCATGCTTTAGGGAATGCGAGGATCTCGCTGAGGCGACGCATGTCATATTTGAACCACGCTGAGCCCACGTCCACGATGGCTAAGTGTATAAAAATAATTTTAGGATTTAACTTCAAAATTAACTATTTGTAGTTGATTTCATTATTTTTATTGGTAGTATAGTCGATAAACAAGAGAAAAGTTTTTATGTCTTAAATTCCAATTCATACACTACTATCACTATCTAGTAACATTGATCAACCATAAATATTTTGGTAAAAGACAAAAGCAAACAAATATGAGATTCAATTTATTTATTAAATTATATCAGCTTAATAAAAGAAAATAAAAAAATCGAAAACTCACTAGAAAACCTGACTGTCGCTTTCGAATGATCCTGATCACTTTGAAAGTCTAACTTCCTGAACCTAGACAGGTGGAACTTCACAAACTCGACATTAATTGATAGTGAATCCTTTCTCTCGGTATCAGCTAAGGGCGACCATTGAGCTTCCTTCAAGCTTGACTTTTTGCCGCCATAGGGATGGAATATATACACGGAGAAATCCGCTAAACAACCTGTTACGCTTAGACCACCCATTGCTATTGCCGGTTCTGCCATTTCTCTGGATAAAGATAAAAAAAAATATTATGATAAATATAATATATTTTTTTCAAAATTAAATAAAAAAAATTTTTTTTAGCTACATTTGTGTCCCGTATAATATAAAGGGAGAAAATGGTTGAAAAAAACTTAGAAAAAAATAGAATAAACTTTATTGCACTCATAAAACAAAGAAATATATAAAATAAACAACATAAATAACAAAAGAAAAAAAAAACACGTATGCAAAGACGGTCTTATTGCTTTAAGCATTCTTTACCAGACAACCTTTGAAACATTACAGATAAGTTTTGTTGTTGTAAGAACTTATTGTTAAGACTCCCCGTTTACCCCGAATAAAGGATAATGCGTGATGAGTGGTGGAGCTAAACGCCGAACCGTATTTTACTAGAGCGTAGAAACGAAAACCATATATTTTCCTAATAGGACATCGGAACCACAACCATTACTTTGTCAGTCAAATGTACCCACAAAAATATATTATTTAGCAATATGATAAAGCAATGTAACAAAAGCAACTGACTCGTCGGCCCGCTTGGAGCTGAACACGATCTGCAGGCTGGGCAGCTGCAGCAGGCACTCCACGCGCGACGCGGGCAGGCAGCTGAAGCGGAAGGCGGACGGGCGCGTGTGGAAGTGCACGATCACGTCCACCGGGAACGACGCGTACACGTACGGGTACGTGCCGCCCTCCGCCGCCTCCGCGCCCGCGCCCGCGCCCGCCCCCGCGCCCGCGCCCGCGCCCGCGCCCGCGCCCGCGCCCGCGCCCGCCGCTCGCCGGCCGCTCTCCGACTCTGTTAGTATAGAGTATTTATTGCGTTAATACGTTGAATATTATACTTCTGTCCTATCAATCATTATTAAAACGAAATCAATGCGAAAATATTAGGAATGATTCTAATAAATGTGTTAGGTTTTCTCATTAATTTTGAAAATGTGAGATCATCATCACATCCGATACAAAATATAATTTGTCTTATTTGTAAGGAAAATTTTCGCATTGTTTAGTGAAAGTATAAGCATAATAAATAATACTTTAAAATAACAACGTACCAGGCGTAGAAGTAAACGACGCCTTAGTAGGTATGGGCTCTAGCGTTTGCTCTAAGAATTCCAATATATGAGGGCTGATGATAGTTTCTTCAGGTATACTCTGTAAAGTGATCCAGGCGAAGAGGGCAGCTTTCTTTGTACCCACTTTGCGATTGGGATTTAATGGGAGGTTAGGCACTGTTTGCGGTGATACTGACTCCTCGGGTAGTGTTTTAGATTCGTAGTGTACCTGTGTAAATTATAGTATTAATTATAATATTAATTAAAAAAAAGGTAAAATAAAAAAAATATAATTAATAAAAATATAAATTATTATCAAATTATACTTAAACATTATAATTTCCCTGCTATAATGAACAAAGCGCGGCGTTCAGTTGTCCTACTCAAAACAGATAGCTTTAAATTCGGGTGGAAAGTGAAAATTAACGTGTCATTCAGTTTTCTCTGTCCACCTTGTGTTATGTAGGAAAAAGTGTGAAGCTGTTTTTTTAACAAATTTTACAAGACTTATCAAATCTCAAAATCTTCTTGCAAAATGTTTATATCTATTGAATTAGTACAAATGTAATATAAAGAAATGGTTGCAAGTAAGAATACAAAATAAAAAATATACATAAATATAAAAAAAAGTCTTTCCCAGTTATACCTTAAGCTGTAATCCAGGCACTTGAAAGACAGTAATGTCGGGGGGCGGTGGAAGACGAGCGCGTCTCGCGTCTAAGCCACCTGACGCTGAACGTCCCACACGGGATTTGCTGCTACTGCCGCTGTAATATGGACATAAGTGAACTAATAGTATATGAACAGCTTTTATGTTTAGATCTCAATTTTTTATGAAGAAAAATATTGTAAAACTTTCTTTTTAGGTCGTATTATAGTGTTCATATCATCGTTCATATATCTTGAAGTTATTCAATTACGGTAATCTGTATGCTTACGTTACATTTGTCATGATATACTCGTTGTTCGAGAAAAGAAAAGAAATAAAAGAAGACACTTCTTCTAGTACATCTTTAATAATATTAGGCCTCGTACGAGGAGTGGTACCCTTGTGGTTCTCTCGGTGGAAGTTTGATGAGAAGTGAGCGCGGAGCAACTGTGCGTCGCTAGAAAAGCCCTTGGAGTGGCATGATGCATGCATATATGCGACCCGTGATTGGTAGCTCGATATATGATAAATAAAATAATCCTTAGTACTATAGATATACGGTCGACGCAGGCAAAACGGCGCCGACACTCGTAGTTATCATGACAAGCACTAAAAAAATCCCTTTTGTAAAAATGTATAAAAGAAAGTTTACTTTCTTAAATGTTTAATTAAACAAGAATTAAAAGAAGAACGTACACTTTTAAAAAATCATAATTAATATAATCGCAGCGTAAGACGTCCATCCTCTGGCTGTAAATGCGATGATTGAGGATTCAAACCCCATTCGGGGAAATGAAGTAAAAACACATTTCCCTGCTTTAATAAGATAAAGCGCGACGTAACCGAATCGATCGTTTCGAATTCTTGACACTAAGTTATCTCCGAATTTCCTACTACATCACAGCGTCAAGTATACATACATCTTCATCTCCTCATGACCAGCAACGTCTTTAGTATGCAGCACGCACTTCCCGCTGTTGATGTGCACCTTCACGTCTAGCTCGAAGTCAATGTTGGGTTCCGCTGTTTTCGTTTTGCTCTGCTTGCTCTCTGATTGAGGAGGATCTGGAGCTTCGGGTGGAGACCTGTACAGAAAAATATGTCAGGTAATTAAGAAAAGCATGATGTGAATGTATATATTAAGCCTTGGCCAATATTTATAAGATATATCTTAATTTATAATGATATTTTAACATTTGTTCACCGATTATAAAGATCTATCTGGACGTCAATTTATTTATAACATTTAGAGCGCGTCATTTAGAGCATGTCACTCGCCACTGCCATTACGCGTAACTGCCGTCACGTTATCTTACACCCAAGGACTTACTGATTCTAAGCATCTTCTCCACCGACGCCAACAATAACAACTCACCCATTCTTCACATCGTCTCCATCCTGCGTGTGCAAGGAGGGCGGCCACGGCGCCGGTAAGGAGCTTTGCCGTTGCACTCCGCCTTGGAACGTGACGCGCGTACGGCCGTCACGCCCCTCGCGGGAGTCACGCTCGCGGTCACGTGCGCGTAAGGAACACGAGCGTGACGGACCCGTCGCCGGGACACCTAAAAAATATAATATTACATAGATGTAATATTTTTTAAGGAAGGTGCGAGTTCAAATTTTCCTATGTAACATTTCTTATATATAGATATGTCCCTTATCAAAAAAAAATAATCTAACACAAATCAAGTAATATCTCTAAATTGTTTAGACAACTGTAATCTCTAATTTTCCTTTGTCTACCTTTGAATCCAATTTATATATCTAATAATACTATATATACATTTTCTAATTTAAATTTCAAAATAAGAAACTCAAATAAAAAAATATAACATAACTATGCTCAAACATAATGTATCATAATATAATTTTAATATTAATAAAAAAAACAATACAAACTAGCAATCGGATCACTATCAGCGGAGCTCCAAGAGGCGCCCTCTATAATATCAGCGAGGCGCGTGTCGTCGTCCGCTAGTAGCAAGGTCTCTCCGGACTCGCCGGCCTCACCCACGCACATGCCTAATGCGCCTAGGCCGGAAAGGCCACTTAATCCACCTAGGCCGACTAAAGGTTCCGACACCCTGTGTACATTTATAATATTCTTCAATATTAGACAAATAAACAAAAAACTATATAAGTAAGCAAACAAATTCAGCCCATTGTAAGACTTAAGTGTTAAAAAATTCTAGCATTAATTAAATTGTCTCTCTGTACACGTATCGATTAGGTTGTTTTTATATTATAACTAAATTCAAAGAAAAAAGAAATACATATAATAATCAATGGAGTTCTGTTGATTCTTAGTAATAACATGTAACTTTCAATTTTCCTTCCATCTGACCAAATCGATAATGATAATGAATAATAAGTTATTTATAACATTAAATAATAGTACATGAAGTATATTTTAATGAACTAACTGATCTAAGTCGTGATGAGCTGGCGGTGACACGAAAGAGTGTGACCGGTTGGAGCCGAGCCCCAGCTTGCCCTTCGTGATGGAGGACGCGCGCACGCTCTGACGACGCAACTTCTGGATCATGTCTCTGTGGACACACACACATCAATTAGAACTTTATACGCTACGGACTACGAACACAATCCACGTTGAACCAGGTAGTACCTCCTAAAGTCCTTGAAGGCGAGCGCCTCCAGGTCGTTGAGGCGGCGGCGCTCGTGCTCCACGGTGGCGTGGCTGGCGCCGAGCGCGCGCAGGTCGCTGATGACCTTGGCCTGCTCCGTCATCTCGCGCTCGATGAGCTTGGAGCGCTGGCGCGCGTCCAGCGCCGGGTCGAACACGAAGGCGGGCAGCTGCGACGTGTACTTGCGCCGGAACACTATGCTCTCCTGTGCATACAAACGAACAACGGAAGCATGAAGCTTTTGGTCTGTGCTCGTGGCCTTTTGTCTCGTGATTGCTTTAATGAACAATTGATGTCGGATGGTTTTTTTTATTAAAATACGATATTCTTAACATTATGAATTATTATAGAAGCTAATCGTGGCGCCGGGGCACAAAGTGTGACTGTAAACGCTATTGGTTGTGAATTCAATCCTCACTCAATAAAATAAAATATTTATTTATAATAAATACGGCGGCAAGGGGGAAACGGAGTGTTTTAATAATACGTTCTCTCAGCCTACCCTGCTGTGTACAACGGGATATAACGTGAAGATGATTTTAAATTAATTATAATTTAAAAAATAAACATAGTTCAGAGCAACAGTGGCACATAAAGGCTGGCTTTACCACTTGCTAATAAAACTTTACTTTGTAGATAATGACTTATTTAAATTATAAGCCAGTTGTAGTAGGTATATAAAAGTTGAGTAGTGGCGGGAACGAAAATAATTTTTAGTTTTAAAGCATTATTTGACGTTTTGCGCAGATTGCAATCGAAAGTGTCATACGAATTATAACATGGGCTGTATGTTAATTGTTAAAATTCAACTGACGCAAAATTAAAATACATCTGTATTACCAAATAATACCAAAACTTCATTATAAACGATATAAATAATAAGTAAATTTACCTGTGAATCCTTGCTATTGTCAGCCTCATCTTCTAAATCACTTTCATAATCCATCTTCAGGGGATCTTCCTCTTCAAAACCTACGAAGAGAAAACATAAAATACCCTTAATAGCCTATTTTTCTTTACTTTTATTTTTCAACTAACAAATGGGTATAAAAAACATTTTTCCATAAATTATAATTGGTTACTTTTTATAATTTTTAATTGGTTACTTTTTTTATTTTCTATTTGCCTTAGCATAAATTAATACTCACCAGTGAGCATAGTCAAAGTGTGTCCCAGTGCCGACAACTGTTTGCCGACATTCACGTCCAGATGTATATCCACACCTTCCATTTGCCACGATACGTTCAGGAACCATTTTGCGTTCTCTATAGGGAAAAGTAAAAATTAAATATTTGGATACTTAAGCATATAACAGTTTTTTTTTATTGACACAAGTAGCAGCAGGATAGATAAATAAAGGGCCTTCTTAAATCGTGGAATCCTACGCCACATTTTGTCTTATCAGAGCGGACATAAACATATTTTAAATATAACATTTCTCTTATGAGAGCGAACCTACATCAATCTCATCTACAGTTTTACATCATCTCAGTGTATTAAAATAGCCTACCAACGGTTACCATAGCATAAACAAATCAGATTGTTACACATTTGTATGCAATCACAATTTGATAGAAAAACATAAAATTCTCAATACCATGATGCTTAGCCGCAGTAGTCCGACTGCACACTTCATAAGTACCCTCGGATACACAACACACATTGACACAGGCTTCACCGGGCGCGGGTTTCCAATCATCCAGGGAGGCCTCAAAGTCGTCCGCAAACCGCAAACAGAGACCAACAAAGCGGCCCTTGCTCACGAGCGCCCCTGAACTGCAGGCGGATATGCTGGTGCTCTCTAGGGTCACAACCACTGCGCCGCGGGAGTCTGCTTCGTAGCGAGTGCCTCCCCAACGGGTCTGCGATGGAAGTAATTAGGTTATATTTTTTAGCTAAAAGGAACCTAAAACATTGTATAATAAAAGAGGAGGATTTAGCAGATTGGTATTAAGTTAAGAATTACGTATTGATACATAAATATTCATTTGATACATAAATTCAACAAAACATAAAACAATTATTTTTCATAAAATAAGATCTTCCTACCCGTCATATTTGTTTTCAATAGTAGTCAAACAATAAACATACTAGACTACAGAATCAATAAAAATACACTTTAATTAAAAATTTAAAATAAATCTCTAGTGTCCAGAATAAGTAAAGTTTTGAGGAGAAATAATAATCAACAGAATACTTACCATTGGTGGCTGGTTTAAAGGCAGGCATATGCCAATATCGTCGACATTCAGTTGTAGGAACAAAGTACTCAAGTGAGGGGTCGCTATGTTCGATGTCAATTGTACCTTGAAAAATTAACGGTATAAGGCTTAAACATTAATCAAATCCTAATTTTATAAAAAAAACGTAGATGTTGATCACACACTATTTACAAAAAGTATTTAGAAAAAGTATAAAATTTGAGCGCAACTAGGACCACCACTCGACGATTTAAGCCTGGTTACATATAATTTATATGTTCCTAAATACTTTTCTCTCATTAATGAAATATTTTTGTTTAAACCAATTTAACACTTCAGTCTACTTTCTACAGATATTGACCTTAAATAAAAAAATAAAAGAATAAATTAAGGTAAGAATAAATTACAGCACGATTATATAAATAGTCTAGTCTGAGCCTATATCTTACTAGTCAAAACCTTATATATTTCTATACATTACATACCTTTTCAAAAACTTGCTGTGTAGCAGTTAGTACTTCTTTATTCAAGCTCATTCTCTTCTCGTTCCAGTATTCGTAGGCATTTTTATAATTGAGCCACACAAGTATCGCCTTGTCCACGGCCACTGGCATTATGAAGATGAGAGGTCTTTTCAGTGTAATGAGGACGACCTCTTTGTCCTCTTCACATACTATCTCGTCTTGGAATGCATTACGCATTGCTAGAATTAATAAAATATATATTATTCACTAGTCGTCACTAGCAATTTCATCTGTATGGCTTTATAGGCGTAAAATGAAAAATGCTGTTTGTTCTCATTTTTGTGAGGATATGTGTATTTGCATGTGCTCTGTGGTCGTGGTATGGGGTCCTCCAATCAAATTCGAGACACTGCGCATAGAAATTCAATGCGCTTTATCAAAAGCACGATAAAAGAAATTAATAAGTAAGTAGAGGTCAGCCTTTGCAGCATACTAGTATAAGCTGTGCCACTGCCACAAGTATCTTTGTGGAGATCAGGACCACAATCTTCGCTTTTACAGTCAGAGTAAATATGCTAGTTATTATTATTATACAAATAAAACATGTTGAAATAATTATATTTACCAATTCTAGTTTTAAAGAATGCATATTGTTGGAATTCAGTCTCAGCTTCCTCGAACATCGCGTTCCTAATTAGCTGTCCCAAACTAAGTTTTACATCCACCTTTGAAATTAAAAAAAAACTTGTTTGAGCTTTGTGTATAACAATAATAAGTAGTTCGGCAGTGCTTCATGCACTTGGGGTTTTTAGATTCTCTATTATTTTTATGTGAGTAAAGTGTGATATTTAAAAGCTAATACTTAAGTATTGAATATATTGAATTTAGATATTAGAATAAATAAAAAAACCGTCAACAATGGCTTAAAAGTTATCGATAGATTGCCTTATTTAAAGATAACTCTATAAGGTAATAATTAACGCTATCCCGTAAAGCATTGTAAGCAGAAAACCTAGTGTCATGAAAATCCGTTCTCCACCTGAATTTAAAAATCTAAAATATGGTCCATTGCGTACCATATCAATAAATGAAACATAATTTAAACACAACAATAGCAAATGGCGATCGATGCCACAAATCATTACATTTACATTCAAAAGCTGTCCCATTGTTCCACAATGGCCACACCGAGTTTGTTCCAAGTGGATAGTAGTGCATACCTGCGCGCGCGCGAAGAGGCGCAGGCCGTGCGGCGCGGCGGGCGGCTGCGGGTGCACGTTCTGCACGCGGTTGCTGAGCTCCAGCTCCACGGCGCCCGTCTCCAGCCGCACCGCGCAGTTGCTGGGCGTCGTCGCCGTCAGCTGGATGCGCTGGGTGAGAACAGTTTACTACTTTGTGAAATGGCATATTTTTGTACATAAAACATCGTTATAATTAACAGGAAACAATCATTAAAAACTCTTTTTTACCCCATTTACACAACATAAAATAACATTCAAGTAAAAATTAAATAACAACTACCTTAATTCTTATCAATAATGAGAACAATATTCTACTAAAGGCAGACGAGGACGCTTCTTCTTCGTTCCACAGCGGCACTGGTTTCTCACCGCCATATACTTTTTGTACTACTTCATTGACCTCCTGCACAATGAAAACGATTAGCCTCTTTTTACTTTACATAAGTTTATTCCATAAATTGTATATTTTTTTAAAACTAAAACTAAAACATTCTGATAATTTTTACATTATAAACGTTCATTAAAACTATATTATTTATTATATTATAAATAAATCAACATAATTAATCTAAATATTGATCTAAGTATGTAAGTGTTTCAGCCTACTACTAAAACAAAATTAAAATTAATACATTTTATAAAAAATCACCTTCATAAAAACTTTTTGCACAAATACTAAATGGTTGAGCAGATCAGTGGACAAAGTATGCTCAAAAAGTCCAATATCTGCAGTCGCGGAGAGGTAACGCCCCGCGCGTAACACAACGCCTTCGGGTTCCGCTGTAACAGTATCAGTATATAAATCTATAGACATATAAGTTGCAGAGGTGGTTTCATTGAAGGTGGTAATCTCAATAACTACTTTGTCTATCTTAAGATGCCGTTTTCATTCGTAGATTATTAAAACGGCATGTTAAGATTAATCTCAAAGTTGAATGCAATTTAAAAATATAGTTTAATTTGAACCTATAACCATTATGCGACGTCAAATTTACATTTTTTTTATGGAAAAGACAACGCAAACGAGCGTTCGGGTCACCTGATGGTAAGTGACTACTGCCGCCCACGCACGACCCCGTGCAACACCAGAGGAGCTACAAGTGCGTTGCCGGCCGACAAGGTGGGTAGGGCGCCGGAGCCCGGCATTACGTGATGCAAAACGCAAGTGGCATAAAGCCACTACTTCACGCCGGTTTTAAATGCCGGGGGTGGTAATGATCCGGTCGAGTCTGCCCATGGGTGTTGCCATTGCTGGCGACGTGACTCTACCACACGTACTTTGGTCGCCTCTTACGACACCACCAGTACCAGGATGATCCTATTCTAGGCCGGGATCACACGGCATGATAGCCTTACTAATCTACCTTTATATTCGTAGATATAAACTGAGTAAACTAGAACAGTAAATAAAATAGAAAAATATAGTAGTGTCGATTACAAGAACAGTACACATTCAGTTGTACATATTTATCCACAAAATATAATATACACAAAAATAATTTAGTAATTTAAATGACAAATAAGAAATAAATAGAAATTAAAGAGGCCGGTCGTGGCGCAGCGGCACGAGGTGTGACTGCAAAACCGACTGGTTGTGGGTTCGATCCCCACTCGAGGAGATGAAATATTTACTTAAATTTATATTTCCATTTTCTTCGCTCTGGTGTCGAGGTTAAGCGCGGCGTTGAGCTCTGCCACTCAGCACGCAATGCCTCCAGAATTCGCCAGAAAGTGAGGAACGGAGTGTCTTAACACTAGGTTCCCTCTGCCTACCCTGCTGTGTGCGGGATACAGCGTGAAGCTAATTTAATTTTTAATTTTATAGAAATTAAAAATAAATACGTTTAGGCATTTTTAAATCGATATTTCACTTTTACTTTATGTAAATAAATAAATTACCTCTAGTAGCATCAGGGTCAGAGTCGTTGTGGGGGTCGTGGGGCTCGCAGTCGAGCACTCGCGCCCTACACTTGACGGCGGGCAGTGCTACCGACGCCGCCGCCGGGATGTTAGCTTCTGTTACCTGTTATAAGATTAAAAAAAACGATTCATTAAGCTGTCACAAAAAAAAATATTATAATTGGCACGGGGATAGAGAAATAAAATGATTGTAGACATTTATTTTACTTATGTTTTTTTTTCCCCTTTACGACGTAAATCACTTTGTCTGTCGATCTACTAACTGTTCTGTCAATATTTTATAATTTTTTGTTGTATTATTAGTAACAGAAATGTTGTTTTTCTGAAGTGGAAATATAATATTTCAATTTTATGCGCCTCATAATTTTTTATTAGGAAGTTCCAAATATACTATTCTTTTCTTTCCTTAAAATTTTCGCTATAGTAAATCCCACCTGCAATTTAGTAACAAAGCTAAGCGAGTGCTGCGGCAGGTCCACCGTGAACTTGGCACGGGCCGCCGTCACGCCCGTACTCTGGACTTGCTCCATCTTGTACTGCGCTTGTAGAGATGGTAATAGCGCCGCTGTCACGCTGAGACTCTATTATGGATAAAAATCTATTTTAATATATAATACATATGCATATACATACATCAATATGTATATTTATCGTAAAGCTCGTAACAATTTTTTTTGTACTTTCTGATTTTGTTATCTGAACTGATCTTAAATATATTATTTTAAAATATAATTATAATATCTCATAAATAGTATACTGTTTGTATTATTAATTGAATTTGAATTTGAATAGCCCAAATATGTTAATGTTGACGATCAAGTTAATATCTTTATTATTTTTGTATTCTGCACATAGCATATGGAAGGCAGAGAGAGGTCTCGTCAGAGCGTGTGTTGTGTGAGTGTGGTGACCTGCAGCATGATGGAGAACTGCAGCTGCAGCGGCTGCAGCAGCGGGTCGGGTGCGGCGTGCGGGGGCGCGGGGGTGCGCGGTGCGGGCGGCGGGCTGCCCTCCTCCTCGTCGTCGGCCGCGCCCGCGCCGCCGCGCGACATCCGCGACGACGTGCGCGTCACGCCCAACTCCTGCAAATATTCATATTATTATTATTTTAAAATAATTCAATGATGCATTTTGAATTTAAAAATAAATTAGGACAGAATAACCTATTTAAGCACTAATGATATAAGTGGAACTTTATTCATCGCAAAAAGGTATATAAATAACTAATTATTTTAATTCAAATGTTTATTTAAATATATCCATAGATGTCGTCCACTTGTCCCCCTCACCTGCAGAGTGGAGGACAGCTGCCTGCTGGAGCGCGTCATGACGCCGTGCAGCGCCACGGGGTGCTGCGGCAGGTCCACGCGCACGGGCCCCACGGCCGCCAGCGCCGTGGCGCCCGCGCGCCCCAGCTCCCACGAGTACAGCGCCTGCGACTTGCCCACGCTCACGCGCACCACCGTCCTGGACGCAGCGAACCAGTTAGTAAATACTAGCACTTCTACTTCTTCTTATATTTAAGTCAAATTATAGAAAACCGTTAAATAACTTGTAGATTAAATGTTATTCCCATATGTAAACTATATTACTGTAAAGTTTCATCTAAGTCCGTCCAGCAGTTTTTGAATGAAAGTAGAACAAACATCCATTCTCACATACTTTTACATTTATAATATTGGTATAGAATACTAATATCATAAAACAGAAGAGTTTGTTTGTTTAAGCGTGCTAGTCTTAGGAAATATTATTTCAAATTAAAAAACATTCTGTGTTGTATAATCGGCACCTCGAAGAAGACTATAGCACACTCACTGGTAGTGTTGCCGATCGATAGTGGACTATCGATCGGAATTCGATATTCTATCGATAGTAGTCCAATAGAAGGGCTATCGATATTATAATCGATACTATCGATTAAAGAGATAGTATCGAAACTATCGATAGTTCTAAAGGGTACAATACTATCGGACAAATGCAATACTATCGATATTATCGATAGTATCGTATCTCCAAATCAGAAAGACATCGATACTATCGGTAGTATCGATACTATTGAATTTCTAGGAAACGATATGATATTAGAAACATCTTAGTTGAAGTACCTAACTAATTGCTTATTCATACGCCATATTAAGTATTTCTTCTTTTCACCAAAAAATCAAACAAAATAAATATAATAAAAACGTATTTTGTTTTTTTCATTTCATCTTGTAATTAAGCTTAAGAATCATACTCAATACTATCGTAAATTAGCATATAATCGATAGTGCAAAATAATCGATGGTATCGATACAATAGATTTTATCGATACTATTGTATCCTAGACATTTAATAGTATCGATACTATCGATCGTATTGATTATTTTCCGATTAGGAGATACGATACTACAGATAGTATCGATAGTATTGCACTTAGCCGATTGTATTGTATTCTTCTAAGCTATCGATAGAATCGATAAGATCGATACTATCGATTGTTGTATCGATCGCATAGGCTTTTTTAGATTAAAACTATCGATGGCGAAACTATCGATAGTTTGGCAACACTACTCACTGGTGGTTGGGCGCGGCGCCCTCGAGCAGCACGATGGCGGTGCGGCCGAGGTTGCCGCCCAGCGCCCACTGGCGCGCGCGCGAGGCCGACAGCGACGCCTGCAGCGACGTGATCTCCGCCTCCAGCTTCAGCCCCGACAGCGACGCCAGCAGCCGCGTGCGGTGGATCCTGCCACGAGACCGCACCGTGGTAACTCAACGCGGATGCTTGTCTTGTTACCAGATCGAGGGACTGATAGTCATTTATTCCACCAAGTGGAGATCGATTCCACGACCTTTAATTGTGTATTCAGACACGATTTGTATTCCAGTCTTAAATACATCTCGTGTATTCAGAAATTTTAAAGGCCCGTACGTTTTCCTTCAACCACACCTTGTTTTGTTGATCCTTGATGAAACACCAATGGGTGTTTTATCAGGACTTTGCATAGGAATAGGAACATTAAGGATATTAATTATAATAAATAAGAACTTTTTTATCCTCCCCACCAACATGTAAGATTAACAACATTTAGAAAAACGTTACAGCTAGCATTATTATTCTTAAGCGTAAACGTAACACGTAGAATCAGATTTTCCATTTCTTTTTATTAAATAAAACAAATTAAACTAGGCATTTGAAGTGAAACCTACCTCGCGCCGCCCACGACCACAATGCCCATACCCGTAGCACTAGACGAGGAATTACTGGCATTCTGTTCGCGAGAGCTGGGACGCGCGCGCCCTCTGTACGCTTCAGGTAGTTCCGTTGACACTGAGAACCTGAAATGTTATCAACGTAATAAAGTTATTTATTCATCCATTACATACATCTGTTTATATGAAGGGCTCAAGACGCACGGACGAAACTACTGGACTTACAAATTTGAAATTCACCTCGTAAGTAAGTCAGGTAGTGTAGAGAAACACAAAGAAATGTCACGAAAACGGAAAACGACGGGATTTTCCATATTAGTTCTTAAAATCCACCCAAATAAAGCTGCGGGTTACGACTTGTATAAGAAAAATAAAAGGTGTAAGTAGTGTCTATATTGGATATTTATTTAAAGAAATATTCGATCACACAGGGAACACAAGTTCAAGTCCTGTTCTCGGGAACTTGAATTACCCGAATTTGTTTTATTTTTTCAATCGTTATTTCACAATCGTCCAATGTACAATGCGATTTCATAATAGTTCTTGGTTTTCAAGAAAACGTATGGCTTAGTTCTCAGAACGGTGCGAGAGAGACGGAGGCGCAATACCTTTACTGAAATAAAGGTATAAAAAATTGAAGGTGGCGTAGAAATATAAAATAAAATTAATACTTTCCAAAGTATCAATTTTATTTTATATATATTTTTATATTATTAAGCTAGTATATTAGTTAGCTACAAATACATACCTATGCGTGATCGTATCAGCGTCCGGCATATTAGCATACAAGTCCAGTAACAAGTACACAGTGCGCCAACAACGAGGCGCCAGCGCCCCCGCTGAGGGGGCCGGAGCAGGGGCCGGGGCGGGTGGGGGCGCGGGGGGTGCAGGTTCAGGTACGGTTGTGGTAAACATCGGTGTGTGGGCGCCTTCGTTCAGTGAACTGTAGCCTGTAAGTAATAATTAATCAACAGATAATATACGAAATAAAACAGAGAGTCTTACAACTAAATTATTATCGCGGGTTACATCCCGCTTATAGCAATAAGCGATATAAGCGATAGAGATATAACCCGTTTATTGCTATAATCGGGATAAAGCGTAAATAAGCTACCAACCAAGTTTTCCCTTTACAGTCTTTCCCGTAGACCGTAGTTTCTGTGCGAAGGACTGCGGGCGTGGTCGTGGTGCCGGCGGGGGTGCTGGCGCCTCCCACTTGGGCTCAAGAGTGGCGTACTGACTGTCCTTATCCAGGGACGACATGCTCACCACCGTCTCGCGGAAATCAGATACTAGCAACAAAAAATAATATAAATTTAATCAAATCAGCTTCAAGTTGTATCCCGCACACAGCAGGGTAGGCAGAGGGAACCTAGTGTTAAGTTCCGTTCCCCACTTTCTGCCGTATTCTGGAGGCATTGTGTGTTGATGGGCAGAACTCAACGCCGCGCTTAACCTCGACACCAGAGCGAAGAAATGGAAATATAAATTTAAGTAAATATTTCATCTCCTCCAGTGGGGATCGAACCCACAACCAGTCGGTTTTACAGTCACACCTCGTGCCGCTGCGCCACGACTGGCCTCGATTCGATATAAATTTAATTGTTACAATTAAATTAAAGTAATTCTATAACTAATATATAGGCTCAAAAATAACTCATAGTGTTCTTAATTTATTTACCTTATTAGTATAAGAAAAATTACTTGGTTATTTACAATTTTTTTGTATGATTACAAAAACATTATAAAAAATGGGGAAAACAAAAATATTTACTAAAAAAACTTCCCATTTTTAGATATTTTAATTTATAGTATTCTTATTAAAAGAAAATAAATCTATAATATTTACAATTAAACAGCCACAGCTTCAATTAGAAGATTAAAATGCACAGTATACACAAATATTTTTCCAAAGTGGAATTTTTATTTCACTATGTATTTTAATATTATAAATGAGTACAAATTACGTTTTAATTTTTCATTCCTGTGAAAACGGGTTTAACTGCATTTATTTATTTGAATACCTGAAGGGTGTTTATTGTGTCGTCTCGAGGAACTAGTCTGAGTGCGGAGCTCACACTGCGTGTCTTTCACGTTCTGGTACATGTTGCTAATTTGATGTAAGAGGCGTAGCAGCGGCATGTTCACCTGGTTATATAAACTCATTGTAATATTAGAATTATTCTTTATGCTGTTGTAGTGGATATGTTTGTCCCGTGTTTTAGAAGCTGGGGACGTTACTCTAGCGTCCCCAGCGGCATTTTGAAAGAGATCTTTAAATTTCAAATGTTATCAACATGTGCTGTTTTTGCTTTCGTTGCTTTATTTTGTGAAATTTGGGAATATTTTGCAATAATCATTATTCATTGGGCAAAAAAGAGTCAATGAATCTTTAAAAAATTTATTAAAATCAGCTTCACGCTGTATCTCGCACACAGCAGGATAGGCAGAGGGAACCTGGACAACAGAACAAAGAAATGAATATAAATATTTAAGTTCCTCGCGTGGGTATCGTACCCACAACCAGTCAACACTTAGTGCTTCGACTGGTCTCTATCAATCTCTATCAATGTCAATTAATCTGAAATGAATTAATTCGTTGAAAGTGCTTATATTGTTTTCAAACAAAACGGAACTGCGGTAAATAACGAATATTTTACGATACTTTAGAAGAAGCTTTAAGATTAATTAAATTTATATTTGAATCTTTTTGGACATGACACCCAAGGCCACAGATTCAAATATGATAAAAATTTTATCCATTTTTTCACTTACCTGTTGTGATATAAATCGTATGCTGATATTAAAGTTAAGCATAGTACTAATATGCTTTTTGAGCTGCCCTCTGGATATGTATAGCACGTTTTGTCTCTGTATGAGATCGTCGACCGCCATGTCAGCCACTTTCTTGTGGTCCACGTCGATGGAGATCTTTTCGCAAAGGAAAGCTGGGGTTTCTGATGGTATGTCGATGTGGGGTGGATTGGCAGCTGTGTATCAAATAAATTGTTGAAGACATAAATATTTTTATTTTATGTTTATATAAGATTTTTTAAAAGTTATACAATCTTTATCAATTCTTTTTATATTTTATATAAAATTTAAACTATCACCACTGGAATAAATAGTATTTCAGGGAATTTATCAAAAAAATTAAAAACAAATAATTATAATTTGACAAAAATCTAAAATTTATTAATACAGCTTGATAAAAATAATTTACATAAGAGTACAAAAAATATTTAACACTCTCATTATACACTTACATAGCATGATGGTAAAAAGAATACTTAAATTTTATAAGAATTATGAGTTAGGGAGTAGTAGGGCACATAGTAGGATAAACAGAGAGGACTCTGACTCCCACACTTCTAATATAAGGACAAACTCACGTTTACTCTTGCTCTGGTGTCGGCGGTCTCTCGCCAGTTCTCCCACAACGATGTCTATGCGGAACATGTCGACCCACGCCAGTAAAGATAATTTAGACCCGAGGGATTCCAAGCCGGACCCTGCTTCCGCTCCCACACCTTTGCTTTTTGATTCTCCTATAATAAAAATATTATATATTTTTCATGTTATTATAAATAAAACAATCTGATTTCGAAGCAAGTCTTATTATCAAAACTTTGGAACAGTTTTTGATAGTTACTAAAATATTGTTTATTAATTATAGACATCACTAAAAATTTCTTTTTTCTTTGTAAAAGAAAGTATAATTGAAAATATAATTGTGTGTTACTATGATTATAATGTGTCGCATGTGCGTGTGTACGTACCGTGCGCGACTTGGTGCGGCGACACGCCGAGCGCGGCGAGCAGGGGCTGGAACACGAGGTGCGCGTCCAGCAGCATGAGCGAGCCCTGCAGCGGGTACAGGCTGCACGCCGGCAGTGACGCCACCGCGCGCGGGTTCATGGCGCCCGCTGGGATCATCGGCTTCTTATTTTTAGCTTCCTGGAAATATCACGTTAAAGGTAAGTCGTAAATAAAAATCACTACCCTTCACGGGAATTGTTAATATCTGTTCCTAGCATAAATCCACAATGACACACAAAGACAGTATCAGACACTCTTGGTGGAACCTGAGGTCAACTCTCGAAGACTCTTATTAAAATAAGAAAATAATTAGGCCACTTTGGTGTAAATACACCAATAAATATGCTCACTCTATCATTTTAACCGCATCTCACACAGCTCCACTCGTGTTGAGACGTACATGTCACATCAGTGGTCCTTCATCAGCTTTATAATTGTTTTATCTAATCCAATAAATAAAAGTAATCTAATAACTTACTACTTTAATAGGCTCCTGCTTGGCCATCCACTGGTAGAGGTCTTCACGTGCGCGGTCGCTTGCGATGTTGTCATGGCTACCCTGCGAGTACAGCGACGGATTCGAACCCACTGTCGGCAGATCCTCTTTTAGAGTGCCGTAATCTGTAAGTCATAAATAGGAATTAAAGTATTAAGTTTATGTATGTTTTTACTTTTTTGATTAGGCATCTCAAAACTCAACACCACGCTTCATGTTCAGCAGAATAAGAGAGAAAAAATTATGTCAATAAACAAATACTGCCGAATGGAGATCAAAATTAAAATACATAGTAGTAATTTCCCTTATCTAAGTGGTTGCAGATATTATGGCAAAATAATATATACCTAACCAAAATAACAACTTGTAAGGTTTTTATATATATTATTATACCTCATCGCCTAGTACTTAGGTACACGTACAACGCCGTTCTTGTTTTACAGAATTATTTAGAAACTAAAAAACAAAAAAATATACGATGAAAGCTATAGTACTTTTATAATTCTATATTTTTGTACGATTAAATTTTTTCAAGAAATAATTATCTTTCCATGAGGTCGGCAAAAAACATTGTATAAATAGAGCGGTTCTATCATTGATTTAGTTGTAATCTCTTCAATATTTATTTTAATATCTTCAAAAATATTTCTCATACATTAAGGACTAACTTCAATATATTCCAAATCCCTAAAAGGTTTGGCGCGAGTAAGAAAGCATTCACACTTTAGTGCCAGTTACGTTTCGTTCTCAGTCCGATCACAGACTTTGAAAAAGAAGCGTATATGTGAGAAACAATGACAGCATTCATACAATCATTCCGGTCAAGTTCCGGTCCAATCACCCATATAAGATTGTTTCCAACGCTCATATTCTTATATGAGATCGGACTAAGAATCCACCGTGCAACAGTGCCGGTCAGGCACTATAGTGTGAGTCTTCCCATAGATTCCTGCTACGTTTAACCCCAGATAGCTAACCTTCATGTGAACTCTGTTGAAACTAACCATCCATCAAAACGACGAGTATTATTAATTTTTGTTTTTTGTATTAAGTAGTTAAAAAAATCTACTTCTTTTTAAGTTCCGCTCATTAATATGGTCGTTAATAAATAAATCATTTGCATATTGAATTTATTTATTTATTAAAATATAATAACTTTTCTTAACCTCTAATTAAATAGGAACATTTTCTTATTAATCTCTTTGGCATGCAAAATCAACAAGAATTTAGAATAAAACAATCAGTTTTTTGGGTTGTTATGATACGTAAAACATTTTAAGTAATAAAAACATATTATTTTATAAATAAATCACTTTTTTAAACATTTTTAAAGTGTTATTCCACACTTAGGAAAGATCTAAATAAGTATTTTTCTAAATAAGTATAAATCACTTTTCTTTCGCGCAAGTGACACAAAAATCAACTTTATTTGCTTTCAACTTTATAATTATTGATTATTCCGTTAATTTATCTATCTGAAATATTAGACTCATCTGGTCGAAACTATTTACACCACCTTTACTTGAGTTATAAAACTTAATTATTGGTGGTTTTCTTAGCAAAGAAACCGCTGTGTACGAGTTAATTGTGACATTCTTAATTGTTCCATACGAATTGCATGACATTATGTCTGAAGGAGCGGTGTTTGAAGTGGTTCGTAGTCTATGTCTCATGGACACAAAGTCACGGCACAAGTTCAGTGGGATTAAATATCTTTCCTCGGGCTTTGATAGTTCCTGATTTTAATCTCTTTGTTCATGATCTTCCACTACAAAATCTTCGGTTTCACTGGCAGAACTATTATCTAGAACCTGACTTTTAACTTGAAGTTGTAATAAATTTATTATTTCATCTTCTTTTAAGGAAGACATGATGTAAACCTGGAATTATTCGCGAACTTAGTCAAAATTAAACGCGCACACTAACTAAAATATTTAATATTTATTATAACAAAAGCTAAAGACCCGTCGAAACGACGGGCAAAGGCAACTATTCAACAACTAAAACAATTACCTGTTCACTGCATCCACCACTGCAACGGCCTCACCGGCAACTAAGTTAGTTATCTTCGACAGCACGTTAGGACGCGGCATTAAAAAAACAGTGATATTTCGTTGTACTGCCTCGTCGAATTGACGGAGGTTAGCTATCTAGGGTTAAAGTACGTCCATACAAGTATATAGTCAAATAAGTTCATATGAGACTAATCTAAGTACACTAATTCAAACATTTAGCAAAAACAGCTCACTAGCAATAGCATCGTCCTGGAAAGGAGTCTTTCTAGTGGAGAAAGGCAGCGACGGGAACACTAGGCTAGCGCGACTGCTTTGCGCCGCTCGCACTGTATAAAATGACTTTAATTAATTTCAAAATAACATAGTAATGAAAAAACTCTTAAATCCTTTAAATTTTGTGAAATGGAAAATGATATATTAAAACAAAGAATATAAACTATAATGTTAATTTAACTAAGTCAAATAAAGTATGAATTTATTAATTCATGATAAAAACAATATTACATATGTTATAACAATACTTTTTTTTTGTTCAATCCTTGACATAAAATGTTAACATATACATACGTCATGATTATGAACCATATAAATGTATCTTAAGAAATAATTAAATATGGCAATTAAAGAAATAATAACAACTCAAAACAAACAATGCAAATGATAACTACAATAGATCTAATGTAAAAATTAAAAAGTGGCAAACAGCGCACATTCTATCATTCAATGCAATCGAAAATGAAATGAAAATGTAAGCAAAAGTGTCAATCTAAAATATTCGTGAAAAAGTGCGAAATACGTAAGAAATAAGTGACGCCAAAGAAAAGTGATTATGTTAGATATAATACCATGTACAAATATTTTGATACATGTTGGTGTAAAATTAATATTATTTACTTATTTCATTACAGACATATTGGATATAATACAATACAGTATTATAATATGATATAATAATTTATATATTTTATATTATAGGAAAAAATAGTTCAAATGTATTTATAAGGCACGCTAGAATTATGTATCTTACTTTTTCGCATTTAAAAAAATCACTTAAACGGGGAAAAAGTCAATCTATATGTATATATATTATAAATTACTTCGAGTAGAATTAAACCATCAAGTAAGTAAGCAACAGAAAAACACACACAAAAACATATTTTACTTAAAAAATCATTAAAAGCAATTCACACTTTTATTAACAAGAAAATATAAAAATTTCACAATCAAACCGTTCAAGACAACTAGCTTGGAAAAATAAAAACACACAAACGTGCAAACAAAAAGAACACTTATAGCAAAGACAACAGAGGCGTTATCAGCGTGCGGTGTTGTACGCACCGGACGGCGGCGTGGACGGGTACGAGTGCGGGCGAGACGTCGCCGTCGCTGAGCTCGCTTTGTAAATAATTATATGAATTTTGTAATATATAATATTTATGTTAATGTATAAATCAGTAAGAAGTGATTTAATATAATTAAGTCGTATATTGTTTACTATATTTTAGGATTTTCGGATTTAAACCCCTGTTTTCTTTATACCACACACTCAAAATGAGGTCAAATTTTGCAACGCTTACAGTTTTGCAACCATTTTTTGGTTCCTTTAATTTAAGATTTTAAGTTAAAATTTGAAATATATAATAAAAATTCAGATTTTTGTTGTTAAAAAAATATATGGTAAATTATTGTAATTGTTTATAGTAAATCGACTTATTTTTATTCCATAATTCACATTCATGTTTCACAATCACAATATTGACATTCACATAAACATTTTCAACCCAATATATATTTTCTCATTAATAAATTGACACTTACTCGGAATTTGAGTATCTAGTTTTTCCACATCCATGTTCAAGAGAAGACAGTTCTCATCTAAACCTTCATTATCGAATTGATATTCTTGCCAACCCTCCACAGAATCCTGAAATAAATACTTCCTATTATTTATGCTCTAAAGACGACTATTATTAATACTTACAACTATGCTGCCGTCAAAAATTGAAACCTACGTTTAACGTAAACTTTAACTTTTGTAAATACAATCAAAATACTGTTACAAATAACATAGCAAATTATTATTTTTGTCCATCTTCAAGATTTTTCCAGCATTGCAAAGTAAATCAAAAAGTCATGGTACTTCTACATGAGTATTAAATTTATAATGAAAGTAAAATAATTTCCTTTACATAAGGGTCGAGTTCGGTTAAAATAATTAATGTATAATATTATCAAATTGACATTTCTCCTGTATTTGAACAACGGAACGCCAGACGCCTTTTGAAATTACAACTTTCCAATACTGAAGTTTTTTTTGAGAACTACCTCATTACAAAATATCCATAATTTCACAAATTAACAAAATACCTCAAGTAGTTCAGGCAGTGCGAAAGTGACGTTAAGAGGCTTCATGACTTTACTCTTATAATTGTGTTCCAGTAGTAATGGTGTGTACAAGATGTTCTTCCATTGTCGCGTGAGAACGATCACACCCTTATAAAAGAAAAGATTTAGTTACCATTAAACTTGCACATAAAATACACATCAAGCATAAATCAAATTATATTAAATCAGCTTCACGCTGTATCCCGCACACAGCAGGGTAGGCAGAGGGAACCTAGTGTTAAGACACTCCGTTCCCCACTTTCTGCCGAATTCTGGAGGCATTGCGTGTTGAGTGGCAGAACTCAACGCCGCGCTTAGCCTCGACACCAGAGCGAAGAAATGGAAATATAAATTTAAGTAAATATTTCATCTCCTCGAGTGGGGATCGAACCCACAACCAGTCGGTTTTACAGTCACAATTCGTGCCGCTGCGCCACGACCGGCCTACACATCAAGCATGTGCATGTGAAATATACTTTGATTATTATTTAATGATCATAAATAAAAGAAAAATATTAAATAATAAACAAAAATGTCATCGAATCGTATTTTCAAATTCAACTAAAACATCGACTTGAAAAAATCTTCAAAATTTTATATGAAATGACGCCTAAGAAGTAACGGATCGTTGAAGTCGATTTGCTATGTGTGGTTTTTAAGATCTTATACCATTACATATTTGATTGTTAATAAATATCTTAACATCAAAATTCATTATTAACCAACGCACGCATTTATACGCATATATGCACACGCATACGCATAGTACGTGTAACAATGCCCACCCACCCGTCTTAATGTAGAGAGCGAGGGCAAGTGTCTCTCGGCAAGATCCGCCTGCACAGCGGCCGCGTCCGCCTGCAACGCATAGCGGAGTAGAACCGCGCATAATTGTAGTGACGGCTCCTCACGAAGTTGTTTTGCCATGGGGGTGTGACGGCCGTAGCGGCTCTGAAAATGGTAAAAATGTACGAAAATTGTTAAGATTAGGCTTGTTAAAGCAGTTTCATCTTACGCAAGGTTTGATTTTTTGTATATTTCTAAGTTTATCCTACTTAATTTTGCTAACTTTAGGGCTTTACAGCACCCATGTTGTACAAAGTTTTTAATCGTGAAGAATTTAAAGAATACTTGATGTCATTGACTTAATTTATCTTCAGCATTTTCCCCACTTGTTGACATGACATCGAACGTATAAGTCAAACTTCTTTCAGTAATTGTATCAATTTGCAATAATTTTTAATGCAAAAAATACATTACCTACACAATAATCTACAAAATACAATGTATAGGCTTACCTTAGGCAGAGTATGATTAGGTGCTCTATCGAGCGCGGAGGCCATGAGGCTGGCGGCGGTGGCGGCGAGGCGGCGCGCCCGCGCTCTGTACAGCGCCACCACTCGGATGCCGAGGCGGTTGCACGGATTCATCCAAGCGTTGATGGCAGGGGATGCCGTGCTGAGAAGGTTCCAGTCTAGCCTGGCAAAGGTTATCAATAACAATTTTGTTTAGCTTCAAGACTCATCTTTATATGGATTGATAAGCAGAGAGATTTTAGTGATAAAAATGTAAAATACAAAAAAAATACATATAAATAAAAATATTAATGAAAAATTTATGTACATAACTAAGAATTTACCTACTTTGCTATAGTGAAATTACATTTATTGTCTAACCTGTACAATGGTAAAATACCTGGTGTAATCAATTTTCTTCGTAATAGGAGTCCTAGGTGGAGCAGCGAAATTAAACCAAACAACCTTTAAGTCAATTGAACAAGATGAGGTGTTTCCACTATCTTTTACAGGTACCACTGTCGCAGAGCTATCGTTAGAAGGTTCATCAGGTCCTGGAGTTGTAGCTTCAGGTGGAACAGGCGGAGGCTGAGCATTACCCAAGTTAGGAGTACTAGGCTTTGAACTAGACTCCCTTTTCCTAAACAATTCTTCGATTCCAGAAGTCCGAATACCCTTAGTTTTTTCTTTATCTGGCTTCAATTCTTCAGCTGATTTTACTGATTCTCTGCAACTTTCGCTATCAGTTCGTACTGACTTTTTCTCTTCATTAGGTTTGTGAGATTGGGAATGTTTAGA
The DNA here is from genome assembly GCA_013403705.1 of Heliconius hermathena. NCBI lineage: Eukaryota > Metazoa > Arthropoda > Insecta > Lepidoptera > Nymphalidae > Heliconius > Heliconius hermathena. The sequence continues at coordinate 421,175 of JAAIXJ010001890.1, read as the reverse complement.
CACTTTAATGGATACTCCTTCAACGCCACATTCAAACATAATGTAACCAATAGAATTCTCTTTTTGTCCTTCTACTGTTCCATTTTGACAGCCCTGAAAAAAAATTATAATAAAGTAAATATTTTTAATAACTTGTAACATGTATTGAAAAATCGTCAAAAACATTAATTACCATAGTATCACACCCTTTAGGACAGGCATCAGCTCTAATAAATTTGAACGAAACTTTAGAGTGCTGGCAAGGTATACCAGTTATCGTAGCGTCCTTTAGCTGTGAAGATTCATTACGTATCCTCCTCAACTGCCCATGGACTTTACCTATAAAAACAACAGTTTTATTCTAATTTATTTTTCATTATTACATCCCATATAAAAATTTTGTAATATATTTTTTCCAGGCATAAATATTAAATCAAATTAAAAATATATATACAACTGGCACTTACCAATATTCAAAACAACTGTAGTATCTTCACATTGCTGTTGTGATGTCTCTATGTACACCGGTTCACCTTTTTCCGGTCCTCGTTTCCTACCAGACCCCGAAGACTGAATCAGCGCTCGGGGACCCTTCATAATACCAAATGACTTTTTACTTCCCAGAGTTCGAAGCGTCGGCCGGTAGTATAATTGTACTGACTCCAGTGTTTTCCTCGAACTAGTATATTTTGCCACAATATTCTCCACAGATACTCCAAATAAAGATACACATGTCAAATCTTGAATGTTGTCGAGAGCGGAGAAAGATATCATGTCTTCGACAACAGATGATTGCACAAATACTATATTTACTTTAGGTACGGTGACTGTGGCCTGGAATTGATCATAGATCGTCTCTTCGTAAACATTGGAGTGTGGGATCGTAGCCAGCTTGCATTTATCATCTTTTTCAATTATAATACTAGACTCGTTACGAGCTTGCATCTGTGGAAGCCAATTTAGTACATACTGCTTCTGTTTAAGTATATTTGACGATTCTACTGATGATATGCAAAGTAAACGTAAGTGATTAATAACTGTTATAGGGTGAATATTGGCTAACACTGGAGTTAGAGATTCCACAAATTTTTGAGTACTTTCTAAAACAAGCGGCGTTAACATGACATCTATTTCACCACGCAACTTTATAAACAATCCATTTTTAGTGTCACTCGTGGTGGTAACTGTTGAAGTTGAACTTTTGTCAGTAGTATTCTCTTGATTGTCCTGTACATTTTGTTGCAAGTCCCACCACGCTTGTGGATAGGGATGGGCCTTGATTTGCGAATTGAAATGTGGAGTAAGATTTGAGTATGGACCGTGTTGATTTTGACTAGAGTGGCCATCTTTTTTTGAAATTAATTTTAAAGTTTGCACTTTTCCAGTAAATTCAAAACATGGTAAGTATTTTTGTCCAACATATACTAAAGACCCGTCGTCAGCTCTCCTAAATAAAGGCAACGTGAATACATCACTGCCCGTAGGCAAAGAACAAGTTGTCCAATTACAGCATCTATATTGAGGTAAATTATTAATGTAACTAGACATAAGTAGAGGAGAATCTGCTATGGGTTTATTGGTTTGCATATGTAAATTAACAAGAGTCATATCTTCTTGAGAAGAAATAGCGGATATGAATGAGTTCGACGAAACTGATCCACTCTCGGAATCTGGTTGAACACCGGCACTAAGATTGCTAATAGTATCAGGTCCATCTATCATTTCGGATCTTGGCATCATATTTACCCATTTTTCATTGCTGCTATCGCCGACAGTGTAAGATGGTTGTTCTTTTGGATTACTGCGTCGGCTTCCAAAGGAGTGTTTCAAACTTGATGAGCGACTCGGGAACATATCTTCGTCTGCTGAAAAGAACGCCTCCGAATGGTTTTCACTTGTTATAGATATTGTACGCTGAACTTCATGTATTATAGCTTCTTCCACATGCGGCTGAGAATTCAATGAGTAGTGCGAATCAGATACAGCGACGCTTCTTGGCGGAACTTTGGGTGCGACGAAATGGTCGTTTTCTGATGTCACCGGTTTTCTAACGATAACATTTGTATTATCCTTAATCCCACAACTGAGAGCTAGTTTTGAATCAGACACACTACTTTCCATTTGAGGTATACTTAAAATTGTTTTATTAAGTTTCGAGTCACTGTCGATTTTTGAACTTCCCAGTGGGACAGATGAGTCTACTAGGCGTGCATACGGAACATCGCTTTTAGTGCTCGATACTAAAACATTGTTGCTTCCTTTACTCATACTGGTGTAAGAAAATCTTCTTGTCAGGCTGCGTCTTTCGATGCTCTGCGGAGATTTACTGAGATTTTGTGGTAACGGTGATGGTATCAAAGTAGACACATTTGTCGGTTGTAAGCAAACATTCAAACTATTATATGGCGGGGTATGAAACACTAACTGGCCAGTATGAAGTAAGCTTTGACCGTAACCATATTCGCCAGGAGACGTTTCTATGACATTGAATATAGCTATATTAATGCCCTCGTGCAAATCTGAGGGACTAGGTTTGAGAAAGTTTGCACCATTTCGGTTAGAACCAAAGAAAGCACATCCACCTGTACAACCACATTGTGTACTTTTGCCTTCATTTGGCCAAAGAAACCATAATCTTTTAAACTTTTCATCATGCAACTTCAAAAATTTCTGTTGCACTAGATGTACATTTCGAGGACTTTGAGGTAATGACGAGGCTGCTTCTATGAGTAGAGGACCCAAGGACATTGAACCCACGCCTACCCAATTGTCATTTTCAGGTACTTTGTTCTGACTGCCATTACTTCCACTGGAATGGTGATGTGTGTTTGTTTGCATGTTTGTTTGTGTATAGAGAGCAAGTTTTATATTAGGTAATAATCCAGTTATTCCAGTACCGAATCCAGATCCGTGTAAATTACAAAAAGACAATCTGATTGGAGATATCCATGATTGTAAGGTTGTATTTGTGTCCGCGATGTACAAATCGATGAGATCGACAGCCACCCGAATCATTCGATATTTTATTTCATTAGGCGTTGGGCATCGATATTTGAGAGTGAGATCAGTTTCTGGACACAGCACGTTATTTAGCCCGTGATGACATTGTTTGGCAGTATTTGGTGGTGTTAATTCATTTTCGTTATCACATATAAGAAGTAAGAATGTTTCTAACGATGATATGATTTGATATAATTGGGGCAAAGTTAAGCGACCTGTAAGTTGGCCTAACTGAAGTTCCATCATCCAGGCATACTCTATTGTTTCTTCTTCAACTGTTCTATTAGTATCACTAAAGAAACCATTACCCCTTAGTTGAAACGAAGAAAGCATCAAGTGACCTTGTTGAAGAGAATTTGAAGTATTAACGCCATTGGAATTTGATCGCGATGGGCTGTTTGAAGATACTAATATTGACGGACTTAAGAGCAGCTGTAATTTTGTTTCTCTAAAACTTTTGTCCATTTCAAACCCAAATCTTTCAATAAGAACGACAGGACACGGAGGCTCATTTTCACTGCAATTTTTTACTAAATGTGCCTGAATATCGTGAATAATGATGGAAACATTAACATCCAAAGGCCTGCAGCGACGTGGATCGAAAGGTCCTTTACTTGTATCACTGTTGTCATCAATTGAAATTTCAGTATGCTGATTAATGCTACTTCTATCGTTCAACTTGGTCGTATTTACCTCACCTGACCAGTAATAAGTCTCAACATTGGGGGTTTTTTGCATATCTGTAAATGATTGGTCTTCCCCAAATATGTTTTCTAATAAATTCATAAAACTTGTAATGATAGTTCCATATGCAAGGAGAATAGAAGGCCCGACTTCAAGTTCGACACTCACTTTATCTGGTGCTAAAGTTGTTCTATCAAAGTTGTTACCATCTAATGCCCAGTTTATTTGTGGCTGCTTCCTCATTCTTGGTATTCTCATTGGAGAAAGTAAAATTTCTTCTTTTTCAGGAGTTGTAATGTCTGCTTGTGGTTCCGGTCCTAATGGAGGTATAGGATGGTAATTATATCTAACACTTAATGCCACTATCGGGACTGACCAACAGTCCACCCACCCTTGAGTTTTTACGCATTTCCTTCGCCATTTTGATGATTTTAGCCTGCAAGGGACAAGTTTCATATTTTTATCAATAGATAAAAGCAATAATCGTGATGTATTAACTTCAGGCAAATACAAGCTCATATCGACAGCTTCCCCCTGCACCCAAATTTTTAGAGGTATGACGTCGGGTAGGAAATCGATGAAAGGCAAATCAAAGGACACGTCGAGTAAGTCACCGCAAAACGCGACGTGATTGTTTTCTTGATTAGTTGAACTACAATCTATCCAATTGTATTGATTGCTGACTGTTACAACTTCACACTCTTTTAGGAGTAAAGATATTTTCCATGTGTATGGTACAAAATGAAGGATGTCCGGACGCGCTTTACTTGACCAATCGTTTGTGAGATCTTGGAAAAAATCTATATGAGTATACACAAAGTGTGCTGTCGCCTTACATCCAGTTAGTGATAACTGCCAACACTGATGATGGTTCCACACTAATGGATAGTGACATTTCACTGTGTATTCTAATGTTTCACTCTCTGCTAAGCTTCTATATTGAAGACTTGTAGTTGCTTCCAAATGCAGCAACTGACCTGTTATTTTCGTTGTGTATCCATCTTGAAGTACAATCCACGGCAGTGTTACTTCTAGGTATGAACCTGCACCAATATTTATATGGACAGCATTAGTTTCTTTAACTTTTGTAAATAAAATATCTATTGTGGCTTCGTTTAGGGTTGATAATCGTATATCAAACGATTGCATCTGCCTTCGGTCTCCTGGTTTTGGTTGTGGGGTAACTTCTAAGTTTTTATAGTTGGGTGGAAAAAAGAATTTGAATAGATGGTCTCTCTGTCGATCCGCCCACGGTCCATAGCTGAAATCTGTTCCTTTGCCACATTTAATATCCACACCCCATATCGGTGGCGCAGATTCTACTACGTCGCCATTAGCCAATTGAAGTAAGACAGGTTGTTCTGGTACTAGACCCGGTTCATCCATATAGAAGTAAACTTCAATGTAGTTAGAGCTCATGATAACAAAACCTTCTCCCATATACCTTGGAGGTTCATCAACCATGGCTGTATAATTTGGACTAGGAGCTAACATAACTTTACAATTTTCAGCTTTTGCTTTAACAAAATGCATAAGATGATCCAAGCTTGAGGCGGGAGGTTTCGTACTGTACATTAGGTGAGCTTCTTCAACACTGATCGACAAAGTTGTGGGCACTAGACGATTACCAAATACTACACGACCAGTGCAAATATCTATTTTAATGACGGGTATAAGATCGCGCCATGTCCGTGCCATAGCTGCCTCTGATCTGACAGTGTCTTGAGCTCTTCGTCGTTTTTCGTTCGCATCATTCATTGCTTTATCGCGGTCTGCTGAATCATCGTCATCATGCTGTTGCTTGATGACAGGATCGAGACAGAATATTTTTTCAAGTTCAGCATAAAGATCGCATCGATTATAAAAATGTAATTCAAATCCATTTAACATTATAGAAAGACGAGTATCTGAGTGTGATAAATCTAAAACAAAAATTAAGATGTATTATAAAAAAATCTATTGTGAATATGAATCTATTGTTAAACAAAAGTTACCTTCAGCAACATCTTTAGGTATGTATGAACGCCACCATCGAAATATAAGATAGCCATCTTGAATACGAAGTGTGTAATCATAGTTGATGTAAACAATATCATGAAACATGATTTTTCCTGAGAGAGCATTAAGTGTAAATGACCCTGCAAAAAAATAATAAGTTGTAATAAAACATAAATTATATTTTTTTCCATAACATGATTTTGGCATAAAATTAGTTCTAAACTATGTTTTTCTATCTTCATACATATCCAATACTTAGCAGGAGAGATATCTATACTATATTTGAATTCACTGAAGTACTGCAAATTCTTTTTAGAATCTTTAAAAGACTGCCTAAATAGCAGTTCTCTGCTATAGGCTGTCACTTGACACAGTGGCACGGCTTTTTTACATAAACTGACTTCTGATCTTTTCCTTCCCCACTGTGAAAATTTGTTTTTTAACATAGCCAAGTTAACATTGCCTTAATTGCCCAGTTATTAATAAAATTCATATATAAACTTTTTTTGACATAATAAAATTTTAACTAATCTCTTTTACTGTAATGAACAATGAAAGTAATTGACCCAGCTGACTAGTTGACCTCTTTAAAATTGATTAATGAACTAGTCGGCCAGTCAGTCAAAGACATTATCAGCAGATTCTCTAATTAGTATGTATTTCATTTGTGGAACTATGGTTGCATTGCAACAGACTAATCTTATGTATCTTGAATGAAGAATCTTTAATATATCATAAAAATATATATTTTAATTAGTAGAACAAAACAACACATCAACTTTTCTCATTTGAACATGCTAAAAGACAAAATTTGGTACACCATACCAAGAAATGTTTATATTTAATTTGAATCAAATATTTTTTTAGTTTTACATTGTAACTGTCACATATAGCAGAATACAGAGAGGAAACCTGGGAACCTAATGTTAAGACACAACATTCTTATTAAGAATTATTTTATATTTCTTACTTATTTTTATTCCTAATTGCCTTTATTTTAAAATTCCCACAGTATGAATTAAATAAAAAAATAATTTAACCTTCAACATATACATAGATACATGGCTACAATGTTGAATAAATATTATATATTAACAATATTGTAATTTTTAAAAGATATGTTTATAAATTTGTAAATTAGTTATCATAATGTTTCATATATCATGTTTAATGGTATTTCTTTATTTTGGTAAAGTTCTTATAAGATGTAGAGTATTGAATGATAAATCTAAGCCTTTTTCACATTCTCTTGCTATTTTCACTTTAAGCACTTTATGTCCTACTTACCAATTTTAAAATTTTCATCTTGGAAATAAAATTTGTTAATGAGTCTTGTTAGTATGTACCCGAGGACACGACTGTTGTAGTACGTTATATAAACTACCCATAGTATAGATGATATTAGGGACACTAGCAACAGTGCAAAGTTCCTGTCCATGGTTATCTCGGCAAAATCTATCGATGAGGAGTTCCATCTCTCTGCCACCGGACTCAGCGATCCGGTGTAATTCCTACAATACATAAACACAATAATAAACTCTTTATGTGTCATCCTTTATACAATAAATATGAGAGAAGCAACGGGATAGCCTTACATTGTGAATTATTTTGTTTACTAATAAATTTCACATTTTATATAAGAAAGTATAATAGTAAACACTTCGTGCAATGTTAACATTTCTAACAAATATTTCTTATCAATTTATTTGCAATCACTGCCATTGTTAGTTTTGACAGATCTATAGATCTCGCCTACTGCGTTCCATTTTACGTATGACACGTACGTCAAGTAATCATTAAACTGTCAAATTTATTATTTCATTTTACTTAAAGGAATTTAATGTAAAAAATCGATACTATAATGTTCAATGAAAAAGATAAATATATTATATTTTTCTAATAAAGAAATATAATTTATTAAAGCAACAATAAAGTTAAAGCTTATTTCTAATGGAATGTAATATAAATGTTGATTCTCAATATTAAAAATATAGGACGTCCGAAAAAGCGAAGTGATTTTCGTTAGTGATTTTACTATTTAATTTTTAAGGAAGGAAATTACACTCATTTAAATAGTATGTTATATTATGTTATATACATCTATTTAACTTATTTATATAAATAGAGTACTTTTTTGTATAAGCGACTTATAAATGTACTGAAGGTTTTATGATGGATACTTTTGTTATTCATAAATATTATTATAATACTACACGGCCAGCTGTCATTTATTGTGAGAATGTATTAAGAACTTAACTTGCATTGCTCATGCAATGTATTTAATAGAAGAAACATATTAAATCCCTACCCATTTTCTTTATTTACGTTATGTGCCTACTGACTAAAGAAATATTATTATTGTAATATAATAAACCTTTTTTTATAATATTTGCATGCAAGCACACTAAAACCAAAGTTATTTATTAGTTACTTAGTAACGGTTGCCTTTTACGATTTATTATCGGAGAACATTTGATACCTAATATTCCATCATATTTAATTTAGACACAACAATCCCTTATATTATTTTAAATAATTATGCCTGAAGGCGTTGCTGAAAATGATATCCAAACAGAGCAATCCGAAGCGTATAATCCTAAAGTCAGGTAATAATGTGGAAACAAATAGTGGAAACTATATATTTTTTATACCATTTTAAATATTTTTCTTGTTCTGTATAATATACGGATGTGAAAACGTTCATAAAGATAGTAAATTATTAAGCAAATTGCATTTTTTTTCGCCAGATATTTTTTTATAGTATCAGGGTGCTTTGTAAAAATATCTTTACAGAACTAGACTTAGACTTTCGACGTTAATTGATAAGAATGAATCTAAAGCTCGTAATTATAACTCGAGATGCCGTTTTCATTATAATCTATAAATGAAAACGGCTACTCAAGATCGATCTCAAGAGTTGAGAGCGCTTTATAAATACTTGTAGGCTTAAAGAAGCCATTTTAAATATTTAATTTAGTATGTTTAACAACTGAGATCTATATATGTAAGGTATTTCTATATTTTTATATAAAACGTACAATAGGCACATGCACATCCATATTCGCTTAGCTTCACGCTGTATCCCTAAAGATAAAGGAGCGCCAAACGCTATAATGTAATATTTGAAAAAGGTTAATTATAAATTATAATGTTTTCTATTCTTACAGATGGGCTATTCCACAAAAAATTAATAACTTTACCTTTGTTGGCAAGGATATATGCGCGGTAGCGTGCGATATTTACATAATATTTTTCAATTTCAAAAGCAACACTGAACTTGTGTATGTTGCTAATGACGAGGGTAAAGGGGATGGTGTCGATGCTATTGCAGGTAGGTAAATGTTATTATTTATATAAAATTAGTCTCCTCTAATGACAAAAGAGAACTGGTTGTCTGTAAAGTCGGTTACCGGAAGATAATTTTACGCAAAAAGGTCATAAGAATATGTTGATGAAAAATTTAATACTTTTATGATATGAATTGAATGCAAGAAGGCTATTTAATTACAAGTAATAATTAGTGCACTCGGCTCAGGCGGAACGTGACAATGAATTATGTATTTTCGTGCGTGCAGCCTTCATCGATTTATAAGACGATATCGTGTCAAATGTAAATGAATATAGTTATGTATATAGTTCTTACTATTACTTATTATTTCTATGAGATATAAAGATCCAAAAATCATGGGCGTAGTAAGGGGGAAATTTTACTTACAACAAAAATTGTCCTGAAAAATAAAAAAATACATTTACATGAACATATCTGTTCAAAGGTAAGGTTCAGACCCCCGCCCCCAGAAAATATCCCTAAATACGAAGAAAATAAAAAATAATTAGTACCAAGGCTATGCTACCTATCGAGGCCAGTCGTGGCGCAGCGGTACAAAGTGTGAGTGTAAAACCGACTGGTTGTGGATTCGATCCCCACTCGAGGAGATGAAATATTTACTTAAATTTATATTTTAATTCGCTCTGGTGTCGAGGCAAAAGCGTTGAGTTCTGCCACTCAACACGCCTCCAGAATCCGGCAGAAAGTGGGGAGCGGAGTGTCTTAACACTAGGTTCCCTCTGCCTACCCTGCTATGTGCGGGATACAGTGTGAAGCTGTTAAAAAAAATCTCAATGCCTGATAATCTTTGTGTTTAATTTACCGTACTTTCAGGTCACCGTTCTCATGTGTTTGCGTTTGCGGAAAAAACCAAGAACCCTCGGATATTAATCATGAATTATCCTATATTCACTATTCTGGCTATATTAACAGGTAATAAAATTAAATTAAAGCATCTACTAGCTATTATATATTTTATTCACAAACTTAAAATAAGTAAATAAATTATTATTATAACATAAGGCCAGTCGTGGCGCAGGGCCACAAGTATGTGACTGAAAACGCGACTGGTCGTAAAAATTCATATTTATTTAAATGTATATTTTCATTTCTTCGCTCTGGTATAGAGGCAAAGCGCGGCGTTGAATTCCGTCATTCAACACGCAATACCTTTAGAATTCGGCGGAAAATGTATGTATGTATGTATGTAAATGTCTTAACACTAGGTTTCCTCTGCCTACCCTGCCGTGCGTCGACTACAGCGTGACGCTGATTGTAATATTGATTTTCTTTAGTTTTTATTGTTTAAACAGATTCTGAGGTAAATCGCTACAAGGGCCTGTGTATGATGGAATCGGATCTCATCGCGGGGTTCAGTGGATTTCCTAATTACTGCATATCAATATGGAGCTGGCGCACACACAAGCGGCTCATATCCATTCCCACTGGTGTAATACGTCGCTCGCAGATTTATAAGTGAGATTTAAAATATTAATAAACATTTAAAATACTAGATTTTTTGTTCCCGACGATGTTTGTTGCCAGGGTACCTACTTAACCTATCACACCCGTTCTGAACGTTCTTTAACGTTCTCGGTGGTTAGCCCATTAGATATGCTAAAAACTATACTAGTAAATCGTGAAAATTTCTCATATTCCACACAGGGCTAGCCGCACTCACATGATGATATGCCAATGTTGGGGTGAAGGTCTCACTGTGTGGGAAGTAGCACAGTGCTACAAGCGTTGCTTCATTATGAAGCGTACGAAGGAAGAAGCTAAGGGTTGGGAGGTGTCTGACCCCAAACTCGTGGCGACCTGCTGGAGCAATGAGGGACAATTGTATGCTGTTGATGAAAAGGCTAACTTATATTGTGTAAGTATAATTATATACAGGGTGGAAATGTTAGCACTACTTTAAATGAAACCACAGTTTTAACTACTCTATAAAATCCTAATACATTTAAAAAAACCCAATAATGAAAAAGTATTTTTTTCAAACAAATTAAATAATAAAATTATTGTTGTAATATAAAACGCCATTTGTCAAAAACTACGCACGCACACATAAGCCTATCAAAGGGAAACCGCCACATACGCCTCATTCCGAAATAGAGACGTAGGTATTGGCGGCAAAGTTCAAAGTTGATTAACCTTTAGAAGTATTTTTTTATTTTTAAACTTTTTTAAAGTGTTTATCCACACTTAGGAATGAAAACTACTTATTTAGAAAACGTATAAAAATTTGAACGTAGCGGGATTCGAACCCGCGCCTCCTGGAAACCGACCAGGCGCTCTGACCACTGCTAACAACATAAATAAGTTGTAACAAGCGTATAAAAATTTCGACGTGGCTTGATGAGAACGTATGGCTTAGTAGTTAGAGCGTCTGGTCGGTTTCCAGGCGGCGCGGGTTCGAACATCGTGAAATGAAAAAAATCCTACTTCTAAGCTGTTGAGGTATCTTGATTAATTTCTTTAGGTATGGGCTTAAAATATTTTACCCTATATGCTGTTCCCGTAAAAGGAGCGCTGACACTTCCATCCTGTATCTTCTATCTATATTAGATTTTTTTATTTTTCTTAAATAATTTCTTATATAAAAAAATGCAAAATAACATAGTAATAAATCACACAACCTATATATAAACCTATCTGTAAATACCTATATGTAAATTATTCCCTACAGTGAAAATCGAACCCATAGCCATTTATTTGCAGTCATTTAATTGCGATATGATAACTTCGCTTATGATAACTTTTCAATTATTCGTTTCTAAATAATTGGAAATGATATAATTAAGGAATTATTTTCAAATTTCAGCTCCTCTCAGACGGTATAGGAATGGTAACTAATTTAGATTGGTCCGATAATCTAAAAGGTACTCAAAAACCACATATGTGCTCTTTTGCCAATGGTATACTTATTTATGGTCCGGACAAATGTTTAAGGGTATGTTTTTAAAATGGAAATTGAATTAAAATATGCTTTTATAATTTTTGAATACAGGTGGATTTTATTATAATACATACTTATAAGTTATGCTTCTCGTTCAATATTGTTTAGTCACTAAAGAAAGCAGAACATAAGTGGCAGGTAGCCTGGAAATACACGGTGGATGATGTAGTGGAACGACTTGTTTCCAATCCCACATCGGACATGGCGGCCATGTGGACGAGCAAAGGTTTTGTTTATAAAATTACAGGCGAATCTGAAGACAAGATTGAAGTGAAACTATTTACTTTTAAGCAAAGGTTCAATTTTTATAGTATATATTTTTAAGAAGAGGCTTAAGGAGATGTCAATTGTTATACTATATTATACTTTATTATACATAATAAAAAAAAAATATTATATGCCTCGGAAAGTGGGAAACGGAGTGTTGTAACACTAGGTTCCCTCTGCCTACAATGCTATGTGTGTTATACAGCGTGAAGCTGATTTAATTTAGTTTAATTTTTTTCAGCTTCCCGCTTTATCCCGCACACAGCAGAGTAGGCAGAGGGAACCTAGTGTTAAGACACTCCGTTCCCCACTTTCCGTCGAATTCTGGAGGCATTGCGTGTACAGTGGCGGAACTCAACGCCGCTCTTTGCCTCGACACCACTGCTGAAAAAGTGATAATATTAAATATTTTATTTCCTCGAGTAGTAATTGAACCGACATCCTGCGTTTTATATATCGACCCCTGTATGGCCTCTGCGCCACGACTGGCCTTATAAGACTAATAAGATGAATTTATATGAATAAAAATACCCAAACGTTAACTTAACAATTGATTACCCTTAGAATACATAGGTTTATCTACAAAAAATGATTAAAAAAATGTTAAGATTTCACGATTAAATGCGGGAGATATGTTAATATTGTAAAAAAATATAAATAAAGTTTTTGCTTCAATGATAGAATATTTACTCAGGAATATCAAGAGGATACAACTAATCGCCCCGGATTATCAATACGTTGCTACTATGAACAACGTAGGCGTTTTATGTATTTACGAAGTGATATCTGCAAAGCTAGTGAGTACAAGAGAATGTTATATAACTTATGCTACATACTTATATATTTTTTTTTATTTACGTATTTTTACATTTTACGAGGAAGGCCGTCGTGATGCAGAGGACGATTCACGCTCGAGAGAGTGAATGATTATTTATTAATATTTTTATTACTTCGCTCTGGTACCAAAGCAAAGCACGGCGTTGAGTTTCGCCACAAAATACGCTGGAATGTGGTTAACAGAGTGTATTAATACTAGGGGTTACCTAGTGTTAAAACACTCAACATCCACTGGTTATTCTGCTACATGCGGAAAGCCGGCTTTACTGGTTTAATAATTTGATTCTTCTATTCTACTTTTTTTCTACTTTATGAACATTTAATCTAACATATTAAACCCCTAGTTATAACTTATGGCCAACCTGCACTTCTGTGTTTAACATTTTTAGGCTTTTTATTTTTTTTATATCATAGGCTAAAAAACAACTCTGTAGAATGAAGGCGCATTCTTTCTCACAGCATTCGCTGTTCGTCATTGGTTCAATCGTTTTGATTTGTTGTTTTTGTAATTATCATTTTTTTTTAAATTTCTATTCTTATTTCAGCTTATTATTTTACTTTACATTTTAGTTTGATGATAATATCTAGCTTTAATAAGCTTTTATTGAATTTGATCCCTCGTGTTCTATGATGCATTTGCAACCTACTCTTCGTTACTAGGCTGCATTTGCAACCTAGTAACGAAGAGTAGTTCATATTATAAATATATTATTATGAATATTCTCAATTAATCGGTTTTTTTATCATTCAGGTATTAGTAAGATATATAAAAGGTGAAGACGTTTCCTTTGAAGCAAGCCCTGTGGATCCTTTACTTGTTATCTTCGGAGAAGTAGGTCACAACTATGGAATAGCATTATACACGTTTAGTTTGGAAGATGGCTTAGAGAAAGTGGGCAACATGTGTCTGACACACCAGATTGTGTCACGCGTAGTGTTCTCTCCGAGGGGCAGAGAGTTGGTCGCGGCTGCTATGTCTGCCGGACATATATTTATCTTAAAGGTATTAGATATTTTGTTGTTCATGTCGTAAGTTCAAATACCATTAAAAAAATTGCAAATACAAAATCAAGTGCATTTAAAATTGTAATAAAAGTGATATTTAATTTAAAATAACCTAAATATATTTTCAATTTGATCACTAAATTCGATTAATTTTACACTTTGCTACGGTTGTTATTTGCCTTAGATTTTTATTTATAAAATATACATAAATATATAAATGTTGTTTAGTATCCTAATTAACTATCCTTTTCAGCTTACAACAGATTACAAACTGTCTTTAGTGAGATACACAGAGTTAGGACGCGGTCTCGCCGACTGCTTTCTGATGCAAGTAGGAGATTCTGTCAGGGTTTTCAGTCTTGTTCTGTTTTCTGATAAGTATGCTATAGGTTAGTATGTAAAATAAAATATCCCTTTTTTTAGCCTTACGCTGCATCCCGCACACAGCAGGCTAGGCAGAGGGAACCTAAACTGGTTTTAAAACACACCGTCCCCCATTTTCCGCCAAACTCTGGATACATAGCGTGTTGAGTGGAGAGAACCAACGCCGCGCTTTGATTAGACACCAGAGGGAAGAAATCAAAATATGAAATGTTTAATTTCCTCGAGTGGGAATCGAACTCACAATTTGTCGTGTTTACAGTCACACTCACGCTTGATTGGCCAATCGACTGGCCCCAAATATTCATTAACGATTGCGGTACAATTATATTGATAATGTTTTCTATCTATTAAATAAATTAAAAAGTTGATTCTAGTCCTAAATATTATATAGATTTTTTTTCTTCAGTCTGGTTTCACATAAAACTGCACTAGGGTATCTCATGTAAAATAAACCATTTCTATAAAAGAATGGAGTATCCGAGATGGTTTTTTTCTGCATATCTCACATTATTAAAAAGATTTTTGAATTATTGTAAAATATTGTTGTTATATTATAAATAAAATATTGTTATAATATATGACCTGTATGTTCTTTTAATTCTTTGTATTGCTTGACTTGTAATTGTTATTACCAATAAATTATGATTATGAATATGATGAGAGAAGGAAAATAGGAACATCATATTTTTTTAAAGAGGCCAATTGTGGCGCAGGGGCACAAAGTGTGACTGTAAATCGATTGGTAGTGGGTTCGATCCCCACTCGAGGAGATAAAATATTTACTTAAATTTATATTCCCATTTCTTCGCTCTGGTGTCGAGGCAAAGCGCGGCGTTGAGTTCTGCCACTCAACACGCAATGCCTTCAGAATTCGGCAGAAAGTGGGGAACAGAGTGTCTTAACACTAGGTTCCCTCTGCCTACCCTGTTGTGTGCGAGATACAGCGTGAAGCTGATTTATTTATTTATTTTTTTATTTTATATTTTTTTAACTATTTACGTAATATATAAGTAGCTATATGACTATTATA
The DNA here is from genome assembly GCA_013403705.1 of Heliconius hermathena. NCBI lineage: Eukaryota > Metazoa > Arthropoda > Insecta > Lepidoptera > Nymphalidae > Heliconius > Heliconius hermathena. The sequence goes on along the minus strand of JAAIXJ010001890.1, from coordinate 405,704 downwards.
AATAATATTATAATAATTTTTGAATATTTACACATAGTAATTATCAAAAATTACTTTTCTTTAATTACTATCTATATATTTATTCTTTTGCTATTACTTTAAAAATTTATGATTTATACACAGTTCGTATTATAAACATTTTCCATAGGTGAACGTATAATTTGCATCAACGCGGAAACAGGGAAAGATAACAAATTCGCGGGCAAAATGGCTGGCCCGTATGCGAAATTGCTACCGTTAATGTCTCGTGGAGAAACACTCGCTGTGCCTCATCTTACTTCGCAGATGCACATCCTAAGGCTTTCTGGAGAGGTGAAATTTAAAAAAATCATATATAATTTATCTGTACCAAGATTTGTAGCTTAGTTTAGTCTAAGCACGCACAAGCTTTCTAAAGCCATTTTCAGTGACGGACCTCAACGCCGCGCTTTGCATCGACATCAGAACAAATAAATGGAAATATAAATTTAAATATTTTATTTGTGGATTCGATCCCCACTTGAGAGTTTGTTACAGTCCTACCCACCCACAACCTGTGTTACAGTCACAATCAATCTGAAGCCATTTTAGCCATTCATTTATTATTTTAATTGAAACATAAGTAGTGCAATAGTTAATATAGATCTAGGTATGTATGTAAAGTGCTTCCTCTCTTAATATAATAAGAATAAAATAATAGATAAAAACTGAATATTGGTTTATATTCCTTTACATTTTCTGAGCCAATAGGCGTAAGTAGGTATTAAATTTCCCGTACATCTTAAGTGACCAGGCCTCTGCGATAATAAAGAGTTGAGAATTCATATACTATTATATAACAAATTTCAAATAAAATATTTTATTATAATACAAATTGGCCTAATTTAAAATTTAAACTTTTTGTTAACAGAAAGGCGTTACAGTGTCAGTAAAAATGGGTCCGATTATAGAAACGGGTCATCATCTGAAGCATTTCGTAGCGTCCATCAACACTGGCGCTTTACTCACGTTCGGTGCTGATGGCACCGTCATACTGCGAGGGCCGACCGCTCCGGAGAAATACGGTGAAGAATTTTACTCATTATTACCAGATGTTTTGTATAAAAGAACATTTTTATATAATATTCCTTTTGTAAATAATAAATATACATATTATAAATTTTGTTATATCTGGTCAAAGGTGTTATTTGTTTATATTATTTCTGGAAATATTACAAGCTATGAGGCCGTGGAGGCTCAGCGACAAAACGTCTGACTTGACGGCAATATGACGGTTGTGGATTCGATTCTCACTCGTCTTATTTTCACTTTCATTGTCTCGCTGTAGTCACAAGACGATCACAGCATTGAAGTCAGCCATTTAACATGCAGTCTTCTTAGAGTCTTGAAAATCGGGCAGAAGGTGAGGAATGATGTGTCCTAACACTTGGTTCCCTCTAACTGTCCTGTTATATGCGGAATGGTGCGTAAAACTAAAAAATATGTTACTAAATTATAGCTATAAAATTTTCTAATTATTGAGGCCAGTCGTGGCGCAGGGGCAGAAAGTGTGACTGTAGGAAGAGGAAATGAAACATTTATTTAAATTATATTTTCACTTCATCGCTCTGGTGTCGATTCAAAACGCGGCGTTGAGTTCCGCCACTCAACACACAATGCCTCCAAATTCGGCAGAAAGTGGGGGACGGAGTGTGCGGGATACAGCGTGAGGATGATTTATTTTTATTTCAAATAATTATTGCAGAACTCCAACTTGTTGTTACCCACCGATACGAGAGTGGAGTAAAACAAGCGATCATCGACTCAGAGAATCGCTTCATAGTGTCTCTTGCCCACAACAAAAACGTTGCGGTACATTACTTACGCAGGCTGAAGGAACGACGCGACTTATATCATACGACCCCGGATTTGAGCCTATTCGAGAAAGCCACCAATACTATTAGCATTATTAGTCAAAGTGATAGTGAGTTGGTTATTATTATTTTGAAAATTTACGAAATATTTTGTGTGTTTGTACTGTGTTTAAAGTAAGTTAACTGGTTAGCCGAATATTATATTAAAATGTATTTTAACAACATTTATTGATATTTTATTTTTTCTCTTATCAATAGAAAACTATTTGGACTTGCTAGAAGATAAGAAAGTCAAGGAAGAAGCGATGGATTACAAAAGGCAACGAGAAGAAGTCGTAAAGTCTTTAGAAACAATACAAACCCAAGTAGTAGGGCTGCTTGAAGAGAATCTCTCTGAACGTCCGCTACACCAGCTCTCACTTTCCGAGTTCAATTTGCATATTGAACACAAGAAAGAGAGGATAAAGCAGGTGAAAGATTATATTAGTTACATTTAAAGAACGTTACGGTACAGAGTCCAATGGTTTTGAATTCATTCAATGCCCGCTTGGTGAAATAAATTATTTCTCTGCCCCGATAAACAGACAAGGCGTTGGAGACCGGACCTGAATGTGCAGTGTCTCGAGTTATAGCGGATATTAGAGACCAGTTCTCTCTGCCTGCCCTGCTACATATGGGATGAAGCATGAAACTGAAAATATAATAGGAGAATATAAAGGGACCTTTTGATACTCTATTCTTTCTCTTTCCCTATTTTAAAATATGCTAAGGGTTGAGAACTAAAACTTATTATTATATTATAAATAAGAAATACTGAAACTAGACTTACAATATTCACATTCTGTGAAACATTTGTTATTATATATTTAACAAAATGTTTCTTAATAGGCGGAGAAAGAACGAGAACAAATCCGTTTAGAAACAGAAGCCCGTATCCGAGCTCAAGACAAGGTTACTGCGTGGATTAAACAGCAGTGCTGGGACACCATGCTCTCGCCCAGAGTCAAATTATACGCCATATTTAGTCATTATCAGGTATCAGACAATTAATATGTATAGAAAAATCTGTTATTAATATATAATGTATAATGACCGTAATAATAAATTCGATTCTCCCACTCGGGGAAATGAATTATTATTTATTAATATTTTCTTTTCTTCGCTCTGGTATCAAGGTAAAACGCAGTGTTAAGTTCCGAGATTTAACACACAATGCCTCGAAAATTTGGCAGAAAGTGAAGAACGAAGTATCTTAACACTTGGTTCCCTTTGACTATTCTGCGATACAGCATGAAGCTTACACGTGCTTAAATATTATATGTATATATAATATATATTCTTTTCACATTTTTTTTAAAATGTGAATATGGCTATTAAGGAGCATCTATAAAAATAAGCTTAGTTTAAAAATATGTTTATTTTTACGAATGTAGGTGGAAAACTATGCAGTATTGCCAACTCAACGCGAAAATTGGCCTGAGCTGCAACAAATAGAGGCGCTCCGCGGCGTCGAGATGGAGAACGATTCAAACTTGTTCAGGCCATGGGAGGAGCATGTCGAGAAGACTAGTATAGAAGAACCTTTACCGTAAATTTGTGCCGTCTAATTGATAGTTATAATTATGCATCGTCATTATAATCTATGGCCATATTAGTCCAGCACTTACGGTAGATACAGAGAAAGTTGAGATAAAATATTTAACTCTCAATAATAATAATTTTAAAATGTTATTTGAAGTTTCAGATTCAATCCACATTGGTGGCAATGAATTATGTTCATTTTCTTGTTCTATAGTAAAAAGACAAACCACGGCGTTGAATTCCGCTACTGAACACGCAATTTCTTAAAAAGTGTACAGGAATTGAAGACCAAAGTATTTAATAGCAGTTTTCTCTGGCTATGAAAATAATAATATTTAAATTAATCTACGCACGACGATTTAACTTTAAAAACGATTTAGCTTTCAACATTCATCCACAGGTCAGCAATATCAAGCAGAATGGGCGCACAATCAGTTATTTCAATGAAGGAAGGTCATAAAAGTGTGGAAAGCCAGCTGACAGAAGCGCCGACGCGCGACGAGTCGGTGGTGAGCGAGCCCTACGTGCTGTCGGGCTCCAGCGCGCACCGCTGCATTGACGTACCGCCGTTCATGATACCGCAGACTATGGCGTTCAGCTTCCTGCAGATGAATTGGTTGCAGCATATTGTTAAAGTTGGTGTTTTTTATTTTGGAATTTATTTTTCTCACAATATCTTTAAAATGTTTCGATAGATAGAAATTAATTGTTAATTTCTTACTCTATTATACTTTTATTTTAGAACCATTGCAGTTGGCATTCAAGGACAGAACTTAACGCCGTATTATATCTAAATTATACAAACATTTTAAATACGATTTTTTCCCTAATGAGTAATCGAACAGACTTAGGCGTTTAATAATCTACTTTTTGTAAGGTTCCGTACCTTTTAAGGAAATAGGATCCCTGATAAGATACATTCTCAGATCTATGGCGCCATGATTTGCTTAATAATAAAATACCTTAAAAAAAGATAGGGCAGTTTAAATCGCAAAAACCGCGCAATTCAACACTATAAAGGAAATCAAAATAAATAGGGTACTTCCGGTTGACGTAAAATTATGAAATTTGGCAGCTAGCATCTACAGGTAGTACTAGTTCAAGAAAAAATCTGAAAACTATAGTTAGATTTAATTTGTATTTTGTTTATTTTAGCTGAACGTGCAAAATATGCGTTTGTGGTTTAATAAGCAATTCAACGATTTAATGACTCAAAAGAAACGTGAAGTTAATCTTGTCAAAGATAGGAACGCTCGACTGCGTTTTATAATAGAAGGTGAATATAAATTGTTCAAAATATATACATATTTTTTATTTGATTGTGAAATTTAGAAACTTTATCAAATGTCGTAATGTTGTAAATTTTTATCAATATAATAATTTATAGATTCATTGGTTAAAAAGTTTCACACATTGCAAAGTATATAAATATATATATATGCTCTTAGAATTGAATAAGCTCTCGGATTTACGTGGCAGCTTCCACCATTTGGCTATTGAGATTCGAAATCCTGACTGGCGACAAGAAGAGCAACCACTAAAACTAATCACAGTTGAACCCGAAGAGGTAATATACCTATGCTTATTTCTTTTAATTGAACTACTTTAGTGTTTATTTTATTTCTAAGTAATAGCTAGCTAGTAAAATATACTTTAATTTACAGTGTAGTATAGAGCCTTACATAAGTCCAAGTCAAGTGATCATCCCGCCGCCGGAGCCGAAGCCCAAGGACGACTTTAAGGAACGCGCCCTCATGTACATGATGGACGGTGTGCTTGAAAAATTGTGGCATGAGGAGATCAAAAAACTTATACCAAAACCGCTTTGTATGGTTTGTATACTTTATAATTTGTATACATCTCATTATTATAACTAATAATTCCATTTCGCCATATATCTTCACCCATTTTACCATGTAAGGTGGCAAATCAAACACTGCCTTTCATCTATTTAATTAAAAAGTAAAAATATGAAGTTAGAATTCAACCAAGACATTTGGTTGTGCATGCAATGGTCATAACCATTGCATGCACAACCAAATGTCTTTCTACTAAATTAGTAATAGTTAATTATGTGTTAGCTAAAAGTTACCAAAAACCTATACTAACTATTCCACCTTTATAATTTTTTCATTTATATTATTTCAGTTAGAAAAGGATCCAGAAAATTTCAATGAAGACGACCTCCGATTGGTATTTGACTATGAGGCTAAAGTTGCGTTCAGAAATGAAGAACGCGACAAGTATAGAAAAATGCTTCACGCTGAATACGCTAAGTTGTCGCAAGTGCTTAACGAAGGAATTGTGAAATTTAACAATAAGGTATTTAAGCGAGTTGAAATAGGCAGACCCGCTGGTTGCCTTTTACCGTATAAACTTAAGGAGTGCCAAGTTCCGTAGTCCTCCGTCCATATATTTTTTATAAAAAGAGAAGGGAAAGGTTTTACTTCACATGATAATCATAACAATTTATGTTCACGAAAATCCCGCATTTTGCGTGATTTCCAAAGAATTTTCCGAAAGATATGTAAAAAAATATTTAAAAAGTTCACCAGTTTAAGCGACACTTGAGACTTATGTTAAAAAAATATGTTTGTTTTAACGTTGTTATATAATTTTTCAGGTAAGAGAAATATGGCTGACAAAACTAAAAGTTGACTCTATTATTGGACAGGAAAATTTAAACTTGATGCGCTTACGTAGAACTAATTTGGATCGTGTCGAAATGGCTGAGAAATTAGAAGAAATGAGGTACTATTACACGAATTATTAACGAATTATTATTATTAATAATAACACTCTATTCTTAGGGAGTCCGTATAAACGTATTCAGATACTTATATCGTCGCCTTTAAGTGTAAACCTTGTAACAACCTATCAAATAAATTATCAGAAAAGACAAAAAAACGTCTTTAAAAACCATGAGTATATTATGTATTATCAGAAGGTTTTAATTCATTTATTTATATTCTCAACCATATGAAATAAAATAACGATTTGTAATTTTTTTACACTTTCGAATGGTATAAAAATGTACATATAACTAGGTCAGTGATAATAGCATTTATTTAAAAAAAAAATCTAAACCACATACTATGTGAAACCAAAATTTATTTTCCTTGTCTTAACCTCAATTACAGGGATGACATAAAGAAATTTGAAGGCGAACTGGAAATTCTGCAAAAAGAACTAATTCTGATACAAGAACAAACTGAAGAGTGTCAATCGGCGTACGATAATCTGGCGACCAAAGACAAGTACCTGGATCGGACATTTAAGAATCATTTTGCTGATCTATCGCCTATTATTGTTGATCAGTGTTATAAGTTTTTCAAGTAAGTATTATGGTGTAAAGACGGTAACGTTTGAACTTACAGATGTTATTTAAAGTTTAAAAAATAATAAAAAAAGTCAACTCAGCTTCACGCTGTAGCCCGCACACAGCAGGGTAGGCAGAGGGAACCTAGTGTTAAAACATTCCGTTTCCTACTTTCCGCCGTATTTTAGAGACGTTAGGCGCCGTATTTTAGACGTTTTAGAGACGTCCTGAGTGGCGGAACTCAACGCCGCTCTTTGCCTGACACCAGAGCGAAGAATTGGAAATATAAATTTAAATAAATATTTCATTTCCTCAAGTGGGGATCGAACCCACAACCAGTCGGGTTTATAGTCACAATTTATATCTCTGCGCCACGACCGGCCTCGTTAAACTTAAATTTACAATAATTTACTGTAAATAGTACGAACAGGAAACGTGAATATTATGGGTTCGATTCCTATTTGAAGAAAGTGTCTTAACTCTAAAGTCTAAACATAACTTTAGTTTTAAACAGATATCTTCATATAAAGGTTTTTTTTATTTTTTTAGGGTTAACTTTGTTAGTAAAATTTCTGTGATTGGGACCTTGACCTTGACCAGACGTTGAAACAGGAGAGCTATTCCTGCGCCCTATGACTCTAAGTTGTCTCTACTTACTATGCTACATATGGGACTTGACACAAGCAAAAAAATAAGCATTACAAAATATAACTTATACATAATTACTTTACCTATCAGTTGGTCAATTATTATTTTTTTTTTTTTAGGAAAAGGCCAAAATGGTATCAAAGAGCTACAATGATACCTGTAGTCCTCTACGATCTAGCGAATGCAGTACTCACTGGAGTCCGTCCTATTCTTCTTCATGTAGACTGCATTGAATATTTTAAAGGGTAAATAAAAATTTTATACTTATACTTTACAAGTTTAAACAAGTGTAAACTTTTTTGTTTATTTGCCTCAGATATATTTATTTAGCATATCAGGGTACGCAGCGGAAACCTGCGAATCTAGTGTTAAGGCATCCTGTCCCCCAAAAAGACGCTTCCGTTCTTCAGTTTTCGATGAATTCTCTTTTTTTAAGCCTTATGAGCGGTTTACAGTGCACGCTTACCTAGAACGTGTAAGTACCGATTGATTCTCTTTTTGAAGGTCCCCATATTGTCATAGGACATAAGAAGTCATAGGAAATACAGACGCCGACAATGAATTACAATCTCTCGCAATGCGGATAAAGAGTGTAGCCTCAAAGCGTTTCGTTCGTACGTTTGAAATTTCCGCCATATACGGATGGCGTGAAGTTGTATTCCTAGAGGTTCTATGATAAAAAGGAGCAGGGGAAATTAAGTTGTGCAAATCCAGTGCATATTCTCCAAAATGTATACGGTAAAAAACAGACACAAAGACAACAAGGCAACCCTACGCCGGTAGCTAAGGCTCTGCAGCTGAGTATCAACGAGGGTGTTGTATTTAATTAACCTTCTGGCTCGTTTCACAATAGACTACAAATTCTGTAATTGGTACTTGACAGAACCATCCCATAAGTAAGAGCAGTACTCCATACATGATCTTACTTGTGCATTATACAATGTGAGAAGTAAGTTTCTTAGCAGCCAATTGCCATCCACGACTACTCATATAGATCGGTCACTCAAGAAGTCTGACAACCGGGCACATAAGTCATCGGGCAAGCCTTATGCTGGTAACTTTCTAATAAAGCTATCATGCCAAACCCTGATAAAAACCTTTTAAATGTCAAGAGAAACAGCTATTGCCTCGCGTACCTCTCAATGGCCTCACTCCAAATATGAGTGATCTCTACTATATATACTCTAAAAGATCCCCAGTAATAGTATTGGCGATTACTAAGAAGGTCGTTTGTTTCTAGGTATGCCAGGAGTTTGCTATTCAGAACACGTTCCATAACCTTGCAGATCATAGACGTGATGATTTGAACTACTTAGGAGTCGCGTGTAGAGATTCAATTCTTCGAGTCAACTCCTACGGACGCAGGCAGCTCAACCCCCAAAAGACAATGCGTGTTGAGTGGCGGAACTCAACGCATCGATTTGCCTCAATGCCGAATTTAACCCACAACCGTCACGTTCAGAATCGCACACATGTGCTCCTGCGCTTACGACGTTTTCCATCCACCATCACCATTTTTATTGTTAGTATTTAAATTTCAATAGAGTTCGATTGGCGGAGCGACGCGGTCGGTTGGGTCCAATTCTTGTATCTAATTTAATTTGCCTACCTAAAAATATATATGGTTATAATAATTAATAGGCATGGTCGTGGATTTAAATAGAAAAACTAATAATATAGTTAAATAAATAAAATTTATTCTTGTAGTGTTGAAGTCTTGGATCAAATAAGCAATATGCCGCCTGTAATGGATGAGGGTCTGTGGGTCACCATGTGTAAACTTCGTCGCGCTAAAATTGAAAACGAAATCAGAGTGAGTATAAAAAAAATATTTGCTTGCTGTACCCAGCACTATCGACTAGCAAGCCTAGCTTCGAGTCCCGCAGACGGTGCCATTCTCTCAAGTAGTTGTCTCGTTGTTTTTGCACTTTCTCAGGGACAGAGTATCTTATTCCTAGAGATTGAAGATTGAAAAGGAATGCTTAAATATAACATAGGCGTGGCACTAACTTTTTGTTGTTTAGCATTCCAATATTTTAATTATTATTTTTTTCTTTTAACACTATAGTAACAGGAATCCTAGTTTTAATATACTGCGTTATTCCTATTAGGTGACTCCGTTACCGACTTTCCACCCAATTTTCGAAACTTGACGTGTTGAAGAGTGAAACTAAATGCCTTACTTTTCTATCAGAAAAAAATATTTTAAATTAAACTGAATGGAAATCTAACACTCAACCATACATTAAACAACATTAAAAGCCAGACCAGCTTTCAGTGTAACCACTATACCTTTAATAGTGACACAAATAGGCATATAAGTAATAGTGACACAATAGCTATTGAGTAACAAGTTCAAACCCCACCTCATCAGATGCGAGCCCTGGCGCATGAGATGTCGTACGTGGAGCAGACGACGTCGGTGTGGCGCGCCGCCGCCGCCGCGCGCCGCCTGCGCCTCGCGCGCACCGCCGACACGCTCGCGCAGCACCGCCGCGACGTCGAGCTGCGCGCCAGGAACTGCGCTGTGCAGGTAGCTGTATGCCAGCACACAATACAACAGACAAACATTATATGTATTTTTGAACCAGTAGGTACCCTATCGTTGTGTTTTTTTTAAAATATGTATTTACAGTTAGTGCTGCCAGCGGGTCAAGTAGAAATTATAACGACAGGCCATATGGAGGACTTCGAGGATGCCACCCTCATCCCGCGAGATGAGATAGACAAAGTCAATGAAGTGATATTGGTAGGAACTTGTAGCAATTTGTTTTTAAACAAACAAACCCTAGTGTTTAGTTAAGGCCAGCTGTGGCGCAGGGGCACAAGTGTGTGACTGTAAACACGACTGTCCCCACCCGAGGAAATAGAATATTTATTGAAATTTATATATTAATTACTCCGTTCTGGTCTGGTCGAGGCGGCGTTAAGTTCCGCCACTCAACACCTAAATTTGGCGAAAAGTGGGGAACAGAGTGTCTTAACAGTAGGTTTCCTCTGCCTATCCTACTGTGTGCGGAATACAGTGTGAAGCATATTTCGTGGTGTTAAGATTCACCGCTCAATACACAACGTAATATGTTGCTCTCATTTGTTTTTAATTTCAGAAAGTAGGAGATTGGAAATTGAAAATGATGAAGAAGCAAATTGAGTTCCGTAAAGGTATCTTGTCGAAAGAATGGGAACACGCGCAAATGAAGATGAAGCTACGACACATGGAACAAGAGCTCTACACCTATCAAAGGCTAAAGGTAATTTTATTTTATAACGTTATTTGGAATATTTTTTTAGCTTCATGATGTATCCCGCTCATAGCACGGTAGGCAGTGGAAACCTGGGGACCTAGTGTTAGGACTCTCCTGCTTCCCACTTTCCATCAAGTTCTAGAGGCATTACGTGTTGAGTAGCAAAACGCAACGCCAATGAAAATATTTAAAAAATATTTCCCCGAGTAGAATCGAATCTGCTGCTGGAACAGGGTAATAATTTCGTCGTAATTGTCGTCTAGGACAGCTTTAGAAATTATTTTCTTTTAATATTAATTTGTTAGACACATAATTTGATTTTTTTATCATGCAAACCGATGATAAAATTATACTATTTTATATACTGCTGTATAAAATAATTACACAAAATGTTTAATATAATGAAATAAATATATTGACATTGTGAGCAAGCTATATATCAATTCTACACCACATTTGAGCTTCATTAGATTACTCATTACTTCATAGCTAACATTGAGTCATTTTAGGTACCTAAAGAACTACAAAGCTATCTGAAGAATAAAGAGCTCGGTTACACCGACGAGCAGGACTACGTCAAAATGGAGAAGGAAATGGAAGCTTCCAAGACGTCAGTCAACAAGATACTCAACGAACAAATACGTAAAGTTGAGGAGTTAGAGGTGAGTTTTAATAGATGTGGAAATCATTATATTCACGTTTCTTGATAGAAACTTTTTGCCTACCGAATATGGGAGATATTCGGAATAAAATATGAATAACATAGAGACGATAAAAAAGTAGAGTTATAATTTTTTTGTCTTTTACAGAGCTTCAATTATCATGATTTCTTAAAACTTAACAAGATAAAGATGTTGTAAATATAATATCCTATACAAGTTTTATAAATGTAAAAATCTGCTGATAACGATTTTAGTCTACAATTACAGTGTTCACTAAATATCAAATATCTATATCATAATTTCTGAATAACATTGTCTGTTAACAAATATTTTCTCACTTTAGGTTAATATCATAGAAATGGAAGGCCGAGCGCAGAATTTGGAAAAATTGATAGTGTCACTAAATGTAAAAGTTTCTGAGAAGAAACTGCACGAAGACCCGCTCGAGCCTATTCGAATTAGGAGGATATTCAAGAAACGGTATGAATTTCTTATTTCAAAATTAACTGACGAGGATACCTTGTACTACAAAAATGCTTATATGGTTATTGCTTGCTTTTACGAACTAAGACCCTGATTAAAAAGGATAGATACTTTTAACCTTTTGTTTAGAATCAAAAGCCATCTCCCTATCCTGAAGAGATAGAGCGAAATGGATAGCGAGAATCGTTCAGCGAGGCCAAAAACCTTATTTTCTTTTAGGCGAAACATATCTCACGAACGCCGAGAAGATTTTGATTTTGGATCACCCCGGTTCTGGACCACTCCGATTGTGGACCACCCCTACCCACTGGTCCAGAATCCATGAATTCTATCTACTCTTAACACTTTGTGCCCAGGTTCCTTTTGAAAACTCTGTTATGTGCTGGATACAGCGTTAAGCGAAATTCTTATATATTTGAAGCTTTATGAAATACCACATTTACCTTCCCAGCATGGAGACGATTGTAGAACGTAGTCAGCTCATCCGCCAAGTGCAGAGCAACCACACGCGCATCGTGCTGCTGCAGACTGAGTTGGAACTTCTGCGGCTCAAGACGTACCCCACGCTCGCTAGCTTTAGGACTATTAATTAATCTGTATGTTTGTCTTTTTTCCCTGTTTTGTATAATATTTATATGAAATTTTGTAATTGTTCTTTTGTTTAATGTTTCTATCAGTAATTAATAATATTTTGAGTTGTGACAATGGTTGCACAATATCGCAGGATATAACTGTAAACGTTTTTTATTACTTAAAGAGTTTTATTTTCAGTTAGAGAAATGATAGTATATTTCAATTATTTTCTAGAAAAACTACTACTAGGTACTAAATAAAACATGACTACAAAAAGCATATTCTAAAATTCTATGATAATTTCCCAAAAGCTTATCATTTCGAATTAGTTAACTTTCTTTTTGTTCTATTTCTATTTGAAATGTGGTAACTTACCACTTACTGGCAATAAAACTGCACTGCACTATAGCATAGAGGTTAAGATTTGTTTCCTTCGTAAGAAATAGATGAATGTGTCATCCTTCTATTAATATAATAAAGAAATACGAGAACATGTGAATTTTTTTTGTCAGACATAGCGAAAACAGCTCCTTTTTCCATCGCTCCTTTTACGGGAACAGCATATAGGGTATAATATTTTGAACTCATTCCTAAAGAAATTAATCAAGATACCTCAACAGTTTAGACGTAGGATTTTTTTTCATTTCACGATGTTTATCCATACCTGTATTTCGTGTGACGCAGCTACGAATAGATACCAATAACGTAAACACATACTACTACAAAAATACTACTAAAGGTTAAACAACTTTGAATTTTGCCGCCAATACCTAAGGTTCGATTTCGGAATGAGGCGTATGCGGCGGTTTCCCTTCGATAGGTTTATGTGTGCGTGCGTCGTTATTGAATAATTTTATTATTTATTTTGTTTAAAAAAATGATTTTCATTTTTGGGATTTTTTTAAATTGTATTAGCCTTTTATAGAGTAGTTAAGACTGTGGTTTCATTTAAAGTGTATACTTTCATCCTGTATATTCAGCGAAACGTGGGAAACGGAATGTCTTTACATTAAGGTCTCTCTGCCTACCCTGCTGTGTGCGGAATATAGCGAGAAGCTGTTTTTTTTTTATATATATTAAGAACATTCACTCAGTTTCCCATTCCGCCGAAATCTAGAGCGTGTTAAGTGGGGGAAATCAATGTTGTTGCTGTTGAGTTCCGCCAAAGCTAAAAAATAATAATGATATAAGTAATATTTATTTTCTATATTTTCATAAAAATTTACGACCGATATAGATAATTTAAACAATAAAACAAAAATGTATATGTAAATCTTTATTTCATTACAAAAAACATGTACAAGTAGAAGTACACAGATAAAATTCGTTATCATAGACAATAATGGCGTCACTAGCCGCTAACAAAACTATTACAAGAGCTGAATTTTTGAGCTTACACTTTTATTTACAGATCACATCTGCTTGCGATGTTGAGCGTGTTGGTACCTAAAGCTATTATAATATGTTTTTATTTCTCTTTTAAAGCGTTCCTTATTTGTATATTAAAAACGTTTACGGTCCATAAACAATCGCATTGTATTTTATTTTCTTTTAATCGTAGTATATACTCTTCAGTAATTGGATATTTCTGAGAAGACTTACAGTAACATATTGATTTTTTTTATATTTAAACAAATGTAAAAATTCAACATCAAAAAAAACTGTATTAAGTTATTACAATTATTTTTAGTTAAATACATTGAATTTACAAACTTCCAAATTTTCCAGTCTCAATATTTTAGGCCGTTTTCACAAAGCATACTACAAAGCACGGGAAATTGCACACCCATCCACTTATCAACTAGAATAAGCATAGCTTAACCAATCCAGGGCTGTAAATTATCATCTATTTTAGATCTATTTTAGTGCAAGTTCATTTTGACAATAAGTAATAATTTTCCAAAACTTTTCGTTAAATAAAATAGGACCGTAAAAATGTAAGAAAATCTTTAAACAATACATAATTATACATAGAGATGATTTAAATATTTTTCTACTCAACATAGGTTTTATATGTAAATTGTATAGAGAACAACGTAATGTAAACTATTTGAAATAACCAACAAATTGAAAAATCTGCAGAAATAAAGCACTAACCTTTAAAAATTTCATTTGACATGAACTAATATAAATTATTTTATAAGTATATTCAATGAAATATAAATTATATTTCTATGGCATAATTTAAAGAATCTATTATAAATAAGTCTATAATTTAACTAAGGTAATATATATTATATCCATATTGTTTATGGTTTATAATGTTTGCTGAATAACGAGGTTATAGTTCAGCTATTTTTGAAAAAATTAAGCTATTTAAGTTGAATAGATTTTTTAAAATATCTAAATTAAACTAAGTAACCTATTAAAAAACATTTCTTTAGCTGCTTTTTAATCTAATTATATACTTTAAATAACTATTAAATTATGATACAACATGGCAACATTTAATATTTAACTATGCTTTACGTTAAAATACAAAATTCGTTTATATATTCCCCCCATCTTTACTTGGGGAAATCGCGTAAACCTTTTCAAAACCTTACACTTTAACTAGCTATATAATGTTGTAAACAACTAAGTACTATAATGAATACTTAAACCTGTTACTTGTATTGAAGCTGAAATAAAACAAGTTTATCCTTCAACATTTATATCTATACTTCTATATTAATATTATAAAACTGAGGAGTTTCTTTGATTGTACGTACTAATCTCAGGAACTAGTTGTTCGAATTGAAAAATCTTTTTGTATTGGATTGTCCATGTATCGAGAAAAGTTATGTTATATTACATTATTCGTGTCGATGTAGCCCACTGTACCCGGGGCCACTTATATCGGTATGTATAAAGCGCTATCAACTTTAAGATCGATCTTAGATAGATTATAATCTATTAATAGAAACGGCATTTCAAGAAATTTCGATTTTAATCGATTTCAGAATTAAGAGCGGTTTATAAACAAGGACCTTCGAAAATATTATAATTTAAATGGTAATTGACGTTTCTAAATGCGTATAATTAGGCTATAAGAGAGGAAGTCGAAGGAAACTGCTGTCATATCAATTTTACTTGTTGAATTTAGTTCTAATTACATATAATATAAGTACATACTTATATCACATTATTAAAAGTCACATCATTGCCAATTTTTGTTTTTTTTTTATATTTATTATTGGTAAAAACTTGTCTATGAATTATTGTAATTTTAACTGATTCGATAGGTACTATTAATTTATTATATATTATGTAAATCTTAATTGATATGTTGTAAGAGATATTGACTTTAAATAAAATCTTTATATTTTAAATAGGTACAATCTTTAGAACATATAATATTATTAGAAATACAAAATAATTATTTTTATTTTCAACATTTTTAAAGTTATTCCACAATTATGCAACAATATTTTAGAAAACGTATAAAAAGTGATAATAGTGAAAATAAATCATAATCATTATATTATTTAAACACGTCGTTGGATTAAAATCATAAATTGCTATCGATAGTACCTAGTCATTTTTATTAAAATAATTCTCGTATTATTAACATAAAAATAAAAAAATATATTAAGAATTTTAAATAACGTCAACATCTCATTTCCCAAAACCTATAATACTTTACAAGAAAGATAGAGAGAAAGATACTATGGAAGGAATTTAGCTAACTCTAGGTATAGCGCTACAATAAACAATTCACTTTGATATTGTCTTAGGTGATTACAAAATGGCTTCCTTCATATTTGTTTAAAAATCGCTACGTGTCAACTTGATTTCTTCAAATATTGTTTTAATTGTTAAAACTGCTAAATTTCAACGTTTTCAAGTACAAAAAACATTCAACAATTAATTTTACTAGTCTACGAGGGACCCATATTTGATTATTATAAGCAATCTCAATTAAATTTGGTCCTCCGTATATAATTTAACTAATTTGGTCATTATAGTGTCCATTTTACCGAGGAGATTGCGAGTTCTTATCCCATGTTTGCTCAAGCAAATAAAATTACACAACACTTTAAATGATGCTTATTTTTTAAATAAGCTACAAACAGTCTCAATTTTTACGATCACTTTACTTTTTTTTAATTCACTAGCTAAGCTATTACTGGTGGCTACCATTTGAAATATAAATACAAAGCTAAGTTATATTAACAACATATAGGTCCAATATAAATAAAAAAAATGATATTATAATATTTAAAGAGTTCACGAACACTTTATTTATGACTGTTATTACTAATAACTCGTAACAATCTTTTTAAAATAATTTTATTAAATATTTTTATACACCTATAATAACCCTGCAAACTAAATATCTAACTATTTTCTAGCATATAAATGAAATACCTAGTATAATTGTAGTTCTTGTAGTAGAAGTTCGGATAGCTCTTGTGTATATTACAATATAATTATAGTTAGAAGTGATGGCAATCTTTTAAGGATTCGCAAATGCAAGTATTTACTACGCGATGAAAATATTCAATTTTTTTTATTTGGCGTGAACTGTCCGTGGTTTGGTGGTATAGGGAGTTTATTTTCCAAGTTCAAACGACAAGTCACACGTATAATTTTACTTACAATAGAAGTAAATAATACGAAATGGTTAAGTAAAGGCTCATGATATGATGACAGGGTCACCTACTTTTTCTAATAAAAAAATAGAAATTACAAAAAATTAATAATTTAATATTTTATTTTATATTTTCAAATACTTCTATCTGAATATTTGCAAATGCGAATACAAATGATCGTGAATTCGTTACATCACTAGTAGGTAGTAGGTAATTTTATAGGGCAGTGCGTTGATCATAAACTATAACGGCGTCGGCGTCAAAAAACTGACTGTGAGACTTACTGAGCGCGATGATGGCGGCGTGCTCGCTGCGCATACGGTTCTTGTATTTCTTACTTAGATTCACCTGTTTTTAAATTATTTCATCTTTTTATAAGTGATCAACTAAAGCCTGATACACTCTCTCCAGAAGGCTACACGAGACAACGCGAGATCGAGGGTGAGGACGGTGTGCACTTTGTGTCGGTTATATTGGGCAAATTCGCCTCCACTGTCCAAGACTCGCCTCGAGAGCCTGTCTAGGTGGCGCGAGTAAAGAGTGTGGATCAGACAAAAGGCTGTATTTAATACTTACAGACTACGTTTAAATTTACCACTAATTGTTACATATATAAACAAATAAAACAAAATAGAACCATTCTATACATTGTTGCTAGCGCTGTTTTACAGAATTTAGTTATTTACTCTACTACTAGGTAACTGCACTGTACTCTCTTCCCGCTGTTTGACAGTCATCCACTTCCATTGGTTGGCTGGAAGAGATTTCTTTTAGAAATAAGCCCACTTTTGCTAACTAACCTTTTAATTTTTGTGTTTCTTATATGTCTTTAAGTGCAATAAAGAATATATATTAGGTATTAGGTACGAATAGTTTTATAGAAGAATCGCAGAACAATAAACCACCTCGTTCGTGAAAGAGATAAAAGGTTAACGAGCCACTTCAGGGAAAACATGAAGGTTTTCTGACAAGAAATTTCTCGTGGTTGCTGGCTAACCTGTAGAATGAAATGGGTGCTTTCGAAGGACGATGAAATTTTAACAGAACAACCACACGTTTTGCAGTGAGGGGCGGGATTTTACAAGGAGATGTATGAATGTAATGTCGCCTCAGTATCAAGTAACAGCTAAACGCTGAGTCTTGATGTAGCTGATGGCGAAATCAGTATAAAAGAAGTTGAGAGTGCAATACGAAGACTGAAATGTGATAAGGCGGCGGGAACAGATGGAGTTACTGCCGAGATGCCCTCTGCCTACCCTGCTACATTCAGGATACAGCGTGAAGCTGAAAAAAAATTGCATACAAGCGACACTGCAACACTATAATACATATATAGTAGGTACAATAAAAAAATATTTTATAAGAAAATTACTAAAATATACAGGGTGGAAGTGTAAGCACCACTTTAAATGAAACCACAGATTTAACTACTCTGTAAAAGCCTAACATAAATCAGAAAAAAATAAATTCCCAAAAATGAAAGTTATTTTTTTAAACAAAATAAATAATAAAATTGTCATTTTAAAATAAAACGCCATTTGTAAAGACGACGCACGCACACATAAACCTATCAAAGGAACACTACCGCACACGCCTCATTCCGAAATCGAGTCGTAGGTATTGGCGATATAGTTCAAAGTTGTTTAACCTTTAGTAGTATTTTTGTAGTAGTAGGTATTTATGTTATTGGGATCTATACGTAATCGCGTCACACGAAATACGAAATCCTACGTCCAAACTGTTGATGCATCTTGATTAATTTCTTTAGGTATAGGTTTGACATATTTTAAACTATATGCTGTTTCCGTAAAAGGAGCGCTGCCTCTTCCACCCTGTATATATCTCTTATAAAAAAAAACTTACTTTTGCATATAACTGGTGCAGATCATCCTCAGTGGAAAGCGGACGAGGTTTTGGTCGAAGAAAGGCGGGTAAGGACCGCGTTTTCAAAGCATCGATACTTGCTGCCCCCTCCATATCGTCTAGCACTGATTATAATTTATAAATATTATACTTAATCCCTAAGATTTGACTAACGTAATACATTTGAATAACTTTCAACGCCAATGCCGTTTTATCTTTGTAAAATTATTAAGAACACGAAAAAAAAATTTTAAAAAAGAACTCATTCAAAACATGTTTGCTTCCAAATAATATTTCAAACAATGTTTTTTTTACTGGTAAAAATGTAAAGAAAAATTATTCTATGTAAAGAAAAATCGGATTCATGTCAACAAAGACGAAGCTGCAAGTTTTCATAAAGAATCATCATAACGCACAAAGTATGTGAAATTCTAATCCCATTTGAATTTCGAGGCGCAGGAGCACAAGCGTGTAAATTCGATTCCGGTTCGGTTGTTGTGGGTTCAACTCCCACATGAGGAGATTTTGAATATTTTTATTTTTTCGCTCCGGTTGAGGGAAAGCGTGTGGTCGAGTTCCGACACTCAACACGCAATGCCTCCAGAATTCAGAGGAAAGTGGAGAATAGAAGTGTCTTAATGAAAGCAGAGTGTCTTAACACTAGATTCCCAGGTTTCTTCTGAAAGCAGGGTATGCTCTGTGCGCGACAGAGAGTAAACAGCGTGAGTAAAAAAAAATAAAGTTACACCATCAATATATTAGATAATATGAGAAAATAAATAAAGTAATTTAGAAAAGTAATTAAATGATAAAAATTCTTACTCCCACTCGAAGCGTACACATGATCTCGGGATGCAGGTTCGTGGTCCGAGTCGGGCACGCGGTTCACGTAGCAGTGGCGGGGTTCACGCTCACGCCCGCGCCTACACTCCGCGTCACCCGCATAACTTGCTGGGCGCGTGTGTCGTTGGATTTGGACCTAACAGGTTTTACTTTTGTCACACTTTATTCCGCATATATCAGAGTAGACAGAGATAAAGTTGTATTAAGACACTTAATTCTCCATGCACTGCCTAAATTCGAGACTCAACGCCATACTTTGTTTTAATGAAGGGGGGAAAATAAAAATAATTCATTATCTCAAGGGGCTTGAACCCACAAACATTGTTTTTTCCAACGTCGTTCGTTAATGTTGTTATATGTATAGTTCCTATGACAAAATTTTGTTAAAAAAAAACACACATATATATATATATATATATATATATATATATATATATATTTGTGTTTTGACTTTATTATACTTGCAGCTAAAAATGT